>WUAM01000287.1:18584624-18595508 GCA_024336885.1 Actenoides hombroni
CATTTTTTGTAAAACTTTGGTGTAATGATTTTCAGAGGTTAGTGATAACTCTTTGAAAGGGTGGAGGTGAGTCACTATCTAAGCATTTAAAGACTTCAAGAGCACATACAAAAATACCCCAAGAAAAAAAGAACATTTGACCACAATATTTAGGAACACAATAAATTATACAACAACTTATCCTGCCAACATATCTTAAAAAGCTACACAAAGGACCTACAACTAACATCTGGAATGTGATCTGCAGTTCTAAGATAAGTTCTAAGACTGAAAGCAAGGAAAAAACAAATGCAGTACTACAAACCTGTGATTTCAGCTCCCACTGCTTCTAAGATTATAATGGATTTGACTACTCTTGGTATTAGTAATTTACCCAACAAATCTGTAGGTGGAACAAAAGTGTGGAAATGAAAACTGAGAGGGTATTGTATGTTCAAAATACCCATCTCCATTCACACATGGTAGATTTGATTCAAGCTGTCATCTTTCCATGCCTCAGTTTTCCCCTTTGTAAAAGGGTTCAAGCCAGGGTATGCTCTTCTACCACCACTGAACTTCTTCTCCCACCTTAGTTCCCTTGTGTTCCCACACTCATTTCCTATTCTGAAGATGAAAGGAAAACTTATAAGCAAGCTTTCTTGGTTCCTTCCCAGTGGCTGTGCTTCTAGGTGCTATCACTCCAAAGGCTATATGCATGCTGGGACATGAATCTCCTATGCAGCCATCCTTACCAATGTTGTGAAGGTCTATCTTCCTTGACCAGCAATCCTTGACCAGTATCTTATCCTCTGATGCCTACCAGACATCATAAATGTCACAGTTACGTACCATATCTCCCCAAGTATTTTAATGTGATATAAAGTTAAATGAGAAAGAAAGGATATTGGTGACATAAGATACAAGTAGTGTAAACTTTCTTTCCCATAGCCTTAACTTCATGAACATATAAACTCTTTAAACTCACGAAACATGAAAAAAATGTGTAATGAGAGGATCAATAGTATTTTATGCTGATGGCATATGGGAGACATTTACTTCATTGTATCAGAAGACAGTACAAAGATTTACATTCAGGCAATTAGAATTCTCCCTCCAGTCTGAACCACTCAGTTTTAAGAAGTTATTTTACTCTGTCAAATACCTTTATGGCACTTACAAGTAAGAGCCTGGAGCAAAATTCTGCTTAGATTTCTAACTATCTTAAATAGCATCCTAGAATTAATTATTATCCATCTTCCTGGCATAAATTTGGTAGTAGAAAGGAATGAAAAATTCTTGCATTGCATGAACACGTAGCACACATGAATCTCTTTGGCAGTGCCTACTAAGGTTCCCACTCTCGTTAAAATGCATGTTAGAACTTCTGTTGATGACTGGTAGATCTCAAATCTAACTCAATTTAACTTAACTTCTACAAGGTTGGCAAGACTTGGCAAGTTTAAGCTGCTGGACTGCTACATATAAGAGGTCCACTGCTTTCACAAGAATATAATGCAAAGAAAGTATCATTGAGATGTGACTGTCATCAAGTAACACCAGGCAGTAACCATGAAAAACTCCTTAAGGAACACTTAAGCTAGAAGTTACACCTTACAGGCAAATCATGACAGTTTGGAACATGAGAGTTAGTCAAATAGCTATGGTCAAAAAATGGTAAAATAAGTCTACAGAAACCTGCCAGGATCACTTGGACTACAGAGGCTGTGAATGTCATCCTGCTAATTTTTGTATTTTCCATTAGTTCTAAATTACTGTTTACAAATATAGCCTTACATTGGAATACTAGGATTTTATAGTTATCCTTTTTTTTGAGAGAACTGTGTTATAATCATCCAGATATTCATCAATATTTAAATCATGTATGTGACTTATTTTTGATCTGACAAAATGAGAAGCAAATCATTTCAGACTAATTAGGGTTGTTGCCTGGGGCTGGGGAACACATTGGGGTGCAGGGGAAGAGCAGCATGGGATCCCATAGGATTTATTATGAGATGTGTAAGGAGGAACCAAAGGTGGGAAAAAGAGGTTGAGGTGATCTGGGGAGGACTTGGAATGGGAAAACGAGCAAGTGGGGAAAAAAAGGCCAGTAGCAGGGAAGTAGCTAGCTGGTGGGTACGGTTGTTAAGCCATGCTCTGTACCCAGCTGCTCACTAGGGTCCTTTCTCACTGTGTCGTGGGTGACAGCTTGGTGTGTGCGTGCACATACGTGTGCACATACACTTGTAATGGTCTGTCCCAGCAGTTGGCGTGGGGACGCAGCCTCAGGGCGTCTGTGTCCTGGTGCTAGCAACCAGGGAGACTGGGATTGAGGGGCAACTGCTGGTCAGGCTGAGGCTCTGAGCTGGCTGCTCAGGGCACCCACCTCATCCACTCATGAGGGTGTGTTGTCAGTCGTAGATCTCCATCCTGTTCTGCCAGACTGAGGAGCAGAATGAGGCCCTCAGTGCTGCCTGTGTCCATATGAGTGTTCTGGATGTCTGTCTGATCCGTGGGTCCAGGCATGTGTATAGGTACATACGTGTGCTCTGTGTGTGTCTGACTGCTGGGAACGTATCTCCAGCCTCACTGCTGGGTGGACCTGGGGACGTGGAGCTGAGCAGCCTTACCTCTCCCAGGCTCTGGATCTGGCAGAATATATTTGCTCACATACTTTGCTTTCTACACCTTTTTTTAACTTCTGTTATTTCACCAACTGGTTGCTAAACAGTAAGTGCAAATAGTGCATGGATATTTCTTGGAAGTGTTAGATGGTTTCCCATAAGAAGAAGTCAGGAAAAAATATAATATTCTAAAATAATACATTATAATCAAGCAGAACAAAATCTAAGAGTTTTCCAAACACTGAATGAAGTAAGCAAGGCAAAAAAAACCCACAAAAGGATAACTGCAAAATAAATGATTAGTAACTTCTACTCAATTTTGATAATGAAGGTTTATAGAACATGAAAGAAAAAAACTCTGAAAAATAATTTAATGGACTAACTGTCATAATACACAATTAGAAGAAAAAGACTGAAAATTAATTGTATGATTACGATGTGGTTAGCTGGCTTGAGCTTTTGGAAATACAGACATATTGTCTGTGGGCACTGGTAGGCTGCTGGCCAAACCACTTCCTTAGGCTTCTTTATATAGTGAATGTCTGCTCCAAAGGACATCCATTCCAGAAGCCAGTGAATTGGATACAAAGATTTCCAAGTTACTTTATCTTTAAGAAACATGATTAAGTAACAAAAAACCCCAAACCAAACAAAAAACAGAGAGAAAACAAAAAACACTTTGAAAAAGAAAACTTAGATCCACCCCTCAAGGGTAAAGCAGTTCCTCATGCCTGTATTCTATCTCATGTCTATATATGGAGAATAATCTCTAGAAGGTAATGTTTGAGACAACTTCTTGCATGTAGTTCTAGAGAGTAAAGAGATGAACCGATGAAGGAATAGAATCATGCAAAATGGACTTAGTTCACAGAATCACAGAATGTTAGGAGTTGGAAGGGATCTCAAAAGATCATCTAGTCCAACGCCCCCTGCCAGAGCAGGATCACCTAGATTAGGTCATACAGAAATGCGCCCATGTAGGTTTTGAATGTCTCCAGAGAAAGAGACTCCACAGCCTCCTTGGGCATCCTGGGCCATTGTTCTGTCACCATCACTGTGAAAAAGTTTCTCCTTATGTTTACATGGAACCTCCTATGTTCCAGCTTGCACCCATTGCCCCTTGTCCTATCATTGAACATCACAGAGAAGAGCCTAGCTCCATCCTCATGACACTCACCCTATACATTAATGAGGTCACCCCTCAGTCTCCTCCAAGCTAAAGAGACCCAGCTCCCTCAGCCTCTCCCCATAAGGGAGATGTTTCACTCCCTTAATCATCTTTGTGGCTTGGCACTGGACTCTTTTCGGCAGTTCTCAATCCTTCTTGAACTGAGGGGCCCGCAGAGGTGTCAGGAAGGAAGGACCAGAGTAGGTTCCTAGCTCATGAAGGGATGAACTAGGAGGATCTCTGGTGAGAGAGACTGTGTGAGTTCTGCTATTTGGCTGCAATCTGTATGTATGGTTTGGAATCAAAATTAGTACTCTGTGGTCTGGACTGAACAGTTATTCAGACCGTCCATTTTACATTTCAGCAGCACCTCCGTACTACCCTGCAGCTTCATCTACTGTAAAATAGCTTATAGACTGAGACACATAGAAATGACTAAAAGAAGAAATGTAACAAAATAAATTCATGAAGAACATAATTTTCTTTGAAGATATACTGGACTGCACAAAAACCCGTTTGTTTCTTTGTTGGCTTATTTATTTACATCTGCAGAATTGTTGCAATATATTTATATTCTCAAGTTATTCTTGATGTAACTGCCTATAACCGCAGCAATTTAAGATAACAACCTCAATCTGCCCTTTGCATAATTTTTTATTCCTAATGCAGTGAGTCAGACATTAAGTGCTCTGGATGATAGGTGATAATTAAAGTCCATAATTATAAGGTCTTCACATTTAATCTCACTTTGTCACATGTAGACCTTGGCAATGGTTTCTAGAGCCTGTGGGGTTTCACTGGTCTGGACTGGATTGATATGGGCACAGGATGAAAGGTAGTCTCTTGTATACTAAGACAACCAGAAATTTAAAGATAAATCAGCACCCTAAAACTAGACATAGATACTCACAGACTCAAGGCAGGAAGCATGTGCTGAATGTCCTTCCTCCAGCTACAAAAAAACCCACAGTATCTTGCAACAATTTAGATTTCTGGATGGATGTGAGATATATACTCCACCTCACTCCTTAGTAAATACATTGCTAAAAGAATATTAAAAATTTAAGCCATTTGAAGAAGCTATCCAAAACTTATCTTGCATGTCAGTCCTCAAACTGAGAATGTTAGAAATACTCAGATGTTAGATGTAACTACAGTCCTTATAGAGGTACTGTCATTACCACTGGGTCAATGAAAACAAGCCAGTGTTGTGTTAGAGCAGTGGAGTATTTAAGACACACAGACACATCAAAAGCATGGTCGGAACAAGAAAGTCCCCTGAAATAGATTGTTCCACCACCACACTGGGCTGCCAGTAAATGGGTTTCATTTCTGAGTGTCTTAATCATAGGATTTATGTGGCAGCCTTTCAGAAGTGTTCCTGCAATTACATTTTTTTCTTGTAAGCTAGGATTAGTATAATACAAATACAGGTAAGTTGCCACATGACAACACAGTATTTGTTAGGACTTCATTCAGATTTCTGAGAAAAGAAAGACAGTATTAATTCAATGCTGATTTGGATGAACACCTGTAACAGTTAAAGGACACAATAAAAGCACAGTAGTAGAATACAAATATTAACTGTACCTTTATTTGTTAGGGAATAGGAATAAAAAAAACCCCAAAAACCGAGAAGGAAGGAAAGAATACAACACAAGAAACAAAGGATGGAAAAGAAGGAAAGAAGAATCGGGCCATGTACTGACTGGGAAAATGTGACATGGGATCATGATGAAGGAACAGTATTTTCAGATGCTACGAGTGACTGCATCAAAGCGCAACTAGGTAGGTCATAGACAAGAGGGGAAATAACCCTCATTATGGTTCAAGCAGTGCACACAGAGGACATGTTCCAAAATTTTAGCACTGAAGAACTGCTTTGTAACAGTGACTACAGCTTGTCCTGCAGAAACAAAAAGTATGCAAAACCCCCAAATCCACCAGACCTATGCTCAACAGAAAAAAAAATAGAAAGTGAGGAAGCTGGTCAACGACAAAGCTGGATGGAAGACAAAAGTTAGTTTATTGCAGGTCCTGATTGTTGAAAAATATAATTTTGGAGAGGAAGAGCAAATTTGTACCACCAGTTAAGAATGACCTGAGAAAGGCTGTGTGGAAGCAGGTGCATCTAAACAGCAGGAATAACACAAGATGCTAGAAGAAAGAAGTAATCCTTTGAAAAGCTAGAGTAGTGTCCAAATATACTAAACCCAAAAGAAAAGAGGCAATAAGCATGAGATGACTGTCCAAATAGAATATGCAGAAAACATTAAAAAAAATGAGTAAGAAATCTTCTCATACATGCATCTGGAACATCAAGCCTATCAAGAATATAAGGCAAATGGATGGTGAAGATATAGAAAGAGCACTCAAAAAAGACAAGGCCCTGTCAGGCAGGCAAAAGGAATTCTTGCCATCTGCCTGCACTGTGGAAGAGGCAGGAGATGTTCCTCTGTTGCAGCCCTTCTTTGCAAGGCATGAACAGTAACAAGGCATCAGGTCCAAATGGCACTCAGCCCTAAGGTCTAGAGACACTCACAACTGCTGAATTAATAACTCTAATGCACACCATCTTAAAAACAGCTTTGTGCCTGAGGACATGATCTTTGGAAATGAGATACCTATTTTCAGTTATTTGAAGGGAAATCTGTGGATCTATAGTCTTGTATGTCTGGTGCCTGTCATCAGACAAATCATGAGAAACTATAACAAAATATAACATCAGTGGACATGTGGGCAAATCTGATTTTTGGACAGTCAGCACAGCTCTTGTGCAATGGGAGTATAACAGAGTTTTCCATAGCTGTTCACAGGCAAGTAGGTAAAGATTAGTTAAAACTGCTCAAATGATTTTCTGAAACACTTTTGAGAAGATCTCTTGCCAAAGGCTTTTAAGAAAACTAAGGGTCAATCAAGTAAGAGGGAAGGTGCATGTTTTGATAAAGAGATGATTTAAACACAGGAAAGAGGACTAAAACACACTAACAAGAGACCCACAGTGCACTCACAAGCTGGACACTGTGTGCACATTTCAAAAAGAACCTAGTAAAACCAGACAGGAGCAAGGATGTGTGGAACAGCGTCCACATGAGCAAGGACTTTAATGTTCTTCTGTTTGGAAGAGAGGCATACAGCAGAGAGAACCAGTCAGGATCTAAAGGGCCACAATAGTCAGAGTGTCATAAAGAGGCTGCATTTTCCCATGTTTCATATTTGGTATCAAATGAGCGTTACAGAGTATCCAGTGAAGCTCACAAGTGGCATGTTCAAAGTAGGAAGAGGAGGCAGCTTCTCACACCATGTTTACATGTGGAAGTCCCTGCCACAGGACACTGGGGAAGCTGCATGACATCAGGGGAAAAACAGATAAGTCTATGGAAGACAAAGCCCCTCCAGACTGCTTAGCCATGTCCTCGCTGTAGAGTGTTGGAGGCTGAGAAAGTACCTGTGCTTGACCCGTTCTTAGGTGGTCTTTGTAGCTACTACTGCAACCCTGGTTACTGGACTAAACATACTCTTTGACTCAGAAGAGCTGTTCCAATCTTACATGGAGGTGTGTATGGATGTTGAACTCCTTTTACCAATGCTGACAGACATTCTTGCAGACCCTTCTGATGCCTTTCAGTGCCAAAAGAATGTGTCTGATGATGAAAGGTACCTCTGATAATGGTAAGCCATTGAGCCAACTGCATTTGATGTTTTCTCCAGGAAGTGTATGTATTTTATGTGTGTAAATAAATACTAATCCAACGGGCCCAAGTTTTTAAACTATTAAAACCAAATGTGGAATTTTTAGTAGTGCTTCTGCATCTTTGACAGGGCAAAGAAACCCTTCACATCCCTACCTCCACACTTTGTAAAGAAGAAGAAAAAAAAAAAAGTTAACATTCTGTAGTAAATAATCTTAGCTAATTTATTGCGTACTTTCATTACTGTGTTATGTTTTTTTTTCATCAGTAACACCCAGACACTACTGCGTTAATGTTTTAAGTAGCTGTACATCAGAAATCATTTAATGAAGAGCTTAATTTTTTTTTCTTCTAAGTGTATTTTTCAGTATGAATTGCATTTTACTTGGCAGTTAATGGGAGTTTTTGTGCTTCTTATGCTCCTTTACTGTTACAGATTCTCCCACCCTTCTCACAGGCCATGTGAAGTACCAGGTCCTTCAAGAAGACTCACCAGTCCATTTTCCTCTTACTCTTGTCAGTTTCCCATACAGTGGTATTTCTTATCTTCTTGATGCATGCAGCTATGACAGGCTTGCATTTTCCTCATTTATCTTCATATGCTTGGGTCCTTTATTTCCTTGTCTTTCATGGGGACTGTGGCAGCATCCTCAACGCTTTGCTTTCTTCAAAGACAGTATTTAGCATTATCTCACATTACATTAGATGGATGTGGTGCTTGAAGATATGGCTTAGTGGTGGACTTCGTAGTGTTAATGGTTGGACTTCATGATCTTAGAGGTATTTTCCAACCTTGATGATTCTATGTGCATCACAAAATTTATTTGCTATGAACACTACACCTTATGTTTGTCTTTCATTTCCATGAGGTTCTCTCTCATGGAATCACATGCCCCGACCGTCCTTCCATTAGGATGATGTACTTTTCTCTCTTAGGGCTTTTCTGCACCCCATTTTCTTCCCATTAGCATACTCTTCCCACCCTTTTCCCTCTTCCTTCTTCTAACAAGGAACCTCTTCTTGAAGCCTGAAGTGCAAGTGCTCCACCTGCCACTTGTTTCCCTCAGCCTGGTGCTTTGGCTGCCCCATTTATGAGTGAGGCCAACCTGATCACTGATTCTGGGTATGCAGAATTGCAGTTATGGGTTCAAGCACTGCATTGTAATAACAGAACAAAGATAAAAGAGGAATGGACATTAGGCAGGCTGTGGACTTCACAGATATGGCCAATACATATCTAGCCAAACATATAGAATGCTACTTGATTTAAAAAAGCTAAACATCATAATACAATCCCATTGTCACCAACTTTTATCATGAGTACAGGACTACACAAGAGGCTTCCCTCCTCTTTCCTGTTAATACTTATTTACGCAGGAAACTGACAGAAATAACCATTTCCAAATTGAAATTGCTTCCAAACACCTTACCATGGGATATTCTATGCAGGTCTGCTAATGAAAAATGTACAGCGGAGGATTTTCTTTGCACATTATCTGCTGTTCTAGTGCTGTTTGCTTGCAACTCTGAAAATCACTTACTCTGGCATGTTCTCTTTATCATCCAGTGTTTTTTTCAACTTCTTTCCCCTTGACAAAAGGGAAAATTTCACCATGGTTAAATCTTTTATTTTCCAGTTCACTCACAGATTTTTATTGATTCTTTACACTCCGAAAATTTGCTGATCCCTGTCTTTTTTAATCTGTTGCTCTAGGGTGTTTCAGAATTTCTCAAACAATTCTGAAGTATATGATTTTTGGTTTTTTCTAGACAAGTGTTTAAACAGGAAAGGATCTTTTCAATATACTGAAGTGTCCTCAGCAATTCTACGCAAGTACATATCCCTAAAACTGAAATACTTCTTCCTCTAAGTAACTGTTAAGGAAAAAGCAAGTTTTATTTTATAACTCCAGTCCTTTTTTGTTGGATTATGTCACCAAGTTTGTTGTTAATTTAAATAAAACAGTAGAGATGTGGTGAGCTAGAAAATGGATGATGGCACTCAGAGTTTGCTAGACAGAGGGGAAAAATACACAAAACGGCACACCATTGTTAAAAAAGATCTGGAACCAAGAAGTACCAGCCAAAATGTTTCTGAAATAAAGAGGTAACATTGCTTGCGAAGACTAACTGAAATGAACGCATGATATTTTTTAGCATCTAAATAACATAATTTTGGTGATTTTTGCACAATTACTGTTATTCTGTGAGCTACCACCTTCAAGTATAAAGACAGTAAAAATGCATGATGAAAAATTATTGTTGGATCCCTGATTTTTTACTATGGAAGCAGAAGGATTTTACTTACATCTGAGGTTTCTTTTTCACAGCCTCAGTTAATCTGCATGGTTTAATGGATTATCCCAACACTTGCACTCCACTAATAGAGGGGAGACAAAGCAAGTTGCATTTTTGTAAGTTAAAGAACTGGCCATGTGTAGTTTTGGAGAAAGAATACAATTTAAGAGGAGTGAACAGTTGCCACACAGGAAACAGGAAAAGACTTTAGGCAAAAATTATTTTTACACCACACTCGGAAGCCATCTGCAGGTTGAAAGGTGAAAACAACACCCGGACTAACAACTATACTCGGTCTCCTCGTTTACTCCTTCTTCAAGGTACCCGTGGGTAAACCATTCCTGTGCATCCCGGGTATCAACAGCTCCCCGTTTACTCGCGGGCACACAGCTCTTCTTTGCACCGAGTCACCCAAGCCGTACCTCCGGGCCTTTTACACCCGGACAGCGCTAAGGAGCAGCTAGGTGGCGTACGGCAAAGATGAAAACGAGGCGCCTCAGAGGGGACCGGGGGTTTTGCGAAGTTACGAGCCGGCGAGGGGCCGGCGGGCGGGACGGAGCCAGCACCAGAGACGGTGACCTCGCAGACCCGTCGCCGCCCAGCCTCCATCCCGCGGACCGCCCCCCGCCCTCGAAGCGCTTCGGGCAGCCACCGGGGACGGGGACGAGGGCGAGCAGTCGCCCGGCCCATCCTCCTGGCCTCCCCGAGCAGGGGGCCTCGGCTGATGGGTGCCGAGCAGAGCACCGGGCGCCTAAGCGCCTTCGCAGCCCACGGCGCCGCCGCCTCTCCTCTCGCGAGATGTGCGGGCTAACAGGCGCTGACAGTCACCGGGTCGCCGCAGCCGCTCGCCCTCGGCCAGGCGTTGCCCACACCCGCCCCCCCCCGGGCTGCCGCGGGGCGGATGCGGCGGCCGCCATAGTTTGGGCCGGGAGGAACCGCCGCCCTTCCCGCGAGCGCCGCCGGCGGTCCGGGGAGCCGCTCCCGCCGCCGCAGCCGGGAGCGGGCGGAGCCTGGGGAACAGGCGCCGCCGACAGCCCCCCGCATCTCGCCTCCGCCCGAGCGGGGAAGGGACCGGGCGCGGGGGGGAGGCGCCGGGCGGCCCTCGCGCGAGTTCCCTCCCCCG
>WUAM01000287.1:18603680-18614149 GCA_024336885.1 Actenoides hombroni
CTTCTCTTGCATCCCTCATACTTTTTCCTAAAGCCCCATATAATACTCAGACATGAGCAACTACAAACCCATTTCCCTGCCTTTTTTGATACAGGTAATAGCAATTGCAATATGGTCATTTGTTCACTATTAAGATTATTTTTTATATATTTTTTTTAATAGTTGACTTAGAATTGTTTGCCTTTCAGTATTTTGTAAGCTGTCCAGTTCTTGCTGCTTGGCTGCATGGAATGTCTTTGCGTTATTACTACATTTAAGCAGGCCGATAAAGTTGCTGAAATTTATTTTTATGCATAAAAACTGAGGTGCATTATCTGTGCCTGAAACTTAACTGACTTAATGATGCGCTGATTAAAAACCAAAAATATAAAATTCCTTAAATTAACAAAGAAGCTAATCTCCTGCATCAGTTCATGGAATGAACTGCTGCCATTTCAGGTTTTGGTTTTGTTGTATCTTTTCTCTTTTTTTTTTTTTTAATGCAAAGAGAGTAGCACTGTTTGCTTCAACTGTAAAGAAACTGTTACATTATTTTTTTTTTTACTTACTTCGAGGGTTTCCATTGTCGAAAGACTCTTAAGACTGAGTAATATTGCTCAAGTTGTAAGCAGTTTGACAAATTCGGCTTGAATATAATGCTGTGTCAGTAGAAGTAAGTGCTGTGCTGCATGAATGCACCAGCTCTTGTCTGCTCAGTCCTTCCTCAGGGGCTGTGCTGTAGCTGTATATACCACTTCAAGGCATGACATTAAATTCAGTCAGTTCTTAATTGATTTTTTAAGATTATTTCAATGGGCTTTTTAGTCTCCTGTAAGACAGTAAGTTAAATGTAATTTTTAATGAACCTACTACCCTTAGAACTTCTGATTAAAATGGAACTTTTATTAAGGTTACTGCTGTGTGGTATACTTGTCCCCCATCCCCCATCTCTTGAATGGAAATTGCATCATTCTGTTTTGCAGAAGTGGACGGAAACAGAAAGCTATTAAGAGCAAGAGTACTTCAAATTAATAATTTTTTGGGGGTAGAATACAGAAGAAGACTTGGGAATTTGCTGTGTTGAAAACAAGTTTTTGATAGACAGAAATGAATTATCTCCTGTACTTACTTACAGAATATTGTATTTCTTGGACTATAATATGCAAAATTGCTATGCAAGAGGCTTGTTAATAGGGTTTATTTCAGCTCTTATGCAATCAGATGTTGCATCTACTCCATTCTGGAGAACAAGAAAGTTATGTGAAACATTTAAAAGGTGTCTAACCATTAGAAATATATATAAAGGGTTATGTTTTTCAGATAATCAAGAGAAAACTACTTATGTTGACTATTCCTTGACAAGGAGGCCTGACTTTGATACAGTATTTCTGGGAGTGCAGGCCAGGCATTGTTGGTCTGCCATGGGGTAGCTACCCTGCATAGCTGCTGAACAAAGGCCTTTTATTTGTTTTTAATTCTCATGATCAACTTGCCCAGGATGTTCATCTGGGCAATCTGGTGCTTATGGAGTAAAGATGGGAAGATGTAGAGTTTTTTTACCATGATGTTTTTGCAGAATGCTCTTGTTCTTTAAGTAACTTTTTTTTTTATGAAGTAGGGAAAAACAACCCAACAAACTTCTGTTTCAGATAGGATATGGCTCTTGCATATCTGTAGATGTCAAGAAAATTTTTCTGCCATGTCACATGTAAAAACTATTTGAAAATATTCCATCTGGTCTTATCACATTGTCTGTAGGTTTTCAAATCTCTGCCTTGGCATGGCTATATAGACTTAAGTGCTTTCCTCTAACTTGTCTTCTGTAAACATGCCTAGTTGTTCCCCCATTAGGAATGCAAAGGTTTGAATTTGATTCCTCTGCTGATGTTGTGCAACTAGATAAAATAGTGTTGGTGCTGTTAACTGTTTCCAGAGGCATGATTAGTAATCTACCTTGAGAGAGACTTTGTTTTGATGTGATGCTTAGGAAAACATTTAAAGTTTGGGTTTTTACTTACCAAGGGCTGAAAAATCAAAACTGGTCATGCAGTAGAGAAAGCAGGTAGAGGAAGGGATCATCCTTGGAATATTGTGTCATTGTTCTAATGCCTGAATTACTTACATGACATAAGTTTGTGGAATGCTGTTATGTCAATCAAGGTGATCAAGATCAGTCAAGGACAAGATTCTAGTTGAAGTGCTCCTAAGTATGGGCAGTTTTGCTGTTTCTTCATTTCAGAATTGATTTCAGACCTTTTCCTTCACACAAAAGTCAGCTAGATTGAAATTTGTATCTGTCCCATATAAAGGAGGATATTCATCACCTCCTTGAAAGAGAAAAGTCCATAGCCTTCATGTGGTTTGTAAGCTTAGAGATCAGTCAAAAAAATCGTATGTGTTTAAGACGTGATGTGGTAGTGAGCTTTATAAATAAGACTTATCTATCCTTTTAAAGTATAGCACCTTGCAGGAATCACAGTTTACCCCTAAGCTGAAATCAAGTGCCTGAGTAGATTTGATTAACAATCTCGCTACCCTGGTTAATACATCATACTGGTTAATATATCATATATAACCCTGGTTAATATATCATATAAGAATTGGGAGGAAGAATGGGTAATTTTCTATCCCTTTAAAAGAACGGGAGTAAAAGTAGCTTTTAAAACAAGAATATATATATGCACACAAATGACAAAAAATACTGCTTAATGTTTCTCTGTTAAAAGTAGTTTTGAGTTGCAAGACACTGAGGTACATGCTGGGGACAGATGTAGCTGCTAATTATTCAGTTGACATGTTAATTGTGACTATAAATTTCTTCTGTTTAAAGTTGTTCCACTGTAATCAAAGTACAACAGACTTTAATTTCACCTTAAGATAACATTAGCGTTCTTTGTTTGATGCAATCTCTTTTAAAATCTCTGAAAGTGGATGCCAAAAGCATTTGCTGCTATATTTTAAATTTGTAATTGTAGAGAATGTAATATAGCCAAAGCACTTAAGGTTTTTTAAAGGATTTTTAAAAAGTTTTTTTTCTTAAGTCTCTTGGCTACAAACCTGAAAAGGATTTCCTTTGATTGAGGTGAGTAACCAATGTTTGAAGCTGTTCATGTTTGATTCCAAGGAATTCTGAGTCTTAAGAACAGATAATGTTTTTATCTGGGTAATTTATCTTCTGCATGCTGGGTGCTATTTAATGGGTTAGTAGGCTTTTATAATTGTGCTGCAGTTTGGTAATTTTCTTTAATCTGTAATTTTTATTTTATCCATACTCTGGTTAAAGTATGTTTGCATTAGTAAAACAAACCCAAATGTTCATAAGCTTTTCTTCCATGTAGGTTTTGAGCTGTGTTAGTTCTGAAAAATCTTGTATACTGTTAAGTTTTGTACTTGGAACAGCTGTAATCTCAATTGTGTGCGACTATAGAGTTCGGCTGTTCAGAAGTATAATCTGTACATATAATGGATCTTCTGATGTTGAGACAGCTGGCATGCTACACCTGGATCAATACATTCCACTAGTTGCTTTCTTCCACAGAAGGGAATTTCTTGAATATGGCAGTGCTTATTGAGTTAACCTTTGGGAGATGGAAACAAGAAATTGTTTTGGTAAGGTGTCGTGAACAGCCTGGCAATTACGCCGGAAGCTACAGTGGAGGAGAGCAGATGTATCCAATCTCTTGCTCTTGTGAAGAATGGTTCCACTGTCCATGATGATTATTGCAAACATCTTTAATGATGACTTTACCTCAAAGTTCCTAGCAAATAAAAGCATGGTCCTGTTTTTGAGGCTTTGGCTGAAGCTGGTGTGGACAGACCCATTGCTGCTGGCATTATTCTGTCAGTACCGCAGTTGGTAACACGACAGTTCTCAGGCAGGTTCCCTTATTTCCTCTCCTAAGCATGTTAAGTGAGGAGAGCACCACGCTTAGTATCAGATTATGTAACTACGGACCATTTTTCGATGTAAACAGCTGTTCTCTTGCTGAAATGCAATGGGATGATGTCTTTATATTACCCTTCAAGAAACTGGAACTTGAAGAGAAAAATATCTTGGATTTTTCTTAAACATTTTGGTAGCATTAGCTCCCTTAAACAGCTTTAGTACTGCATCCTAAGACAAGAAAAAGCTACTGCTATGAAGCCCTTCTAAGGAAATTGTATGAGGAGAAGCACATACTGTAAGGCGTGTGCTAAACCCATTAGCGGATCAAACGAGAGAAGGAAAAAGAGCAGTTAAATGCTCTAGTTTCACATGCTTCTTTGGTCTCTTCTCTTTGCACAAGAGTAATGGCAATAGGAAGGATTAGCTAAAGAAGTTACTACTTGGAACATGTCAAAATGAGGGAGACTGCAAAGAAAGCCATCAGCCTGAAGAAGATGCAGACTTGCTGGCTGTCTCGTCCTTGATACTTACATGTGATACTTGAAAGGGCAGAAAAATTCATGTGCATTTATTCTGGTACCACCTTACACAGTTTATTGTAGCCTAAGTATGTTGCCTTTTAGATGGGATCTGTGGAAGTTCACCACAAATAAGTGTGTTGCATGACAACACCACTATCAAGAACTCTTAGTAAAACTAAACAGCAATTTTTACTGATGAGAAACTTTTCCATGCACCACTGTACTTCAAGCTGTGTGAAAAATCTCAAATCTCTTCTGGCTAACAAGTCTTTCTCATTGCTAATCCACATCTAATAAGTGTGGAGACTGCTCACAGTTGGCACAAATGAGTTATTGTTATGGTCTAGTACTGGAGATGAAACAGTAGATGATCAGTACTTTTCAGTGCACTGTGATACAGCAATGGAAATTTCTGTGTAGAAACAAAATTTAACTGTATCTTGGTTAAATTCCTATCAGTGTATGATAGAATTGTCAACATGTAAATGTATCTTACTTTTCCTTTAATAGTGGAGATGTACACCAGAATGCTGAGTGATCTCTGGACTGACTGGATAAAAGGCTCTGTTTTGATTTTAAAAGTTTTGTTAATAGATGATTTCGGCTCTGAAATACCCCGTCTTGTTCTTTCCACTTTTGTTACTCCCTTTCCAAACCCACAGTGTTAGTGTTTTTTACTGTTTATGAAGATCTTATCATTCATGTATTGCTGTTCTAAAACAGTGCTAGTGCATTTTTTTCCATTCAGTATGGGACTTGAGTAGAAGCATTGTTTCCTCATGAGCACAAGCATGAAAAATACTATGCCTGCTTTATTTATGGCTGAGACCACAGTGGTGCTTTTTTAATCTCAGATCTAAGGGCTGAACTTGGAGCCTTGTGTAGTGGAATTCTTTTGTGCCCACACTCTGTATTATCTATTCTTACTGGAGCTTTATCAGGCACCCACTAGCAAAGATAACCAGCAGTAACCTTTTAGTTATTACATTTTTTGTGTGCTTCAAAATACTTTCCTAAGAAATATTGCGTAGTGTGGAGAGACAAGGCATACAGAACAAAACATTCCTGTGTTCATAGTGTGCATGTCTTGGCTCACAACTGGTATTCTGAGTTACCAGTTACCAGATCAGCTCCGTTACTTCCTTCCCAGAATACAACAGCCTGAGCTATGGGCTTGTTAGAGTCCTGTACTAAAATGTGTAGCTATCACATGATGGTTGAGGTTGGAAGTTACCTCTGGAGGTCATCTTGTTGTTCTACGCATGTTCTACCAATACCTGGCCAGCCATGGTCATATGCTGAAGCATATAATTGTCTAGATATTTGGATATTCACCACCTAAGTGTGCAGTAAACAAAAACTTAAGAGCTTGGTAAAATGAAAAAAAAAGTGTTGTGAGTCAGTATTACAGCATTAGCTACTTTAGTTGTGTATAGTTTCAACATGAAACCTACATGAAAATACAGATTTCTTCTAGTCCTTCCTTGATCTGCCCTGACTGTCTTTTCAAAAACTTTTTTTTTTATCAGAGGTACGACATGCCTTTTTATAATACAGAAGGCATGATCAACTGTTGGCAGTTTTCTTGGCCAAAGCATAAAAGGTGCCTAGGTAATACAGTGTGACTCCCTTTATGCAGTGCTTTAACATTGAGTTTCTTGCAAGTATAATGGGATGCTTTTCTGAGAAATAAGAATGGATTTTATATGAAGAATAATATTATACATTTACACTGTTGTGTGCTTGATTGGAGGCTTTGTTGTCATGGCTGTGAGCATGTTTATTAATCTAGCCTTTTTTTAACATATCTCTTTTTTCCCTCCCTGCTTCTGAAGGTGACTGGGGAGAAGCAGGGAGAAACTTTGGGCAAGTGCTGTTGGAAACAGCAGAATCTAATGAGGGAGACACCGATACCTAGGAAGGAGTTCTGAGGTTTATTCCTGCAGTTTTAGGAAAGTCATCTGAAGGACAAGTACTTGAAGTTATCTGAGCAGGGCAGTATGTAGGTTCATTCTTCTGTCATGAACTTCAGGTGTGCCCATGTTGAGTGAGAAGCCTGATTAGAGTGGTTTCCAGTTCTTCTGTTCTGGTTTAGGCAGGTCAGCATAGACTCAGCAGATCAGTGGCTTGTAGCTGTATCTATTAAACTAAAACTAGTTAATTGTTATTCTGCTTCTTGACATAGAGATGCTAGAGGTAATTCTATATAAAATCTTAAATGTAGCAGCATGATGATTCTTTTTTTTATCTTCATTGTTCTTCTTACCACTCCAAATGGATCATACACCACTTCTTGCTTGATTTGGTTTAAGTTCAAGTGTCTGAGTACAAATAATCAGGAAGTCAATAGATTGATCTGGTCAAAAGGCTGTGCAAATCCCCAGAAGTTAGAGCCATTAGTCCTCTTCTGTCCAGAAGAGCTGCAGTTCAGCAATCCCTGTAATTCACAGTTATGTTTCTTTTTGTCCCGTTTCATGTGTGTAACACCTTATATACATACAGAATATATCCATAACACATACATATCCATGTTCTGGAGACAAGAAAACTTACTATTTAAGGAAGCTGACTGTTAAAAGGTAGTGATCTGCAAACATTGTGATTCTGCCTACTCATGGAAAGCTTATGCCATACAGGATCTCCAGATGTCTTGCAGGTACACCTGTTTTTGAGAATTTCATAATGCAGGATCAGTGAGAGAAGCACTTATTTGAACATGTGCTATTGACCTTTGGAAAAGGTTGAATTAATCTGATTTTTTCATTTTTTTAAATCTGTTTGTTTACTGATGATTGTAAGGGGATATAGATGACCCCCTTCAGAAGTGACAGTTCAATAAACTCTCTGGATTCTGTGCTGATGGAATCTGGTATTAATGTATAAGGAGAAGGAGGAATTTAATAAAGTATTTCACACAGAACTTGCTTCCTGTGTACCTTCAGTGTAGAGTGTACTTCTTGAAAGCATAACTGGGATCCAGTCTAGTCTGTGTCTTACTTAGCAAATGGGAGTTTTGCCCTTTACCTCATTGGGATTGAACCTTTAGTTCCTTGAATGTTTTCTAAGCCCTCTGGGATGCAGGCTGCTTCACAAATACTGCTTCAGCTGGTTTGTTGAATAGTATTCTCTGAATGGTATTCAGGGTCTTTCTAGTATATTCTTTCTTTATACTTGTTGCCTTGGATAGCTAATATACTTTTCTTAGTCCATCCTGCAGATTTCTTTAGTGTAGGAAACACTTCAGTTTAAATGTGTAGGTGTTCACCTGGCTTGGCAAAAGAGAACCACCTCTTGAAAAGTAAGCATGCAACAAGTACATGCATATACACATAACTGTTTGATATATATTAAACACAAGATTTCTGCTTTGTAAGGCTGAGAGTTGAATTGTAAAGAAAAGCCACAAGTTACTCTTTGTCCATGGGACTGATGTTTTCTGCATCTGTCTTTCTTGCCTTTTGAACAGGCAAGAGTGTTTGGGAAGAGACGCCTCTTCCCTCCTTCTCCCTGAAATGCCAATCTCCCATCCTTCTTTATAGCCAGCATCACCTTACAATGAATAGTAGACTAGCTTGCCCGCAAATAAATAATTTATTTCCTGAAATACTGATCAAATGACAGTCAAGTCTGAACTACAGGAGATGCTATAGCTGAGACCAGTAACTTGTGATAGAACAGTATAGGCTTTCAGATTAAGAAGTAAAACTTCCTGTGCTGTACAAGTTGCTCTTTCTCTAAAATACTAGATGTATGTTTCTTATGGCTGTAGATCTGATTCTTAAGGATATTTATTACTCTGTTAACGGTTTGCTCCAGCTGAAGCAGAATACCTAAGTTGTTTGTGTAAGTTTGTTTTATATTCCTTGAAATCTGTGAGATGTGGTTCATGAAAAGAACATAAGCTTAAAATGTCTGCTGTATCATTGTTTTAAGTTTTCTGTTTGCACAAGTAGATGGTTGGGATGTTTTTGATTTGCAACATGAGTATCAAATGCCCTCTCTGTTACTCACAGAAAAGATAAACTTTTTTTTTTGGTCCCCCAAGGAACCCTTTGAAGATGGTTATGCAAATGGTGAGGAAGGCACACCAGCTGGGGAAGTAGCTGCCACTTACGCAGCTGATAGCAAAGGTGTGGTCAAGTTTGGCTGGATAAAAGGTGTATTGGTAAGTCTGATATACCGTACTTCAGTTTCATGTGGATGTGATCTTTCTAATCTTTTTTTGAGAGGGATTGTGATAGCACTGTGTGAAGAAAAGATTATATGTATGAGAGATGTGGAAAAATGCTGTCATGTTAGGGAGGGTTGCTTTTACTTCTATGAAATTTTAAGGAAATAAATACTTCAGGACTTCGAAGTTTTGAAGGGATTATGGTTTCTTAGCACAGGTTTTAAATATTTTTGAAGTTGCATAATTTCCAAGAAGGAACAAGATTATATAAGTATTCCTCTCTATTACAAAAACTATATATGAATCTTAAGTGACAAAGATAAATGTAAACAGAGAATACACTTAATGTATATTCACTTTAGATCTGTTACCGTGTACTTTAGACTGAAGTGTTAGCAAACTTGATTTTTATTTATTTTTAGATAAACAAAAAATGATGTGTTGAGGAAAGTATGTACCTGTATATAGCAAAACCTGACCAGGATTAAGTATTTGACTTTTTGTAACAGGCTCAACAAAACTTACCTTTTCAAAAACGGTGGAAGGCTTAATACTAAATAGTCATGGTGGAAAAAGCTTACGTCTGTCCTCATTTGGAGTAGTGAAAAATTAAACATGACATGGGGGATTTTATTACAAGTACATATGAATTTATTTTTATTATTTTGGCAAAGAGAAACCATGATTAATATGCACTCTCCAAAGCTATAAGATTTTATAATGGTGGTTGCAAATGCAACAATTGATTAAAACATGCTGAATTTGAGCATTCAATATATCTGACTTTAGTTCAGCAAGTTTCCACTGTACATTAGCAACTTCCTTACAGGTTTTGAAGTAGCCATGTTCTATATCTTGGGAGGAGAGTGAGTGCCTGTGATAGCTGTGAAACAGGTATTACAGACTTCAGTTGACCATCCCCAACAAAGAACAGAGTTGTTCCATTTTAAAGCAGGTATAAAGCTGCCTTTGAATTTCTGCAGATCCCAGTTCTGTATTGGAGTATTTTTGTAAGTAACAGTTCTAAGTAGTAAAGAGTTACAAGGTAAATGTTGTTGACCATTTTCTTCCAAAGTCTTATTAAAAGTTTCAAGAAGGATGATCTCCTTTTCAGTGGTTTGAAAGTTGCAGTTAGTATTTCCTAGTAGGCCACGTGGGTGAATATTTCCAGCTCAAGTGATTTACATTTTGCAAAAGACATTTTAAATTTCTGAAAACACTTTACTTCTGTGGTTTGGAGAGGTTTCTGTGTCTCCCTTCTAGTCCCAAGGACCAGCTAAACTTTTTATGGAGTAGATACCATACTCTTTAGGTAAGAGAGATACCTAAGACCTGCTGTTAGTCTTCAAAATTCTGTATAGTGCACACTCAATCTTGAGTACTAAGAGTTTAAAATGAAATGATAAAAACCCACACTTGCACACGTATGCTGTTAAGAGTGCAGCTGTGTTGTAAGATAGAAAAGTTCTGGAACTGGGGAGTTGTGGGAGTTGTTTGTTTTTTAAAAAAAGACTTACGTTTTTTAGTAGGGTATTGCTTTAGTGCATTTATTTTTTTGAGATTTGAAGTGGAGTTGTAGAACTCAATCACTGTAGACCTCAGTCTTTTTTTTTTTTTTAATTTTTAGTCATGTATTCTGTAGTGTGAATTTTGGATCCTAAAGGTTGAAGTCTAAATTATTTCTGGTTTTTGGTCAAGACATACTGCAAGTGTCTGATGTTGAAATAATGTAACTTTATCTATATTCAAGGTAGTAACTTTTTAATCATATTTAGGTTCCTTTTTTTTTTACTCAAACCTAGACTTGGGTAGTTACATCTGTTTTTGTGAACTAACTTGCTAATTAGTTAGGAACGCGTAAGATAATTTTGACAACATACAAAATGAAACGAAGAATATGTGTAAATGACTG
>WUAM01000287.1:18628874-18643141 GCA_024336885.1 Actenoides hombroni
GTTGGAACTAGATGATCTGTGAGGTCCTTTCCAACCCTGACAATTCTATGATTCTATATTTTTTAATATTGTATCATCATTGTTCTTTTGCACTTAGATTTCTGAGCGTTTATCATTTTGTTAGTCTACCAAGAATTGCATATTGTATTTCACTCACTGGGGTTGCAGAGATGTCCTAGGGTTTTATCTTGCAGAAATGGGCAGCAAGTTCATCCTGTCCTTGTGGTTTTGAATGGGAAACAAGCCTAAAAGAATGATGATTGAGATGCTGAGGAAGACAGGCAGCTTTCCCAAGGTGTTCCCCAATTTCAGTTGTTTTGACACTTGAGGTCTCTGAGAACATGTTATGTGTCATTGGCTAGTTAAAATATATAACAAGCTGCAATGTATTTTTCTTCCATGACCTACTTTTAGTCCTCATGTGAGCCCCTGGAGACTTTTGCCATTGATTGTGTTGACCTAAGAATTACATGGCTGGACTATATATTGTGTGAAAAGCTATCTTCTCTTGTTCTGAAACTAGAATCTGTTTATATCCCCTGATTTTTCCCTAGTTTATTCATTGATGTGAATGCATGACATTCAAAGAGCTTTTAAGTGGAGGGTGCATAGTGTTTTATTTTTCTGTTTGTGTAGCTAATGTTACTATCCATTAGTATTGCATATTTTTTCATACACTTCTAAAAAAGTAATTGTTTCGATTTCAGGTGATGAGTATGGTATCGGGATTTGCACCACTGATTTCTGCAGGTATTTTTTCAGCCACCCTGTCTTCTGCATTGGCATCTCTTGTGAGCGCACCTAAGATCTTCCAGGTAAGTATGGAAGCAAAATGATAAACTTCTAACGTCAATTAACTTTTCAGTCAGAATTCTTAGGCAACTCTTGACATGCTGCTGACATGATTGGGAAGAGATTACATTAATAGATTGATCTTATATTTACCTGTTGCTTAGAATGGGATCACAGTGTGTTACAGTCTAGCCATGTTTAGTAATAGTAACTTGTTCAAGATCTCATGTGTTTTCTGGTTAGTTTAGAGATCAGTTGTGGTGTAACTAACATTGTAGGAATGTGCGAACTGTGTTAGATGATGTTTTTATTAAAAGTAATAGTGGAGCACCTACAAAGAGAACAGACTGGTTCACTTCTTAAAGCAATCGAAGGAGCAGATAACATGAAGTAGAATCTGTAGCTGTGGAATCGTGACATGTTCTCTGAAGATTATAAAAAGAATTGTGTACCAGTTCTCATGTAAATCATTTACATTGATTTTGCTGGTGTTCCTGAACATATTTTGCCTTACCTTCTTTTCAAACATTTACTTCCATTCTTAGTCTTAAGTTCTCCTTCACAGGGTAAAATTTCAGTGTCCTCTACTGACCTTCTTTCCCGAAAGTTCAGTAGGGAGTCAAGCGTAGATGAGATTTTTTTTTTGGCAGAATAGAAGCACAAGTATTGATGCAGAATACTGGGCGAATTTTCCCATTTGAGGAAAACATAGTCTCTAAAGAAGGTCCTTGATAGTCAGACACCAGTCAAGTAAAATAGTCAATTGACTCACAGAAGAGCAAAGCTTGTTCTCACAGACAGAAATTACCAAAGGATAGAGTACTGGAAGTGCAAAAATGTCAAGATACAAAGGCAATTGAAAATAGAGTTATTACATGGTGGCTATAAACATTTTTCTTTCAGGAAGATAATATGCAGTGGAAGACAGCATTAGTAAGGATACATTTTGAATAAAGTAGTTGCTGACTCTTGAATTTTTTTTTCCTTAGGCTTTGTGCAAAGACAACATTTATCCAGGATTTCAGATGTTTGCTAAAGGTTATGGGAAGAACAATGAACCACTGAGAGGATATCTTCTGACATTTTTAATTGCCCTTGGATTCATACTAATTGGTTAGTTTGAAATTATAATAAATCTCAATATCCCTTTGTCCTTTACAAGGCATTGTAGTCTATATCGTGACTTGATGACAGTGTCCTAGAGGTCTAATGCACAACTTAATCCTAAGCCAGCATTCTAAATCTCTTTGAGGGTTACTTGCACCTATCTTGTAGATAAAACTCTAGAACTGCAATAAATTTGAATTGAACTGTAGCAATACTGCACTTTTCTTAATAACTGCAGCTGTCTGTCTACAGATACTATCAAGCAATAAAAATGCATCTTTTTCTTGAGGTAGAGAGGTGCTATATCTTGGAAATAAATTTTATGTCAGTTTTTTAGTAATTACAAACACCTTCAGTAAATGGCAAACTTGCATGAACAATAGTATTTAAAGTGTGTTTTTTCTGTTAAGTTACAAATAGTAGAGATGATTTGTTGCTAAGGTAAAGATAGCCTAGGTAGTATTACATGTGTTCTATGTAGATGGCAAACTAATTGTGCTGTTGTCTATCCATGAGTCCTGTACCAGTGCTTTTAAACTTCTTTTCCCAGTTTGCACTTTCATCCTTCACCCAAGTCTGCTTAAGGCACAGGTATACCCATGATGTCCCTACTGCAGCATGCTGACTGAAAGCTTGATTATAACAATTAGAAGCTTGCAGACTAACATGGCACATTATGCATTTTGATCACTTTTTTTTCGATGGTGAGAGTACACATATAAATATTTTGTACTGTGCTGCCTCAGGGAAAGGAGAGCATCAGGCTCTTCATCTGTTTCACTAGAGAGGATGGTACTCATCACTGTTGTGATGGTGTTGGTCTGTAGTAATGCACTATAGTAGTACCATTGATGCAACTTTTCATTTAAAATACAGGCAGATGAACATGTTTGTCACGTTGCTCACACTAACTTTGATATTGCCATTCATCATAGCTGATTGTCTCAAACTTGTTAGTGTCTTGTTCTTTGCTGTTTGAGAACTGAGCTAGAGACACACTGAGATGTATTAATGCTCTGTCTACTGTTTCTGACCTTCAGAAGCCGTTGTATTGGTGCACTGTTCGGCTAAGCCATGGTGGGAAAGAAATTTGCTCAATGAATTATTTTGAGAAAGTATGTAGTACTTCAGAAATAGCAGTCCTGGAACACTTTTTAGTGTATAAAAAACTTACATACTTTTAAAACTGAAAGTTACATTTTCTGTTAGAACTACTTCTCCTTAGAGTACATCGTGAAATAACTTGTTTGTGACAATTTGGTTTTTTACTCTGGAATCTACAAAACCATTGGATGATATCTTTCATAACAGCCTGCTTTGTTTTCGGTTTTACAGCTGAACTGAACGTCATTGCTCCAATTATTTCTAACTTCTTCTTGGCCTCATATGCCTTGATTAACTTCTCTGTATTCCATGCTTCTCTTGCAAAATCTCCAGGTAGGAACTACATCATTTTGGGGGTGAGAATTTAGCCAGCAATTTCTTTACACATAAATAAAATTTAAAAGGTATTAATATGAATGTTTAGTTTAGTTACTGAATATCTACTTGACTTTCATGGTGCATCTGAATTACAAGTGTAATAATATGGTGTGTACCTGGATCTTCTGAAGTTTTGAGGACTGAGTGATCCAGTAGATATTTGGAGCTACTAGTTTTGTCATTACAAGATAATGCAGTGTTTATTCAGAAACTCTTGGAGAAAGCTGTCTTGCTAATTCAGTATCTGTCGTTTAAGAACCACCTTTCGTCATCTTTGGATTTCATTGTTAGTATGTTTCATCTTCCAGTACAGAAGAAACTGGAATTGCAGGTGGTATTGTTGCATTTTTATAGCCTTTGGTGTGGGAGGCCAGTTAGATTATAGGAATAAGCCAAAACCCAATACTTGCAGAACAGATGTGTATCATACCCAGTCCACTATGTTTTTGTACTGAAATAATACCCTTAAAAGCTGCTTACATTGCTAAACTGGTAGATAATCCCTATTTTACCAGAGCATGTGCATAACTCGGTTTACACAACAGTTCTATGTCAAATACACATGTTAATCTTGGGTGTTTAGTGGGGGGCTGTGTGTGTTTTTACCTGACTCTGGATAAACTTGTGACAAATAAGGATGTGAAACAATGACAGTCCAGTATTCTGACATATTCAAGTTCTACTTGGATATATCTATCCTTCTCCATTGCATGTGTTGAAAATTTCTGGCCGTGTGAAAATAGTAAAAATACACAACTATAAATAGTGATAGAGCGAGTCACAAGCTTGTAATTCATGTCTATCTACTTTTGAAAGCAAAAATCAGTTGTCAGGCAAGCTTCCCAAAGGTTCCTGTAGACCAATTCAATAGACATACTGTAACAGGCATCCTCAAATTTTCCTTTTGAAATATGCTCTTAGAGGACAAAATTGGGAACATTTACAGATCTTTAAGGAAGATGCATGTTCATTTGAAAGGTGTTTGAAATTTGAAAGAATACATATGCAAAAGTCTTTAATTTGTACATTACTAAAACCATCATGCATTCAAATGAAATGTAATTCAGAATACCAGGGAAGGAAAAGAGGAATAGTACCTCCCTTCTCTTGGAGCAGTGATTAATTAGTTTCCCCACTCTTTTCTGTCCTCTGTATTATATTTTTACTAGGTTGGCGCCCTGCTTTCAAATACTACAATATGTGGATTTCTCTTGTTGGAGCTATTCTGTGCTGCATTGTGATGTTTGTCATTAATTGGTGGGCAGCACTTCTAACATACGTCATAGTCCTTGGACTCTACATTTATGTCACTTACAAGAAACCAGGTATGTATAGGGGCTTCTTTTGGCTGCAGAAGGGCGGAGGAGGGATGTGGAAGAAGAAAATAAGAAAACCCAAAGAACTTAGTTCTGTTTGGGTGACTAGTTCAAGCTTCTGTTTCAGCTTTTCATTTGTAATGAGATGTAATTATGGCTGTATAGTCGCTGCTGTTGTTCCCTCTCCTTCCAAATTATCAAGATGCATGCCTTATACTCTAGACATAAGCATTTGAATGAAAATTGGAAGAAAAGGTGAATTTGGAAAGAGCTTGGCTTGTGGCACCAAGGGTACTAGGAAAGCATCTTGTGTTGATAGGAAGTGAAAGAGGATGCTCCTTTACCTTTTGAAATTGAAAAGGTGCTTGGCTTTTTTTTCAGTAAACTATTCCTATAGCTGTGAGCAACACATTACACCATTTCTTCCTTCTGCTAAGAGCTCTCTATGGTTCTGTAAGGGCAAGGTGGAACAGAACTGACCCAAAAAGTATTCCTGAAGTTGAAAATAAGGAAAACTCTACATCCTGGTCTGTAAAGATTATTAGAATTTGGATGATAAGTTCCTTGTACCTATCAAAAGATGCATACGGGAACAAATAGAGAGGATAGTGGGTTGAGTGTTTTAGGGCATCCTCAGTAAATTTGCAGACAACACTGAGTTGGGTGGGTGTGTCAGATCTTCAAGATCCAGCCTGTCCAGATCTACAGAGGGATCTGGACAGGCTGGATCAATGGGCCAAGGGCAGTTGTATGAGGTTGAACAAGGTCAAGTGCCAGTGCACCTGCGTCACAACAACCCTAGGCTATGCTACAGGCTTGGGGAAGAGTGGCTGGAAAGCTGCCTGTCGGAAAAGGACCTGGGAGTAGCCAGCAGTATGTGCAGGTGGCCAAGAAAGCCAACAGCATCCTGGCTTCTATTGGAAATAGTGTGTCCAGCAGGACTATGGAAGCAATTGTTCCCTGGTACTTGGTGCTGATGAGGCTGCGTGTTGAATACTGTATTCTTTGTTGAGCCCCTCAGTACATGAAAGACATTGAGGTGGTGAAGTGCATCCAGAGAATGGTACCAAAGCTGATTAAGGGTCTAGAGAACAAGTCGTAGGAGGAGCAGCTGAGAGAACTGGCATTGTTCAGTCTGGAGAAAAGGAGTCTGAGGCCTTATTGCTCTTTAGAGCTAAACGAAAGGAATTTGTAGCAAGGTGGGTGATGGCCTTTTCTCAAAGTAACAAGTGACAGGACAAGAGGAAACGGCATCAAGTTGCATCAGGGGAGGTTTAATTTGGGTATTAGGAAAAATATTTTCACAAAAAAGTTTGTAAAGCCCTGGAACAGGCTGCCCAGTGAAGTGGTTGAATTACCATCCCTGGATATATTTAAAAGACACATAGCTGTAGTGCAGCGGGGACATGGTTTAGTGGCTACCTGGCAGTGCTGGGTTAACGGATAGATTTGATAATCTTAAAGGTCTCTTTCAACCAAAATGGTTCTATGTTTGAGATTATTTTTTTTCCTTTACTGTGATACAAGATAAAAGCACGGCATTTTTTTCCTGAAGTGTTACTTTTTTTGAATCAGAGGTTGTCACAATCTTTGAAAAGTTAGGAGGGAAAAAACCCTCAGTTCTTTCTTCCAATAATAATTGTAAAATACCAGACTCTAGCTTGTTCGCTAAAACTTACACAGAAATGTTACCTCTAAATAGAATTGTGTATTTAGCTGTAGGGTTTGTTTGACTAGTATAGAGTGGAATGAAGCCTAAATCATCAGTGTTTTTAGTTGGCGTTCAACATTAATTCTGTGATCATGTAGTTTTACAATGAACAGGTTTAAATAAAATATTCGTACTCCATATCTTCCAACAGATGTGAACTGGGGATCCTCAACACAAGCTTTGACTTATTTGAATGCACTACAGCATTCTATTCGGCTCTCAGGAGTGGAAGATCACGTGAAAAATTTTAGGTAACAGTTAAAGACGTGGGAAACTACTTCTGTGTATTCAGTGGGGTACTGTCATGATGTCTGCTGTCATGGTTTCCATTAAATGCCAGTTCATCTCCTGTGGGTTTTTGAATTTCACCACTATGGACATCCTCAGGACATACTTACGTGAACATTATATTTCTGATTGAGTGAGAAGCAGGTCCATGGATGATGCGTGCTTGATGTTGGGCTCCTTATGGTTTGCACCACGAACTGTGAATTGTGTTCCTCTTTGAATCTGAGCGGGAGGATATGCACCAAACTGCTAATGAGAATTCAGTCCACATGCTTGGGATAAAACTGATCTAACTTGAGGATTTTAAGATGTGCTGTCCTCAACACCAGATATTTCACATTAGACTTGATACATTCTCCCATTGCTCTTCAGTAGTGGCAAACAGGCTACACAAGTGTTTTTCACACAACTGAAGAAAACTGATTGTTCTCTGCCACAATGGATACCACCCAGGAAGATCCTACTTAAGGAGACAGTTTTCTATCCTATAGTATTTATGCCATTTTTCTGAATAAGCTATTGTAGATGAAAGATCCTTCAAAATAATTGAGCAAAAAGTATTGAGTGTTAATGGGATTCATTTCTAAACTGAAGAGTTGGCTGTTGTAGGTAAACCACAAACCTTGAGGTTTAATTATAAACCAGCTCTTCTTTCTGAAGTCCTGTGTTCTAATGTAACATTAAAATTCCCGATTCATTTACAAACATTGCATTATCTATTCTGTCAAGCTACATTGTTAACAGGAAAAAACAGTCTACATTCAGAAACTTGTTTGTTGCATAGGTGTGAAGGACAGCAATTTTCAGACTTCCCTAATGCAACTATAAAGGCTGGCATTTAATAATTTGCAGTACTTCACAGGTCAGTGTTGCAACCTCAGTTCTGCTGAGAGTCTATATAAGGTTGCCAACTTTGATGTAGATGCAGGCTTTACAGGAAAATTCCTACTAAATGTAACTTTCTGGTTGTGCTGATACAGTAAATGAAAGCTCTGCTGATCAGTGTGTGTTTAGGATTGTATTGGAAGGACTTCAGCTGTTTTGTTTGGGAAGCTAGTATATAGCTTTCTGAGTTTTAATCTTCTTTAATTGTTATTCTAAGGAGATCAAAATCTTAAGACAGTTTTAAGCACAGCGGCTCTAGGAGAACTATTTTTGGCCTAATACTGGTTTCAAACCTATGGCAAAAAATGTTTTGAGTTCTATAGCTACATAAAATTAGAGCTGTTAAATATTTATTCATTTTATATAAAAGTTTGCAGCTGACAAGTTGGGCAGAAGTGTTGATCTGCTTGAGGGTAGAAAAGCTTTAGAGGGAGAATTGGACAGGTTGGATCAATGGTCTGAGGCCAGTTGTATGAGGTTCAGCAAGGCCAAGTGCTGGGTGCTGCACTTGAGTCACAACAACCCCATGCAATGCCACAGGCTTGGTGAAGAATGGCTGGATGTGATTTAAAATGGGGGAAAAATTAATCCTCTGATTCTGTCTTGGCTAAAATCTGTTTCTTTTATTTTAGATGTGTAAATTTTCAGATTTAGTGGTATTACTAAGTTTGTAACCAATCAAAAGTCTACTGAAAAGTTCTGGAAAAATTGGTTTGTACTTAATTTAGCATAGTCTTGTAGAAGTAGATGAGGTTACTGTGTCTCCAGTAATGATTATGTTCTTATGGCTAATATTTAGAAGAAACTTTTCTGTTAATCTGGAGTTGTGGGGTTTTTTTATTAAATTAATTCCAGTCTTTTTTTTTTTTGCCTCACTTATTTGCAATTCTAGACCTCAGTGCTTAATTATGACAGGTGCTCCAAATGCACGTCCAGCTTTGCTTCACTTAGTCCATGCTTTCACAAAGAATGTGGGCTTGATGATCTGTGGCCATGTACATATGGTAAGTGTATTCTATTTTTACTTTAAAGCTACCTTGTTTTTGGTTTGGGTTTTTTTTAAACCAATTTGCATTTTGTTTGTGATTCTTGTTTGTGTGGAGGGTTTTTTGTTTGCACTTTTCAGTGTTGAACTATGTTTTCATTTGAAAACAAACAGATGCACTGGTAGGATCCACTGATGCATGTGTTCTCACTGTTCAAGTTAGGTATGCTATAGAGGAAACTTTGCAAAATTAATACTTGTCGTCATTTGATGTTTATATGCTAAGGGAGCTTTGTAGAAGTAAGGTGAACATTGGATTATAGCCTTGGTCCCTTTCTGTCCTGGTGTCATACAGTCTCATACACTCTTAAATGCTTTGAACAGAGTAGTTGGTCAAAAGGATGTGCAGTCTGTAGCTAGATATCATCTGTGTTAATGTTTCAGGGAGACTCATTCCTCTGTAGCTGTCTTGAAAAGCCTGAGCTAAAATCTTCTTGATCAGCAAATCCAATATCGGGTTAACCAGTAGTTAAAAAATACTGTTTATGTTTCAAGTAGTTTTTTATTCCTTCAGTTACCCGATTAATTTCACTGGCAGGTGAAACAATACTGTTAACAGGTATTTCCTTTTCATGTTTTCTGTCCATGCCCTACTATTTAACCAACTTTCAGTTGTTGGTTTTTGTAATTTTTTTTTTTTTTTTGTTGGGATGTGAAGCTTTTTGGGGATGTGTGTGATGGCTGCTTTGCGAGGTGTTTTTAAAAAAATTGTATCTTTTAAGGCAGACCTGTAGAGGTTTTGGGGTGGGGGAAGGCAACAAGCTTCAAGTAACACTTCTTCAAAATCACCCTTATGATAATCATGAGTTAACTAAGATGTAAGGTGGCTGTCGTACTGTGATCTGTACCAAAACTTAAGTTAGGTACATAGAGGCTGTTGTATCTCTCATAAACATTAGTAAACATGGTTTAACATATTGGGGTTGTGTAGATTACCTTTCTGATTTAAGGCTAAACTTTTTCTGTCACATCACTGAGAACATTTAAGCAAGTGTAACTTTAAATACAAAGAGTGATTAGTCTTAAATATGTTTACATTTACAGCACTTAGTATGGCTTGCTTCTTATCTAAGGAACAGATGAGCAAATCAAGTTAATGCAATACACAGAACATGCATTTTCTTAAGGAAATATTGGCCAGTTCTTCAGAAACTTAATCTTTTAATTCCTGTCTACTCAAACTGCCTCTCAAAAGTAGGGCTGCACTGAAAAGAGTAAGGTAGTGTGTCATCCTTCATGTAGGAAAGCAGTTCTGGTTAGAGATGTTAGGACTAGAGGGAATGGATTAAAACTAGAGATGGGTTAATTTAGGTTAGACATTAGGAAGAATTTCTTCACCATGAGGGTGGTGAGACAGTGGAACAGGTTGCCCAGGGAGGTGGTGGAAGCCCCATCCTTGAAAGCTTTTAAGCCCAGTCTGGCTGGGGCTCTGAGCAGCCTGCTCTAGTGGGCGGTGTCCCTGCCCATGGCAGCGAGGTTGGAGCTGGATGATCTTTAAGGTCCCTTCCAAACCTGACAATTCTATGATTCTACGTTCTGGGAGCCTATTCTATGTATTTAAAATTGCTGTCCTACAAAAAGGATTACACTGCCCCGCTCTTCAATAACTGTCGATTTGCTCAGAGTCTGTATCCTTTTCAAAAACTGGGTTACTGTGTTCTTGCTTATACCTGGCCCTGTATTCTGCAGTTTGATGTCTAGCAGGAACATACTGTTTTCTGATGATGATAGAATGAATAAAAAGGAAGCATTTAAAGAAGAGATCACTGTGACTGCAGTATACAACTGCAGAAGTGATGTTCTTGTGAGAAGGCTTTCTGATTAGGATTATGTACACACAGATGCACAATCTTAAATCTCGAAACAAATATTCCCATAAAGCCTACTATCAAGTTATCCTATATCTGTGTACGTTTCATTACAAAGCCCTTTCCTTATAGAACTGTTATGCTTTGGTGGACAAACTTGTGCACCTGCTGGAGAAGTGGCTTGTGCTCTGCAGGAACAATACTGGTAAAACTTGAGCAGCCCCCTTCCTAAAAAGGTTAACCTGGTCCACTCTTTGCTGCGGATAATTCCTGGCATTTTGTTGTTGGTTGTTTTATTGTTGTTTTTTTAGTGTGGAGGCTTGTTTTGAGGTTCTTCAAAATTTGAATTGCATTTGAGCAGTGAAATTAAAATTTTTTAAAAATGGGGGGAAGGAGGTTGTCCTGGGTTGGATTCTTGTTAATTATCACCAGCAGCTGCTGGCCCATGCAGCTGTGAGTGGCCACACCTGGGATAAACATGAGAACCAGCCAGTGGGATATTTGATGCTGTACTGATGTCATGTCTGCTCTGTAAGGTCCAGTGTGTGCCTGGTAGGTTTTGAGTTTGCTTACTCTGCACTTGGCAGCGGGGACAGAGCCTCTCGGGTACTGGATGAGTCTCCTGGGTTTCTATTGCTTGTTTTAGATACTGTTACACTCGTGTTATTGTCATTATTGTTGTTTTCATCTCTCTTGGTTCTGTTCTTACCTCAGCTAAACTTACCGCAACCCATGGGGTCTCACCTTTTTTTCTTCCTCCTAATTCTTCTTCCCATCCCACAGGACAGGGTGTGGAGAGGGACAGGGAAATGGCAGGTGAGCAGCTGCATGGTGTTTAGCTGCCAGCAGAGGTTAAACCACAACAGAGGCTTTATTACTATTACTACTTATAATTCTTACACCTGTTCCTCATTTTATTTCCTTATTTGAAAGGGCCCTCGGAGACAAGCCATGAAGGAACTGTCAACTGATTTGGCGAAATACCAGCGATGGCTAATTAAAAACAAGATGAAGGCTTTCTATGCACCAGTACATGCAGAGGACTTGAGAGATGGAGGACAATACTTAATGCAGGTACACCTCTCTTAAATTTCTTTATTTTAAAATGAAAACGGTGAAGATGAACATCAAAACTAGAAGTGTTCTTATAAGTATTTTCATTTTGCAGTGTTACTTTAAAATTTGAATGGAAAATACTGTGTTTTCGAATTAAGAAAGCAAGCTTTAATTGTGTCAATGACAGATTTTTTTAAAAAAAATATGGCTTGTTCTTCTTAGGCTGCTGGTCTAGGAAGAATGAGACCTAACACCCTTGTTGTTGGATTTAAGAAAAACTGGAGACAAGGTGACATGAGAGATGTTGAAACCTACATTAATTTATTCCAGTAAGTAGACAGTGCAGAGATGCAGCTTTTATGTTTCAATTATTTGTGTTTGTCAATCAAGTTCTTAGTTGCATGAAGTTTCTTTCAGGTAGACTCTGATTTTCCATGTCACTGATCTAGCAGTCTTCAATACCTTGGTTTTTTTTAATATATGGAAGTTAATAAGCAAGGTTTTTATGGTTTAAACAGATTTCTAAATAACTCTTCCTGTATCTAAAAAGAGCTGCGGCAGTGGTCTCTGAGTTACCATCCTCAGAAATTGAACCCAAGTGTCTTACGTACCAGTCTGCTGAATTATTTAAAGCATAGCTTCCATTGGAAGCAGGGTTTTTCCTACACTACTTCTGTACAGATAAAGTGTAGTAGAGAATGAACCAACTCTTATGCTGAAGTTCTGTCTTCATTAAACCTTGCTCTTAAATGCTAGAAATACTTTACTTACACAACACTGACACCCAAAGCAATACAGTAGCTAAAATGATGGGAAAGGAAATCCCAGTGGAATCTGATAGTATTGAAAGGCAAACCCGTTCTGGCTGAAAAACTGAACAGAGTAACTTGTGCTACAGACACTTAAGAAAACCAAAACTTGCTTCTTGCGCTTGATACAGACGGACTGTAGTTCTCTGTGTGCTGCTTATCCTGCTCCATTTGTATTTTACACTTCTCATTTACTGTGCATTTAGAAGAAAGAGAGGATAGGTGCACTACAAGCAGAGATTAGAAAAGGAAATGAGTAACACTTTTTCACTCAGTTTCTTAAGAGAAAAGCAGGAGCACTACATGTAGTGAAAAACAAGAAATGTGTTGGTTAGTTCGTGGTTTTTCTTTCTTTTTTTTCCCCTCTTTTATTTTGGAATGGCTTGTGCTGGAAGATCTGTCAAGGCCAACAGCTATGTTGTTCTCCACATCCCAAAAGAGAAACCTCAGGATGTAATAACTGTAGGTGAAGTGCATTTCTGGAAAATCTCTGGAAAATTGCGAGTTTCTGAAGCACACAATAGAAACACATCTAATCTGTAGATCAAAAAAAAAAAAGAATTAAAAATGTCCGTTAATGGAAAAAACATTTCCTTCTTAAATCAACCTCAAGTTTTCATACTTTTATTATATATATATGTTGATAATTTGAACATTACTAATGAAATCTTACTACTTCTAAAGAGAAGTGTTTAATGAGTGAGATCTTGCAAAATTTGTCTGTGGTAATGACATGAGGGAGTTCTCTGATTTGTGGTTGTTTGTAATGAGGTATTTATATTTGAAGGACTAATGATTAATGGCTAATTCATACTCTTATGATCTTGTTAAGTTCATGATTTTCTTTTTTTCTTGATTTTACTCCACATTTATTCAGCCATTTATTCATACTTTTTTGCTTGTTTTTACAATAATGTTTTCCCCCTTTATTTTTCAAAAGAGCAAGTTTCTTCCCTGACAGATATAATGAGAATAGGCCCGTTATAGCTAACTTATAGCTTATTGATTATTTAAGACGATTTAAATCTAAATTCACAGGTGTTTTTATTACCCAAATGTTTTAGAACGAAGTCAGACATTTTTAGTGCTCAAATCAAGGAAGGCTACTCATAATAAACCCTTTATTGATAGAGATAAAAATTTAGATTTCTCAGTGTATCTTATCTGTGCGGAACTTGCCTGATATATTAATGTGGCTGTTATTTACATAGCGGAGAGAGGGGGGGAGAGGGAATAGATAATCTTTGTTGCTTTGCAGGATATGGTTTTTGGTTCACTGACGCAGTTGATAGTTTGGAATTGAAACTGAAACTGTAACACGAATTTGTGATTTAGGAGTTTAAGGGGCAGTGTTTAAACACTGGAATTTGTTCATAAAGTACATAAAGTAAGTCCTTTGGGAAAGAAAATGTTGTAAAATACTTTTGTTCCTTTTTTTAGCGATGCCTTTGATGTTCAGTATGGTGTAGTTGTCATCCGCCTAAAGGAGGGCCTGGACATTTCTCACCTTCAGGGCCAAGGTATAATTTATTTGGTTTCATCTGCTAATTAGCTGTTCTAATTCCCTTGCAGTACTGCTTTCTGAAAATATTAAATGAAGATAACTTATAACACAAACAAAGCCAACAAAATAAAACACCACTCTTCTTAAAGATTAAAAATAATTGAAATTAGTAAGTCTGAAATGTAAAATAAGAATAATCCATGTTCAGCAACAAAACTGTCTTCTGTGTGGTTCAACTCTCTGTAGTTTTAAGCTGTATATAGTTGCTTCCCAGGGATTTACTATTTAAGTGAAAAAAATTAGAGCTGGTCAAGTTGGTACCAAATATTTGGGTCCGAGGTCTAGATATTGTGAATATCACAACGAATGTCCAGTGACAGTACAAGGGGGCATTTCCCTACTACACGTACGCACAGGAGTGGCTGCAGCAGGCCATGGCCTCAGCCAGAGCCTCTCTTCATTCT
>WUAM01000287.1:18651452-18667788 GCA_024336885.1 Actenoides hombroni
CATCAGGACAAAGCCCAGCCCCGAGCAGCTGGTGCTGCTGAGCTGGGCCGGGACCCCCCAGCTCTGCCTGGGGAGTGACTGCTCGCTGAGTAACCGGCCGTACTGCTTGCTTCTCTTCCAGCCTTGCAACCATAAGTATTTTGGAAAACGAACGTGTCAAACTTGAGGTGGAAGTACATGCTTTCTATAAATGATGCATACCAATTGAACATAACTTGTTTTTTATTTTTCTTGAATAAAATAACTTTTTCTAGCTTTATATAAAAGATCTTCCTAATAAATCTTATTTTCATTACAGACTTACCGCCAGATTAGGCTAAATGAGTTGCTGAAAGAACATTCAAGCACAGCTAATATAATCGTCATGTAAGTGATTTTTACTGTTATTCTAACTGATACAGAACTGTACTTGGAAACATATGTAAATATAGGTTAGGAAAAAGCTTGTGCATTGCCATTAAACTATGGAAATACTCAAGGAGGTTTCAGTGCTGTAAGTATTTACTAGAAGTGTGGAGCTACTGTGTAGACAAACAAAAAATGGCCTGTGTGGTTTTGTGCTTCTGGCAACACCGCTTTGCTTCCACCTTTCTGTTGTGGCTCAGGATTCTCACATCCCTTTGAATTCCAAGTGCCAACAATTGCCTTCTCTTTCAGATCCTTCCTTTCAGGTTTTTTTTTTTTTTGTTCTAGGAAATCTCTGTGGGTAAAGTTAGATAATCTTCCTGCTGATGGATTTCCATGGAACTACTTTGTGTCAACAAACAGAATGCAGATTGTAGGATTCTTCTTTAGGAGCCTGCTTCAGTGCTCCATTAAGTCCTACAAGTGAATTTTGAGTAGGGCAAATAGATTTGCCATAGTTTCTTCAAAGGAAGAGAGTATGGCATGTTCTGGAAGGACTGCGAGAAGGAATATTAGACTTCTGCAACCTTTCATCATAAGAAAAAGCTGTGTTGTAAAAGCTTAAAAAGTCTTTCAAGAAACTGTCTTCAACTGAGGAGAGTTCTCCATGAAGCTTCCTGAATTCAGAAGGGTGGCAAGAGGCCAAAAGTGAGGGATAAATAGATGTGAAGGGCTGTAGTGCTTAAGCTGTAAACTTTCAGATTAACTGAATTCTGTGGAAAAAAAAATAAATAAAAAACAAAACAAAAAAGTTAGGAAATTTGATGTAATATCTACCTATTTGAGGAATCATACTTTTGTATTTATACGATACGGCTTGTGCTTCAGGTTCTTCTAATTGTTGAATGTTTCTTCCCCCCCCCCTTGTGATTCGTAGGAGTTTGCCAGTTGCACGGAAAGGTGCGGTTTCTAGTGCGCTATACATGGCCTGGTTGGAAGCTCTTTCTAAAGATCTGCCACCGATTCTTCTTGTCCGTGGGAATCATCAGAGTGTTCTTACCTTCTATTCCTAAGAGTACTGCGCATAGGACAGCTACGGTGAAATGGTACTTCAGTGCCCCGGGGAGAGTGACTGACATGGTCTGTAGTTTATTAACATCACAAAGGCAAAAAGTGACTCTTTCACTATTTCACTGACTTGAAAGCACACAAGGAAAGTCACTGTATTTCTAAAGTTGTGACATCTTGAGTTTTATTCTGTATTTTCTGTAATTTAATCTTGCTTAATGGGGGAGGATTCCTTGTTAGACCGAAGAATATGACAAGCTTTTTGTTTGCTATTTGAATAGCAGCAATAAAATGTTTTATTTTTGATCAATGAAAGGATTATAGATTTATAAAAGCCTTTTAGCCTTGAGGTGCCTTCTGAAATTAACCAAATCTCATCCATGCATCCTGTTTTGTAAATTTATATAGAATGTCAAAATCTGCCTTCAACTAAGAGTTTAGATCAGACTTCCTTTAGTTTCTAGTCTCTTCCATATTACAATAAAAAATGAATGCTGCTTTTCAGTCTTCCATTGAGCTATTAGTTCTTAGTACTGTATGGTTTTTATTGTCAGAAAGTTTTTGGGTTTTTATTACTACATCTGTTAGATGTAAAGGTGAGAATTGGGGCAGGTCAGTTGGACTGAAATTCCTGATGTTACTGTCAAGTAATTTTTTAACAGTTGAAATAAAACTCATTCTACTATTAGAGAGGATCCTTTTTGTCTAAAATTGACAATATGTACTACTTTGGCACTAGTCTGAGATCCACAGCTAACACTGGCTACCTTGGCAAAGGATACCGCTCAGTCTTTGCTCTGTAACTCTGATACAAAACCAAATTCAGCTTACTTGCTGAGGCTTTTTATGTTACAACAAATTAGAAGAAAAGAGAAAAACCTGTCCTAGTTCTTGGCCTAATATGTTTTGGTGTCACTTTCAATTTATTTTGAAACAAAACTCAACTTAAGGCTTGAATGGGGATAATATGAGTAATGTGATATTATCTAACAGAAAACAGTAAACACTATGTGGAATCTTGCTATCCAATATGAAATGTAAATGCCACAGTTCTCTTGCATTTTTCAACAAATGGTTAAAAGGACCACTAGTTACTAGGTGAGATGTTTTTAGGTCAATTCATTCAATTGTCAGAAAATACATTTAGTCTTATTAAATAATACTCAGGTTTGATCGTCTAGCAAGTTATATCTATTCTGTACATCCTACTTTATACATTTTCTATGTTCAATAAGGAAACTGCCAATCTTGTGTGCCCTTTCATTGTATACTTTGAAACCTCCATAATTTAGTCTACTATGAACACCTACACAAGAAATTTCACTTGAGCCTTTGTATAAAGGTTAGTAATGTGAACTGTTTTTTAAATTCCTAATATATTTTGGATAGAAAGGATTGCCTAAAAACATTTCGCAAGCTTTTGATATTAGCATTGGACATGCTACTGGATCAGTTTACCAGCGGTTGAGTGACTTTCATTTAAGGATGCACAGAAAAGTTGTATTTGTATGCTAAAGACAAGATCAAAATGAAATGTAACTGTTGCTTTTGAAGGACAAAGAATAATCATTGTGTGGCAAGGTAGAGCTTCAAGCTGTTGTGATTAAAGGTAAAAATAATGCAGTATACACTGCGGTCAGGTTCTTGGTAAACAGCAATCAGTTTTTTTGCTGTTTCTGTCAATTGGATCTGAATCTGTTGAATCATTTCACTTTAAAAACAAACAAACATGCATGTTTTGCTGCTAAGTGTGAGATAACTGATGCCAGCATGAACCCAGCTTGTTACAATAAACATTCTAAGACAAGATAGTTTGCAGTAAAATTGCTGTTTCCTTCCAGGTGAGGGGGTGAGGATCAAACTTACCAATATATCTATTACAGGTTTTACAGTGTTTTTTAGGGGATGTCACATTGAATATGGAACCATTGCCATGTTTCTTCTTGTTTTGCGGGTTACATTCTTTTGAACAGATGGACAGTAAGGCATGGACTTAGTGCTGCTATCTTTAAAAAAAAAAATCTAAAAATGTGCACAGGTACACTTATTTAAAAGGTTTTTTGCCCATTCAGGAAATCATTGCTTGTGATCTTAACACAGAAACCAAATGAAGTGTCTGTATACATGCATATATGTGTATAAAATTATATAAAATATATCTAAACCTGCATATGGGGATAGTTAAGGTAATGTCTGTGAAATAACATAGAATGCTTTTCACATGTGCTCTCAGAAGTCCACTAACGCTAGGCATGAAGTCAAGTTTCAAGATTTGCTACACTAAAATTTCAACAGTTAATGGTAATTGTTTGCAACAGATGTCAGTTAGTGGCAGTCACTCCAACTTCTGCTTTGATTTTGATGCCAAATTTAGTTACGTTCCAATCATTAATTACTTGAAAAATGAAATCACTTACACATGGCAATTCATACCTTCTGTAGATTAGGTTTCTTTATAGAAAGACAGTAATAGCTGGAGAAAATCAATATTTATTTGTTCACTTGTATTTAGGTTTCCTTTTACATACATCTTTTTATATACTTTTTCTGGCATTACATATTTAAAAATAACTGAAAATAATTTAAAGATTTGAGTGTTAGTGGGTAACAGCCCGCTTGGTTTGAAGATGTAAGATTTGATACTGTACTGTAACTGTCACACACAAATGCTTTTCTAATGTTTTAACGTAATTATTGCAGTTAATACTTTGTACCAGGGGGATGTCACTGCAATAAAAGGAAGTGAATTCAATACAACCATCTTGTCTAACACAGCCTTTCTTTATTGGTGGTGGATAGAGAATAATATTCATAGTTAACAGGTTAATGCTGAAAATAGTTCCTGTGCTTATTGCACACATCTGATACCTACCTTTATTGTGGAATTTGGATAGGATCATGTGTAGAACTTAAAGCCATTTAGGTGTCTGGTATAAGGAGACAAGTGTTTTGTCCTTAGGGAGGCAGGGGAATGTTTGCCGACACTGGGTTAGGAACAGCAGTGGTTGCGTTAAGTAAAATAAGCCTTGTTTCTCTCTCTAGAATTTGTCATGACTTGCCAGAAAATGTAGACTGTTCTGCAATACATGCTATGTTTAATCTGAAACATTAGTATCTGAAAATTAGTTCCTATTACATATGCTGTTTGTTTTGCCTCTAAATGCAGTGAAGGATTGATTAACTTTTTTTTCCCTCAAAACAGTAGTCCACTGGGATATGAGAAAATACGTTGGGGAAAATAGTTTGTAAAGACTCAGTTGCAAAGCCACTTGGAAGCAAAACATGTTTGGCCGTAACTCCATTAATGTACATTCAACAAGAAGCTAGTTGAAAAATCCAAGTTTAAGAGCATAATGAGAAATGGCACGTTGTTTGCTCATACGAAATTACACTGAGATCCACTGAGGAACTTTTTAACCTTGTCAGTTTTGGTGTTTCCCAGTGTAGGTATTTTTATTTGAAAATTCACTTCTAATAAATTCAGACCTTGACTCTGTATTGTTAATTTACTAAATACATGTTAAGTTTCTCCATGCACTGAAGTCTGTGCGTTGAGAGTGAAGTTTGGAGGCGACTGGAAAGGCAGCACTTGATAAAAGTGCATTGCCAACTTCTATGGCATTGGCTCTTCCCTGTTTCAATGTATAAAGAGGTAGAGCAGGTACGTAGCAGTTTTTCTAAATTCTCCGTTTGCTGGAGAAGGGGTTGATCTGAGTAAGTGACTTGATGCATTTGAAGCTAAAAAAAAAAAACCTGATCAAGATTGATCTCAATGCTTGGCTACACAAATCAGACAGTGAGGTTCACAGGGCCTAGTAACCTCTTCCTGTATTGAAACAGGAAGGCAGTATTTGTGGGCAGAGTGAATCATCAAACCTTTCATGCCTCAATAGCATGGCATGAACAGGCTTGCAGAATTAAGGCTGTGATTAGGTTGACAGAGGCCCATCCTGCCTGTGTTTATGAGAGGGTGAAACAAACTGGTGGAAATCACTGCTTTGTTTACTTTTAGCATGTACCTTTCTCTTGAAACCCACTTTGCTGCTTATGCCCAGGGGTCTATCTCAGGGCAAAGAAACTGTCCTTCAGGTTGCATATATCAAACACAAGCAAAAGTTACCCATGTGACCAGGTGTAAGTCAAGCCCATGCCAACAGCTTCTCTCTCTCTTATTCCTGGTGCTGGCAAAGAGAACAATTTTCTTTGCCAGTCTCACCCTTGGGTCCTCTTGCTCGCTCTGCCAGGAAAGGCTGGCTTTGTAGCTCTAGGAGACAGCTTTCCACAGTACCTCTGCCAGCTGCTCTTCCCTGTCTGCACCGCTTACTCGGTTGTCTCTGCAGCCATGGTTACGTGCACGTCACCATGTAACGGCGGCGAGGGAAAACGGAACCTTCCAGGATTTACAATGTCAGGCAGCGCGGAGTATTTCAGCCGCCCTCCCCCCACTCAGCCCCTTTCGCGCCGCTCGCCTCTGCCCCGCCTCTCGTGCCGCGACGGGAACGCCCTCGCGCCGGCACCGCCCCTGCCGGAAGCTCCCTCGGCGCTCCTGTTGGCCGCAGGGGTCTCCCCTCGCCCTCCCATTGGCTGCTGCTGGGGCGGGCCGCTTATCCTGGGGCGCGCGGCGGCAGTTGGGACGTCGTCTTGTCTCGTCTCGTCCCGGGAGCGGGGAGGAGGCGGGCGAGGCGGGGCCCTGGGCAGCCCGGGCTGCGTGCGGCGGGGCGGTGGGCCGGGCGGCAGCTGGACTCGGTGGCTTACACAAGCCTGCGGTTCTGGTGACAGGCTGCGCTGTTCGTTTGTGCGCGGTGTTGTACGCTGGAAATATATCTTTCTCTATGCTGCAGTGACTTCTTGCAAGATGGGCTGTTTACAGAAGTCCAGCGGCGGTAGCAGCGGGACGGGAGAGAAGGGGCCTCTTCACTACTGCACGCCTGTGGGGGTCGGGAAAACGGACCCTGGTGAGCTGTGGCCAATTCCAGAGTGAGGCTCAGCGTCTACCTACCTCGTCTCCGTAGACCCTCAGTCCCCGTCCGCAGCAGTAATTAAAAACCCTGTTAACGCAAGCCGATTTGTAGTGACAGAGCCTGGAAGGAGCTGTCTCGGCAGGGCCCGAAGCCTGCGGAGCGGCAGCGGCAGGGGGCACTGTTGCCCTCGGCAGCGCCGGGCGATGCCCGAGCGGCCCTGGCCGGCACGCGCCTCCCGCGCGGCTCCTTTGCTTTCCCGGCAGAAATCGCGTCGTGCTTGGAATAAACTCAACGCCTATCACCCTTAAATGCTGCGTTACTATTTTCCATACCTTTTACCGTGGGATGGAGAAAAGTTCAATACTATTTTTTGTACTTTTTTTTTTTTTTTTTTTTTTCACTCGTTGTGGGAAAAATACTCTGGTTTCATTCCAAAGGACTCAAGACTCCATGTAGATGTTGCCTGTTGAGTTCAAAGAGCTTTTTTGCCACCATTTCATAAAGTACTGGGTGATGCTCGTTTTCCTCAGTGGCTGTTTCCAGCTGTGTTAACCTTAGAGAACGGAAGACTAAATGCTTCAGGCAAAGAGATAAAAGACTTTAGAAAACACAACAGACTTGACATGTCCCGTCTAGATTCAGAGTGATCCATAACATTTCAATGAGGTATTTTTGCTTCATAAGGAGCAAACAAGACAAATGTCCGCCACCTTCTACAAGTGCAGAAGTAGAAGCAAGATGATAAAAGCCTTACATCACCCCAAAATATGCAAGTACTTGCTATTTAAAAAATATTGGAGGAAAGTGAATAGTGTAGCATTAGGTATTTCCAAGTTTATTAAGCTTGAGAAAAACTTTATCACTGTTGAAGTGTTTTACGACTAATAACTAAATCTTGGAACACCTCTCGGCAATTAAATTTGTCTCTGCAAAACAGGTGGTAAAATGGAGTCACAGGCAAAAGGTTTCCACAGGCTCAGGCTGAAAATTAGCTGGGATTAGCCCTGAAATATCCTCACTCCCAGCCATGTATGGCCCTTCTTTCAGGCCAAGCTGCCTGGCAGGCTGGTTTAACCATAGTGCTGCAAATTATAGGGACTCTTGAACAATTCCTTTGTATTGCTGCTACTGATGATACAGATTAACATGTAGAATAGTAATTAAAAAAAAAAAAAGTTATACATGAAGAAGGGGATGAGGTATATGTACAAAAGGATATGCCAGATAATCTAGTGTTAGCCTGTGTATTTTATGTTTATTTTGGTCAATTTAATGCAACTCATCTCTGATTGCAGTGGAGTTGTTAAAAAAAAAAGGGGCGGGGGGGGGAGAAAAGAAAAAAAGTGCAAAAATGCAATAAAATAATAATAAAAAAGTTTCGTTGCCTGTGAAATGTAGTAGTTTAAGCACTGGTAACCTAGAAATCATAGCAGGTCAAAGCACAGTGGCTGCCAAGAGGAGCATGCACCTCAAAGGAAATGACATTTTATGGAGTCAACCAACCACAGTCATTCACAGTATTAACATATGAAATGAAGACTAACCACAGAACTGTATGGGCTTTCACATGGGATTTTGGCTAACCTCATACAGAATTTCATTTTAGTTTTGATTGCACAGTTGAATCTTGAATCTTTATTCTCAAAATCTTTTCAGTATCTTTTCTATATATTACAACTATCAGTAGTAGTATTTCAGACATGGTAGGATTTATTAGGAAAACTCAAGCTCTGGCAAATCCATGCTAGGCCTTACTAAGCACTCTTTATCCACGGGTTTTTGTTGTTGTGGTTTTTTTTTTTTTTTTTTATTGTATTGCAGGGTTTGGGGATTGCTGCTTTCTTCTTCTGGACATGTTTGCAAGCACCTAGAAGAATGAGGCTTGGGACCTGGGAGTCACCATGATGCGAACAAGTCCAACAGGTTAAAAAAAAAAAATAGATAAAAAGGAGATTATGATTACTTGTCAACTCTGGGAACTGAGCATGCTCTTCAGTGAGAAAACAGATCTGACATTTTCCATCCTGTATTATTGGCCAATCCTGAAATTCTTAGCTCATTCTAGAAAACTCAGTCTGTTTCAGACACAGAACATTACAGTATTACTTTATGATTTGGAGTCTGTCTTTGTAAAGGAATCGATGTGCCATCACTCCAAATGCATCATAATCAAGAAATTTTTACTTTCCCAAGATTAATAATAAAAAGCATCTTCTCATACTGTAGCTTTGGTAGCTGACTATAGGTAGTCAGCCTCTAAATAAAGGGCACTAGGTTCTGCATTTGTAGTCCTGTCCCTGTTCTCACAGCAATTACCCATATTCTACAGAAAACGTTATGTCAGGGAGTGGCAGATTTGGAATTTTTGACAAAATCCTGATTTGTAGGTTTTGCTGTCAATACTAGGAATATTCTCTCCTTTAATGGAAAACAATTTTAAATTAATTCTTTGTAATTACTTCTAACTTTAAAATATTCCCGTGTTGTGGGATAATTACTTGTCACTGATAAAAACCAAACACCTAACACAGCTTGTTCTTTCAGTTCATAAACATAAGGGAAGATCCAAGCTATCTACTTCCCAAATCTAACCAAAAGCTGAAAGAGATGTCATGTAGTTTTGCTGGCTTCACTACAATTTATGTATGGATCTTTGATATTAGTCTGTGGTACATGGAGACTGAAGGAATGACGAGGTTTTTCCTAAGACTTAAGATTGTCATAATGGCAGTAGTAATGGTGGGGCTGATAAGGTCACATGTGGCAGATTTTTGAAGTTTGTGTTGTTCATCCTCCACATGAGCCACCAGTGAGCAGTGGTGTATGGGTAGGGTACAATTTCCTTTTCTTAGCTTTAAAAAGCATTAGAGAAACTCTTGCTCTTCCACCCACCCTCCTGGCCCTGCTTTAGTAAGAGAGCTGTAATCTAAAGAAATGTTTGCTGTTTTTTTTAAGAACTGATTATAAAACAAAAGCTCTAAGTTTGGTTTTTTTTTCCGGGAGCAAATGGCACATAGAAAGTTTTATGCTATCTGGCTCTATTTTGGGGGTTTTCATACTTGTGAAATAAATCATTTTGGGAGATACCAATGGAGGTCATCTAGACAAACCCTCTTCTCAAAGCAGCTTAGGATATATTGGATTGCTCAGGGCCTTGTCACATTGATTTTTTATTATCTCCAGGCCTCTCTGGGCACCTGTTCTACTGTGCAAATTACAAGTTTTCATCTTAAGGATGGTCAAATCAGACTTTCTGTGTTGCAGCTTGTCTCTTGCCTCTCACCAGGAAGATTGCGGTTCCATTAGGTTGCTGAAGACATGAAAAAAATCTCCCTAATGCCTTCACCTCTTAACCTGAAAAAACTCAATTTTCTGGATCTCCTCTTACATGTTGTGTTCTATAGCCCAGTCACCAGTCATCCAGGTGACTATACTGGACTTGCTTACTTCCTTAGTGTTTCGCTGCAAGTGAACTAAAGCCCATTTTGTTGTTCTTCACATCTCTCACTAGTTTCACTTGCAACTAAATTTTGCATTTCCAAACTTCATCCCTGTTCACTTGGTCAGTGCAGTGGTACTCTTTATGGGAAGCCAGTCCCTGCATTCACTTTTTGCGTACTTGTGTTTGATTGCATGCAGAGGTTGCTTCATCTGTGCTGACCTTCTGCTATGCTTGCTCAACTTGCTGCACATATGATTGGAAGGTTCTTGTGTTTTTAAGAGCTTGTTGGATATCAGCTGACTTTCCGGGGTCCCTTTGACCTGCGGAGCAGTCTTCTGTGGGAATCTGATAACACTGATCTTAAAAGAAGCCAAAGTCTGCCCTCCTGAAGTCCAAGGCTGTAATTCAACATTTTGTCTTGCTTACTTCTCTCAGGATTTTAAGCTCTGCTCTTTGTCATATTCACTGCAGCCAAGACTCGTCTTGGCCTTCGCATCCCTAACCAGTCCTTTCTTGTGAGAAAACAGATTCGGCAAAGAGTTTGTCCTAGTTGGCTTTTTGAGCAACAGCATCAAGTAATTACCACCAAGGCACTTAAGAATCTCTTTAATTGCTTTCTCTGCTGTATTGCCCCTCCAACAGATATTGATGTATTTCAAATATCCTGTAAGTACCAGAGCCCATGATCAGGTGCCTTCTTCCAATTGCCTATTTCAAATGTGTTCCAAAAAAAAAGAATATGTGGTCACTTACAAAAATGTTAGAGGCATCCCATGTCTCGACTTAGGAATTGAGAGTCGAGAAAATTTAGTACACTCTGCCACTACAGTAACTGTGAAATAATATGTCAGAGCCAACTGGCAGAGGCTGAATACCTATGAATGAGATCTTATGGTTCTGAGTTCTCTTTTGGAGAGAACATCTTAAGTGTCATACGGGAAATTTAAGAGGATAGGAATTTAAATGGAAACCATTAACAGGCACATTCAGTTCACCTAAGGATAAAAGAAAGATAGAACATGGATTAGAGAGATTAGTGGAGTGCATGTTTTGCATCTGAAAATTGAGACCTCAGAGGGTAAGGACACAAGAAATAAGACTGAGAAGATGCATGAACCATGGAATAGAATTTGGGATAAACAAATGATTGTGCTAGGCCACATCTTTGTCACTTGTTTTTCTCAATCTTCCAGAGGGAAATTTGATATTAAAAGGCACTGGAGAAGTGTTACAGGATACCTGGAAGTGCTGATGTGGGGTCTTTCTTACTCAAATGAGGGTGCATCTGAAGGAAAGGCCATGTAGTGGAGGTAATCAGCTTAACAGTTTAACTTATTTTTCTCGTTATTTCAATTTACTATCAGAGCTGGTGCATAGAGTGTGTGGATGCCCTCTGTGCATAGTAAATTTTGTTTGTAAAAACACACTGTACTATGGAAGCGCTAAAAGCATTTTGGTGGGGTTTTTTTTTTTCTGTTTTTCATCCTTTTTTCCCCCTCATAATTAACCACATAGTTATGGAACACTTTGTACTACTTGCATCATTGAAAATTTTGTGTTTTGACAGCTTAGGTGAACTGTATTTGGGACTCTGCTTTCTCTTCGTTGTTAAGAAATCTTGCTTGGTCCCTTCAAGAGTATTTGCTCTTTGCTGTTTTCATCACCAGCTTTCATCCTTGTGTGCTTGTTTGATATAGACTGCATTCTATGTCAGAATGCATAGCTCTTTGGTGTGCTACAGTAGCACATGACAGTGTCTCTGTATTTATGAGGACTGGTGACAGGTGTACTGCTTTTGGAGATGTAACTTCTGAAGGTTATGGAGACATTATAGCATTAGGAGATTGAGAGGCAATTAACAAAAAAAAAAAAAAACAAAAAAAGGTGTCTGAAAGTGAAAAATTAAGAAAACCAGAGTGGTTAATTAGGTAGCAGCAGTAAACACAATCAAAACTAAGCAGCTTTCTTAATCAGATGATGGCTATTTCACAAAAAAATTATATACTATTAACTGATGCTGGTTTTAGTCTGAAGTTAAAGGACTGAGAGAATTAAGAGTGGTTCCTTCTCATGTCTAGGAGACATCTCTGTTATATTCATTTTGGAAGTATTGCCTAAGCACTAGAGAAGGTAAATCTGGCACTGTGACTGTAACGTTTTCGCATGTTTTGTGGATAAATAGGCATGACTCAATTTTCTGTGGATGTCGGTATGGAAACCTCAGAAATATTAAAAAAAACACTGCTTTCCACAAAGGGATTTCTTTTTTTCTTGTGTGTGTGTTTTCTTTTGTGTGTGTGTGTGTTTAATTTGTTTTTTTGTTGTTTATTTTTGCTTTGGTTTTTATTTTTTATTAACTGTATCAAATTTTATATACCTATTTGAGGCCCATTTCATTTTCTCTTCTACTGACTTTTTGTCTCACAAGCATCAATGTTTGGTGGGTTTTTAATGTAACTTTATGGGAACAAGAGCTTTTCGTTATTTCCTTTGCTGATGCTCAGTTCAAGCATTAGTTACTGTGGTTTGTTTTTCTTGTGATTTCCTCTGGATTGTGCTTTCCTTAAGAATTCATGTCCTGATGAAAGGTAGCTTAGTTTTTCTTTCACTGGAAGAATTTGGGGAACATAGACAAAAATACAAACACAAATATACAAGAGCCAGTTCAGTCCACTTAAAAAGAAAAGGGTAGAGTGGGAAGACAACAAAGAGAGCATGTTGGATTCACATCAGCAAAGTGATTGAGTAATGCTATCATCTTCTGTTCAGTGTTGCATGAAGCAAGTGTTGCTCTTCTCAGGAGAGGAGGTTAAGACTGAAGAAGTAGTGGATGTAACTCAGTTCAGAAAGAAACAAAGCTTATCTGTGGTTAGTTCCATATTCCACAAACTCTTGTATTTTGAAGTGGGCACATTTATAAAATTTACATCTGTGTTCTCAGCAGCTGAAAAATCACTTACAACTGTCAAATTTCCTTTGAAACAGTCGTCTTCTACTTTCATCTTTGCTTTAAAACTGGATTCCATGACAGCTACTGTTTAATGAAAAAACCATCTGTTTTGGGACTGAATGGATCTTAATATTCTGTGGGATACTTAGAAATAGTTTTCCTTTGCATCATATTGTAAGCAGGCAAAGGAATTTCAATTCACTTAGTTAACAGCATGTCTGGTCTACATGGAAAAATTCTATTTTCCTTGGACTAATATGAATAGATGGGGTACATTAGGAGTTATCCCAAGAAAGTTAATCTCTGATTGAGGAGCAGCTATTTAAGACCATCTCTATGCATTTGATCAGTGTAACAATAGTACACATTGTAAGGATCTCACTGAGATTTACTGAAATCAAAGGTTTAAAATACTATGCATTATGTATCCAAGAATTCAATGGATGATTCAGAAAAGGGCTTTTCTACAAAGTTCAGAGGCCTGTTGAGAAAACCATTGCACTCCCCAGAGATAGGGCTACTGTTGAATAAACTGTCTGTTTATACTAGTCTTACTGATCAAGAGTGAGATAAACAGAGCTGAGGTGTCTCACTAGTGAGTTTGGCCTTAAAAAGACTGTACATGTTTTGGTTTTGTCTTTTCTAAGGTCTGTGCATGAATTGGTAAGTTTATTGACAGGTATTTCAAGCTGAATTTTGATTTTTAACTATCAGTTTTCTGTCTCTCAGTTAACAAATGCGAGATCTTCTCAGGTTTTTGTATCTAACTTTTGGCTTATGCCTTAAAACTCCTGGAGGAGAATACATCCCCTTGTTTTACATCTAATTGATTTAAATTTCCTTTAGATAAATGTCCTAGCAGTATCATATGCTATTAACTTTGTACATGGCTGGAAGATAATTTGGAAAAATGTTCATTGTTCCAGAAATAGACAACTTGTGACCATTTAAAAAATACTTTTTCTGTAACGTGTTTTAAAAAAGAAGCTGGGTCAGCTGTGTTACCCAATTTGGCTTCTTTTAAATTGGTCTCTTAAGTTCATTATTCATGAGTAACCTACTTGACTTTTGTTCATAAACAATGATCATTTGATGAAATAATATACCTATGGGAGTAACAAAGTGAAGAAGCACATACATGTCCTTGTCAGTCTTGCATGCTCACTTTGGAGCATGATTAGAGTTGTGTAACAAGATAGAATATAGGATTTTACTTTGGAAATGCTGACAGGGGCTTCAATTTCTGTGGCAGCAATGGTGCCACTATGACCTGTTCTCAACAACATGCATATGAAGATATGGAAGCGATAAAAGTTGATGCCAGGAGTGATGCATATGAACTAGTAAATTCTCAAGTAATACCTTTTTTAACCCTCCTTTCCAAAGTGGGAATGACTGCATGAGCTTACATAAGCACAGATGATATAAACCCTAGATATTATTTTCGTAGTAAAGAAAACACTGAGACAGAGACATGCATGGGAATCATAGAGGGAACTAATTCAAAACAGATGCCAGTGTGATTTGTACAAAAAAAATACATGTTGGGCAGTTCAGCAAACAAGGCTGATGATATCAATGTACCTAAGTTCATAGTAGAAACAATTAATTGAAAGACCTGATATGGTGGGAGATGTGGCTGTCTACTAAAAAGCAAGTTCTGTTTTGTTTTATTAATAGCTTCCCTTTTCTTCCACTCCTTTTTGGGAACTTCATAAAAGGTTTTTAGACTAGACAGGAGATGTGGGTCATAGGGTAGATTTTTTTTTTCAGCTAATGTTGCAAAATGGACAAAAAATATGATTACATTGTAAGGTGTTCACATCATAGTTTTTAAAGTTCTTGGCTAGATTTTAGGTTCATCTTCACATGAGCTGCTAAGAGTTCTTCCTTTGAGCTGAAGATACAAAGCTCAACACTGAAACAGGACATGTAGTGCTTGTCATATTGCAAGTTCTATGGAAGCATCCAGCAAATAATAGCAGTCATTTTACAGTATAATGGGTTGCCATTCAGGAAGGATGGAGGTTTTACACTCCAATTCTTAAATGTATAGGAATATTTTATTTTTAGAGCTGAATTATCAAACTTAAATTGTGACAGTCCTTCAGCCCTCGTTACATTCATAAGCAAAAAATCTTCTGCAAGGCAAACCCACTTGAACGTAATACATGACGAATTATGAGAGAGTTCAGGCAGAGTTTTAACCTTGTAAGGACAAAATAATTCCTGTATTTTAGCTCTGTCATGATAGAGAAACTAAGTCAACAAATGCTGCAAAACTATAAGTGTGTGAAGAAGAATTTGCAACATGCCGTCTCCTTTTTCTGTTCTGAAATCTTTCAGATTTACAATTAGATGCTTATTTTATGTAAAGAACACAGACATTTCAAAGAAAAAAAATAAACCAAAATAAGTTTTATTGCAAGAAATTGATGTCTTACTGATACATACCTTTTAAACAAAACTTTTTTTCTTACAAACATTTGATTAAAAATGTACAAAGTTTCTTTTTCTTTTCAAAATCCCCAAATTCAACAAAAGAAAAGAAAAGAAAAATCACTGAGTATAACATGATAATAATCTTTGGTCAGCACCAATATGCAGCTGAAACAGTCCTGGAGTCAGCATGTGCTTTGGCTATTTTCACATATGAGATTCTGTTACATGACTAGTTACAGGCACCAGCTGTCAAAAAAAAGCACCATTGAGACATACACTTAACACATAATGGTCTGACATTAAAAAAGAAAATTACTAAAATAAACTAAATGTCAACTCATTGTACACACATCTTTCTTACAAATAAGCTATGATAAAATGAGGCATATGGTATATAACTACAGTATTAATGAAACTTCTAAGAAATGGATTTCAAATACACATTTTCCTTGTCTGTGCTGCATAATTAGTTTGCACATATGGCAGTCCTGATACAGTTCTCAGTTTTTAGTAAATGCACCATTAATTCAAGCCAGTACCAAACAGTATGAAGCATCACACATTTCCTTCAGAGAGACATTTTCTTCAGCTGCCTACAGTAATGCACGTTTGTAGAGCACCCATTCTGACAATGAGGTGTGGTTGCATGTATGGTTTCTTGAGGTTATTGGAAGGAAGTACAGTACAGTTTGGTTCTGCAATTCTAATGGTATTAAAAGCAGTCAAGGTATTTTGCTACAGCGGTTGTGCCTCTTCTTCCATTATTTGATGTGGCTGACTCAGAATAGAGTCCTATTGAGCTGCTGTGAAATATGATCTCTGCAGAGACTGATATTGTAATTCTTGTCCTTTAAGACTCTCTTGTTCCTTTATTTTTTCGAGTGCTCAAAGTTTTGCAAAAAGCACTTCAGAATATCCTGAAGATGTACCACAGTTCTCTTTCAGCTCTGATAAATTTTAAAATTACTTATATACTATCTGGATGACTGGCCCAAATACAAAAGGAAATGTCTTTCAAATCTTTTTTTTTTTTTTTTTAATTAAAAAAGTACCTCTAAAATGTTATAGCTCAAATTTATAAATCTAAAGAAAAACAAGCAAATTTCCCTTTTGTTTACATCATTTGTT
>WUAM01000287.1:18675174-18691982 GCA_024336885.1 Actenoides hombroni
TATAACCCTGGCAGAAACGTGAATAAAGTAACCTCAACTTTGATCATATTGGTCCGTGTTGAGAATAAATTCCCACACCTATGTGAAGTTAAAATGGCAGCTTGGAAAGAGTTGTTGAAGAGTTCAGCTAAAAAGTCACTTTTAACTCTACTTTGTGTAAGAAGTACTCAGGCAGTATCTTCTTACATACAACTGTGCTTATAATTACATAAATACAATCCTATTTCTTTTTGGTATACACTTCTAGTATGGCTGGTGCTTTGTTTTATCTCTCTTTGACACCATGGGACTCACTAGACACAGAAGTAAGAATCTGCACCATAAAAAAAATTGACCTTCACTTTTTACCTTCACAGTTTAATCCAGTAGAATCCAGAGAAAATCCCCTTTGACATTCACAGGTAAAACTTCCAGGGGTGTTTTGGCAAATTCCTTTTGATCCACAAAGTGATGGCTGGGAACCACATTCATTGTTATCTTAAAAATACAGCAGAGAGAGTAGAAGGTTTGTATACCTTGTGGCATGATTTTAGACATGTTCATGCAAGGTTGAAATCCACAGAAGTGCAACAGTTTATTTTGAAAATTCATATTTAAATGTCAGATAACCTAATGACTTATGCAGAACTATGAGTAAAAAAAATGGAAATGCAAGTTGTAATTCAGTTATGAGTGTGAAAACCCCATGTATGTAATTGCTGACTGTGGAAAAATGCTGCACTTGTCTATTAGATGAACTAAAACAGTTTCATCTGGCAAGATGCATACATACACTTAAGATTTACAGACATCTGTATCAATTGAAAAACGTAGTCTTTTTTTTAAACTGCATTTTAAATCAGATATTAATACTTCTTTGTCTCCAAGCAGTTATACTTAGAATATGATAACATGTATTAAATAAGTACAACTGTTTACTAAGCAAGAAAACACAAGTGGTGGACAGATTGATTTTTCTTTAGCTTTAATTTTTGCCTCTCAAAATCTGTTTTCTGGACTGCTGGCATTATTGCTCTGTATTATTACTGTTTATACAGAGCAAAAGAAATGAATGAGAATTGAGAATGTTGTTCTTACAGAAAAATTGATGCAAGGAAACAAATGTTTTTCTTACCAATACAAGCTGTGTGGTGTTGCGTAAAACCAGGTGGACATTTGCATGTGAAACCTCCAAGGGTGTTGACACAGAGAAACTGACAATTGTGTTGTTTGGTTTGACATTCATCAAGATCTGAAAGTAAGAGATGTTGTTGTCTTAAGAAATGTCAACAAAAAAAAGAGGTACCTTTAGCCTAACTTGGTAAAAATATCACCCTTCAAATCTATTTCCTTTTAAGTCAAGATTCAACAAAATTAAAAGCTACTGTGTATATCTTTCTTCACCTTTACATGTCTTTCCATCTTCTTGAAGGACATAGCCCCGAGGACATGAGCACTGATAGCTCCCTTCTGAGTTCTTGCAGATAAAATTGCATGGTTTAGGAGACTGGGAGCACTCATCAAGATCTAAAGAGAGAAAATGATAAGTATCTGTTGTACTGATTTGTCTGTATTTGAAAGGTGTTTTCTAAACAGCACCATATTTAAGAGAAAAATGTTTGTAAGAGCCCCCAATTTACATTTGTTCAGAGTTCCTATTTCTTTCTCTACAGATGTGTTGCTGGGGAGTTTCTATGGAGTTTGCTCTATAGTGACAAACCGACTGTCTTGAAAGAGTAATATACACGTGTCAGCAGCTTTAATATTTTCCTTTAAGGACTAAGTACTTATTTTTGGGCATACTGTGGTATACTTACATGTGTTAGCCATCAGGAAAGTGGGAAAATGTAGACCATGAAGTAATGAGCTACTTTGTCAGTCAAAATAATTATACAGCTGAAACTTACTACAGTGCTCATTCAGCAGGAACATTGCTAGTACAGCTTGTTTCTCAATTTCCCCAAATTAAATACAAAAATAGGAGTGTGTATTAGGAAAAGAAAGATAGAAAAGAGATGAAGACAAAAACTTGCTTTGATATAAAGGTTTACAGAGGTTGATACATCATTATATACCAATTAAAAAAATAAGGGATAATTAAGATAATGAATCTTACCAATACAAGATGTGCCACTTAGGTCAGTGGTGTAGCCAACTTTGCAAAAGCATCGGAAGGAGCCCATCGTGTTAATACACTGTCCGTTTCTACACAGGTTTGGCATGACCTTACATTCATCAGTATCTGGACAGAAAATATTAAATATGTCATCTTTCAGTTTTAAATTCAGATTTTTTACATTCTGCACAGTTCCTCATCATGATTCATCTGATAGGAACTTAATCTGAATTTCAATCTGAATTCAAAGCTAAACTTCAAACATTCCTTTTTTTTTTTTTTTTTTTGGTATCAAAAACTTCCTGCCACTTCATTGGGTAGTTAGGTTCCAGTTTTGCTAACTCAAAATACAAAACCCACAGAAGTGAGTTTTCTTATGAATCAGTTAGATGATGTCCAAAATTTTTCACCACAATATAAAAACGTATGCTAGCTTCTGTTTCCTGTGTGAAAATAGTAACTGCAAAGAATTCAGTGAGAGTGTTGTTAGAAAAACCATTATTGCCTTTATCATGTATGCAACTCTTCAGCATACAAAAGCTTTGGGATCATTTCTAGCTTTTAGTTACTGGTTCGTACCTCCTGTTTTAGATCCAAACCCTGAAAACTTTGCACAGCTGTGAGTATTCTGTTTGCAGCTACTGTTTAAAGGTGTTTTTAATTTCTTGTCTCAGCAGAAACTGAAAAATCAAGCTCTATTTTTTCAAAGGAAATTCTTTGAAATAACTTCAAAGAGAATTCTTCATTTTCTTATATATGTGAACATATTCTTTCCCCTTTTTTGTCTGTTTTCATCCCTGGAAATACCTCTGCCATCTGTAGTATATCCTGGTCCATGTGGACAAAGTTTCTTATATTGGGTGGTTCCAGGAAGTGGACAGAGCTCACACTGATTACCCCAGCCCCGGCCTCCGTCACAGCAGCACTCAGACTTAGTGACAAGATTCCTGCTGCTTGAAGCCATCTGACACATTGTCTGTAAAACTTCAGCAAAGCAAAATCCTTGACGATTATCTGTAAGGAGGAAGTAGAGAAATCAAGAAAGAGTAGGAGATAAACATTTGATTCATTAAGCATCTGATGTGTTATTCTGGCTCTCTGTCAATACATGCAAGCACTGAAAGATTATTAGCAACCAGTCTGTGACGTCCATTTAGACTCAGCCTGTCAGATTTATTGTGTCTTCTGATAATCTGCTGCCATTCCCAGTGTGTTCCAGACAACCCTTGAATTCAGTACCTGCATGAGGTGGATACTAGGAAAGTTGTGCTCTGGGGTGCATCTGGTGAGCATGCTTGATAGTAGAATACGATGCAGGCCAAACTGAGCTTCCACTTGAGCTGCCTAAGTTTGACTTGTATTTGAATGATTTACTCGGAAGGGGGTTAGAATTCCACTTGTTTTGTTTGTTTAATTGGCCAAAACAAAAGTCTGATCGTCTTTTAATCATCCTGATGTGGTTTAAATAACAATAGCACTTAAAAGTTTCTATGCAACTCAGTACTTTTCCAGTGGCACTCCCTGTTTTTGTTGGGGGGGGATATTATTTGGCCATACTGTTGATCTGTCCCTTTTTAATTCAATTTTCACTAATTTTTAAACCTTTTGGTTAATACCTGTTAATCATGGAAGAGGAGTAAAACTTCGGAGTCATTAAGCACCTGTAACTTTCCTTCAAACCGGCAGCTGAGGCAAGCAAAGATCTCAGCTTTCAGTGATAATACAAACTCTTAAATTTTGCAGAGATTATATCTTCTAAATAGGCTATATCACCTGACTTATTTGTTAAATAAAATGGAGAAAGTGTCAACTACAGTCTGACAGACAACTTAAGTATTTAATTTTTTTTTTCTTTCTCTTAGAGGTAAAAGTTAAAATGCTTCAGATCCCTCAGAATGTATATATGTATCAACACCCAGCTGACCTTCTCTTTTACAAGTATGAGTAGAATCGCTACATTCCTTACATGATCAGGTAAAATGTGAACTCTGGCTTTAGGCAAAACTTCTGTTGTATTCATGGTAACTTAACAGTGTACATCATAGAAAGCTGTCCTCACTGGAAATGTCAGTGGTGTGAGACAGCATGTTTGCTGTAGTAATTTGCAAGACTCAATCTGATATGTCTGTATATTGTGCAGGTCTTTATGCACATTATGGCTTGAAGAACATATACGACTTTGTTCCCAATTTTGAGATGTGCAGTAGATTTTGTTGTGAACAGAACAGAAATGTTTGCACAATATATTTAAAATAATGTAATCTAAGACTTCATGTTTGTGCTTTGATACTGAAGAAATACCTTTCACCAGCATTTAATGCGCACGACTGCATCAAAACTTTTTAATATATCATACAATTTTTTGGTGAAAAACTAGTATTTTGTATTCATAATCACTGTCTGAATTAAAGGTATAGAAAATTCAGTTGCCTAGTTGCAGCACTGTGGTAAATAAGATCACACTCTGAATATGCAAACGCAATTTTACTCTGCATCCCTGTTTTTGATCTACGGTAACTAAATTCTACTTCTTTAAAAATACCAGTATTTTGCCTGGATAGTGTTGCTCAGCACCATATTTATGTCTTTTGGAATTTAGACATTTCTAAGTAAGACCCCTGACTGCAAGACTCTGATGACATTGTCAAAATGCTCCTCATTCCTCTCTTATTTGATATGATATCATTGTTTAATTAATAAGGATCATCACTTAATTTCTGCAGATAAAAGAACTGTTAGGTACTCAGAAAACTAATTTAGACACTGCATCCTTTATATTTTAATGTAAGAATAAACATATATGAAAGAGGCATTTACCAAGACACTCAATGCCTGACGGACTTGACAGGAATCCTTCATTACATTCACATCGGTAGCTCCCAATAACATTAATGCAGCGACCATTTTCACAGATACCTGGCTTAGTGCGGCACTCATTTTCATCTTCACAAAAATATAATAAAATAAAAAAAACAAATTATCACAAGAAAATACATTAGACTCATAGAATGCATTAATTATCCTGTGTAATATTTGCAAAACATTTGCAAGAAGTGGAAAATCAACAGCTGATTAAGCCTGGGAAGGACTTTCATAATAACACTATCATATCCCATTCCTTCTCTACTGCATCCTAGGATGAAGGCTTTAATCCTTGCAAATTTTTTGCAACTTATAACAAGAAGCATAAAACACCTGCAGCAGAGCATGTTCTAGTGATAACTTTTACCTGGCAAGTAACATTTAAATAAAATTGGGATACATGCATGATTTGAGTAACAAAATTTTACTTTGTAATGATTAAAAATCTCTGAATACATTTGAGCTCTTCTGTAATCAGTCACATTTCAGTCTGCCCATCATTTCTCTGAAACACTACAGTATTAGTGTATTTTCTTCCATAGATAATGGCACAGATACTGTAAGCAATTACATGCCTTTATACATACTTAAAATGAAACCCCAGAATCACCTCAGGTGATTTAAGGGCAGCATTACATGGCAAAAAAAGGCAAAATTCTTGTTAATACAGATTACTTCCCCTGGAAAAAAATCAAAAAGATCTGTAAAGGAGAGTAGTTATTCTCTTGCTGAAGGAACACTGTTTCAAAATATTTTTATTTAAAGCATTCACTGAGATGGATGTTTAGTTGTTTGGCTTTTGGATTTTTTTTTCCCTTGGAGCCAATGACAGCCTCAGCTGTTTCTGTCCACAGACAACTTCTGAATTGTCTTGGGTTTTCTATGTACCAAAAGATGGTATAATTTGACAAAATGTAGCTCTTGCTTCCCCCTTAACTAATTGAGAATATGATGGAGAAAAGCTCTTTGCTTACTTATAGGATGGAGAATAATTTTTAAAAATTTGAAGTAGTTTAGAAATGCTTTCAGATAAGACTCAAACCTTGAAACAAGAAAGAAAATTGTTGGGCCTCATTAGCTAACTTAAATGTCCTTTGTGAATTGCTATTTTCTAGTTTACTATGTACATACACAGATAATTTTTCATTTGTTTGCTTGTTTGTAATGCAGTAGATGTCTTCCCTTTCTAAGCTTTACCTGTGCAGCCATCTCCATCAGGTCTCTGGGTCATTCCAGGAGGACAAATGCACATGAAGGTACCGATCAAATTTTTGCAGGTCATGCCTCTAGATTCACAGTCATGGAGACCTTCAGAACACTCATCTAGATCTGAAAAAAAAAGCAATATACTTTGTGTTTGAACTTTTTTCCAGTAGCTTCAGTTACCGAAGACAAGTAGAACTTTCTCAAGAAAAAGGACATGCAGACATCCTTAACAAGAGCCAAAGAAAAATCTGACAGCTATGCTTAGTTGCATTTGTCTTAATCTTTGTGAGCTGTATCATCTTGTCATCTTAAAGATGAACATCACCATTGTGACCTTTTTGGCTTTACAATCCCCATCAAGGGGTACACTGGATAATACCACCACTAGATACTGGCCTTAGTTGAGTTTTGAAAGAATAAATCATCTGCTGGGCTGTTTGCTACATTCGACTGAGATGATGAATGCAAGATGCACAGAAATACTTGGATTATGTTTTGGCCAGTGCAGGGTGATGGAAGTTGGGGAAAAATTTATACATCATTCGTTACCTTTGCACATCTTTTGGTCTTCTCTTAGTTCATAGCCGACTGGACATGTGCATTCATAGAAACCGTAAGTGTTGATACAACGAAAAGCACACAGCAAGGGATTCAGAGCACACTCATTTACATCTGAACAGAAAGGAACAAATTAAGTAATCATTCTCCACTAAGCTTTAAAACAATCACCAAGAGGATTTTCTTATACCTGTGCTTCTCTGGCCAGCTAAAATGTAATCAGCAATGTAGTTACTCCAACCAGAAACTTGTGGATGTTTGGTTTTGAGTTGCCAGAGAAATATGAACAAAGGTCTGCTGAAAAATAATGGCATAATAAATATGGAACTACTTGAGCTTAGAATGACAAGTTGAGACAGGTCTATTTCAGACTTTTTATTACATGTTTTTTTTTAAATACATTTTTTGTGTGATGAGAGATGTCAGGTTTTTTTCCAAACCTAAAAAAAATTAATTCTTGCCTCAGAAAGCAAATTAATTATGATTCATAAAATACAAAATCTTTAAGAAGCATCCTGATCATGATCCAATGAGAGCAGAATAGTTGTATACCATTCCCACACTATGAAAAGTTAAGAGTTAATGAAACTAATAGGGGATTAGTTTAAAACTGACTAAAGAAAATACTTATCTAAGCAGTAAGAGTAGTGACATTCTAGATCCTGCTTCCACAGGAGGCTGTGGAAGCAGATGGTATCAATTCCAGACTGTACCGGTCAGATTCTTGAACAACAGATCTGTAAGTGGGTACTAAACCTACTGTGCAGGGAGGCATCCTGCAGTTTACGTCATATTTTTCCTATATCTTCAGCTCTTGTATTAGAGAAGTCAAGTGCAGAAGTTGTTAGTCATGCTTGTATAATGAATTAGCATTTCAACTGTGAGGGATGAAATAATGGACCAGATGGACCAGTGGTCTGACTTCAGTTTATTAGTTTCAGTATAACTCACTTTGTATTGTAACTGTGATGAATGGGTCAGTTCACAACTGCTCAGCCTCAGTTATGAAAAATGCTCAGCAAATTCAGGCATTTTTGTCATGGTTAGCTATACCATTCATGAGGATATCTAAGCAGCTTAGCAGATACTTCCCTCTGCACCCTCGCTCTTTCCAACAAACAGCTGAATAATGTAGCATACCGCAACACGCAGTTTGGGATATGTTGTGATAACTAAAAATACTGCTTAAATCAACTGAAGACTTCTTTTTCAATGACATATTTCAAGCAGAGAAACTTTTTTTCCTCCTACTTATTATAGCACCAAAGGCCTGATTAATAAAGTAATTTGAATACCAAGGACTCAATGAAAACTGAAGAAAAAAAAATAGAAGAGGACAGGTTACCTTCACAATTTATCATTGGGCCTGGCTCAAATCCTTCATGACAGTTGCACTCAAAACTGCCGATCACATTAGTGCATGTACCATTTCCACATGGGTTGCCAACTGAACATTCATCAGTATCTGTACATAAAGAATAAATGCAAACTGAAGAGAACTGGAACACATTTTGATTTTTTTATTTTTTTTTTTAAATTTAAGTGTTATAGGTCTTATAGTTAATGAAATATTGACACACCGATGCAATGTACTCCAGTGTAGTCTAAGTTGTATCCCATGGGGCACTCACAGCGAAATGATCCATCAGTATTGATGCAATGACCATTTGAGCAAATCCCTGGGCTTTCAAGGCATTCATTGACATCTAAAAAGCAGGAAGATATTACCAACCACGTAGATGATGGGTTTCTCTACAAAATCTTTTTAAAAGCATTTAAAAAAAACTAAGCACCCTATTCTGTTTGCTACTAGCCATGTAATTTGAAAGGTAATCTTATCACTGTCATTTCATAATTGTCCACATTTATTAAAGGTCAACCTCTGCTCACCTGGGGCTGTGGAGAGTAAGCCATCACATACTGTAATATCCAAGTCTAATTTTAAGTATAAATATTTTTCATTTGAATTATCAGGAAAAAGAATACCTACCTTCACGTGTATCATCAATTCCAGGAATAGTTCCATGTCCATAAGGACACAGGTCCTGAAAAGCAACTGTAGAGATATATTTTTTTTAAAATGAAGAGTAAGAGAGAGAACCATGACATAGCTAAAGCCATCCAAAAATCTTCTTTATCACATTTTTCAAAACTGCTGTTTAAATCATGGTTATTATGCTATCCTGCCAGATGCAAAAATAACACTGTCTCTAGGTTGGGGAAGCAGCACGAGAACTCTGTGTTTTTGTGTGCACACGCTTGGTGCCTTCCCCCTTCTGCACTTGGAGAAAACTAAGAACTAAAAGCTGCCAGTTACGTCAGGGATTCTTAGCACGGTCCCTTTTTGCTCTTCTCTTTTGCCTAAAGCAGGCTACATCTACAGATGGAGACTAGTAGTTCATTTCTGTACAGAGCAAAACCAACAACTCAGTGCTTCTCTTTTTCTGTGTTTTCTTCTATTTAATTTTATTCCTTTTGTGACCTGAAAATGGTTCTAGAAAAGACTGTTAAAAGACTATGCAAAAAAAAAAATAAATTTCATTCTAATAATTCAAAAGGTACAACACAAATGTGCTCTTCCTTTTCTCCCACCTAAGAAGGTTTTATTTTAAATCGTGATGTGTACCTTCTTCTTCCTTTGGACAGAGCTCACAAGGATCACCCCATCCTTCTCCTGGCATTTTACTGCAGCAACACTTTGCCTTTGTGGTGTTGAAAGCCTTTGGCACTGAGCATTTCCCATGCTCAAAGTTAGTGAAGCAGAAGCTCTGGCGAGTATCTAAAAAAGAAAATACAGTTGTTACCTGGAGCTAGCACCTCCTACCTGGTTAGATGGTGAATGTCTAACCCAGAAAGGAATAATGTTAGGCCTGTATTTTTCATACTATTTTGAACAACCTTTCTGGTGCTCATAAGGGCATAATTTGGAAGGGACCTGCAGAGGTCCCTTTCTACTGATTCTGCTGAGTCTCTGTTACCTGTTAAAATAAATTATAATATTCCTTAATCATTAACTTACCAAAACATCTCCGTCCATTGTCAGACAGCACAAAACCTGTAGGACAGATGCACTGGAAACCTCCTGGAGTGTTTGTACAAGAGCCAAAGAGACAGATGTTTGGATCCTCATTACACTCATTAATATCTGTAAATTAAAGGAGAAAATGTTCACTTTAACCCCATTTACTATTAATTCCTTGTCTAGGAAAGATTTTTGTTTATTTCTTTAACTTCAGCAGGAGGTGCTCCTCCAATAAAGCACCCAAGATATAAAGCAGCCTGAAGGTTCCACTAAGTCTTTCAAATTGTTTCACTTATATGAACCTTCCTCTCCAAATACCATTCTCTCTTCTTTGTCGTAATTTTAATACAAAAATTAAATAAATGCTTTGAGACTGAAACAGAGGAGAAGACAACATTTCTGATAAGAAAAATATTCTCCTGTAAACTTAAAACATCCAGAGATTAATTTAAAAAAAAAATCTGTACATTGGGGGTTCTTCGCAATTAAAGGCGGGCTTTTTTTGATGCTGATTGACTGATTCTTGAACTGAAACTACAGCTAACTATTAGTAGAGAGAGACCTATGATTATGTTTATATGAACAGATTTATATTTGCCAGTTTTCCACATCCACTCTTGATATTTAATTTTTTCCCCTGTTCTATTGCATAGTTTACAATATATTGCTATGAGTATTTAAATGTGAGGTTTCTTTTTATTTGAAATAGAGATATTTTAATAAATATAAAAGACATTAAACCAGAATAAAAGAGCACTTAATATAAACACCAAGTGCCTGTAAAACTGTGCAGCTTAAACAGTATTAGGCTGCTTGTCCTAAATCCATATAGAGCAAGAAAAGTAATAGCTTAGTAGACTTAAATTTTTCATATTTAAAAAGAGTTTATTTTATTCTGCAAATACTATCAGGAGATACAAGCCTCCTTACTAAAGAAATCTGTAAAGGTAATTATAATTTCATAATGTGCATCTTAATAATCTTCAAAGCTCTAGCTGTGTACAATCCCTCCTGAGTCATTCAGTAAGGGATATTAAAAGAACCATCACAGAGACCTATGGCTGTGTAAGTATTCTACAATGATGTCCATAGTGGTCTTAATCAAAGTATAGGCAGGAATACAGGCATTCTCCGTGAAAAGTAAGCTTTATGGATGTTGAGTCACAAATTTGTAGTGGCATTTTTCCTGATATTTGTTGGACGCTCTACTATATTGAATCTTAGAAAACTGACTTGCGTTCAACAGATAAGGAAACAACAAAAATAGTGTCTTTATCACTAGGAAAATATAAGTGGATTGAAGGAAGTCATGTAGGAATAGATGCTGTGATGTTACTTCTGAAAAAAATATTACCTTAAGTCCCATTTTCAGAAGTTACTATTAGGTATATCACATGAACAACCCGCTGTAGTGTAATCTGGAATATGGCCAAATTCTGCAGTAGCTTCCCATGGACAGGCTCTTACCACGTGAAGCATTTTAAGTCAGTTTATTTTGGTGAAAAAAGGTAATTATTTTCCCAGTTAGTGTGGCAGTTGCTAATACACAAAGCTCAGCAATTCAGCTGCACTAATGGGATGGAAAAACTGCTCTTTTGAAGTACTGGTTATTACTGTAATGAATGGCTTGGGACTAGATGAAGAAACTATTTTTGTGTTCACCATCAACAGGTGACTAGCCAGGCTGTGGAAGTAAATGAGTCCTCTCCCCTTCATTCCCATAAAATGAAAGGAAATATATCGAAATGGGTGGGTGAAAACTAAGAACTTTTTTGTGGCTGCCATCTGTTTTGCTTTCTCCTGCATATAATCACCCTGAGCTCAAAAAGCAATCTAGCTATTGCCAACCTTCACATTACAGACAAAAGTAAGGAATTCTTATAAAGCTGTCTGCATATAAGATCAATAGAAAGTAATGAGGAATGTATGTTTCAAGAGCTGTCACAATAGTAATCAAAGTATTAGTACAATCATATGTGATTATCTTGGCATTTTCTAGGAACTTTAGCTGCATATTTTCTGGACACATGGCAGAATGAAGGAAAGGAACGCAGTTAAGTCTCTTTTACTTAGTTCGAGCAAAAATCTGTTTGGCAGTCACTAATGCTGTCAAAAACATCAAGAGATTATGTGAGGATACTAAAGTGGCCATAAATAGTAATACTCCTGGAAAACCAAAAGCGTTCATTTTAAATTCATGATTTTACAACTGTAGGTGATTTGAATTAATTTCAAACATAACTGCTGATACGGAAACAGCAGCTGTCAAAAGAAACCATGAAGCTGGCAAGTAAACTGAATATGGTAGCAAAATACGAAAGGATGAGAGAACTGGGGCTTAAAAATTTCATTGTATTTTCAAAACAAAAATTCAACTGTGATCCAGTTCCTACACCTATACAGATTAGGTGTCTAGTGGCCAAATCCTCATGTCCTCACCTGCATTTTTTTCAGTCCTTACAAGGCCAAGCTGCTCATTTGAGCATTATTTGGATGAATATATGTCTGGTATGTCACACAGCTAACTTCAGTCATGTAAGCTGAAAAACATGTTTCTTAGTATAGTCACAGTGCAAAGATCTAAGGTCCCTTCCAACCCTGACAATTCTATGATTCTAGGTTAGCTACCTAAAACTAGTGGTGTGAACCTTCCTTGCCAGGTGCCCCACATAGCTAATTTAAATGCCCAATAAATTCACAGTAGTCTTGTGCTTTGCTCTGCTGGAAAATGGAGTTGTAACTTGGATTTATTTCTCATTCCCTACCACAGTGTTATGATTCACTGTGTAACATACAGCTCCTAAATGATATTCAAGACTTAAAATAATAATTATATGAACAAACAAGAATGTGCAAACTGATGAAAGGTCTGCTATACCCTCTTTATCCTGTGAATCTCAGCCCTTGTGAGACATTATACAAAACACAAAATCAGAAAAGATTTGTTAGAAGAAACCAATTTGAGCAATTGTCCCCCTAAATGCCATCATTTTATCATTATTTTTAAACTTCACAGACCTCTGAAACCAGAAACCCAGGTCATGCATTGATTGACAGTAATTACCTTTCTGTAAGCTTTATATAAATCCAGTACACAGGTTGTTTTATGAAAGAAAAAGTGAGTGAAAGATAAAATACCATTTAAAAAAGAATAAATATTTTTGCTTGCACTAATGAAGAAGTTAAGGTATAAAATAGAGTACAATAAAGTACAAAATCTGTTGCCTATCACTTTTAAAACCTTTTCATGAAGACTTTTCCTATTTATTTATTCCCTGTCACCATGATCTTAAGTCAGGCAAAATTGAGACATTAGGTTGTACAACTGCTTTCCATCAACTTAGAACCAGATACTTTTTCTGATTTTTAAATTGTTCAGAAGCAACAATTATAACTTGCCTTACCAATACAACTTTCACTTTTTACTTCATATCCTGGTGGACAGATGCATCTGAATGATCCTTCCAAATTCTGACAGGTACCAGGAGAGCATGAACCAGGTAATGCCACACACTCATTAGTATCTTTGGAAAACAGATGAAATCAAGAAAGGGTTAGAATCATGTAATTCTTATGGTAACAAAACAGCCTTATTCATGAAAAAGACTGTACGACATATTACTATTTTTATTTTTCTAAGTCATTTACATGCTGGAAGATCAAAAACTATTCCAAAAACCAGTTTATTCTGCTCTGTTTTCATTAGTCAATGTCTTTTTTGCCTAAACTTAAGATACTCAGACTGTGGTACTTCCCTCTAGATGGGAGCTAATAGTTTGATTATTTCAGTTCATTGGCACTTTAACATGTCTATGTGGTATCATACATACCAATGCAATTCTTGCCATCTAGAGTAAGTTCATATCCTTCATTACATAAACATTTGAAGGAACCAATTTCATTGAAACACCGTCCATTTCTGCACACCTGACCAAAGAAGGAACTGCACTCATCAATATCTGTAAAAAAACCCAAAATATAACCAAAAGTGAGAGCCGAGTCCCAGTCTAATATACATAATGCATTATAAACACACTCAAGTTGCAGTATGTATTTCTGTGTAAAAGTCAAATCTTGCAGCAGCGACAAGGGAACAGCAGACAGCTAGTGGAAAAGTACCTCTCACTCAAGTGCATTAAGGTATATGCTCTATTTAAACAACAGTCTTTTTAAATAGGGTATTACAATTTCCAAACTTGCAGCATTACCTCAGCTACTGCATCTGGAGACATTCAATTACTGCGAAGTGATTGTATGATACTAACTGCAGACACAGAAAAAAAAAAAGCTACATGAAGTGTTCTGGATTTTATCTGGATTTATAGGTGCTCAAGTTTCTTCCTAAAACCTGCTTTGTTTTCAAATTTTCAAATATGTAATTTGCTTTCCACAGGATGATTTTCTCCTTCATAATAGTTCTGAAAATTAGGTTTGAAAATGCTTATTAATTTGTTGAGTTGCTTTAATAATGCAGGCTTAAAGGAGCACTGCTTAAGTAAAAATACAGACAAGAATGTGTCAGAAAACAATGAAGAGGAGATTGGATAAGTATCATCATGTAAGAACAACTTACACTTCACTGTTTTACAATACTTGAATTTAAATGACGAAGACTAACAGCAGCTTTACTGAAGAGGTACTAGTTTTCTTCAGAAGCATTAAGTACCAGCTTCTGAAAAAGATGTACTTTCTGCTTCAGCCAATACAGCTGTGCCTGTGTTACTGTTTTATTCCATAGTGCGTTTCTTCTGTGTTACAGTTCTACAAGCAGAAATACCTCCAAAGTATCCCAACATAATTATTGGGATGGGCTGAATTGCCTTTGAATAGGTAGAATAGTTTGGAAGAAAGCTCTAAGGCCCTTCAAGCTGTCAAGAGGTGAGCTACGAGAAGGCCAATTCCCTAGTCAGCTCGTGCTCCTTGGCCTCCTTGAAGGTGCAGCCCAGAGCAGAGGGTGCTCCTGGCAGTAGTTTGGCTGCTATACTGCCAAGGGAAAGAACGTCCTTGGCAAATAGTGCCATTCTTTGGCAGCGGACTCTTCTTACTTGAGCAAGTTTTTAATTTTCTCCTTCCTGGATAAGGAGAGGATTTAAAATACTTATTTAAGCTGTTTTATTTCTCTCCTGAACCAGAATGTTCTCTCCTGAATGAGACTTTGTTCTGTCTTCCTGCTATAGCATGAAGGAATGTAAAGCCTTCCTCTCTTTTGGCTTGTGCTCTGCACAAGGGAGAGGATCTCCAGAGACCTATGAGCCTGTTTGTCAGCCCAGGAACATTTTCGTCTTTTTATCACAAGTATCCATGAACTTAAATTGTTCAAAATCATCAGATACTCTGGTGTCCTCTGATTTAGGGAATAGGAAAAACCAATGCCTGTATAAACTCTGTATATGCAGAGTTAATCTTGGGAGAGCAGATTTGGTAACAAGTTATACTGGCTTTCTTACTGCTGGTCTGCTTCCTCTTTCATACTGTGTGCGAGTGTATGATGAAATAAAGAAATGATTTTAAATTCATGAGGCAACACCAGTGGTGTGATGTAATACATGCTTGGTGCCTATGGACTGTGCTAATAGTCGAGGATGTGTGCTGTAACTACCCAGGAAATCTAATGGAGATGAGGGCTGCATCAAAATGCCAGTGAACTATAAGGTTGCCCCAGTGGTCCAGAGATTATTTCAAGCTGGTCAGTAAAAGATATTTTTAGTTAGTTTAAAAAATGATAGTAATGGTTAACCTCTATGGCTGGTAACAGTATTAGTTACTGCTCTCAACGAACTTTCTTAGCACCCTGACCTGTCCTCTGAGATTTAACTGTACACTATCCTCCTTGGCATACCAAGCCATCAGCAATGAAAATAAAGTTTGGATAACATCACCTACCCATACAATCATTATTATGAGTTAGTTCAAATCCTGGATAACACAGGCAGTTATATGACCCAACTGTGTTTTTACAAGTTCCATTTCCACATGGATGGCGTTCACATTCATCAACATCTGCAAAGAGAAACAAAACTGTATGTGGGAGCTGGTCTTCCCAGGTATGTGTTATCTGTGCACAGTGACAATATTCTAGACATCAGTCTCTCCTTCCATCTGTCACACTTTTTATTTATACTACTGATTTTTACAGCTTCTGGGTACACTTATGAAAATGCTACATTTTTTATATACATTTTAAAATAAAAGCTTCTGTTACAGGCAAAGATAGAAGAAAGAGCATGTGCAGTTTCTCAAAGCATTCTGTCTTTTTATTTTCCATACTAATATTTCTTAGTTTCTTAATATACACTGGTGATCAGAACTTAGTACAAAGGATTGAATGGCACAGGCCTAGAACTCTCAAATTTTATGTATCTTACCCTTACGCCCATGAGAACTTCTTGAAAATGCTCTATAGAGGAGTCCTGTGTCATTGCTCTCAAGTTAATTGACATTTGTAAATATGTCAATACGACACCCAGAATTATAAAGACTGCTTACAAACTCTTAAAAATTCAATGTTTCATGCTGTGTGTATCAGTAGTTTGTGGAGTTTCATGGGGATTTAGAAGGTCTTTAGATCTTATTCTCCTTGCTCTTGTAGATTTTCTGAAACATTTTATTTATTTACAGAAGGTAAACATTTTGTGATATGAATTACTTTCATAACTTGTCATTGTCTGGATTGGTATTTCATACTATCATATGGAATTAGTTTTAGAATTATTTAAGTTACTGTTTTGAGTAACCATGCTTTCAAAATTTTGCACTGTTAACACAAGTTGCTTTCCTAAATATCCTCCTCAGATGGTTTGACAAATGTGATTTAGTCCAAATATGAGGAGACTCAAGGCATATATGAATGTGTAACGCGATGCAAATAGGTTTTAAATGTCTGCTTAAATTTAAAGTTGGAACAGCCTATGTTATAGAAGACACTAAACGTCTCTATAGCTTAGATTATTATTATTTCAAAAATCATAATAAATGTTATGCTGTTTCCACAAAGAGAACCAAATTCACATATGCATCACCTTTTCTTTTTAAACACCCACGGAACTATTAGAAAACGCTAAAAGA
>WUAM01000287.1:18692082-18707537 GCA_024336885.1 Actenoides hombroni
AACAAGAAAAACACTCTTATTTTGCAATTTTCTTATTTCACAATCTTCTTATTTCTTATCTCTATCGTGTCATCATTTTAATACAAATGTAGTATAGATTTAAGTTACACGAAACATGGAATTCTGTTTTGTTTTTTAAATGAACCATGAACTCAAATATATTTCTAAATAACTGAAAAATCTCTTTTTATCACCAAACTCTATCACTCTGTGATACCTCCTATAACCGTCTCTGCTAAATAAGCCACTATAATGTATTTTTGTGAAAATGGGTTTAATATTGTCCTCTAACATGGAGCAATCTGAGAATACTGCAATTTTTTTCCTCAAATTAATATATCCACTCCAACTTCACATACTTTATTCACTAAAATCCCAAACCATATGAATCAGTATTTTAATGTCACTATAATCTCCACAAAACTTAAGACTTACCTTCTCCCTCTTTTACAAAACAAACAAAAAACCCCAAACAAACCACACATAAAAGCTTTCTTTTTTTCCATACCCATGCACATGGTCTGGTCTCGGGATGCCTTAAAACCATTGTGACACACACACTGGTAACTTCCTTGCATGTCCACACATAAACCATGACTGCAAACATTAGGAATTTCCAGACATTCATTGCGATCTACAACAAAAATATAAAACAGATGGTACACATTATTGACTTTCATCATTCATTCATTTTACACAAACATGTTTTTACAAACTGTTATTATTATTAAAATCTGACTTAAAATGATCCATAACTAAACCTGAATCGTAACAAAACTGTTTTGTAGGAACCTCTTGCCTACACACCTCAAGGTCAAAACTACTGTTAGGATTAGTTTGATACATGAAGAATTAAAAAAAATTTTACCCCGTTTTTTCTTCCCTTCTACATAGAAATGAGGCTATAAAGTAAAAACAGTTACATAAACCATCAGAATATGCAGGCTAACAGAAGATAAATGATGCTTTCACCCTTCAAAAGAATCATGCACATACCACTGATTAGGTACAAACAGATTCAAACAGATGAGAAAAGTCAACTGATTTCTTACCAACACAGGCACCGTTGGGTGAAAGTTTAAAACCAGCAGCACATTCACAGCGGTAACTCCCAGGACTGTTGATACAGTCTGCGTTTCTCTGACAGAGATTGTCTCCATTGCTGCACTCATCAATATCTGAAATACCAAGAGTCATAGCTCAGATATCAGAAACCATGAGATCATTAATTCTGCCTAGAATTTAGACTGCATTGTCCGTCTTGTGCAAGACGAATCTTTTGTCCTCAACAAAGCATGAGTGACCTTCAGCCTCCTGTTCTGTAAATGCCAGTGAAAAGCACAATCAGTACAATTTCATCCATAACACACTTCTTGGATGAAGGAGGATCCTATGAATCCAACTTACCATGCCACTGAAGCGGCTCTGTAATTTTAAATGTCTGCCTAAAGAAATTAGTTTTTGTATTAATGTTCCTCTTTACCTTTGAATTGAAATGGCAAGTGGCACAGTTTGTTAGCTTTTTAAGGTGCACGTCAGCACAAGACCCTTGAATACCAATCACACAACTCTTATTGACATAATGGCAGAAAAAATTTCACTGTTGTCTTCTATGTTTATCTTGAAAACCGCAGAACAGACAGAAGACAGAAAAAAAAATAAATTAAGGAAACTTTTATTTGAGAAGTTTTAAAACCAAGAATTAAATTTCCACCCTAAAATAAAATCAAAGCATTTAATTTACTTCCTATTTAGGTGTCAGTGAACTGCTTAACACAAAACCATTGAAAGCTTTATTAAGTGCATGTGCATATATACTAAAGACAAACATACCACAAACTGATCTGTTAACCCTACAAAAAAGCTCACACTCTGTCACTTAGATTTTGAAAAACACGTGAATTATATGTTCCCCTTCCCTTTAAGATAAGCATGCTTATAGGGGCTAAGTAGAAAGTGCCATTTCAAATCACCTTCACAGACCAAGAGCAGGTCATTGTAGCTGAATCCAGTAGGGCATTCACAGCGGAAGCTGCCAATCTGATTGATGCATACACCATTTGCACAGATTCCTGGGATTTCCTTACATTCATCAATGTCTGAAAGCAAGATGAGCTAGTCAAAGTACAGTACTTCATGCCTTTACATACTGCTTGGATTCTCAATTTCACTGTGCTTAAAACTGAGTTGAGAAGTTCCTTTTAAACTACAGAAACTGTATATGGGATATAAATCTAAAAATACACCCATTATGACAGAAAATAAACTATGTCAAGTTCAGAAAGTGATCAAAACAGAGTAATAGTAAATATTTGACAAAATGCAGAATTTTTGCAAATGTACAGATAAATCCTGCATTATTTTTGAAGCCAAATCTTACTAATTAAGACCCAAAGCCATGAACTAGGAGGAATGGTAAGGAAAAGATCATACTAAAATGTAGCAATAAAAACATATAAATCAGGAATATTTTACACAAAAAACGGTCTCACAATTTATGTCACCATTGTAACCTCACAACGAAATATGAATTGCATTATAGGAAATGTTCATTTTGGTACCATTGTGGAGATGCAACAACCGTATGCAAAACAATTTCTGGTTAAAGTAAGTGAAACTTACCAACAGCTTTTCCAGTATGAATGTCAAAAGTGAAGCCAGGAATATTGCCACATATGTTCTTGAATTCAGCTAGAGCCAAACAGAGAAGAGTACATTTTTAGTGAATACTTATAAATCTACCAAGAATTACTTGTAGTCTTCTCAGCTTACCAAGAGCTAATACTAGCCAAATTACTCTCTCCTGTACAAATTTTATTGAAAATTCAGATGCCAATAAATGAATGGAAATTGAAACACTAATTCATACCTCAATTTTGTCAAATCTTTGCAGACTTTCACACATAAGTAAAGGTCTGGTTTGAGAAAGCAGCACTTCAGTTTTGGCTTTAAACAGCACTCCTTAACTTACCTTTTAAGTTTATTCCTGCTTTACAAACATCCCTAGAGAGAATCTGCAGCAACAGTTTCAGATAGGAGAAATAAATGTAGCCTAGCAGTACCTAACTTCTTTGAGATACTCACTTCTTTTCTGCACAGATTACTGCAGTTTAGTTCCACTAAATTGTAGAGCAGAAAGGACATTCTGCTTTAAAAAAAGATGCTTCAAATAAGAGCATTGCTTTAGTATGCTGATTTAAAATCTTTTCTAGAGCATCTTGAGGATGGGAAATGCACAGTATAAGGTATAAAACTGAACTCATGGTTTTCCAGAAAAGGTATATGAAGTTGAGTGGATTTGCAACATATAAAGAAAAATATCTAGCACAGAATCTATTAATTATTGCAGGATGTGAGAAGTAATTACTTCTTTTAAAAAAGTATTTATTATAAAGCATCTGTGCTGGCATAAAATTCTACTAATAAAACTTATTAGCTTACCAGAAAAAAAAAAAAGTATTATACATTTACAGTGCCTTGATAAATGTTGAACTAGGCAGAAATATGAAAAATGAAAGCCCTACAACTACAACTATGTCAAATTTGCAAAAATACTGACTACCAGCAGAACTGTGTACTGAAAGCCCACTTGTCTGAGGGGAGCAAAATAATTCTAATGTGAAGACACAACCACTTTGAATGTGCAGTTTGCTTTAGGTGTGTGTTGCAAGCAATAACCATGCAGCTGCTGTTCAGCATCTTTTTAGATTCTATCAGCATTCAAATTCCCCAGAAAAATAACACTTACCTTTCAGTATTGTTTCCAAACTATTGTTAACAAAAAATTCCAAAGCACACAGTAGATATTTGTACATTCAGGGGTTCTGGACATGTAATACCTGGAGACTTCCAGGAATGCTTGGTTCACTGTTGATACTTCTGCAGACCTACAGGGTGCCTGCTATCTATCCAATGAGAGGAAGTGTACGGAGTCTGCCTTTAACTCACCTCTAAACCTAAAATGCAGACAAATTAACAGGCACTTCTTCCAGTCCCAGAAAAAGAGAAAGGAGACTCTTCTGTGATCTTCAGTATAGAGTGGTAGTACATTATTTCTCTATTGGCTGTAGTTTGTTTCTGGATTGTCTACATTTTAATGGCAGCTCTTCCATAGCTTATAATTTTGTAGTGTAAGTAATGGTGTTATTACTTGAGTAATTCTTGTCTCCCTTATACCAAACGTTCTTACGTATTAAAATTTCAGCAAATGTAGTTGAGCTTTTCTGAGAATGAGATTCGGCAAAATACTTTTCTTGCATTCAAAAATTCTTTGTTTTTTTCCTGTTTTAGACAAGTATGATCCAGTATAACTGAATTTTATAATTTTCTCCTTTCTTCTGTCCATTGTTTAATCACTGCTTAATGCTTACTGAGGTTATTCTTGCAGTACCAGATACTGGGCCATAGAGGTCCCTGACACAGTGTTTTACGATACATCAATTTTCTGCTCTTTTATATTAACATGTATAAATACTGAGGGTTAGGAAACAGTTCTTTTCTGCAAGGAGCTTTATGCCATTTACTGCTGTCAGTAGACCTGTGGAACACACATACTAGATAGGAAGAGAGCCTTGCATTCACTATCCTGTCTCCGTGGGCGATGCTAATCTACTCCTGTGAAGATGCCTAACATGTCTTGTCTGAGAGGATGAAGAAGAGGCTCTGAGGGTTGCAGGCATTCTTTCATTCTGTGTTATGCTACCTAAATGTTCCGTGCATTGTACTTGAAACTTTCCTATATTTTTTTCAGTTTGGACTGTATAGAAAAAGAGTATATAGCTAGGCAGGGACTGTATGATAGATTATGCATTTAAACACAGTGCCAAATGATCCATACACAAACATATCAGAGATTCACTTTCTGAAAGCTTGACTTGGCATCAATTACTTCAAAAATATTTGAAAAGTCCATATATTTATTGCTATATATTATTTTTTCAGGACAAAAAGATCAAACACATAACAGAAAAAGAACTCTTGAAATGATCAAACCATAAAAGAGTTCTGTAAATACTTGGTTACCTCTTAGCAGTGAAGCAGCGTTTTACTTTTCTTTGGGTGAAAAATCAAGAATCATTATTTCTGATTAAATCTGTATGGTTATGATCTTTATAATGTGTACAACCAAGCAATACAGTGTTTACTACCTGAAATCATCAAACAGAGATTGATTGTTAAGCATAAATACACAAAAAGGAAGAAAAAGCTCTGTTCACAAAGGAAAAAAAAAATGCAAATACACTGGCATGTGAAGTTCATTTAGACGAACAATATAATTCTCCTCAGAGCTGAATAATGCTCTTAATGAGCTACTGGGCTCAGTCTAGCAAACTGGTTAAGGTCAGTGTATCATAACCCCTGTCTGTGATGTGCAGTTCCAACCCAGATTTCAGAACAACTGATTATACCACATAAGTGCAGCTATTCAATCATTCACACTTGGAATTTGTGTTTGATCCCTCACGCAATCTCTTTTCATTGTGAAAAAGGATCAACCATGTCTCCAAATACAGTAAAGGCATTTAGAAGAACTAACAAGGCAGTACTGAAATATTTCAGGAAGTATTTTAATGCCATAACTGCTTGCAGACTGAATCGAGCTGTCTTAAAAATCTTTAAAAGCTGCAGAAGTTTTTGAGAACTTTAGTCCTACCAATTTAAAAGGAGTATTCTTCCTTCCATTCAATAATATTAATTACATGAATCCCTGCTAGCATTTTGTTGTATTTTTCTTATCATGTTGTCATCATGATGAAAATTTTATGGCACTGAGATTAATGACTATGGGAAAGAATTTTATGAGCTCTCTGTGATAGCAAACATGTATTTCCTCTCTCAAGCTTATTTCCATCTCCTGTTTCTGGCTGCTAGGAACATTCCTTCACTCTCCCTCCTCCTAATTAAGAAAGAAAAAGAAGAGGCCATTTTTTCTTTCATTCCCCTTTTTCCCCTCCTTACTGCTTGTGGGGGAAAAGTCTTTCCTAAATTATCTGCTGTTTCTCTTATGTCACCAGGATAAATCACTTGGAATGAAACTAATACAGTCTCTACACTGACATCACAAATGAGGCAACACCAGAGGTACAGGTTTAGTGGCAGTAAACTTGCACCAAAGTCAATTAAACAGTAAAATGAGTTTGTACTACACAGGCACCTGAGTTTTTTTAGTTCTAGCTATCTGTCTGTCACCATTGCTCTTTTTATAAATGTAAGAATCTTTTAATGAAGGCCAGGTGCTACTGTCAGGTTTCCAAGTTGGTGATTCTCTCACCAACAATATTTCTGAGTTGGGCTTTTTTGGGTGCTTTGTTCCAGGTAAGGAACTCCATAAAGACTAACTTTAAAAGTACTGCATCTTATTTTTTTCATCTCCTTTTAGAGAAGGGAATTTTTTCTTCCCTTTAACAATGCACTACTTATTGAGCTTTTCCAAGTTCATCACCTTCAATAGGCAAAATGGAAAAGCAACTGAGAGGTTCACACTCAGATGTGAGTTATAAATGAAAAATCTAAAAAGGGAATACAATCACTAATGGAACTCAATCTTTTGTCCTGACAGATCAGGACTACCAGGATAAATGTATCCTCAGCTACAGATTAACTAATTTATACTATCCTAAATTAATTATCCTGGAAGACAGACCAGGAAGCAGGCACCTCTTGTCAGCCAGTATCTTCAACCCCAGTGTTATAGCCTGATGACTGCTTTTCCAGAAACCTCAACGTGACAGCTTTAGAGATGGGAGCGCTGTCATTTTGCATTCAGAAAACTTGCTTATGCCTACCTTACCACCCTATTGTATCTTACCTACACAAACACAGATTTCTGACATAAATCTAAATAACTGAATGTAATTGTATGTCCATACAACACCTCTGAGAGCCTTCATATTTGTTAGAAAGAAAGAATAAAACAACCACAGTATACTCATTTTATAGAGCCCCATCACCAGAAAAAGGTCTAAATCTACTTACAGACACCTATCTTAAAAAGCATTCTTTTAGCTACAAGGCTGCTGCTGCTGCAAAGGTCAGTCTGTACTTTCCCAGCCTTTTTACTCATCTCAGAGACATCTGACAGTAGTTTACTTCCTTGCCTTTGCCTTCAGGGGCAGCTGACAGGGAAAATATGCATGTTCTTCCCGAATTTCTTTGACCCAAGGGGGATGATTGGTGCCTTCAAACTATTCAAGCTGTACCTTTCGACTCAATATGGAGTGATAGTTCTTTCACTTAAAAATATGAAGAAATAGCTATTCTTGTTCAGCACACCAAGACTTAATCCAGCCAGTGACAGGATGGCAGGGTATTGTCACTCTGCTTTGGGAGTACAGCAAAGGTTTTTCGGGGGCTGAAATGTTAACTTTAGCTAATACATCAAAGGAGTAGATCAGCAAAGAAAGTAACAATAGGTTTTACCTGTTCCTGGAGTTGGACATGGTTCACAGGGTTTGTTCCAGGCTTTCCCAACATTGTATGTGCAGCAACACATCCTTTTCGTCACATTGAAGGGCAGTTCATTCTCACAGGAGGTTCCATTATAGCTTCTGTAGCAAAAGCTTTTCCTCATATCTAGATGTGAGAGAAGAATCACTTACAAAGCAATCAACAAGGTAACTTGGAAATATCTACCCCCTACCAACTTAGAGAGTGGGTCATTAACTCTGGCTTCTGAATGCAACCCAAGCATATGCATGGATGCATTTAAAAATAATTTAAGGACTGAAGTAATCTACAGTCTTTGTTTTAGACTTACCTGAAATGTCACATATTTCCAGTTTTTATTCAAAGACACAAAGAGAAAAAATGAAAATTCCCAGCAAATCACAACCACACTATAGATGGTCATCAGATCCATTGGTATAATAAACCCTACTATTTGGAAATGACTAGTAAAAAGAAAAGATTTCTAAGTTCTGTTAAGGAATGAAAACACTTGAACACTGCACATCAGTCATTGGGATCTTTCCTGGCTCCATGATGTAACTGTCTGCGAGTTCAAGGTAGAAAAAAGCAATACAAGGATTTAGAATTGGCCTCTTCTAAGAGAAACTCACTCATCTTAGAACTTCCTCATCTAAAGAAAATTTTAAGTAGCAAGTCTGGCCTTGAAACACTTTGATAATCACACAGTTCTAGTAAAGATGACATTTTGCATACCCATGCAGTGATGTCCTCTGTTCACCTGCATATATTCAGGTGGGCAAATGCAGGTGTAGTTCCCCAAGGTATTGTAGCAGGTGCCAGGACCACAGACACCAGGATGTGCAACACACTCGTCAATATCTAGAGACCAAGTGAAAACACTACAATTAACAAGGGAAAAGAGGACACAACTCCTTGCAAACACTTCTGGGAAATATGACCATAATAAACCATGCCAAGATAACAAAAATGTTTCATTTAAAGGCTAGCTTGGGAATGCAGCTCAGACTTGGGTTAATAAGCTATTGTAATTGCTGCTAAAAAGCAAAACTGTTAAACTCTATTAAGTTCAGCCAGCGAAATGCAAGAGAACACCCTAAGTAAGTTCAAACTTGTTGAATTTATGACTGCATCTGGAGCACCTTATGCCCCCTCAGCTCAATAAAATATGTCCACACCCTCCTCTCACAGGAATGTTACTTTTCAGTTCTGTTGATGTGTTCACTACTACACTGATAAATCACCTTTTAAGTACTTTATTTAGAAATAGGCAAGCTGAATAACCACATAGTCTTGATGCTCCAACCTTGGACCTTCTTATTTAAGATATCTGGAGTGTAAGCCTTTTTTATCCACATCATGTGACTTTCAAACCCAGTTTGGTGAGTTTTCTTCACCAAGGCTTAGCAACACCTCAGGGTTCACAGACTGTGTTTTGAAAGTAGACCAATTTTTTTTTTCTCACAAAGTGAATGAACAATGGGAAGCTGACTTGCAATGCTCCGAACTAGGAGAAGCTATGATTCTTTACTTTTTTTTGGGTCTATTTACAATTTTTGGTTCTAACACTTGTGACAAATCTTGAACACAAAAAGAAGACCAATATTATAGCCGGAAATCATAAATAATCACCTTAGTTTACAGAATACAAATAGCTGAGATCTATCACGTAGAAATAAATATTAGTGTATTCAAGTGTTGCATTTCTAGTTTTACATTAATCATGTTACTGGTGCCAAATATAATCATTTTAGAGAAGACTTTAGGTAAGGGTGTGAATAACACATCTACTTCTGGATTTAAGGTTACAAATGACAAGTGTTTTTCATAATAACCGCACTGTGATACAGAAGGAGGTTTCAAGGGATTCAACCTTCACAGATTCTTGTCTCTTCACTGAGGTAGTAGCCTTTTGGACATTCACACTGGAAGCTGCCAAAAGTATTGATGCAATTTCCACCTTGGCAGAGACCTGGAAGTTCCTGACATTCATCAATGTCTGAAAACAAAGAACAAATCCCACCACATTTTCATTCCAGAATGAAAACAAAAAGAAGACTTTAAGTACTTCCCTGAAATATTGCCAAGTAGTAGCTTTTAACTATCACATGGATTTATTTTTTTTTCTTCTAAATTCCGCTTCATGAAAGCATGGATGAGATTCTCATTCTCTTCCATTTACATAGCTTTTCAGGAAGATGTTTCAGCTTGATAAACACAGAGAGTTCAACTACCATTACAAGAATTTGGCATGTAATTCCTTGTTCCTGCACACTCATTGGAACCAGAGTTCTTTGTCCAGTATTTCCTGAAACTTATACCTTCCACTGATAAGCTATAATTTTCATAAATTACTTATCCTTCAGGATAATTTCAAAGGCCAACTCAAGTAAGAAGGCACACAAAAGGTATGCATCAGCTTATTTTCCTACTGAACTACTGGTTTACTTGTTCAATATCATTTTATAGTATGCCTTTTCATCATGTTGTTGTCCAATTCCTATTAGCGGGGGGGTTTCTTTTGCACTAAATGTAATGATTTCTGCAAAATATAGTTCCTGTATGCATCTCTCCAAAGATGACACTATTTTTATTACCAGCCAGCACAGCTATTTATAATAAACTCACCTTCTAAAATAATAGTGATGGGATTTGGTCTGAATCCTTCTCCCCCTGGACAGAGAGTATTGTATTCCGCTAAAGTATAACAAAAGAAAGCATGTCAGTCAGAGGAAAATACTAACAACAGAAACATAAACTTTCATTTGTTTTTTCAAAGTCTTCTTCCTTTCAGACTCTGGTTTTCTGCTCTTCTTGACCCATTCACAGTAAATAAAGCAAGTGCATTAGAATAGTACAAAATCAAGGTAAGATTAAGAGTTCTGCTTAAAACATCACCAGACCCTCAGATACTCTAAAGTCAGGCACAACGCTATTTTCACCATACTGTGCATTTATAAAGGCACATATTCTCTGTTTTGATTATTTTTTCATATGAAATGTCAGTATATCACAGAGAAAGACTTGTTAAAATTTGAATTCACACTATTATGAGACACTTGACATTTCTGTTGCATTATTCATTCATAGAACTTCAAAGCTTTGTAAAATTGCTAAGTGTCATTGGGTAACAGTTTTCGAAGTACTCAAGGGTGACTAAGAAATAGCTACTGTACACTTACCAATCCTCTCCTTTGAGAACTACTGCAGCTCTTCAAATTAAAGGTACAATTTGAGTTCTAAGCATTATTAATTTCTTTATTTCCCTACCAACATGGAGCTGCTAAGTAAAAATTTCTAGCAGATACATGCAACCCATTCCATTCTTAAGACACATAAGCATACCTGCAACTATGTTTTTTATGGATTTTTTTTGTTTGGTTGTTTTTGTTTGTTTGTTTGTTTTCTTGTTGTTGGGTTTGGGGTTTTTTTGGCAGGGGGAGGGGAGACAGAATGGGAGAAAAGCAAAAGGAAAACAAAATACAGTGTCCAAAACTATACAAAGTACATGTGCCTGGTTGAGTGGGAAATGCCTTCTAAAATTAACATTTATTACTGTGAGAATGGGCACTAAGTCATACAGGTCAGGACTTCTGATACTCAGGTCCACACCTCTGCAACACTCTTCTGACAGCAGCAGGGAGATTTTCTTTAAAACTGTCAGAAGACTGCCTTAAAAAGAAAAGCGATTTCCTAAATGGTAAATGTATAGTAATACTGTAAAAGATTTCAAATAATTCTTCCATCCCTTGTTAGCATCTTCTACAGTAAGAGGGCAGGGGGGGAACAAGAGAAGATTCCTTACTGTTGTTCACAGGGGGACACGTCTCACAGGGGTTTCCCCAAGCCTTTCCCAGAGAGCAGCAGCACGAGGAACGACTGACTCCAACCCCAATTTCGGTGTTGCAGGAAAGGCTCCCATCCCCTCGTGGTCCATATTTCAAGTAGCAATTGCCAACACGGTTATCTGCGTAGAAAACACATATAGCAACAGCTGCACACAATGACCCAAAGGAACAGCAGGCATTCATATTTTAACATTTCATACTTAGAAGCAAGAATTTGGATAATACTGTGTTTTTGAAGTCACTGGCAAGCTCAAAACGTTCATGTACACTGGCAGTTACTGATGTTGAGAGAACCAGCAGCAAAAATGGGTATCTTCAGCTTCCTAAGGACCCAGAGACAAGTTTAAAATGTCCAGAGTCACACCATACTCTATTGCAGCACATATACTATGCCCAGTCTTTCAGGCCAGAAAATATCAGAAACCTTGCTGCAGTTTGCCGTTAGTATTTCTTCTCCATATGCTGACTGTGACAAGACTATGACTCTTCCTCTTGGAATTAGAAGAATTTACATATTTTTCTATGGAATCACAGAACAAAATCCTATCACTGGAAGAATTCTTCCACTGGCAAAGGAATTCTCCAGAAATCATTTATATTGAAATAAATAATCTAAATGTGTAGTAGATTTGAGGAAAATTAGTTTATTAGTTCACTCAAATTGTAACGTAATGATTTAGACAACTGCTGGCATCAGCAGAATGAGTAAGGAATCTCAGAGAAGTAAAGCTATGAGTTTTTTTACTGCTGCACATATCTCGTTGTTCCTTACAAATGGAAAGTAATTGAGTGAGTCATAAGTATCAGGAATGAGAGGACAGTCAATTATTATAATACTTCCTATTACAGCCAAATAAGATGAACATTAATTTTCTCAAGAGTAGCATTATAATTCTAAAGATCATTTATATGAATTAACTTGCTATCAAAGGCTGCCTCTGAAGTAGAAGAGAAACCCACCCACATTTTATTTTTTTTTTAAGTTCATTGTATAAAGGTCACAGTATCTTTTTTGCATTATTACTATTTCTGTTAATGATATGGCCAGGAAACTGACAGGTGAATTTTTGAGTGATGTGTATTTTACCAAGAAACAGGACATGTTTAATTTACAGCTTGCAGCAAGTGTCAGATAGTACAGCCTTAGCAATTTACGTGGAGTAAAATGAAAACAGTATGACACACATGGGTAGGTCGTACTTTCAAAATTTCCAGAGTGTAACGAACATCTTGATATGACATGGATTTTTTAATTATCCTGGGGTTTGGGTCATACCTGTTAAAAAAACTTGAAGGAAACTTTCTGAATTGTTAGGAACTACCTGTTCTCAAGATCCTCAGTTAAATACACATAACATAAAACACAACTTCACATAATTTTCAGATTTGTTTTTTTGTTTAAGAGTCTTAACGTCAATTGAGATAAAACCTTCAAGCTTTCCACAAGATTTAAATTTATTCAAATTTAAGTATTAACAGACAAGTTTGGATGAATCTTTCTGCAGTTTTAAGAGCACATTGTAGCAGAGATTGTGGAAAAGCACAGTTTTCCTGAGCCCCACATATTCTACAACAAATTTCAGTATCTCATCTTAAATGCACACTTTGTAAAGCTAAAATACTCAGTTAATAACTGAGTGGCAGAGGCATATGTATCCTGTACCTCTGAGCCTCTGCTGGAAAGAGAAGAAACTTCAAGCAGGGTATCTTTATCTTCCTAGAAGCAAGATTCATATGAGATCACTGATAAGCATATGTTAGAGTGGAAGTCCTTTTTTTTTTTCTAAGACAATGTTAGAAGAAAACAGAATTAAATGTCTTTTAAAATGCTCATATCCTGTTCTCATTGTGGACGTGAGCTGAAACAATCCAAATGTGGTTATGCTGAGAATACCTATCTCCTGTTCTCAGATGTACTGCATGCTTCTCTCTATTCATGATAGAGTAAGACATCTGCCTTTTCAGAAGAGGCCGAGAGATTTGGCTTCATTCTTCTTGGGAAAAGAGAAAAAAATCTGCAGTTTGAAAAAAGGCTTCATCCCAAAACCTCAGGCCCATTAATTAAAACAGAGATGACAGACCTTGGAACACATGCAGAGACTGGAATTCTCTAGCAGAACATTGATACTGAGGGCATTAAGAGTTTTAGGTTTTAGTTTACTTCTCACATGAACCGTCTTGACACAGCGTCATGTTCCTCTCTGCCAATGATAATATTTGTCTTTCTTCTGAAAGGAACTGGATTTTAAACTCCTCTGCCTTTTTTTGCTCAAGCATGCAACAAATAGTGCTACTGTGGAGAACCAGAAGCTGCTAAACTTCTTTGACAAGAAGTTCCTGGAACATTTTCAAGCACAATTTGTGCATTCCAGAAGGAAGAAACTTTCCTTTTTTTCTGGTGACATCTACTAGTCTTGGTGTTTGTTTTTTTTTTCTAAATGACTTTCAAGCTTAGAGTGAAAACTGGGTCATGTTCTACCACGTGCCAGTGACACAAGTATCATTGCAAGTGAAGTTGCAATTGCAGTCCTGAGACTATAAACAAGCAAACTGAATTTCTTTCTTCTCTGGACTGTGTAAGTCCAAAGCATACCAAATCTAAAACTATACCTCCTACAGCTGCACTGGAATGGCAACTGTGTCTGTTTCCACTTCCCATGCAAATTAACCCTCTGCAAATATTACAGATGAGAACTACTGGTCAAAGAAAGAAAGTTCAAAAAGTAACAGTGTCGATACTCATAGAAAATAGTATAACTAGTATGTTCATAGTTGCACATTGTGCCACTTCTCTTGAAGAGCTTCTAAAAAAATGGGCACTAAAAGTGTCATTTAATTCATGGATTAAGGTTTTATTTCTACTATTTTATTCTGACGATATTTCATGGGAAGGAGAGGCTTTGCTTGTCCTTGTAAAAAACAAAAGCTGAATGTTCACAGACTGGTTTTTGCACTTTTTCACAGAATCAGGCTGTAGAGAGATGGAAAGTGCACACTGAAGGCTTGTGGCTCCTCCCACAGACAGGTAAGTGGATTCCAGTTCTGCCACTGTCTGAAACTGAACTTCAAAAAAACCTAAAGTCCAACCAAAAAAAAAACCCGTTTGCTCAGGGGCCTAAGACACTCTTTTCTGTACAGTCAGTCATTGAGAACCTAAAAATGTTTCATACACAATGGAAAGAAAAAGAATCTTTGTAGCTACGGACAGCCCTAGCAGTATTTCCTCAGGACAGACAAGGGAAGGGCCAAACAGTTCTTCTACCACTTTCTTATTTAATATTTTTTCCTCAGAGAGAGGGCTTGGTCTCTCATATGGGACTCTAGAGTTGGTAGATTTACCCTTAAGCAGGTTCCTTTCCACTGTGGAGGTTTCCTTGAGGAAACATGGGACCCCTGCCAAAAATGTTATTAGGACAACTGGTCCCAAAGTACAGTGTCAACTCAAACTCCCGGTTTTTAGCAAAACACAAGCCAGTTGGAAGTAGGATAATTCATTCTTATAAGCTTCTTCAGAGATCACTTAAATTCTTTGGTCATGATTCAGGGCTTGCAGGGCTGATCATGTACAGCATCTGGTTGTACGAAAGAATGAGGATCTTAGTAGTTATATGCTGCAGAAGGGGAGCCAGAAGGGCAGGATTTCATTGCTTCAACTGAATCTTCAGATGAGGCAAAGCAAAAAGCTTAAGTGGGACTGCAACTGCAGAAGAAAAAGAACTGTCAGAAGAGTCTATGGGAGAAAGAAACACAAGTTTGCAATTCTATGGGAATAGATTACATAAATTCACTTTATCTTTAAAAATCTCACCCTAAAGTTTTCACATAAATTGGTCAAGACTGTGAACATCTAAAGGTCTCAGACAGGACTTCTAGCATCCAGAGAAGCAACAGAGAATAATCATATGCAGAAAATGGAGAAGATGAACAACAGAATTTGTCCTTTAGGAAACCTGCATTTCTCTAGAAATTATTTGTAGAAGATATTTATTTGCCACAGCACTGTAGTGTGAACATTTAGCAAATTGATAGAATTCTAACTACCAGTTCAGCAGAATTGCCTTGGTAATAAAATAAACATTAAAATCAAAACCAAAATGAAACAAAATGAACAAACAAAAAAACCCAACCAACCAACCAACCAAAATAAAAATAAAAATCCAAACCCAGCAAACAAAAAACCCC
>WUAM01000287.1:18732540-18745369 GCA_024336885.1 Actenoides hombroni
ATAATTGTTTAGCCTTAACATAGATATATAATTATATTTTTATATATATATATATATATAAAATATGATATAAAATCAACACGACTTGCAGATTTTTCACCTTCGCATGTGTCTGTCTCAATGCTGAACACATAACCCTTTGGACAAGTGCAGCTGTAACTTCCAGGGGTGTTTCGACAGAGCCCGTTATCACACAGCAGCCTGTTCACTGAACATTCATCAATGTCTGCAAAAAGATAAGTCAGACGTACCAATGAGTGCAAACACCATGAAATGCCTTCACCTTCAGAGGTAGCCTGTGTTGCTTTCTAAAGCAACAATTGGGCTGCCAGACATGCAGTTTTCTACAACAGTGACTGAGCAAGGAAAAACGTCAATGCAAAAGTCTAATTCACTTTCAGATTCTTATTACCAAAAACACTGTTCTGTTTTCAAAGCAAGCTCTAAAACCAGTTAAGGGTTAGTCTTTAAATAATAATTATGTTTTCTTAGAATGACCTCAGTTTCTTTGTCACTTGTATCTCTATATCACCACGACAACTTCAGGAAGCTCTGTGTGCTCTGAAACCAGGATTTTATCATTTTTCCAAACATACAAATACTGGTGTGTTAGATTACTGTTCTAATCTTGTTTTATGGGCAAGAACTTACTTTGTTATCCATGAAGTGAACATGTCCTCACTGCCCTATTGTTTATTTTTAAAATCAAAAACCCACATAATTTTAAGCTATTTTCCTTTAATGCCTATCATACGTCAAAAATACTTAAGCTTATAGAAGAATTCTGACAGGATAAGTCATGATTAACCTGACACTTCCTCCTGCTTTAGTGTGTCTCCTGTATTTTGACTGCTTGATTTCCCAAACTTAACACTACAACTGAAATCTTAAAACAACCAGAGTTTTTTAGGCAGTTTTAAAGTGAAGAAGAAAAGCAAGAAAGCAATATAATTAAAATCCGGAGGCTTTAGGTTTCCCAGCTACACTAGATTATGCAAGCTATGCTTATAAATTCCTTTAGAATTCAGATAATAGTTTACATTTCCTCACATGATGAATCTGAGATTTAAACTTAGCAGCTGTAAAGAAGCCCTTCTAAACTAACCTGTTGTTAATCTAAGATCATCTGATTTTAACTAAATAAAGGACGAAAGATTTGGAATTTGACATTTTCAAGAGAAATAGACTTCAATTTTGCACTTGTTGCCATGCAACCCTTTAACTTAAACTAGCAGTGTTATGAACACATTATTTTTTTACAATCTCACACAATAACTTCAGATGTGGACTGTAATCTATTGTGATACGCACTATAAAAAAACACAGAACAATATAGCTCATAAACACTTAAACCTGACAAAAATACCATCTGCATTCTCTCTGATGTCCAGTTTTGTTTCCTGGCAGCTCATAATCTGTATCATTAATTAAAACATTTCTACCCTTTATTTAAGTGTTCATAATTAAATTCTTTTGTGTAAAAATCCTCCTATCTATGAATAAATGCATCCTTACAGTCAGAATGCTGTAGCTTTATTTAAGTAATTATACAGACATATACATATACTAGCACTTACATAATCCCAAGTGTAACCAGATAAATAAAATCCCTTGTCATAAAAACCATTTAGAAAATGAGTATTATGTGAAGTATTTTTAAAAATCACTAATAGTTTTCTGCAGCAGTGCCTTTCCTAACAAAAGGTCACATTTAGGGCCTTTAGAAAGTTAATTAGCTGTAAAATTCCTTAAGTCAAGCCGATGAAAAGAAACAGTTCTATTACTTTGTTTTTGCTTTGCATCACTAAGTAGGAATGTTTGGTATTAAAATTATACCACCGTTACACAATCCAAGTTTTCCCTACCAAAAAATGGTGGGATTTTTTTTAACGCAAATACCAGTAATAGGTCAGTAAACCTTTCAGTGCAGAGAGCAGTAACTCCCCAAAATAAATACATTAGATAGTAGAATGATACTTAAGATCTTCTAATGATTTCAGATAGATTTGCATTAGGTTTTAATACAAATAAACTTCAGTTTTCTGTTTAAAATTACAGGACTATAAAAGGACTGTAAGTGGTATCATTGTACAGCGTACCTGTGGTATAATAAATTTCTCTTGGATGTAAGAATTCCCAAAGGAAAAAAAAAAAGATTGAATGTCATGTACGATCACAGATAATAAAATTAATTAGAGAAGGAAACATATAACATAGGTATCTTCCATTGGGTACTCCCAAACACTTGCAGAAAATCTATCTAAATACTGGAACAAAGTCTGATATAAACCCAAATCAAACTACCATGACAATTAGAAGTTTCTGAAGTGAATCTTCCTCTATACTGGTGACCTGAAATTCTGAAGAATAAAAGAAGAGCTGTTACACTTGAGTTTACTGTTCAAACAAGATTTGTGAAATTCTACGAATGAGTCATTGCCTCCCGCATGAGATGAAGCTTTCAGCAATCCATGAAGCGTGCAGCAATCCATTCTGCTGTACTTGTGTACTGGGACATCATGAATTACTGCATTCTGCAGAGACTGTGTGCACAGGCCACCAGTTATCATTCATTACGATAATAATAGTTATCTGTTATATTTTATTATGTAAAAATTGTGACCTTCAGGTCTTGAAGAACGTACCATCCAGCCTTGAAAGCGACACATTTTAGGTGGTCTTGACAAATGTTATACATTAAAACTTAACACTAACGGCTCCATACTTTTGAGAAAATTAATTCCTAACCTGCAATATCTGCTGCTTACACCTTCCAAACAGTAATACACTCCCCACCAAATAATAATAGTAAGAATATTAGCTATGCAGTAATGAGAAAAGCAGTTTCATTGGAGATTTTTTGCATTTTCATTGTGGCTTTCAGATGTCTTGCAACATAAATTCTGTCCATTCAAATTAATATCAATATAGTGATGTATTAGTCCAAAAATAACAAAATTCAAGAAGCTTACCCACACAATTCCTCCCAGAAGGATCAGGCTCATAGCCACTGTTACAGTTACAACGATAGCTGCCACGTAGGTTTTCACAAATTCCACTGGAGCAAATATCAGGATCCAATGCACACTCATTAATATCTACATTAACACAACACAGAAGATAACCAGACACTGAAAGCTATGAAAAAACCTCACCTTGTGACAGATGTGGACTACATTGGACTTACTGGAAATCGGGGCTGCCATTGAGAACAAGGTATAGCAAGGGTACAGCCAGAAGGCTGAAAGAAGTGACTATTCCCTTCTATTTGATCCTAGCGAGACCAAACCTGGAATAGTGATTGTGGGCCACTTCAGGAGGCTTACATGAGTCTACTCCTCAAGCTTGTCAAGGTCTGTCTGGATGGTGTGTCTTGTGGCTATCAAATTAAGGGCACCACTCAGCTTGGTGTCATCTGCAGACTTGCTGAGGATGCACTCAATCACACTATATGCCACTGATGAAAACTTTAAACAGTATTGGTCCCAAGATAGACCCTTAAGAGGCACCACTTGTTATTTGTCCTCTTTGACACTGAGTCATTGACCGTAACAATTTGCACATGACCATCCAGCCAATTCCTTATCTACCTACCTATCATCTATTAAATCCATCTAGCTCCAATTTAGTGGAGAGAGAAGAATGTTGTGGGAGACGAAGGCCTTTCAGGAGTCAAGATAGTTGACAATGGTAGCTCTTCCCATGTCCACAGATGCAGTCACTCAGTTGTAGAAGTCCACTATACAAGTTAGGCACTAGTTGCCCTTGACGAAGCCACGCTGACTGTCTCTAATCACTGCTGTCTTTCATGTTTTTACACAACTTCCAGGAAGATCTGCTCCATGATCTTATCATGAGGTAAGGTGAGGTTGACTGGTTGGCAGTTCCCAGGGTGCTCCTTATTAGCCTTTTTTAAAAAAGGGGTGTGATACTCCCTTTTCTGCACTCACTGGTGACTTTGTCTGACTGTCCTTTTCCAAATACGATGGAGAGTGGCTTAGCAATTACACCTGCCAATTCCCTTGGGACCCTGTGATGTATCTCATTAGGTGCCATAGAGTTGTGTATGTTCAGGTTCCTTGGGTGGTCTTAAATCTGATCTTCTCCTATGATGGGAGGGACTTTGTTACCCCAGTCCCTGCCTTGATGTTCAGAGACTTGAGAGATATGGGCAAAGTGATTAAAAGGGAAAACTCAGGCAAAAAAGTTGTCAGACACCTCAGCCTTCTCCATGTCAGCTGTCACTAGTTCTCCTGTCTTTATTTATTGTGTTTGTGTATATCTGTGTACATTTTCTTGTAATCTTCCTTTTCTGACCAATGTATCTGTAGAAACCTGTCTTCCGTGTCAGACTCGGCTCCAACTGTGCCCTAGTTTTCCTGATCTCATGCCTACAGATCTGGGCAGCATCTGTGTATTCTTCCCAGGATACATGTCACCGGTTCTACCACCTATGCAATTCCTTTTTACACTTTAGCTTGACTAGGAGGTCCCTATTCAGCCATGCTGGCCTCCTGCCTTCCTTGCCTCATTTCTTACATGTGGGAATCAAGAGCTCTTGTGATCTAAGAAACATGAACTTAAAGAGCTGCCACCTCTGTTCTGCTCCTTTATCCCTGAGGGCTGTTTCCCAGCTGGTCCCATTTACTAATTCCTTCACCTGCCCCATATTACTCCAGATCATGAGTTCCATCAGGGCAGTATCAGTGCAGTCCAGGATGCCATCAGTCTCAATCTCACTAATTAGTTGACCTGTGTTGGGAAACAACATGTCCAATAATGCTTCTCCTCTGCCTAGGCCATCTATCACCTGGATTAAGAAATTATCCTCAGTGTGCTCCAAGAGCCTCCTGGACTACATACAGTTTGCTGTGCTGCTTTTCCAGCAGATGTCAGGGTGATTAAAGTCTCCAAGCAGGATGAGTGCCTGATTTATGAGAAGAGGCTGAGGGAACTGAACAGGCTTAGCCAGCAAGAGGGAAGATGAAAGTGACATCTAATTGCAGTTCTCCCATCTTAATAGACAGCTATAGACAAGATGGAGCCAGACTCTTCTTTAAGATACACAATGACAGGGCAAGAGACAACACTTACAACTGGGGAAATTTTAACTGAACAGCAGGAAGACAATTCTTACCCAAGACAGTGCTTAAGCACTAGAGCAAGCTGCCCAGAGAGGCTATAGGAGCTCCATCCTTGGAGATTTTCCAAACTTCACTGGGCCTTGAGAAACCCTATTTGACTTTGAAGTTAAGTCTGCTCAGAGCAGAATGTTAGGTTGGATGACCTCCAGATATGCTTTCCAAACTAAATCAATAGGGAACTATGTGTATGTAAGAATACCTTGATGCAAAAGTACCTAGCCTGTGCACTCAGCGCCTGTGGTTTAGGGATCTAGGTAAAAAGTTACAAATTACTAGCTGACACAAATACTTTTCCTAATACAGAACTAATGCATAGGTCAATATGACAGCATACTCAGTCTTATAGGAATTACAGCACTTGTTGGAAATTTAAGATTTTTCTCGGGTCGTCAGAATAGGATGATGAACGAGATATATTCTCTGAATTTACAGTCCCATATAGAATTTCTGCTATAGCTGGAAAATTCCAAAATATTCCTATGAACTACAAGAACGCGAACAGGCTAGTTTTAATACTTTTGCCTCTGAGGAAAAGAGGGGCTTTCAATAATATTTATTCTCATACATTAAGCCCATTACTTTAAATAGTTTCCTTTCCAAACCCTGGAAAGAACAGTAGGGGTGCTGGCTTAGTTGTGACTTAATAAAAAACTTGTTTCATACCTCTGATGCTCAACTTTTTATAAAGGACATTTCCTCTTGAATCATAGTGCAGTTTAGATCATGATTTACATACACTCAGATATGCATTTGGAAAAAACAAGCTATCCCTGGATTAAACTCAAAGCTATCAGAGACCTAAAATTTTCAGAAAAAAAATATAAATTAGCCTATTTCAGCTTTATATGTTCTTTTGAGCAAGAAGTTTTCTGCATTTTATGAAACTTGTTTGTATTTGGGGACAAGCCACACAGTTTAATTTCTCTATCCCTCCCTATCAAATTTCAGAAGGTCCAGCCCTTCCTGTTACTTTTTATGTTGAACCACATTGCAAGATCTCTGTCTTCACCTATGTCCAGATTTCTCACACATGAAGGTTTTTGTGCTTGTTAATCACAAGCTGAATGAGAGAAGTACAGATGTGGTGATGAACTGCAGTCTAATTAGCAAACTATATATCAACTAAAAGTAAAACAAAATCTCTGTGACAAAAGCTTCACTGGTAAAGTGTATTCCCACTCATTCTTGATTATGAGAATGCATCAGGAACATAACAGAATTTTTATTAAGGATTGAATGTGGAATTAAATGGATTTTAGGCAATGTCTCTTGGTATAAACAGTGATGGTAGCTGCTGCAAGGTCGCTGCACAAGATGTACAGAAAATACTAATGTTTTTTCTTTAGAAACCTAAACAAAGAGGGACTTCAGTTGAGACATGAATCCCAGTGAGATTATAGACTTCATTAAGCAGTTGGTAGAGACCACAATTGGTATTATGTTTTTAGTGAGAAATTTTATTTTCATAGAATCATACAATTTTTCCATGTATACAAATTATTATCCAACTAGTTGTGTACTTCCAATTGTAGTTTCCAATAATTTTCCATGTATCCAAAAGAACACATAATCTGCCTACCAGACCACATGCAAAATTCTCATGGTAGGATGCTGTTTGTACAACAGTATTACAGTATGCAGCCATTATTTCTCTATGAAATTTAGAGATTCTCCAAATGGACCTTGTGCAATTCACTGAAAAGAAAACTCAGAACATACAAGCTGTGGATTTCACATTAATTGTAAGTTTGGCAACATGTTGAGCGATGAGCTCATAGAGGGGAAAAAACTATAAATATACACTTACAGTACTGAACAGAAACAGAATTTCTTTTATTATAGTACTGTTTTTAAAAGTTATGTATGCTGTTACTAAGTATAATGATCAGAGGGTCTCACTCTGTTCCTGCTACACTACCAGCTTTAATGAGGACAGGGATAAAAACTATGCAAATTAAATGCCTGGAAATATTAAATGTACAGTATCTGATTTAATTTGGCTGCAACTTTATTAACTCATCAGGGAACTATCTAGCAATAAAACATAATATTGTGTTCCACCATTCCTTCTTCAACATATTTTACTTATTTGGCAGCTGCAGCATGAGTCACCCCTACTTTAGTTTTGTCTCAGCTATTACTTTTACAATCATTCTCTCTGTGGTACTCAAAAAAGGAGCTGCAGCTTTACAGTTCCCTGTCCTAAATGCAAGTATTCACTTTCAGGCCTTTTTTTTAGGAGGATCTTTTTTAGTAATTTTCCTTCCAACTCTAACTCACCAGAGAAATGATCCGTCAATGGAAACAGTCCACTGAACACTGCATTTGGAGTAAAAAACTGCTCTATTACAAACCCAGATGACTGCAAATCAACAGCAAATGCAAGTGGCTCCTGTCATTCCCCAAATAAGGGAGAACTTTCTTATGCCAATCCAAAAAAAAAACCCAAATTATAGGTCAAACCTTTAAAATGGATTACGTTTTTTTCTTGTCAGGGTCAGGCAAAATCCAATATGGTAGAGGACATTTAATTATTGTACTTCAATAAAGAAAATACTAAAATCAACACATTAATCTTGAGGTAGAAAACTCCACTGTAGTGTAAACAAAAATATAATTCTAAGTTATTTTTTTAACCTTGAATCACATACATTAAAGAAAATGTGCAACATACCTCGTCCATCCACAGTAATACCTATTCCACTGCTACACAGGCCATGGAAATCAGCTACATGATTGAAGCAAAAGATGTTGGGGGAAAAAAGAGAATGTTATTTCCAGTGTTTAACCTCCTTTAATCCTAAATCAAATCCACCTGATATTTTCTTCAAAATAATTTTTCTACAATGTAACTAATAAAATGCCAATGTTCACATGAAATAACTATTTATATATAACATAAATATGTCAAGTGGCATTACACGCTGAACTTTCACATTATAGAGAAATTAAATCTGATAACAAAAATTAAACACTCAAGCAATTTCACTATAGTCTTGACAAAATAATGCCTGTTTTACTCCATTTCTTCTACACAGTTTTCTGCTCTCTCAGAAAATTACACTGAATGGAAATACTGTCCAGGATACACCACCTCAATTTTATATTCAAGAGGGTTTTTTTAATCAATTCCTATGTTTACTTGGAGAACTGACTCTTATAAAATGAAATATGGATTTCTAAAATTAATATGGGCTGCTTTTTTAAACTGGACTCATTTTACTAGTAAATTTAGAGATTCATCTGAGAACTCTGCTTATTCTCTTTAAAATATTACTTGTAGCCAACACTTAATTCAGGGACCCAACTTCATCCATATCATATTCACATCCTTCATCTTACATTTTGTCAGTCTGACCAGCTCTGCATGCAGGTTCACTTCAAATGTTATAATGCATAAGAACAGAAACATTCACATAAAAATACCAGAGAGTTTTTCTTTGAAGGAGAAACCATTTCCAGAATCAGTGTACAATTCCATTATGCACCTTATTCACTTCTCTTTATAAAAAAAAGTGAAAAAATATATAAGGTGTATAAATGAAGTACCTGCTGAACAAAATGTTTTTTAAGTAGTATTCAAAGAAACAGAAAATTTTACCTGAGTTTTTAGCAGGGCAGGGGTAACATGGCTCTCCAAAACCATAGTCAGGATTGGCACAGCAACATTCAGACTTTGTCACAGCACCAGGGAAAGGACGGACACACACTCCTTTTTTGATGCCTCCGTAGCATGTGCTACGCATATGAGTATCTAAGAAAGGGCAAGCAAAGAAATAATTTCTTTCCTTACTCCACGGGTGAAATGTACGCATGCTATCCCAAGAAGAGCTAAAAAAATAATAATTTTGTTCAACAAAATGGTTACATTGGCTACACCTGCATTGCTCTGCTACTGTAATCCTGACAGCATCAAGGCCAATTCTCAAAGTAGTTAGCTCCTGGAGCTCTCTCCAGAGCACTTTAAAACCACCTAAACTAGCATATTGTGAGCAAATTTAAGAGCATTCTATAGAACTGGCAAAGATGGTTCTGTGGCTCCACAAATCAGATTAGCTTTGTAAATCCATCAACACATATCTCAACAAGAAATACAGAATGGCTTTAAGCAGCATGTGGGAACTAATTTTTCTCTTTGAGAAGTACTACAACCATAACCTGGAGACACTGATCTCTTATTTACTCACCAGCTGCCCAGGGCTGGTAATATAGGAGGCTACCTATTTCCAAAAGGACGAGAATAGCCTCCTACTGTACTTACAAATTCTGAACAGAAATGCTATTTCAGCAGATTGTTCAGACCAGCATTTAGACGACAGGGCATTTATATGTAAGGTGGCACCAGTGTTGGATTAGGGTTAGGATATCAAAGAGGTTCCAATATGTAGCTAGCAACAGCAATTTAGCAATTCTTACACAGGACTAGGTAGTGAGGAAAGCAGTGCTACTGCCTAGACTATTATGAAAATTCTGGAGTTTTGTGATTGAAAAGTGCCATCCTTGGGGAGAGGGCTAGAAATGATGGCCAGGTCAAACCATCACTCATTACATAAAGAAAACAGACAGTACTTGGGAGGTCTCCAATGTCAAAAATCATGCCATAGAATACAGCAGAGAAATTATACAGGACACTCATATAAATCAGTTTCACTGATTTGGCCAGTAATATGTACTAAGATGCATCTTCCAAGGCAGGCCTTCAGCCCTATCTTTGCAGGTATAACTGCTATACTTACTTATTTACATCTGCTATACTTACCCAAGAACTATGAGAATGTCTCTTAGTCTGCTTTCTGTGTGTTTTGTTCTCTATTGTTTTGGGTTTTTTGTCGTTTCAGAGTTGGATGCCTTTTTCATATTTGCTTATAGGACAATAGTGGAGATCTAACAAGTATGTGAGTGATTGACAGCTGCAGGAGTAATTAGCCTTTAGTTCTGATTCCTGTGCTTCTACCAACACTTGTTGGAGCTATGGAAATACATTTCATTTCAGGCATCTTTATGGTCCAGGCCAGAACATGGCTTTAATTTATGCTTCCTGTCAATCTCCCAGTAAAACTACCACACACTGTGGCCTGGACATGAGGCTGGGTGCACTCAAAAACTGAGGAGGTCTGAGGGAATCCAGACAATTCCCTACTGTCCTGGGTTTGGCTAGGATAGGGTTAATTTTCACAGGAAGCTGGGAAGGGCCACCACCAGGACAGACAATTGAACCAGCCAATGTGATACTCTATACCATACTGACATCCTTCTCAGTATTTAAATGGGGGAGTTGTCCAGGGGAAGGACAGCAGTTTGGGCAGGTGGCCAGCCAAGCAGCAGGTTCCAGATGGTGAGCAGTTGCACAGTATGTTGCTCATTTTATATATTATTTCATGTATTATTACTGTTGTTTCTTCTCTCTTTGTGTTGTTATGTTAAACTCTCCTCATCTCAAACCACAGGGTTTTACCTTTTCCTCATGATTTTCTTTCCCATCCTATGCTGGGGGGAGGGAGAGCAGTGGCCATGTGGTGCTTAGTTCCACTCTGGGCCTAAACCATGACACCTCCTTGAAAGATGACCCCAAAACAACCAAGACAAGTTGCATTAAAAAAAAAAATAAAAAAAAAAAATTCAAACAGTGGATGTTGAATATCCTGCGCCAATCTGAATAAGAACTGGCAATTCTTGTGTTCTGTCTGCTCTCTGAGTGTTGTAAGCTGGCTCCTATAAAACAGGATTGCCTGCACATAAAATTTGTTTTCTCCTGCTTTTGGTGTCCCATGGAACAGATAGTTCTGGAGCAGAGTTAAATGTGTCCCAGATTTCGGGGCTTATTCCTTGCCAAGACTCTAGGTGAAGCCAGTATAATTTGCTTGCACTAGACAGCAGGAAAAGATTATTATGGTTGACAACAATCAAGAATTTTTGCACAAGGAATGGCTGTTCATGTACTCTGTTGCATCGCATCCTCTCCCTCCACTCTGCCATGCTCTGACATGAATAAAGGGGCTATGATCATCGCCCTGCCATAAAAGGGAAGGCTTTCCCCTAGTTATGTGTCTGGGAGAGAATGGAGAAGACATTCAAGGAAAGGAAATGGCATCAAGGGAAACTGCAGGGGGAGAAAAGATTAGGAGGTGTTAAAAGAAATATTCTCTAGGAAGATCTTCAAAGACATGAAGTGTAGGAAGCAGCTGGAGGAATCTACAGATGTACTGAGCGACTGCTCTGCACAAGAAGAGAGAAAGTGCTTTTCAACATAAATCAACGGTTTTATAGAAGAAACACAGGGAATTTGGGGAGGAAAAGACAGAATTACAACACAGTCAGTGACTAATAAAGCCTGCTCGGGATGAAGAACCAAGGTGACTCCCTCAGAACCAAATCGGTGACTGACAGCAAGAATGTCCTCCCTGGGTTGTGTTTCCCATGCTGATAGCAAGAGTAAGAAGGATAGGCACTGCCTTGTCCATGGCTTAGTTGCTGTAGACACCTCATCAAGCTCACATTGCCCATGTCACAATAGTTCTGAGCATACACCTTCCTAATGAACCTGTGCTGCTCCCCATGTATAGCTTGATCAGCCTTTGGCTATTCATTGCAGAACACTGGAGTACTTATTTTATGCCCTGGACCAGAGTTTTGCATGGGCGCTGCTGTAACCATGTACCTGTTTATGGGAAACTCCACTGTTTCCCAGAGAATAGCATTTCTAGACTCAAGTTTTGTAGTGTAGCACTTCAACATCTGCAAATGTTATCATCTGCATACTTGTGGTTGAAGTCAGGTGGACCAGTGGTTTACCTATTCTCAGCGAAAGTCACTGCACTCATCCATGTGCCTTAGAAGGTCAAATCATGCAATGCTCATGAGAGGCATTTTAAGGTACACCTCTGCAACACAACCAGGGTAAAATAAAACTTAGGTATTTTATCCTCAATGGCTGTAGCTTTGGGCAGACGTGAACTGCAAACTGAATAATAATTGAAAGTGTCTCAGCAGAGAACAAACAACATTTTGCAGAACTATAGCTATCACTCAGTACAAATTCTGACGTGATACACACACATGGAGCCAGCTGAGGTATCCAAGCATGGAGCTGCAGTTGGAAGTATAGCCAAACCTGAAATGCCTGCAAATACTAGTTTGGCTCTGAGTATTTATCAAACTGTTCTTTTTCCAAGCATTTGTTTCTTTTTCCAAGCATTTGTTCCCCCTTGCTGTGTTTTCTTCCAAACTTGTGTAACATTTTGTGATTGACTCTACCATACTTACTAATACTGAATAAAAAAGCAATTTCTAGTCTCACCAGAATCAATGGCATCATTCAGAAGAAAATTACAGCTCAGAGTGAGAGAACTGGACTGTAGGCTCTTTGATTTTATATTTTTGCTAATTGCTTAGCACATATGTGGCAATATAGTTAAGAGGAAGCCCCGTGTAACATTAACTTTCAGACTACAAATACTCTTATTGCAGCCAGAATGTCAGAAAAGCATTATTCAGCTCATGTAATATATGGGACAAAATAGTCAAACAGAATTTCTGTAGTTAACACAGCATGTGTATGTATGTATAAACATATATATATATATACACACACATACATCTAAAATTCTGAACAAGAAATTGTCTCAGAAGTTCTGTTTTAAAGGTCATGTATGAGGACATTTTTGTTATACAGTGTTTGAAATTTC
>WUAM01000287.1:18747351-18760176 GCA_024336885.1 Actenoides hombroni
ATATATTTCAGTTCACAGAAACAAGTCTACCTAGTTTTCACTATTTCTCCTGCTGGAGTTTTTTTCTTTTTTAACACTATGCTACAGGGAGAATATGTTTTCAGATTAGAGAAAGAAATGGAAAGGAGAGTGCAAAAATATCAGTGTTGCAACCAAGATATGTACCTGTTTTAGAGATTTGGAGTGGATGATGCACAACTGAATGTAAATATGAATATATGTAATATATATGTATATATACATGCACATACATTAACACTCATAGCAGAACAAAAGACAAATGCTCCAAATTTATCCTAGAATAGGTCTTCTGTGGTTTGATGTTAACATTTCCTAGAAAGATGTCATTTGATGCATTCCTTTAATTTGACAACCTGTTAATAACACTTGCTTTTCAAGAAAAAAAAAAAAACAAAAAAAAAAATCTCACTTACCTACACACACACGACCATCAACTCCAACAGCCAAGCCAGGTGGACACTCACACTGAAAGGATCCTTCAGTATTTATGCAACGACCATTCATGCAAATTCCTGATGTCTGACATTCATCAATATCTATCAGGACACAACAAAAATCAACAATGTATTTGCTGATTTTAATCAAGATTAGAATTAATATTTTTAGAACATGGTACTACAACTGTGCTTTAGAGTGTAATAAAGGAAGCACTAATCACAGAACACCCATATCACAGAATATCCATATGTCCATATCAAAATCCTTAATTTTGAAGGACTTTTCAGTGGTCATCAATTTCTATTTAAATCAACAGCCAGCTACATATACATTAAGAAAACCACAATTAATAGAAATGGTTCAACTTCAAATCAGAAAATCAACAATTTAGAAGATTTTTGCACTTACTGGAAATTATTCAAGCTCCAACCTGCATCAGGTGGCAGCAGCAGGTATCTTCCATCAGTTTACTTAAACGGAAGCTAAATCAGACTCTATTCTTAAGATGTTTAATGTAACTTTTCAGTGACCTCACCTTAAAAACCTTGTAATGCTATGCGGAAAATGCAGTATCTTATGTTTACACACTCTAAATTGCCAGAATAATAATGTGGAAAACATACTTGTGTGTGTTCATCACCTTTTAAACATCCCATATTGCTCCTCACTTTACTGTATCATGAAGGGCCTATGTATTTTGCTGCATTTACAACGTTCCTTCAAAATAAAGATTACCATCTGTTGCACCTTTAACGATACTATTAAATAATTCCGTTATTTCTTTCTGTGAGTTAAAGGCCTATTTCTATTCTAGGTAGCTTAAGAACTGTACTGTAATGAGTTAGTAAGATATTAGTATGACATTAAATCCATGTGACAAGATTGCCATTCTTGCATGAATCAATGGATGGAAAAAACCATTTTCAATCCAGACTGTCTTAAAGCGTTACCTCTCAGCTCTACGTACCAGTACAGTAACGCCCATTTGGAGCCAGAACAAATCCTGGTTTGCAGATGCATTTAAAACTCCCATCTTCGTTTATACACATCCCATTTAAACACATGTTTGTAGTGGTACACTCATCATGGTCTGCAAAATATTGCAAAGAAAATCGCTTCTAGTTCCTCATCTTCCAGAAGATGACATCATAAAAATAAATGATCAGAAGTGATGTAACACATTCCTTCACTTTAAGATTAAATTCTACTTGTAACTCTGAGGAAGTATCTGAACAGTTTTCACTCTATAGACAAAGCAGCAAATTTTTTCCTGCTGTGACTGCTTCAACCACCTGACAGACTGAAGAGCTTGTTGTTTATCTAGGAAGCCCTTTTTGACACAGTATAGTCAAAACTTTAAAAAGTTATTTCTTCATCACAGCTGATATATGGAGCACTTGCTATGAAGCTTTAGGGAAAAATGTTATTCCTGGCACTGAGTTTCCTGGGACTCTTGAGGAGACATGTAGCCTCAAAACTAAAGATTACCTCAAGTTTTCTTCAAAATCATGCAGTTCTATATAATAACTATTTGAATGCAGGGGCTATAAGTTCACCTCAGGCAGCACCTTATTTCAAAAAGGGTAAGCCTTAATGATCCTTAAGCGTAATATGGAGTACAATTTCTAGAATCACCATGCTAATGCCTGCCTCGCTATTTGGAAGGGTTCTTACCTACACAGTTTTTTCCATCTGTAGTCAGTTCAAACCCAGCATTGCAAATACACTGGAAACTTCCATCAGTGTTTACACACCGGCCATTTTTACAAAGAACACCATTCTGGATGCACTCATCTACATCTAAGGCACAAAAAAATTAAAATAATCAAACAATCAGAGAATTACTGTAAGACAAAAATGTACAAAGTGACAACTATTGCTTTGAAAAATACCACGTTATTTAAATATTCCAAAGATGGTTAAGAATGTATTCTCATTGCATCAGAGTTAGGTAAAATATTATTTTACAGACTTATACAATAAATTCTAGACTTTGTTAGTCTCAGCAATTACTTTACGAATACTTTTAAAAACATACTCACATATTCATCTGCATACATGCATGAATACACACCTGTTATATTAACAGACTATTTCCTGATTTTTTTTGTAGCATTCCCAGCTGGGGAAATACCCTGGCCAAGTGACAGATATTCCAGAATAATGGACAAATGTTAAAAGACAAAAACAGAACAAATAGAATGGTAGCCCAGAATTAGAGCTCCAGTTAATATAACAACTGTTGGGATTTACTAAAATTGCATTGCTAACTATTTTTTGAACTCCAATGAGCTCCGACGTAAGGGGTTAGAACATCTGCAATGTCAGTAAATGTGAAGCAAATTTTCTTACCAATGCAAGCTTGTTTGGTTGGAGTTCTCTGGAAACCTGCATGGCACTTGCAGTAATAGGAACCAGGTGTGTTGACACAGTCTCCATTAGAGCAGGGGTTTGATGTGCATTCATCAACATCTGCTGGCAGCACAGCGGAGTATTAGTGACTTCACAATGTATATAACATTCTTTTCAAGCCTAGAAGTTTCTAAGTGAAAAAGATGGAAACTAACAGCCAAATGCTAAATACCATAATTTGGTTTTGCTGCAAAATCATCACTTTCCTAAGAAGACAGAGCTGTTCTTAGTCCTTCTACTAGGCAGACATTTTAAAGAAGTGAAATGCTACTACATCATTTATATTCGTCTTGAAAAAGAAAAAACACGTGTGAGGATTTTGAGAGATGGGATCTGACAGTTGCCTAGTGAAAGCCAACAACACTTTATTCAACATAGTTTCCTTTAACTGAATGATCATTCACTATTCTTTGGAATATAACCAATACAAATAAAACCTGGCATTTTAAAATCAGAGCAACTCATGGCATCCAAACCCCCCCCATTATATTATAGTTTTATTGTAGAAATGTGAGGAGGGGCCACACACCAGCAGGAGGGATTTTTAATGAGACCACAGTCTGTGCACTACATCTCAATTATTTATGCCCCACTGCATCCTTAACCCCAGTCTTTGCATTTAATACCAGAATTAATCTAGCCCTTCTCTATAATGTATCTTACCCTCCAAAGATTTTTGGTATTTGGGTGCAACCAAACACACTTTGATCCCTTAAATCTTAGGTAACTGCTCAGAAATAATTCCCATTTGATACAAGGCTCTGAAAACTTCAACTCCTTTCAATAAGCCTTCCTAAATTTGATTCCCAGAGGCTACCAATGAGTCACCTGTGTCTTTGGCCCAAGACAGATATTCTCAGCTCTAAAATAACACTTTTTCTCCTCATTATGCTCCCTTAAACCCATCCAGGATCCTTGTCCTCTGTGATCGAGGCAGCAGAGAGAGTGCATTGCTCTGGTCAGTCAGGTAGGATTGCTAACTTAGTCTCTCCTGCACCTAGGAGAGGACAACCTGAGCAGCTCGTCTCTGCTACATCTAAGTTTACAGGTTACAAACTGAGTGGATCCCTTGATGAAATGTCTCTTTTTTCATCAATCACCTTTGCTAATTTGACTTATTTCCTTCAGTTATGCCCTCCATTTCACTTACAGGTCTGACATTACTCATCTTTTCATTTAGGTAGGCTTTAACATCACAAAGGCAATGGTGATTTGCAGGGGTTCTTGGTAACTGGCTGTAAACTGCCATAGGAAGCTGGGGCTAAGGAAAGCCACTGATGATCAGTTCTTAGTAATGATGATTTTCCAATGCATTTTGCAGTGCATGCTACCAGAAATACCACGAAAAGTTCAGGGTAATTTTGCTGATTTTTTGTACTCACCCTTTATCAGGTCTAGTTCTAAAAGTTAGTTCATTACATCTTGGAAACAATGGGATAGAATGAGAAATTAAACTTATGTGAACATTTTTATGCTAAATAAATGCGTACTTCTAGAAAGTGGTGATACTAAGAAATGGCAAAAGGTTAAGCTTTCTTCTAACTTAACCAAAACCAAGAATATACATTTCATAGGATTTACTGTGTTCATACATACATAGCCCAAACCAATAGCATCTATATATATATATATATCTGTATCTGCATCATGGAGATCTGGGCTTAGCCAAATCAGCGATTTAATGAACTGTTCTACAACACTCTTGATGCCAAGATACAATCAGACCATTTGGGGTAAACAGTAAAATGAATAAAGGCAAAGCAAATGGAAGACTCAAATACCTCCTCTCACACCTATTTAGCTCATTCACATTTGCATAGCAGCTGATAGCACCACTCCAGTAAAGCCATAAGAATGAAGCAAGATAAAGAAAAGAGAAATTCAGAGTGTGAAATACAATGAAGAAAACAGTAACTGTATCTCTATACAGCAGTCAACTTCTAAGTAATTACAGTAGTTCCCTGCTCTCAAGCTTCTTTATGGTGCCTGGCTGTTGGAATGCTCCTTCTCATGAGTGCTAGATTGGGTGTATTTTCCTCAGTGCTCAGCTGATGTGGGAGGTCAGAGGGGACCACATGTAATTCCTTCAGAATAATGTCCTCAGCTACCAACAAAATGTCCAATTCTAAATAACACTTCCATATTAACATTTTGTCACATGTCTTAATTCAAATGACTATACTGTATATTTATCTTGCTTTAGTATATGGGAGGGCAGGAGGAACATATGCATACTAGATAGGGCATGCATCCATTTTGTTTAGTTTTCCTATCGAGAATGATATTTATGACTTTAACATAGGCTTCAGCTTGCGTCCTCTGTTAAAGAAAATATGTTCATTCTAGAAATGGATCCCACTGTAAACTAATTTATAAATCAAACAGCAGGAATGTAGTGTTCCTCTATAAAATAGCTGACTTAAGCTTAGAAAATCCTTCCAAAGCCATGTATATCAGAAGATTTACATGTAAAATATGCATCTTAAGATGGTCTTATTTTAATAAGCTCTTGATAAAAGAGAGAAATGGCAAATATAAGTAAATACAAAGGAGTTGTTGGCTTTGAGTTTGCATTGCAAGCATGCATATTCCATCAGCATAAACAGGAAACATCTGAGACAGAGGTATTTAAGCCATTTATTCTATCTGCCAGCACACTCCTCTTCAATGTCAAATATTTCTCTCTTAGCACTTGCATCACACTTATCCCCATTTTTCCGTGTTTCATCTGTAACACTTGTTAATACTTGTTTTCAAGTAAAAACACTTGTTTTCACTAGACACAGTACAGACCTTCTAAAACCCCCTTTAGACTTACTACGCTGAGTCTGAAGATACATTACAGAATTTAAAATACAGAGATTTGAATCTGCAAAACAACTAAAATTCAACACAGCACAGCTACAGGATTGCTGCCACTTCCAAAGTCTCTACAGTTTTATTCAGAGTTTTTATAAAGAGAAAGAAATAAGGAAAGGTAATAATATTACTGCTCTCTATCAGTTTGGGGCACAGGACTGACCATTTGGTGTCAGATCACTTAGGACACTTACAGTCTTTGACTCCTCAGGCATGTTCCTCCATGAGAGCAGCATAATACAAGTTTAGGTTAGGAAGCAGTATGTAACACAATTATATTTTGATTTGTCAGGATAATTTTGAAGCAAGACTTTTCTTTAACTCTGTACAAGTATATCTAATGATTTCTGGTGTCTTAATTTAGTGCTTGGAGGGTAGGCAGCAAGGGATAGAGCAGTATGGAAGCAGTGTTTATTTATATACCATTAATCTTATCACATGCAGCGAAATTTAAATGTTTCAGTGTCCCAAGACTGTTCTTTCAGTAACGATAATAGTATCCAAGTTAGACTCAAGCAAGCCCTTAATTTCATTTAATGTGTATCAGTACACACAGAAATTCCATGAAGTTAAGTTTCTGCCTACAATTCCAAGACAAGTTTCTGTGTACTTTATAGCAACTACAGCTCACAAATCATCAAATCACTGTGGCACTTAAGATAATCTGACTACTTCATTATACAATACAGTTAGAAAGTAACAGTGAAACAAAGCTGTGTTATCTAAGATGTATATTCATTAGGTATACTTATACTTTTATAAAAAGTCTTCTGAATACAAGCAGCTACTCAGAAGGGAAATCACTGAAGAGTCAAAATAATTAGTAATGACCAATTGGTTTCACACAGAAAAAAGTATGCAAAATGACCCTTAAACTTGCTGGAAGCCATTACAGTTTTTTTCTTCCCTGCTTTCACTCTAGGGTATTACTGTAGCTGGCATCTTCTGCTTTTGTGAAACTAGCTGAAATACTTGTTTTGCTCCCAGTGCATTCAAAATTGCCTCATTTTTCAGACTACTGCTTCATGCTGCAGTGTGCATGAGAAGTCAAGACTAAGTTCCCTAAGTGAATGAACCTTTTTCCTGGTCATATAACTGTATGTTTGAGAAATAAACAGCTCAACGTTTTGGGTTTTTTTTCCATGCATCCATCAGTCTAGTCTCACAGCTTTCAGACACTCGAACCTCAAACTGGAAATCAGTTACAATCTCACTACTGTCACTAGTAGCCTGGAATGGGAGGTGACCAGTGAGGGTGGTGGCCTATTTGGTGACCCCACAGAACGGAAAGGGACAGAATGCCAGCCTTTTAAACCTCAGATGGTTGTCCTACTTCACTTTTTTCATGCATGATTTCTTCAATGAGAACTGAAAAATTAAAAAGTTTAAATCATATGCCTATAGCTTTCCTTGTTTCAACCTAAGTACAAAGGGGTGCTAAGATAGAATAAATGAAGAATATTACAACAGGCTAAAACACAGGGTTTATATCCTGTCCTGGGCCAATCCCAAAAGCCACTCTCAGATGAAATTAGTACATAAATACCTGATCTTTTAGGCTGAGAAGCCAAACAGGAGGCAAACGCACTGAACCATTTCTTTTGTGCCTGTGGTTACGGAAACTAGTCTTCACTAAAAGGTCACCCAAGCTCAGGTGAGGCCTTTGGTTTACCTACTTATATAAAATTTCCTAGTACTATTAATTTCTAGTATGTAATCTGGAGGTATCTCTTGCTTAGGACTTAACCTTACCACCTGCATAGATTTGTTTTGGTTTGACTTTATTTTCCACAGTTCATTTTCCCTAGACTCTTAACTTGCATATGCCACATTATCAATATATGCATTTGATTAATAATAAATGCTTCTAATATTAATAAAGCATATTTATTTTTACCTCAGAGTTGTCATTTATTTTCCATGTTTTGCAAATTAAAAAAGAGGGCTTTGAGAGTTTTACAACATTCAAGTCTAATATGCCACAGTGAACTGGTACTTAATCATGTGCTATCTTTACGAAGCACAAACTATCTTACTCAGATTTGTCTTACCTTGATACAAAATAATTGCAGGGACAGGTGACACTGTGCCTTTCAATGGTTTGTAGGCTCATGTTTTATAGCTATGTGCTCTTTCAGTATATTTCTTCAGGCAGAACAGTTCTTTATAAGCATGAACAAGAATTTATAACAATCATGCTTTACCAAAATGTTATTTATCACTGCTTTTTAATGATTCAAACACAGGATATTTGCCTCAAAAATTACAGTTTAGAGAGGCCTTTCACGTTTTTCAGTTGCTAGCTTTGAAACAACCATATATTCAGATTTTTATCATTACTCTTTATTTCTTTTTTGAACTTAGAAAGCCAAAAAATAAAAATGTAATAAATATACTGTGTGTTATCAGATACATAACAACCACCTTTGTGCTTCAGATGATATTTTTGGCTTGACCTTCAAGTAACAAAGAATATGAATACAATTTGTGAACTACATTTCACCAAGATATATTAGTTCAATATGCCCCCTTCATAAGATGCTCAGCACATTTCAAGGAAGTTCCTCAAGAGGCAAGTTCCACCATAGTTAAAAATATTATTGATTTCAGCAATGCAAAAGTTAGTACTGGGAACAAAAGTGCGAGGACTCTCCATATACTATAAAGAAAGAATAGCCATAAAAGAGAGATTTACAGTAAAACTTCCACTCTTCACTTACAAGGTATGTATAGTTCCTGAGGCCCAAGGATGCAGCAAGAGTCTAAACCTCTTGAATTTCCCAGACAGAGGTACAGAAAACTCTCAGCAGAAAAAAAAAAAAGGGAAGAAAAAGTTTGGCTTGCTATATCATAAAGGACAACTTGGAAGAAGAATTTTAACAGTCAGGTACACAAAAGTGCAAGGAGAAAGGTACCAAACTGCTTTCCTGAAATACTTTGGACAAGACAAGACACAACGACCTGAGATTTTTTGCAAAATAGTGTTTATATTAGATTAGGCATTCTCAAATCTTTCTGGTAGTTTGACTATTGGAGCAGTGCATCTGTCTTGGGAAGTGATGGAATCTTCATTAGATGAGATTTTTTAAGAAGAGGGTATATAAACAGTTGTTAGGAATGGTGTAGCTACAACTGAGCTCCCTGGTGAAGAGAATGGCCTAGCTAAGGGGACTCAGACTTTGAGATGCAGTATATCAAGTTGATTTGAGAAAGGAAATCAGAGGTTAAACACAGTAGGAAACAAGGACATCAAAGGAAAAGTACTATTCAACAGCTGTTGCATTCCACTTTTCCAGAAGGCCGGGTGCCACGCCAGGCAGGTCCTGATATTCAGTTTGCATTTCCATGGGAGATGGAAGAATTTGCAACTTAAAGATGCAGTGTTCTCAACTCAGCTTGTGGTTGATACCCATGCTGCTGAATGTATGTCAAAATCTGCCACTATTATTCTCACTTGTATACCATAAACTGCACAGTTTTGGATTAGAAGATTCTATTAAGAATTCATATAGTTGGCAATTCTCTACATTCCTTTGTTTCTATATTTTCCTGTAATGCACAGGCATGTCAGAAATCGGTTCTAAAAGCACCATTTCAGTGTGAAAAGCCTATTGCTAACGAACTCTTGGGTAGTATTTTTCATTCACAGATCTCAAATGTCTTTATAATCAGTAAGCAAATGTTCAGTCAGAAATAACCAGACCCTTCTATTTAGAATCCTACATATTTATAAGCTGTACATTTACTAAGCTACATACAGCATTCGTCTCCATACAATTAACCCCCAAGAACCCTTGAATTTTGTTTTCCCTGAAATATCTGATGAGCCTTTGACACCGCAAGATTGAAGTCCACAGTAATTGAATAAAAGTGAAGACTACCAAATTCAGTTCCTGCTATAAGTTAGCATCCAATATTTTCATATGAAATGCAAATATAACCAAAAGTTGATTAATTATTTTTTTAATGACTTTCAAACTGTCATTCATCCTTATAAGTAGGTAAAACATAAATTCTACCCTTTGTTATCTTGAACATAACTCGACACTAAGACCTGTAGCAAAAATGGAGCTATGTGAGCATAACAAAAGAGGACATGGAACAGAATTTACATTACTGAATGTGCAGACAAAAATGTACAATACCCATCAAGTACATGAACACTCAGTACTAGTATTTGTGATTAAAGATTTTTTTTTTTTTTGATGAAATATAACTCTCATGAAGATTTTAAATTATTCTAGTGTAAGTAATATCATGGTCTTTGCACTTTCTTTCATAAGGGAGTATCATTAAAATTAATATGAAGGTGAGGGAAAAAGAATATGCTTTAAAAAAACCCCAAACAATAAACAGATTTAAAGCAGAAAACACTAGCATTTTAAAAGTGATTGAGAGATTTTAGAAATGTGCACTTACCAATACAATCCCCATTTGCATCCTGCTTATACCCCATATTGCATTCGCATCGGTAACTAGAAAGGGTTGGTATACAACGTCCATTTAAACAAAGGCTGGGATGGTGCTTACAGATGTCTATTGTCTGATTGAGTATTGCTAATAAAAAAATCAAAACAGAACATGAGATAAATATCTGTATTTTCAATTAGAAGTAAATATGAAGATTATACCTGGCTTCAAAAACAGTTATCAGATGCAAAGATAAATCCACCAAATCAAGTATTTTTTTCAAGCAGTATCTATTGACATGACACTAACAAAAACAAGCGGCTCTCAAAAACAACCAATTAAAAAAAAAATTAAAAAAAATAAAAAAAAAAAGAAAAGAAAACATTAGACCGTCTTCATTATGATTTACCATTTACGTGTATACACTGATGAGATTGTCAGGGGCCCCATGAATAAACCACAATTTGGGTGAAAGTTGAAGCAGTCTGTTCCTCTACGTTTACTATTTTTTATGCACCTGCCTTAATAATACTCTTTTCATTTTATTAATTTTATGGTTCTAATCCTAGACACATGCTTACACATGTTACAAGCAACTTTATGAGACTTCCCTCTGAGTATTTTTCATCTTGGTCTTACACTCAAGGTGGTGTTATTGCATAATAGGTGAGTTTTACATTTGGAAGAACAAGGAAAGAGCACAGTTTACTTTAGACTCTGGTGGTTTTTTGAAAACACTTAGAAATTTTGACTTCTATTAATGCTGACCAAGACAGACCAGCACAGACAGCACAGGCTCAAGGACTCTATAACTGAAGAAAAGAATCTCTACATCTGAACTCTCACTAAGAAAAGGACTCCTGAACTTACTCATGTATCAAATGAAGTTTCTTAAATGTGCTTGAATACAAAGGTGTTTTTATGTGTTAAGAACAACATATGATTTCCAGATTAAGAACCAAGCAGGAAAAAAAAAAAAAAAAAAGGGGGAAAAAAAAAAAAAAAAAAAAAAAAAAAAAAAAAAAAAAAAAAGATAGAAGTCCATTCAGTGTAAGACTCTCATTTGGTTCCCACTGGTTGGAATCACTCATATACCATGGTGATAGGGGCATAAACACACAAGCATTTCAGGCTAGGCTTAATGGGAGGACCTGACTTTTTGGCTTTACTCAGACATATTTCTTATTGGGGTGTTTTGCTTACATAAAGATTAAGTCCCAAATCTGGTATTTAAACTTGACAGTCAAGGACTGCTTTCAGTCAGGAGATACTGTATCTGGGAAGATGCTCAAAATCTCACAGTCCTAAAAATTTGCTTTAACTTGTCAGTAGTATTTGATTAGTTCAACCATCACTGCCAGTTGATATCATATATCTTAGATACAGACACAAATATGCCCAGAAAATCCCATAAAATTTATGCTAATACTCAAGCTGAAAATATAAAGACCACATTAAGGAAAGAGAAAAATAGTGTGGGCACTTGTCAAGGTTATTAGTTAAAAAAAATAAAAAAAATCAATATACAATACATTTGTGAAGGGAATGTGTGTCTTACTGTGTTATTATTCTTAGTAAATCAGTCTTTTCAGCAATACACATTTTTAATGGCACTCACAATGCCTACAGTAGAACCAAACAGAAGTTCAGCTTTGGTTTAAGCATATCATCATAAGGTTATTCGTGTTGAAAAAGGACGAAGGTAATCTATGGAAAGATCAGCTACAGAAGAAAAAAAAAAAAAAAACCCACACAAAAGAACCCCAACCAAAGTGGTAGAGAGCTCAGTTTTGAAAGAAAATGGACGTGGTTCCTCTAACCACATGCCTTGCCTGGTATGTAGACAAGTCACTAGAAGCAAGATACTCATTTGATAGCACTGCTCCTTCATTTTTCTTTTAAGATACAAGTGTTTTCCCAGCTATATGCTGCCTTTTGCCCACGCTGCCATGAAATCCAACAGCACCATATTCAGAAGTCCCACTTTGCTTTGGGTGTTACATATTCCTGCAAGTGGTCTCCTGGATGATCAAAAACCACACGGAGAGCAATTCCTTGTGAAGACAACTAGCAGTGCCTGGTCTGCTATGGAGGATGTGCCCTCAAAAAGCTTTCTAAAAGACTTTTGATTTGTCTTACTGGGTCTCATACTGGAATCTGTTTGCTAACATCATTGCCACCATTCCCCTTTCCATTTTCAGCATTCCCCTGCTGCCGGCTGCACAAGTAGCACTGGGATGGCAATGCCCTGCATGGTGGGGACTTGGACGTGACAGCTGCCACCTCTGTACTCCCCTATAACCCTTTGGCATTCGGGGTTCGACCAACCCCCAGGCTCCAGTTTGTGAAGCCTCGGCACACTGGAATCGCCATCCCGGGGGCCAGTGCATCTCCCCTGGTGAGAGTCCTGCACTGCACCGTTAACTAATGCAGACAATTCCACATCAAAGTCTCTGCAGAAGAGCTGGGTGTGCACAATGCATTCTTAGTTGACTGACAGCTTGTAAAGCTTGCTGGACTCACTCATCCCAATTGGCATGCTAGATCCCAAGTAAGAGATCCAAAGCAGAGTCCTGTGGTTGAAAGAGGAGAAGGAAATTCCTCTTGAACATACTAGGAAAAGACAAACTCTCCGGGGTGATTCCTCTTTTTTTCCTCAAGCTAGTAGACACCTCTTTTTATTTT
>WUAM01000287.1:18760276-18770804 GCA_024336885.1 Actenoides hombroni
AGAGGTTCCAAAAATAAATTCCATGACTAATTCTGAAGTTCAGAGGAACACAAATTTTGATGAAGATATCACCAGCAAGGTGATCACAATTTACCAGTATGAAAATACTGTCTGAAGATGCAAATGGTGTACATATGAACAGGATGGCACAAAGCTGGCAGCAACTGCCACTAGTGATACATGATCAAGTTAAATGTAAGAATCCCCCAGCTAGGAACAAGTTACATAGCATTTTCAAAATCTCTTTTATTCAGTAGCCCTCTGAAATAGTGGGGGTTAAATCCTGTAGGTTTCATAGTTGGCTTTTTTTTTGGTTTTTTTACATGTATTTTAGGTACAACTGCAGCTTCTCACATATTAAAAAAAAAAAATACAAGAAAAATGAATCTATAAAAATTTGCCTACTAAAACCAGCAGTCAATTGAAAACTGAAAGTTTCCCCTTCATTGTCACGCTGGCACAGGTACCTGCTACTTTAAAGGCAGTAATCTTAATTACAAAAATACAACACCTGAGCTTCTACCAAAGGAAATAAAATTCCAGACTAGTTGGTCATACAGTACCAAGCCCCTGGTGGTAATCAGAGGGTGGAGTTTGCAGTGTTGGCAAGAGAAAGAAATAGGAAGGAAACAGCCACTTCTGCAAAGCTACAGGATGTAGACTATCCTCACCTGGCTACATCCACAGGAGTTTAACACTGTCTAGGGCTCCTGTCCAAGAATGACAGGGAACTAGGAAGGGAGGAAGTACCTTCCTGAAATGTGGGTAGTGATCACAGTGGAAAGAAGACTCCATAGTCTTCCCCATGCAGAGAGAAAACCATTTTTTTTAACTAATTAACACCACCCGTTTGAAAAAATAGTTTTCTTACTCACTGGAGCCATACCAAATGAGCGGATTTCTTGTTTCACTAGCTTCTGAGCTAAATTTCTGTCTCTCCTTTCCCCTTCCTGGTTCTTACATGTGCAGTTCTTTCATCAAGATCTCAGTTACCTCTGACTGGAAATTCTGAGACTTTAACTCAGCAACAGCTATTTTTAGGATGGCTTATTGAAAAGGTTACTCAATTTCCTCCCTTCCCCCCTCCAAAATACATAAATTAATGGTCTCAGGGAAAATTCTCCAAGGATAGTAAGAGGTGATGCTGTCTTAAGGGTGAAAAAGACTGGTGGTGTGAATGGCTGTGGTTCCAATGTTGCACACAAGATGAGAAAGCCAGTCTAAATGTAAGAACCAATTTAAATGTGTGGCATAAACTTTGGAGGTGTGAGTATTAATTGCTGAGCTTCTGCCAAAAAAACTCAGCCTGGCTACCTGTCATCCAGAATTCATGACTTTCACCTCTACATTTAGCAGGATTTTATGAATAACTGAATTTAAAGTACCAGAAACGAAGCAATTGCAGAGTCCTGAAAAAGAGTCCCTTGAAAATAGCTATAGTCAGTAGTAATGCCTGGTAATAGCAAATCTGAATAACACACAGTGTAATGATATTATACATTAAAGCAGGAAAACAATAAAAAGAACTGTTTCTTTTAAAAGGTTCTTTGCATTTTGATGCCTTGTTTTTAAAAAAAACCAAAACAACCAACCAGTTAGCCTGTGTCATGCAGTCCTATCCATATGATGTCAACAGTGCACCAGTGTGTCTTTTTAGAAGTGCATTAAAGGCATCCTACCTCTTACAGTACCTTTGACTGTAAAAAGTGTCATAACTTACATTAGCTATACATTAGTCAAGGAGTATGATATATTTTCAAATTGAAAAGCGTATGTGGAATGCATTTATTAGATACCTGAAGTACTAGTAAGTAATAGTCCATCTCTTATGTAAAACAGAAAGTACAAGTGAAAGCTTATTTTCCCTCTCAGCTTATCTGTATACAATCTATCTCTGAGCAACCCATAAATTCCACTACTTCTGGAAGATACCATTCTACAAATGAACAGAATTTAATTCCTAAAAAGATAATGAAAACTCAATATATTCATAGAATCATAGGATCATAAAATCACAGAATGTTTTGGGTTGGAAGGACCCTTACAGGTCATTTAGTCTAGCCCTCCAGCACTTAGCAGGGAACTCTCCTCCAGATCAGGTTGCTCAGAGCCCCGTGCAGCCTGACCTTCAATGTTGCCAGGGATAGGACATCTACTCTTTCTCTCCGTAATCTGTTCCAGTGTTTCATCACCCTCACTGTGAAAATTTCTTCTTTATATCTGGTCTAAATCTATCCTCTTTTGTTTTAAAACTATTATCCCTTGTCCTCTCGCAACAGGCCCTGCTAAAATGTCTGTCCACATCTTTCTTACAGGCCCTCTTTAAGTACTGAAAGGCCACAAGATCATCTCCTTGGAGCCTTCTCTTCTCCAGGCAGACCAACCTCACCTCTCTCAGCTTTTCCTTATCAGAGCAGTGTTAGAGTCTTCTATCACTTTTGTGACCCTCCTCTGGACCCACTCCAACAGGTTCATGTCCTTCTTGTGCTGAGGGCTGCACAACTGAACACAGTACTTCAGGTGCAATCTCACCTGAGCAGAGTAGAGGGGAAGAATCACTTTCCTTGACCTGCTGGCTAGGCTTCTTTTGATGCAGCCCAAGATACAATTGGCTTTCAGTACTGCAAGCACACATTGCTGGCTCATGTCCAGCTTCTCATCCACCAGTACCTCATCCTTTTCTGTAGGGCTGCTCTCAGTCTCATCATCCCCCAGCCTGTGTATATATTGAGGACTGCCCCCACCCAGGTGTAGGACCTTGCACTTGGCCTTGTTGAACTTCATTAGGTTCACACAGACCCACTTCTCAAGCCTCTCCAGGTTCCCCTGGATTACATCCCATCCCTCAGGTGTGTCAACCACATCACTGAGCTTGGCGTTACCTGAAAACTTTTATAAATAAAATCAGTAATGTTGAACCCTGAGCTGGATTAATTTTAAAGGTCATATTTTTGCAAACATCTAAACTACCCAGTTACATTTGTACACAGGAGGGCATACACACACAGTTGCACAGAGAAGTTCTTCTCATGCTTTTAAACTCTCTTTATTGATACACAATTGCCTTCAATTTCTGAAAAGTCAGTGTCAGTAAACTGTAATCTAAGGATCAAAATAAATTCAATAAGCCAAATATATGCCCTTCCACTGATCTAAAAAAACCCAAAACACCAGAACACTGGAAGATAATTCAAACAAATAGCCTAGCAAAGCAATGTTTATTGCTTAGCATAGTTCTAGCAAAATCCATTATAGCAAAAAAGAGCAATATTAACATTCCTACTACTCTAACAATAGCTATTGTTTCCAGGAGGAACAATGGGAGAAAAAACCCTAACCCACAAAATACATTTGAATGTTTAAGGGCAAAGGATATAGAAGAGGATCTCAAATCTCTCCTTCTTAAGAACAAGATTTTCTGTTAAATAAAGAGGTCTGAATAGTTAGTGTAAGATTTCAGTTTCTGCTTCTGAACACTGGAGCCTTGCTTCGTTACTGGCTCCACCCTGGATTTTGTCCTTTGTAGCCAGCAAGTAATATTTTATTTGGTTTTCCATACTTGAAGAGAGGAAAAGAGTGAGCAGAATATTTTATACTATATCACTTCCATACAATGTTTTGAACAAAAAACTTCATTAAAACAATGTAGTTTCTATTAAAAAATGTCTCTGTTCACAGGTTGTAACTCAGAGGAGACCAATTCCTTAAAATCTTCCCAAGGGCCCAATCCATATATACAAATGTTTTAACTTATTCAAATGACCAGTCCTGCTAACTGAAAGCATAACTGTTTGAAGAACTTGCTAGTTTTATCCCATAAATCTCACACTGAGAGATTTTGAACTCTCAGAGTGTGTATTACAAAAACCAAACAAACAACAAACAAACCAACCAACCTACCTGAATAAAACTATGGCTTGGCTTTCATTCTCTGCTCCATTCTTAGAATAATATAAGCATGGTACTACCCTCTTTTAATTCTGGCATTGCCACCTTGGCTGTGAAGCATGAGGAAAGATACAAATAACACTTTCACTCTGATTTGTTGTTTGGGGCTTTTTTCCCCAGAAAAGAAGTGGTACAAACTGGACAGGTTGTTTTCTGCATAATTCCTTGCTGGCATTTATGTGACTAGGGAAGGTAGCAGGAAGCTGTGACCAGGGACTAATTAGTATCTAACTTCTGCCACAGACAGATGTGGCAGGGGCTTAGAAGAAACAAAGACAGAGCATGTGACCTGTTCTGCTGTAGGCTGCCAACAAAGCAGGAAATGAAAGCCCATTGATTAGTGAACTATGAAATAACAGCAAATATTTCAGATTGCAGATATGTTTCACTACTATTATGCACAGTCCTATAAGCATCATGCATTTTTAAGCAGATGTGTTAAAAATATACTCACCTTTTCCTGTGTATACTATCAGAAAGAACTGTTGAATAACATTTTAACAATTAAAGCAGAGATTTAGTTAGATTAAAGAAGTAAAGTTCAAAGGATACTTTAATTACTGTTTTTGGAAGGAAGGAAACCTATCATTAAGTTCTCCTTTTGGTATCAAAGCTGGAGTGCAAATGTCAGGTAGAAACATAATATATACAAAATGACCTGTATTTTTTTGATCTCTGTGAAAACATTGATTTGATGAATTTTAACTGCATCCTTGCCTGAGAGGAGGTATCTGGACTCCTTCAAATGAAGTTCTTAAGGGGTTAATAGCAGGAAAGCATGAGCACTGCCATGGGCAGATTACAGACATCAGAACAAGGACTCCATTTAGTCAACTGAGACAGTAGTCCACCATAACAGATGCCAAATGCTGTCTTTGCTCCGCTGATATCTTTATCACAATAGAAAAGCCTTTTTTCATGACTAACACCTCAGCAACTGGCTTGGACAAAAGTACTGTTGTCCTACTCTGGCGGTACAATTCTCACAGAATAATAATAAATACACCGTGATTGCGAGAATCAAAAATCAAGTGCACTTCTAATGAGCAAGGATAAGTAACCATTAAAAAACCACTATAAAAGTTACTCTAACATTCATCATTCTATTTAATAGTATCAAAAGCTCTGAACAGTCTCCACATGAAAGAGCCCTGCCAAAATAAACAGATTGGTATTCAAAAGAATACCAATTTGAATAAAAGCCTTCCAATGAAATGTCTTGCAACTGATAATAGAAATCCAAGATGAGTAACAAGGCATACATTTCTCATCTATAAATTGCCCACACAATCAAATACACTACACATTTGTTTAGCATTCAGCTGATTTTGCTTCAGCTGTGAAGTGATGAGTTAATTATATTTCTAACATTTTCAAATTCACACTTTCATAGTCACATTTTGGAAAAGACTGAATATTTTCAATTCTTTTTTTTTTTTTATAGTTGTGTATATTTAATGACATAATTACATGAAAATGTTTCTGAATTGTTAACTCTATGTTGTGATGCTCAATAAACTTAAGTTTGAATCCTCCTGAAATGCAAGCTGTATTGCCAGTATTTTTGAAAATCATGGTAACTGTACGTACTGTTTGATATCCCACATAACACAAAATAATGGTAAAAATAGACAGTTCTGGAAAGACAACTTCAAACAGTAGATGCTTATTCACTTCCTAAATGCTGTGTAACCATTGCAAAAGTACACTGCTTAAAAGCTAATGAGAGCATTAATATACTAAGAAAATTAATCAAGTCAGGTTATTTGTCAGATGTACAGAAAAGCTCTACTTCTATGGTTGCAGCTCTATTTCTTGCATACTGTTTATTTGAACAAGATACAGCCTGGCTTCCCCTAGAAAAACTCATGACAGGAATATCATTGTGTACTGAGCATAAAGTGAAACTAGTCAGTGTAAAAAAAAACACAAGAAGGTGGAGAAGAGGACCAGAGAAAAATAACTTTGGATATTTTTTACACTTACTCTTCGATATTACTTGGAACAACACTGGAAGCAACATTTTCAGGTATAAAATGTGATTTTGAAAGTGATTATATTACTTGTTTTTCTATGAATTCTGTGAGACGACCTCCAAAATTGGCTACAAACCACATGTTTGTTTGTAACTGAATACTAAGTATAACATAATTTAGTAACATACTTCAATTGTGGCCTAACTACAAGCCTTGAACATGCAGTCCTCTTATCTGTGTAACTTGAATGTGAAGGTATCAACTGGTTGGATTGAAGTTTTGAGAGTTCTGATTTCTTCTGAAAGCATTGCAAATTCACTCACACCAGTGAAGTCTTCATCAAACCCAGAAAAATGCGGCAATTGTCTATCACGTTACTTTAAACTATACAGAGTTGCTGCTCTTAACTGTATCATGTTTACTGAATAAACATGGTCTATGTTTATTAAACTACACTTATTAAATATGGTCTGACTTTTCATTTAAAAAAGGACATTTCCTATGTATTTTTTACTTACCCAAGCTCTTCAATGCAAATTGTACATAGCATAAACTCTTTACATCCATTACCCAAACTGCCACATTAGCTTTTCACGCTGTAGCGGATAGGCTGAAAATACCTCCCTGTACTATAATATTTTTTACATTTTTGAGAAAACGTACAAAATCCTCAGCTGCAGTTATATGCTGCTCACAGATGCATTCTTAATAGTTCTAAATTTTGAAACAGGACAAACACTGTCTTTACCCACACATGTAAGACAGAAAAAACTATCTAATGCAAAATATGAAGAGCAAAGTAGAAACATACAATGCTGTGAAGAAATAAAAAGCACATTATAGTGATGTTCAGATCAGACACTACAACTACTCAGAACCTTTTCTTTCATTATTAAAGCATTCTAATGTTTTACTTAACCACTTTTCAGGTGTGTTCTCTGGCAATATCACTTACCATAACATTTTTGAGTTGCCTCATTCTGTTTGTGACCAGCAGGACACTTGCACTCATATGAACCTACTGTATTAATGCAGTTTCCTCCTTGGCAGACTCCAGGAATAGCCTGGCATTCATCAACATCTGCAAAGATAGAAAAGAAGTATTGCTTGACACAGGACACAAAATTTCATCATGGCTTTTGTTGATAGACAGAAAGCTCTCTAATTATTCTTTAAAATAACCACAGCAAACCCCAGCACGTTTTTCCACTTCAGCACCAGTATAAGATATGGCAATGACAGCAGTTATGTCACTCAAGACCTTCATGTGTGTTGTGTTTGAGTCTATATAAGATCAAGATGTATTACATGTATTGACTTACGGCTTACATAGCTTTAAATATTTAAGAAGTGTACTTAAGTCAAATCTGTAGAACTTACTGTTGGTATCCCATTCCCTAAGATTGCTCCTTATACATGTCCATTACCAAACGCAGATTCTCATCTTGAAGCTATCCGTACCTATACATATGAACTACTCTCCTGTTCACTTAACTAGGTATGATAATTCTTGCAGGATATTCTTTCTGGACAGAAGTCAGACTACTCAAGTCAGTAGAAAATAGGTGCCATTCGGCCAGCATAAGTTGTATGGCAAATGTTTTGCATAACTTTATTTACTGAAGTAATAAGCTGGACTAGAATTCCATAGATTTCTTCAGGCTAGACTGTCAATGCTAAATAAATGCTCTTACAAAACACACTGCCATTTAGCTTTACATCATACTTTCAGTAACTTCCTGTTGTATTTTATTATGTGCTACTTCCAGTTCAAACTGTGTTGGGTTTTTCTTCCCCGCTTTCATTTGTTTATTCATACAACCTCTGTTTCTGTAGGTTTTTATACAAAACCATCCCATGACTCCACGTGTAAGTACAAATGGGCAGTTAAAGTAATACCAATGATCAGAGGCCAGTAGCCACTGCTAAAGCAGACTGAAATGCTTTGCACACAACGAAAGGGAGAATAGGCCCTAGACAAGTGCATGATATACATAGTATATGTGGGTACTTAGCTTCTCAGTAGCTCTTTTTAAAAGTCCAGTAAATCTAGCGCTATCAGAGAGTTCAGAATGAAGCAACAATACTAATGCCATCACAACAAAAATTCACATGCATCCAAATGTTCAGAGAGGAAAGAAAGCTTGGAAGCTTTGTATCAAAACTTGCAGTAGCTCTACTGTAATATCTCAAGTAATAATTCTTGTCAAACACTTTTTCCCTTCCACAGAAGTGGCAAAAATAATTGATTTTGTTAGGTCTCCACACTGTGAAAGACAAATAAAAGAAAGTGTCCTTTTGCAGGTTGTAGAGAAGGGAGCCACAAGGCTTCCAGTTTATTTTGTGCAGTGGTCAGTTTCATACTATTTTCTCTTATTGGATTGCAATTAAGTATTGAATTCAATTACAGAGCAAAAACAATACACTGCCTATTTTAAAACCCCACAATTTTATTTAAGTCCTTCCTCCATTATGATTAAAATACCTATTTCAGATTACTGTATTTTTAAAGCATTTAGGGAAAATATTTTTCATCTTTTATTTTTCCCCTGGATTTTTCCTTAGTGCCAAATAAAACACAGAATTTTAACCATTACCCTATTTTCCACTGTCCATCAGTTTTCCTGTTATCTTGCCTGCATTATTAAATGAAGTAGATGATAAACTTTATTTAAGATGCCTAAAAAAGTATCTCTTTCCTTTTTGCATTCATGTTTGTTTTCTTTCCCTCTACTTTTTCCCTTTCACAACAGCTCTTTGCCACGACGAATGCAGAGAACAGTGAGATACAGTTGGTGCAGGACAAAAATATTAATAGTAGAATACAGTACTCTTTTTCAGGAGTATCTTCATTATCTTGAAACCCTTACAAGACACTGAAATTCCACCTGAGTTTGTGGGTTATTGCCTTTCCTGTTTTTCTTGCTCCTGTTTGTGCTATAGATAAAATCTATGATATATGCCTTGCCCATTCACCTGCTTTTTAATTTAAGCAGGTGTAATTGCTCATAGTCAAGGAAGAAGGCATTTTTGTACTTCTATTTTTTTTTAAACATCAGAGTTGGTTTTGCTGGAGAAGTTTGTATGTAGCTCTTGAATCTGTGCTGATTTAGTCAGCACAGTACAGTATTCAAATGGAACAGTTAGACTGTAAATGGATTAAGGACTTTTTCATAGAGGCATAAACTTCACACTCAGGCCACCCATTACCTCCCTTCAGATTAAAACTAATATGATGTTTGTATTTTGTCCCTTGGGCCTCAAAATGCACTCATCACACAGTATGCCTGTACCTTGTTGTCATTTATTAACGCTTATTTAAAGTAAGCCATCTGTGGCAACAGATCAGTGGTTAAAAACAATCACTGTGTTATCTTTGCGTTTAGCAAGTCAAATATGTCAAGTAATAGTGAATTAATGGCAATAGCATCAGGAAATTAATACTTTACAGAAACAGAAAAGGTATCCCTGAAGCCTTGAAGTAAACAAAATTTTAAGATCTATTAATTCCATTCACTTCTTTTAATTCGAATCTTATGATTTTAAAATGACAAATAAGTGTCAAGCTCTGCTGAAGTCTGAAAAGCCAGTAATCAACTACACAATACAATGCAATGTGTGTCCACCAGAGAAAACAAAATGGTATCTGTATGAAAGGTAAGGTCCTTGAATCACATGCGCTACCTTGCTCTTCTGTGCTAATATGACTCTTAATTTGTGAGGGCTTATATGTTAACTATTCTAAGTCATATGCATGTCAGAAAAGTCTTGAAAAATTGACCAGACAATGATAGATAGTGTACAGAATTACTGATTGTAGAAATTTGGCTTAGATATGATGATTCTCTTTCAACTACTAAACCCTGAGAGACAAGATAAGAAGGAAATAACCAAGAACATCCTCTTCCAATGAAGGCCACAAGATTAGAAGAGTGCCAGAAGGAACTTGCCCCATCCAAACAGCAAAACTGGGGTAAAAGGTAAAAGCAAAAAGGGGAGATCATGACCACCAACACAGTTAGGGACCAAGAAGAGTTACCCCCACACACACTCAAGGAGCATGTGTGTTGATTTAAACACAACTGGACAATAATGAATGTAGTATTAATCATTAAATAATGCATGTAAACTTGAGTGGCCTTTTGTTAATCATGTAACAGGATAAATATACCATAGCTTGTGTAGAGAGCTGAGCTAACTCTGTGAAGTATCACTTAGCTCCTGGCCTTGCACAAATCTGTAATAAAGAATACCTTGACTCTGTGTGTGTTTTGGTTCTTTCCACGCCAGGTAAAGAACCCAGATTTGGGACAACAACATTTAAATGTAAAGAGAATAAGTACTTCGATATTAGCTTAAAAACATATGTACACACTATATGCCTGATGCTTTTTTTGGTCAGTATCACCTTTTGATGAAAACCCAAGTTTGTTGTAATGTATCATTAGTGTTTTGGAACTGAGAAAAGTCAGAAAAGACAAAAGTATTTTCTTAAAAGGGCATATTTTATGAATAGTTTCCTAAATGCCATTTTAAGATACAAGAATATTTTTTTCTGAAAACATAATAAATTTGAAATTAAGCATATTTTAATTTACTTTTTT
>WUAM01000287.1:18787907-18811357 GCA_024336885.1 Actenoides hombroni
CAGAAAAAGAGGGAACAGCCTGAAGTTGAACCAGGGGAGGTTCAGGATGGATATTAGGAAGCATTTCTTTACAGAAAGGGCTGTCAGGCATTGGAATGGCCTGCCCAGGGAGGTGCTGGAGTTATCATCTCTGGAGGTGTTTAAGAGATGGGTAGATGTTGTGCTTAGGGACATAATTTAGTAGTTTTTGATAAGGTTGGACTTGATTATCATGAAGGTCTCTTCCAGCCAAAACTATTCTATGATTCCATGATCTTCCACAGGTTTTTGGTTCCTCGCCCCAGGAAATCAGTGCTATTCAGTTCAACCTCAAAGGTTGCTCTTGACAGGAAAGAGGAAATTTAAAGATTCAGGTTTGCAGATGTGATAAACTTTTAAGAAGACTGAAGAATAATGTAAAGAGCACAATGTAGACTCCCCCACCCTCATCCCTCCACTTTGGAGTTCAGTATCATTACTCATGCCAGAAATCAATCTCACTCATGAAAAGGAATATTTTATAAACATGGAGAAGGGTTGCAGAACAGCTCCACAGTGAATACTTAATTCTTCTCAGAAACTCTAATCTCACCATCCTATGTACGTTACGACATACTTCAGCTAGATGAGTGCAGAAGAGTCAGGGCAATCTAAAGGTCAAACGTACAGTTTTCCATAGCAGCAAAACTTAAAAGCAGCTAAAGTATCAAACTTTTGTAGTAGGTTGAGAAGAGGTCTAATGTTCTTTTGTCAAGCCTCTGCCCACCCTGTGTCAATCTAACCTCATGAGGTCAAAAATAAGAAGGAAGACATAAAAGGAAATGATGTTTACATGTCAGCCCTGAGCTGGCCACAGTCCTGCATCAGAACAAAGTCAGGTGCCATAGTGCACAGTGGGGCCTCTGCTGGAGTTAGGTAGAAGTGAATGATTTTAGCCATGGCATCTCTCGCACTAACAGTATTCTTCTTAGTAGCCATTTTAGAAAGGCCTTCAGAATGCATCCATACTCAAAAAAAGAGAAGGGAAAATATTTCATAACCAGTTCCTGAATAAGTTAAGAAAAATGCACAAAAAGTCTCAGCAGATCAGAAACCTAATTAAAGCCATGGACATGCAGCTGAATGTACTGTTGTTAATTGTTAATTTAAATAGGAAAAACAACTGTTTCATACATTGCATTTACAAAAAGAAGATGAGTTCGAGCTTGCAAAAAAAACTTCCCCAGATGATTGTCTAGACTACCCTGATATTTCATTTGAGTTGATAATAAACTAAAACCCAGACAGTTACTATTTAATAGATCTCTCTCTGTGTAGAGACAAAAGCATAGTTTCATCTTCTTCAGACCTGATTTTTGTTCAGCAAAACACAAGAGCTTCAGAGATTCACCTCTTTGGCTTAAACAATATTTTCAGTGGGACACTACAATGCTGAGTTATCTTTTAACAATCAAAATATAGGACAGAAGTTAATTCAAATAATTCATCTCTTCCTCAAATAAATAAACAACTTCCTGATGTTTCTTCTCTACCAAACTATAACTGTGAGGTGGAATAAACCAGCTTACATCTGGCACTCCAGTATTTTGCAGGCCTGGACGCAGTATGCTCTTGACTGGCTTCAGCAGCCTCTACCTCTGATAGTACCTGGATTACACTCTTCCATATAATGTCTTAGAGCAACTATAGCTTTTATGACATTGCATAACTAATGCATATGAAGACAGATACAGTTGAAAATTTAAAGCAGATCAAATTTAAAGAATTTTAAACCTTCATATTTAATTCATTTAAAGTTGAACAATAGTTTAAAACATTTTCTTTGATACATAACTGCTGTGCCCTACTTCACTGTTAAAATCATTGAAACTTTAATTCTGAAGCCCAGTATGCTTTTCACCACTTACATGAAGCTTACTTTTTAAACAAAGACATCTTCTAGCGTCTATCTTTCAGTTTCCCTTTTTAGTTCTTACAGACCTGTTCAGTGCTAGTGTTTAGGAAACAAAACCAGAAGACCTATACTAAAAATACATTGGTCCTAAACAAGAATTCTAGTCTTAATAAAAACTCCCAGTAGCTTCTCTGGGATTTCTGCCAGACTTTGTAGTGCAGGACTGAACCCAAAAATTCTATTTTCATTGGCTTCAGCTGCTCCCTGGGAATGTGCAGAGACAGAAGACTCTCATCTCTCTGTCAGCAGAAGAGAGAGTGATGACTGCAGTGTGCTGTCAGCCTTGTGCAGGGCACTCCATGAGGGGGAAGACTGTACACAGGGAAAGACAATGAAGTCATGGCAAAGCAGGAAGCTTGTACACACTACATATTTCACCCTCACCAGGAGTAAGCGGGAAAGATACTTGGAAGTCAGTACTTCCTAATATTAGATTTGCCCGCCGCTCAGAGACCCCACATTTTGTAAAAGCTGATCTTGAATACAGAATTTGCCAGGGAGCTGGTAACAGAACACACATAGTGAAAAATATCAGGGTGCACAGAACACACAGGAGAAGTCAGAAAATTATTTCCAAGTATCTGCATCTGTCTTACCCTCAACCATAGAGCTGGACAGTTTGGTGGACCTCCACACTCATTCTCTTGGCTCAACATTTAGACAGTCTTACTAATCTCCTTTTTTATTAAACAGAACAAATATAAGGTTTACAATCAATTACTATGCTCTTTCATGGTAAAGTAAACAAACAAACAAACCTTCCCATGTCTTATTTTTCAAACTCAAGTTTCCACAAAACAAACTATTCAGGTGTTACTGAACAATACATCTATAGTTTTCCTCTTTTACTTCTTACTCAACCATTGAGTTCCAGTACAGCATTATAAAAAAAAGACACCATAGAATATTCAAAACCCTCTTTTCACACTCTCTCAGCATTAATTTGGTTCCTCTGTGTACACAGAACATGCAAAGGTACAGCCAAGCACTTTTAGCTCAACAATTCATTAATGTAGCATGGCTCAAAATTTCCTGACATTGTTTCAAATATTAAAAACAACTATAACTACCAAAGAATCAGCAAAGCCCTTACATACAGCTAAAAAATTCAAGGACAAACACCAATCCTTTACACCACTAATTATTATGAGATTTGCATTTCTTCTTGTTTCCACCTTTTTTAAAGTGAGTTAGCACTGCTGGTGAGGATAGGTTGGCTTTTTGACTGTTCTGACCAGAAAAATACCTTGTAAGAATTTGTACTCCTATAGCTTTTTAGTTTAGATATATAAGCTTTACCTAAAATGTATACAGAAAGGTAAGCTCTTTTATTAGATAAAGGTGAAACAGTTGAAAAAAAATGGAAAAGGAATTGGGATCTGTGTCTCCATCTGAAAAGTCTCAGGATTTGTCTGGTTTTAAATCAGTTCAGTGAGAGGTATCTTTTCTTCCAGCCCTTCCTTCAGAAAGCATCTCCCTAAGCATGCTTAACTGGCATCTGTATGTCACTGTCTTTTCAGATATTTCTAGAAACCAACACAGAAGCAAAAGCATATCCCATGTGCTCAAGGGATTTTCTTTTCCTCCTTGGGAGGCCTTAGTTAACCCGACTGAAATGAACACAAATCTTTCCACTAGATTTCAATAAAGCTGGATTTGTTACAGGTTTCTGTTAGGTTTCTTATACTTCTTTTACAGGCAGTCCCCACCCCTTCCTCTCCTAATCCATTCTACACATTTTCCTATATTTGGTGGGTTTTTTTGTTCTTAAAGTACGAAGTGAGTAGAAGCAGAGTGAAAAACATCACATAGCTGTATTTTTTAAGTACCCACAAAGCCTTAATAATATATGAAAGCATTAAAAAAGAAAAAATACTGCTTGTTACGGTGTTTGAGAAAACAGGATGTATCATAAGTAACTATGCTTTTGGTTCAGTTCCTTGTAATTTAGAAACTTACATATTTGATACAAATAAGCACAGTAACTTCAGGCAGGACTGGCAATAGAGACAGAAGGGAATTGTAAAAATATAACACCATGAAGCAACAGAATTACACCTTTGAAGTGTAACAATATTAACAAAAAGTAAATTTACTGAAATACAATTACACCAGAAGAAAACTACTCCTTTAAAGCCTACTGTATCAGAAAATGAAACAAAAGAACTTGGTTAAACTTGGTTAAAAGTGTTTTTGCTTAGCTAATGTGAAGATTTGCATTTTAAGTAACTTTTATATTGTTTTATATCGCAAGAAACTTATCAAATTATGGAAGTTTTAATCTTCTAAGATAGGCTCATAGAAATTAAGTAAAATGATTCTTCGCGTAGAAAAGAAGAAACAACTCCACTTACTTCCAGTGCCACACTCAAGCTGTGTTTTGGATACCTTGTCAAGAGGAGATAAAAAGACAGCTTTACCCTGCTCATGACACTGGCTCATCTGTGAGCAACCTAACATCTCACAAAGTTAAAACAGCATTAATCATTTTCCCTGTACTGGTTTACGAGTGAGAATGATTGCTCCAGCAACTGTCAGAAATCACACACATCACTAACCAAAGCTCCTTCTCCCACCTCAGTCAAAAGGTCTTTTCTATGGCCGAGATACAGGGTTATGCAGGAGAAACATCAGTCACTTTACAGTAACAAAACAGCAATTGCAGCCTGTTGTGAAAATTCTTCCTCTGACAGGATCCTAATGGCCTTGGGGAGCCTTAAGAGCTCTGCAGTGGTACAAAGTGGCACAGCTCAGTCTGAATTTACAATAAGCAAATAAAAGGGTCCCAAAAGGGGACTGAAAACAGAAACATCATATAAATTTCATGTAATTACATTGAAATTCAACTTTTGTCAGTAAAGAACTCTGAATTACACACCTTAAGTCTTAACACAGAGAGGGAACATCTTTTCACATACATGCCTAAACTGCCATATTTGCATGTAGCAGTCAAATAACCACGTGGCTTCTTTACCTAACAAATGTGAGATTAGATTCCAAATTCTATCATCTGAGACCTAATTTTGTGACACAGATCTCCAACTTTCAGTCAGGCAGGGTTTAAAAAACATGTTTCTCAGGAAGGAAAACATCTTACAGTTTCAAATGATATAATTTCTATAGTGGAAAATGTCTCTGCCATTGTTACATTTTATTCTTTTCAGATGTTTCTGGTTTAGCTGGGAGGCGTTCCTTAAACTTTCCATTTACTCTAGATATGGCAGGTTAAGCTTGCATTCTACAAATATTCAGAAGTAAGAAAAGCTTCTGTGCATCAGACCGCTAAGTGTCAGGTAGGTACATGACGTTTCTGGTAGTACAATGTGTAAAAAGTCACATTACAATATGATCCATCAGTGAAACTAGTTGAAATAAGGTCAAAAATTAACAAGGATTCTCCCTTTGTATTTTTTCCTGTCAATTATGCTACAAGGCACAAATGCTGAAAAGATCTGAAAATACTCTCTGTACCTAGCATAACCTAGGTTTTAAGGTTCAGATGCAAAGAGGAGTTACAGCTCAAGGTCTTGAAGTAGATGAAGAGCAAAATTTTAGCTCACACCCACAGGTTACTTACTGTCAATCCTAACAAGAATGCTGCAGATTCAGAGCAATGCAGAGTCAGGGACTGAGGAATGATACACCCACTATGGAAATATACACTTGCACTGAAAAAATAGGGAGGATAACAGAAACAGCCTACTGTGTCTTACCCCAACATGAGAGGATAATTAGGGAGGGAAAGCAGAGCAGAAAGAGAAAAGCAGGCTACATGGCTGGATATGACGACAGCAGGGAGATGAGTCTTTTTACGCATGGCAGGGACTTGTTTCTCTGAAGGCAGAGATTTATAGCACTAGAGGAAGACAACAGAAATATTCCCGCATAAGAAAAAAGTTTCATCTGTCAGTTTTAAGGTGTGAAAAGAAAGTCTGGACATCAGCTACAAACCTATTTTTCCTTGATGAGTGTATTTATTGAAAGCACAATGAATTGGAAGTACTCTATGAGCCTGTTAGTATATTATAGCCTGATTTCCAAGAAGCACCTGGAGCTCTTAATACAGCCAGTAAGAGAAATATTGTTCATCACCTTTGAAAAATAAGGACACTTAATCTTACTTGATTCTTGCAGGCTAAGAATCAGTATAATGCGAGACAGATGTAAAATAGCTTTTCTTGGTAGGCAATGTTAGCTACTGTAATGCTGTACCCACATTAAAATGGTATTACACACCTGCCTCCCAAGAGACAAAAATCCAGCAGAGACCATACATGGTCAATAGACTGCAAAATTTTCTGTCCTTTCTCAGCCCTGATTAAGAATAGATGACCATGTTTATTAAGCCACTGACTGGAATAAGGAAATCTTTTGTGATCATCCACTTGTTTAGCACACATAACGTATGCCATACAAAGCCGTGCACATATGGGAAAAGCCTGCATTGTGTGTTAAAGTGCACATGCAAAACTCAATCCTCAAGAAATGTGAAGATGACAAAGTATCCACAAGAGTGATTTCCCCAATAACCTGCCACCTGTCGACAGTTCAGTTTAAAAAAAATAAATTTCATACCACAATGGCAAAACACACGAAGATGCTAAAAAACAGCATGTTGTCACAGTACTACAAAACCACATGCTGAGGTCAGAGTCCTTAATCAGGAACACAGAACAGCTGAACACGCAGAAAAAAGCAGGCAGACCTGTGCCACTAGTCTTCTAGTAATGTTTCCTTTATAAGGATTATTACCTCTTCTTTTTCTTTTCACTTTATATTTAAGATCAGTAAGAACTCATCTTAGTGATATCCCTCATGCTTTTTTTGAAATTTACCCCAAATCCTTGTTGTACGGCTTTTAACACCTCAGTAAGCCTTGCAGCATGTCAAGATTTCCAGCCAATACCTTACTACAGTATTTTCAAATGTGATGAGTGTTACACTGTGTACAGCTCCACGGCTGTCAACTGACAATGTGCTGAAACTTGGCTATGAACTAGCCTTAAGCACTCATGTCTTCATTTCCACGGGGCTCATCAAAATGCTTCTTGTCAATCCCTGTCTGATGCAGATGTACCATCTACCCATGCTGCATTTTACTCTATTCCATTTCATTCCTGACTGTTGTCCTTCCACTGTTCTCAACAGCTCGATGCTTCATAAGGAATATTTCAACTCTAACTTTATTTGTTATTTTCCATTGACTTTTCCTTTTAAGTTCTTTTGGGCTTTTCAGGCTTTGAACATTTTGTATGTATTGCTGACTGTTAATTGACTAATTTAAGGCAGCAATTAAACTACGAAACATCTATAGTCAGCAGCAACAGGCTTTTACAAAACAGTGTTGCTAAGGAGTTAGTTTCTTCTACCTTTACTAGGCCACAAAAAGTCATAATTGTACTAGAAACATATTTAATATTGACCCAGTCACATTTAATCTAAATATAAATGACAAATAAATCACATTTTATACTTACAAACTTAGTTAATACTAAAAAATTAATCTATTTTAGTTTTCTGCTGGCACTTTGCTACCTGTCATCTATCATTTACAAAATTTCAAGTCCCTAACTAAGGAACTTGAGCACATAACACTCTCCCTTCCTTGCATTTAGGGCAACCAGAAAACACAAACCCCTAGAAACTTGACTGGCTCTTTGGGAGGAATTACAGAGCAAACCAGCCTGATCATGCAACTTCTGAAGGAGGAAGAAACAGAGTCCTCCCAAAGGCCTTAGGCAAATCTTGTTCTTTGTCAAACATTCCTTTTCACAATTTTGATAAAACATTTGTCAGTTTCATGCTTTGTGCAATATTTTTTGGTTTGACCATGTTCACGCTTCTTCCCAAACAACAAACATGATGCAATTAATACTTCGACTGTTTTTCAAATGATAATGATTTCTATGACTAGAGGAATTATTAACTAAATCCTTTCAAATAATTTGGTATACATATACACAATGATTTGTTCTTGTTACTATACGCAGCTGGTTATATGGTTATTATTCCTGTTTTACACGCTGGATGACTCAAATATTTTTAAGCAGGACAAATGAAGAGGAAATGCAACTTTTCAGGTTAAAAAATGACATTCTTTAAATAGCAAAAGGCATTTGCAAACACACACAAAACCTGTCACAGCGGCCCCCGTGAGTGTGTAAGAACAACATGAATCAAAACTTGTTTTTACTCTACAGAAAATATACGGTTGTTTTATTCAAACAACCCTACTGAATTATTCACACACTTCCTATGTTGATATAATGCCACACTGGCATTGTGGCCACACATAAGAACGGTGACATTCACTCGGAGCAAAGAGCATCACATCATTTTGGTATTCCAAAAGAAAAAGAAGGCTTATCATGCTTCAAAGCAGTTATTCATCAATAGTTAAAGCAATTATACATAAAATGTGTTAACACCTTACTAGACAGGTCACAGAAGAGTCAACTGTTCAATTATGTAAGTTAAGTCATCTACAATAAGTGTTCACCAAATCATTTAAACATCTTAATACAAAAATGTCCTGGGTGTGGCAACACTCAGAAGGTTGTGGGAGGTCTGGAAGTTAGAGGAAAGAGAATAGGCCAATCATTGCATGCCCCATACAGCCTTGAAAACTTGGAAAAATGTATAAAATGCCATTACTTCACTATGCTCAGAACAGCAGCTTTTCTCACTGTTTTCTCACCTCTTTTATAAAAGAACTCAAATGAACTCCTATGTGGTAACAACTGCAGTAACAAAGCTTACATGCACACATACTTCATAGAGAACTTCTGGGAGATCTGTGCTATAGTGATGGCATTATGTTTTATTTTCAATTTGACGCATCAATAAATTTTTAATTTTACTAACTTGAATTTTAAAAATTAATGTGAATTTCAGTCAAAGTTGAATTCTGGAAAATTCCTATCCATTCCTTTGTTTTCTTAAATAACAAGTCCACCATAAATCTACAATGCCTGAGAAACTTTCTGGGAGATGTACTGATTCTGGATGGAGTCGATTTTCTTCACAGCAGCTGGTAGAAGTGCTGTGATTTGGATTTGTGACTGAAACAGTCTTAGGAACACAACAGTGTTTTGGCCAAGGCTCAGCAATGCTTGTACAGTGTCAAGCTTTTGTTTCTTTACCCTCTTCCCACTTTGCTCTCCCCAGCAAATAGGCTGGGGGTGGTCAAGAGGCTGCAAGAGAAGTCAAGCTGATTAGAAGACTATTCCATACCATATGACTTCGTTATCAGCAAAAAAAAAGCTGGAAGAAAGGAGGAATAAGGAGAGAGGTTTGTGGTTATGGTGTTTATCTTTCTAAATAACTGTTACACGTGCTGACACCTGGCTTTCCAGAAAATGGCTGCCTGTCAATGGGAAGCAGTCAATAAATTCTTTATTTTGCTTTGCTTGCTTGCACCACTGTGTTTCACCAGTCAAACTCTCTTTATGTTGACCCACAAGTTTTCAGCTTTTGCCCTTCAGTTTCTCCCTCCCATCCCACTGTAGGGGAGTAAACAAGAGGCTGGGTTGGGGCTTATGTGCCAGCCAGGGTCCACCCACCACAGGAGCTCTTTGCTTTGCCTAAAGCACTTGTATATGCCAATGCTTCAGTCCAAGGCACCAAATCTTTCAACCAACAGCCTCTATCCAGTTCCCATATTCGCAACAATTGCTTGTTGTAGATGCTGTCAGCATGCAGGTCTAGGACAAAAAAAATGGGAGACAAACCTACTTTTTGATTTAGCCAGTCACAACTTGAAAATCTTCATAAAACTTAAGATTGTAAAACAGTGAAAACCTTGTTCTTGCATTTTCATGCTGTACTCTAAGGACAGTTAAGAGCTTTCCATTTAAAGACTTATTTCCAAACAATAACAAAAAATACATCATATAGAAGAACTGGAGGAAGTGGAACATTCCTAAGAACATTATTTCTTTCTATACAAAGAATCTATGACTGCAGCTTAAAAAAACCCGAAACCCAAAACAAAACCAGAAGATTAATATAAATCAATGAAGCAGATTAAGTCAGAGGGTAAAAGGAAGACACAGACCCCACAGAGCCAGAGCACAACTTTATTGCCAAGTTTACAGAAATTCATGTATCTTCACATACAAACACACAAACAAACAAAAAAATCTAGAAATGACAGAATTCCTGTAGTTTCCACTTCTAAACCTGTCCCCACACTGATCTGAATTTTTAAAAAAATTCAGAAGTAAGAAGTACACCATAAGCCTCCTGTTTTCAGCTGCTAGGTTTTAACTGATGTAGGAATACTGATATGTGTAATGTTACAGAAGAATCCATGTGGCTTTTATTAAAGAAAACTAAACCTTATATACCTAGTTTAATTCCTTAATGAGTCCACCTACTAGGTGGAAGCAGATGCAGTCTAGCAGGATACCCAAAGGATCTCAACTGTAGGCTCTTCAAGAAAACAAGGCACAAGCGAGGTTCCTTACATGGGTAAGAAATAAGAATGAGCAAGTGGGGAGTATGTGACTAATTTTCACACTGGAAGGAATGCTGGGACTCATGCTGACTCACTTACTCTTAAGTGATCTCAGGAGTGAGGAAAGGGACAAACAAAGCTGGTCACAAGCTTTGAAAACCAATGACGAAGTGTTAAAAATTACTACAATTCCACTTCCTCATAAAAATCCTGAGCCAAAAAATTATCTGACCCTGGGGAAAGACCCAGGGAAATGCTGCTTTTCCCGATAAACTGGCTGCTGGCAGACAGAGGATCCTAGGCTAGACTGTCCCTTTGGTCTTACTTTGCACAAACGATCTCTCATATGCTGTGACTTCCTATCCAAGCATTTTCAAGAGCTCTTAATTCATCTGATGTTCTTGGATAATACAAACTTCTATTAAACTAAACATGAAAAGGTTTTCAAATCATTCCTCAGCAGGATCTCTTTATGAGTAAAGTTTTTTCAAGTTTTACACTAGTATTTATAAACAATACAGAAATCCAACACAATTTCAAACATTTGTAACCATTGTAGAAAAAAAAAACTTTTAAGGTTCCTGAATTCCCCAGAGGGACTCTTGAACCTCTTTTAACACAGCATTTGTAATTTTTTTCAGTAAATCTACTTGCCTAATTTGTCTTAATACATTCTTCAGTCACAAAAGCAAATAAATTCTTCTTTTTTTTTTTTTCCCCCCTTCATTTTTACAGTACTTCAGTACTAGATTTTTAATTGACTTCTGCTTTTTTCCAATTTTAAAATTTGCCTGCAATGCCTACATAATCAATAGAGAACAGCACTTGCTGAATTTGACAAAAGTATTCCTATTCACCTGAATATTTCAGGTGGCTTTGCACCTTTTTTGTTAAAAACAACCCCTGTTGACAAGTGTCTCAATTTTATTGTGATCTCTAACTTAACTCTGCAAATATCTCCAGATTTTTTTTTCAGGATAGATTGCAAATTTTTTAGTTTAATAAAATTAGTAAGTTTCCTCATTTTTCTGAAGAAACTTTTTCCTTCTGAAACTCTAACAAAACCACCATGGCTTTGCTCAGCTCCTGTAGTTTCACCGCCCCCCAAACTGATTGAAAAAAACAAAAACCAGTCATATTTGAATGCATCTGACAAAGAATAAATTTTTCACTGAGGAAGGAAAGAGGTAAGATTAGACAGAACTTTCCAAAGACATCATCTTCCCTCTCCTTTGCAATGCATTACCCCCACTCATGATTTTGGTCAATTGCTCTGTATTATCAGAGTCTTGTTTTACTTTTCAGTGAACAATCTCTAGATTTGGAACATAACCCTGCCTAGGTCCTACCTGGCACATAAGAACCTAGTATTTCATGCTCTCCTGGACTTGTTCCTTCTGTACGTAATAGAAAACACTATTTTAAATATATAAATATATGAAGAAAATATATCTATTTGCCACAAGTATGTACAGAGTACAACAACTGTGCTAGTTCTTTCCTTCAATTTAGACTCGAGCACAGTAGCTACAAGCTTCCCTTTTAAACCTCGACATAAAGCGAAGAAGCTTTCCCCATGACTAAGTTGCAGGAGAGCTCTATTTTCCTCTGGTGAAAATTCTCAAATTCTCTGAAGAGGTTATTCAAATCTATAATTGCATCTTCCTTTTGTAGACCTCGTTTAAAGGCATCAAATTTCTGCTTTTATTTCTAATACAAAATGCAATAACCTCACCTCTGTAACATTTTAATACTTACCTGGCATATATGCCTGAACTAACTGAAGGGTATTGAAGATTTTCACAACCACCTACAGTAAAAAGTAACAAGGCTACTTCACTTTTGCTGGTGCTCACTGTTTGTGGATAAGGACATACAGCCATTCAAATTTCAGGAATTTTTTTTCTGGTTTTCTTTTTTTTTCCTCCCTAATTTCAGCTTTGGAGGAACTGTTCTATACTCCTCAAGATATTTCCTCAGGACTTTTGGAACTGGGATGTGGGCAGAGGCTACTTCTGATCAGTTGTGCTGTTCAGAAATCACTCAGAACTAAGGGTGTCCATAGCTATCTGCTTCCTGCAACGTTTCTTTTCTCCACAAAAGGAAAGAAAGGAATAGATTCACCAGTCACATCACACCTTTTCAGAAAGTATGGTTCCCTACTACTGTTGGCTTCCCATGAAGGCCCGAACTCAGCAGCTTTCCTTCTTCTCATATGTAATAACAGACCATGGCAACTCTCCAGTCCAGAGATTGTCCTTGCGCAGTTGATTCATACAATGGTGCTTTGATCCCTGACATGGACTTCAACTCATACTGAAATAATCCTGCTGCCACTGCACCTGTGGCCGGTAGGTTCAGGCTCACTAACACTGCTACCGTGATCCCTTCTGTCCAAACCAGCATAACCAGCTTTGGACTTCTGCACTCAGACACAACATGTACAACACTCACGGTGAGAATTATTCAAGTAACTTATGAGAATGGTATATTCACAGCATTCTAGCAAAGAGTGACTTTGTTTGCTGTACCTCTTAACAGACTGACTACAATCATACAATCAGAGGAAAAGCGGGCAAGAGGGAGGGAATACACCTCATCCTGAAGTACACAAAAAAAGAAAAAGAGGGAAGCAAGGGAAATATACTGACTGGGATTACTCTCCCTTCATCACTACTGCCAGCCATGTGTTCAGCAGTACCTATGTCTTTTTTTAAACTGCAAAATGCTAAACTCTAGAAGAGAGAAGTCTTCAGATACCTGCTAACAATTAAACATATACTCTGTAGACATCTTGTGGAGTTTTTAATGGTTTAGATAGGTATTTGTCAGCTTGTGAAAGGTGAGGGAAGGAAAGTCTGGAACTGCAACCTATCGAAGAATGACGTATGCAAATACCTACAGGTCTGAACTTGTAGAAGTAAAAGGAGTTTGAGCAGTGACTGCACTTACCTGTATATACTATAAACATCTGGTGACAGCTCTAGATTCAAACAATGAAAGTAACTAGCAGGTTATTCTAACACAGATAATCTGACCTATTTTCCTGAATCAGGTACTTAGCTGTCAGACAAAATTTTACCTCTTATTGCCTCAGGTATTTGCAATTTTTGTCTCTTACTATCTCCAGGAGAAATTAGAGCTGTGCTTTATTTTAAACTGAAGGGGTTTTTTTTAAATAATACCAGCACTGTGGCATTTGGCTTATATTTGATTTTACACTATGCATGGAACAAGCTGACAAGAAATATTTTTAACAGAGAATTTAGAAAATAATTAGGAAAGGATGATGGAAACTGCAAATATTAGAAAAATTCACTTTTTATAGAGGTTTTAACTATCACTAACTTATTTTTAGTTAAATTGATTAACTTTAATTCATTTCAGTTAAATGAGACTTCAAGTTAATGATGTATCTCTTGTCTTTACCCCAGTGATGATAAGCACTCCCTGTGAACTAGACCATGTAGTCTGAGTATGCTACAGTGAACTGATACTATTCTCCTTCACTCAACAAGCCCTGAATGACTCCTTCATGAACTAGCAGAAAGTATCTCAAGACCATATGGTCCACTTCTCAATGGCTAAATGCGGACTGAAAATGAATTAAACTGGTATTTAGCAAGTAAGTATTCCACTTACTGCGCACTGAAAAAAAAGACACAGGGTGCTGTGGCAAGAGGAAAAGAAAAATGCTGGTTGATATTTGATAACAGCATCTAGTAATTATTTTTTATGTTATCTTCGTGTCTCCCTTTCTTCCTGCCTTCTCCTAAAATGTCCTGCATTTTCACTTATATTCACTCCTATGGCATTCACAAGTAAAAAATAAAAAACCTCAGACTGAAACTCAGGATATTTGATTGATTGATAAGTCCGCTGAAGCTTCAGGGCTCAGCCTTTAAGAAGTAACAAGCTTGTGTGCTTCAGCCTGTCTTGGAGGCAGGGAAGAGAGCAATACTCCCTTTGTCCAGTTAGCTCTTCAGAGAGGGGACCCACTTAATGCATATACACACACATCCTTTCCCACATAAAGAACCTCTATTTCACTCAGGCAAACAGTAGCCACCATAAAGCAAAAACCATCAAAATAAAAACATTACATCCCCACAACTCCTACAAAAAAAAAAGAGAAGAGCTCATGGATCAAAAGAGCACATTTGCTGTTAAGCACATGGACAAAGTTTACAACGACTGAGGGACAGCTAAACTGAACCAAGTAACATGAAAAACGTTCGGGTCCTTTTGTAACCACTCATACAGCAGTATGCCACAGCTGGCCAACAGGAAACCTCTTGAACATAACCTATCATAACCTGCATGGCAAGAGGTTCTGCAGCTTATGAGATTAGAGGGCAAGAACAAATATACAAACCCCGAACACATCCCCCAAAAGTTTTCACTTTTTGTACTCGTGGTACTGCTACAATGAACAGATACAAAAAAAGTTGTGTTAAGTTAAAAGATCTTTTGAATACCTGTTGGAGAAAAGAGTAGTTTCTTACAAAATTCATTCTCTCCTTGCTTCATTTACACCTCATCACTGCCACATAAGCATCCACAGTAGCACTACAGAATACATATGAATTGTGTGTTTTCTTTGTAATAAAAATATATTTGAGAAGTATTGAGTCCCATATAAAATTGAGTCAGTTTGCTAGATAAGCTTAATTACATTCGTATGTATTACTCCAAAATATCTTTGTAACTTTTAAGTGCCAAGCAGTTCCTCCAGTACTGTTCCAGTTCAGTTCTGGTTTTTTTGTTCTTTCCTTTTTTGCCTAAGTTGGACTATACTATTAACACTTTCACTGAGAATGTTTTTTGCTTCCTCCTACCCCTTTGTCTGTGCTGTTTATTAGTTTCCTCATCCTCTTCCCAGCTTGAAGAAAACCTTTTTTTCCTTTCTCATCTTTTTTTCTCCTTTTTCATCTGTTGTCCTTAAACATAGGATCACCACTGATTATTTCCCTATCAGGGAGAGTCAGATGAAGGTAACTGATCTCAACTTTAATGTTAGATCTATGCTTTGTTACACCACAACATGAACCTCTACCTCAAGCCTTTTTCACTATCCTCTGCAACTTCCTGTTCTCCAGCCTCAGGGACACTTCATTTACTCTGCTGCTGTCCATTCTAGGACTCTTCAATTGCACGGGCCAAGTTCTTGCAGGCATTGCAGAATTGGTGTGCCTTGTACTGCCTTGCACAGAGGAGGGTTTCTACTGATTACCTGGCTCCATCTATGCAGAGTTTTCCCTACTAACACAGTAAGAATCTTGAAGGAGAAGGTTGCCCAAATTTACCACATTGTTCACAAGGTACAGGCTCTCAACTCCTCTGGTAAGACAGAAATTCCACAATTTAGACAGTCAGAGAAAGTGACCAGACATTTATACGGGCAATACCAAGTGCAAAAAACAGACTGGGCAAAGACAGACAAGCAGAGATTTTCCTGAGAGCAACCTAAAAGCTCCCCCCTTTCAGAAGTCCTCACACTATATTCAACTACTGTATTTCTTCATTTTTTCACCTGAAATTTCATTTCTTTTTTCTCCTGCCCAGGCCTGATGGCTTTAGTTAAAATCCTCTCCCTTCCTCCAAAGGGTATTCTTCCCAAGCTAGGCATTTCTAGTCAATACAAACCCTTTTGCTTCCCATTATAAACCACTTCTGTACAGAGTAAGTGAGCACTGTTCTGCATGGGATGAAGGCAAATTTAGATCAGTGACAGGGTGCTTCTTCCTCCCTCTAACCCATGATAAAGAAGGAAGAAAACATCATTGCTTGTCCACAGCTTCATATCTCTACAGATCATCAATTAAAGAAATACACAGGCCATGTGTAATGCAGTAATACAATTATCATTTCATCATTCAGACTTGAGAAATCGAAAGAAGTGGTCACACTAGAAAAAAAAGTGCTCTTATCTGGTACAACTGAGGATGAGGCCGTTTAATCAATGTTTGGTTTGGGGTTTTTTTCTATTATTTTTCATTGGGAAAAATTAAACATCAAAATTTCAACATCTATTTTTTTTTCTTAAAATAAAACAACAAAACAAACAAAATCAAGTGCTTGAATGTTTTGTGTTTACAAATCGAAGACAAGAAGCTGACCAAAAAAAAAGGCCTTTGATAGAATTATAAAAAGTCATTGTTTGTACCAGAAAAATAAAGCATGAACTCCCAAACAGGTCCTGTTCTCTTGTTAACCCAGCAGCAAATCTCAAGTTAAATACTGTAATCATGCCAGTCATTAGTTACTGCTCAGCCTCCTGTCTCCAGCCCCGGAAATTAGTCTGCTCAGAGCCCAGATAGCTGAATGAACAGTCACGTTTTATCATATAACTGAGGCTGGGAGGCCAATCTGAAGGAAAGCTACATATGTTCTATATTAGGAAGAAAATGCCTCATTTAAAAGAATTTAATTTACAGAACAATAAGAAATATGCATTTAAAAAATAGGAATGTAAAAAAAAAAAAGCAAACACCCAAACAACAACAAAAAAATGCACAAACAAAACAAATCAAAATCTCTTACAACTCTGATGTGATTTGCAGGAGAATCTCACCTAACCTTAAACTATAAAATTTTAGTTAAAAAGTCATGAACTGTTGCTAAACTCAGTTTAAAATTAAAGAGTCATTTCTTACTGTAAAGTATTACAGGCACCTATTACAACAGACAATCATTGTCCTTTGCATTTTGTTGTAAACCATAAACTTCTTAGGTTGAAAGCATAAATTACAAATTACTATTAAAGAGAACAGGCATTTAAGGTATCTTTTATGATTTCTTCATGCTCATGTAAAGCATAAAAAAATTAACATTTACAGTTACTATATTAGAGAATTTTTATAGTCATTACCAAGATAAACTACAGGAGTGATCTTTCTTTAACTGAATAATAGTACAGTAAATTAGTAACAACTTTTTTTTGAGTATGATAAAGCCTAGGCAACACTAAGAGATAAGTGAAATTTTACTTAGCCCTATCTGCCGATATAAAAGCATATTATATTAGATATGCAAATTATACATGCAATTATATGTAAACGTATATTTTTGTGACAGTGACAGAAGCAAATTTGGCTTACTACATTCAAGTAAAGAAATGTAAACTTTTAATTATAATAACTCAATTTCCAAATAACCACATCATGTAGCTTAAATCTCACATAACAATAGCATTCTACACAAAGAATTAAAAGGCTAAGGCTTTCAAGGACAGCTAAGAAATATGGATGCCAAAATACAGGTGTTTAATTCCTTGACGTGGTTTAAATTCTGCAGCTTAAAGTTTCGCAATTAATTTTAAGAAAGCAAACTTCAAGGCTTTCATCATCACAAAAGTTAAGTTACAATACCCATATGTACTACAATCTTCTAAACAAGTCAACCTGTTTCACGTGTAAGCATCGCTATTAAAAACTCTGAGACATCATCACAGCTGGGTCTGTCATACGTGTTAACATCATTCCACAGTCCTGATACCAGTCAGAGAACAGAAGCAAATCTTAACCAGGAATGTTTGCTTCTATCAAAAAAGTAAGCTTACCAAGTTGTACAGCAATAACTTGGGAAAAAAAAAAAAAAATTCAATCTGAATACAATTAATTAAAAAACCCAGCAAAACAACTTTGCAATATTACAATTCTATCATGTTATATATATAGTTCAGCTATAGCTGTCAGCCATCTTTGATACATAGCTTAGACTGTTGAATTTGGACAAATGCAAACTCCATCTGAACTAAGGCTCAAACTAAGCAGCTTAGCATAGTACAATCCCTTGAAAATCTATCCGAAACTGGTAGTCTCTTATTTTAGCTGGAAGGCAGGTGTACAGTCTACAAAAAAATATTTTTGAAAATGGCTGTAAATATTAACAGTTTTTAACAGAATTTTTAACAAAATTCCTATTTCCCCACTAAGCAAAATATAAAGGATTTGAGTTCTTGTGCTTGGTTCATAAGAACAACTATAGAGAATGAGCTGGATGTAACACATAACAGCAAAAACCTAAACCAACAGCAATGAATAGAACTTGGTATATCTGATTTTAAGAATGAAGGTGACAAGCAATTAGAGACAAAGAAACAAATTAATCCTTTACATTTCTCTGTTGCTTGTGACATCTAGTGGGTATATAAAACGGCCCTGAAGAGCAAACAGAAACTCTTGCTTTTTCAGTGTTTGGTCTAGGTATTTCCTTCATCTACATGGAAATTATTTCCATTTCACCGTCAACAAAAGTAAAAAAAATATAAATGCTGCAAGATACTTTCACAATTTAAATACAGCTTTGAGCACTTCAGAGATGAATTTGAAAGGGATGATTCCCTTCAGAAGCCATTTCTAAACACAAGACTGACAAGAAGGTGCTTGGGAGCAGCCAATATGGGCTTATCAAGGGCAAATGTCATCACTGCTTTCAAGCCTGAAGTCATTGTTGCCAAGGACAAGTAAAGGGCCATGGATGTTTCTTGACTTGGGTAAGGCTTTTGAAACAGAATTCCATCGAGAGACTGTGATTGGTGAGATACAGGCTGAATAAGTGAACAATAAGTAAGGTAAGTGGAAAATTGTCTGGACTCCTGACTCAAAGAGCTGTGCTAAGCAAAGTTCAGCTAGAGGCCAAGAAACTAGTGCAGTCCCTCAGGGATGAGTACTGGGACAAGGAACAGTTAGTTTAACGTCTTCATTGACAACCTGGGTAATGGTACAAGTGCATACTCTCAGCAAGACTGCAGATGACATGAAATTTGGGGCACCAGTCAATATGCTGGAGGGCAGGTATGCTATTCACAATGATCTGGACAGCTTAGAAAAAATGAGTGGACAGTTATCTCATGAAGTTCAGTAAAAGCAAAGGAAGTCTCACCTCTGGGATGGAATAACCTGATTGGAGGCTAACCACCTGCACAGCAGCTCTGAGAAAAAGGCTATGAGTTCCTAGTGGACAACAAGCTGAACATGAAGCAGCAGCGTACCCTTGCAGCAGTTAAGGTCAGCTGAATGGGCTGTACCAAGGTAAGTGTAGCATTAAACCCAGGGAAGCGGTCCTTCTCTTCCATTTGGCACTTTTAAGACTGCACCACAGTACTATGTTCAGTTTTGGACTCTCAATAAAAGAACAAAATGGTCATACTTAAGAGAGTCCAGAGGAAGGCCAGTAAATCATTTAGGGAGCTGGAGAACTTACCCTCTATTGAGACGCTGCGGGACCCAAGTTCATTCAGCCTCTAAGTTACACTTACACAATTCTAATGCCATCAGTAATTTTGCTGTAATGTTACTCCACATAGCCGAGAACAAAAGACGGCTCATCTTTAAATTATTATACAAACAAAATAAGCAGCCTCAATTAGCTTAAGTTCTTACCAATTGTGACAGCTTTGTATTTGCCAGTCTGAAATGTGCTACCAGACTGAAAAGGAAGACACTTTCTAAAACTACAAATAATAAATGGTTTACTGAAAGCTTACTGTCTCAGCCAGAAAACACAAAGCATAAAATATGCGTATACTGTCTTGTTGCACATAACTGTTCATAATTTCCTTCCTTAATTCTTTCTTTTACCTCTTTCACACTGAGGGCCAGTAAATCCATAGACACATGCACAGCGATTAGGTCCAATACACCGTCCTCCATTCTGGCAGCCATTTTCACAGACAGCTTTAATTAACAACAACAAAAAAGCAATGTTATTTCAAAGATTGCTACATGTGGTGTCAAAAAATAATTTTTTTCCTCTCAACTGCTCTAAGCCTTTCTGGACCTGAAGATCAAACTGATCCGCTTCCTACCTATCACGACTAACAATAATGATTGTTCAAGTCAAATTCCATTAGCACCCATTTAATGCTATTTGGAAGCATCTGCTTAATTAATCATATGCAGCACATATTCTTAGCAGATGTTAACTTAGTATATTTTTAACCAGTAGTGCAGCTCTAGACACTAATCATAAGAAATTACATCCATCACCAAAATTAGCAGATAAAATCTTAAGTATTTTGAGGGGTTATGAGCATTTTAAGTTGTGCTATTCAGTCACAACACCAACAAGACTTTCCAGAAGGGAGGCTTTTGGAGACAGCTAATTCAGCTCCCAGAGTTGATACTGCTGGCAGAAGTCATGTTCAGAGTAAGGGGAAAGAATTACCAGTTCAACACATCTTTCTTTAAGTACTTTCAAAAAATGTCTTTCCTAAAAGATCCCTACAAGAAAGAACACCATATTTTGGGGTTACAAATCCACAGTATATATAGATGGAGAAGGTCCTTTACAGTTGTGGCACTTCAGAGCATCCACTCATGCTGTTTACCAGTGGTGTGAATCAAGCACAAAGCCTACTGCCAAAGCACCAATATCTTCTCCATTTGAGAGGAAGACAGGTCTTCAGCAAAGTTGAAAAATACCTCTGGAAGAGTGCTTTAACTAATTCTGTCAGGCTCATTGCCGCCAGGACATACAGCCTTGTTCAGAATTAGCACATGTTCCAAATCAAATCATTTCACCCTACAAGGACAGCCTCATCATTTTAAAGTGTCTCTGAACAACAGCAAAGAAATTTTGGTCTACAATTTGAAGGTGGTATTTCTAACATATTTGAGTATCCCGTGCAAAAGAACCTCAGCAACCTAGAGAAGGTAAATATTGCAAACTGGCAAGAATGTGCATATGCTTCCTATATCACAATGGGGAACATAAAGTATACTGTTATGTGGAAATGTGATAAAGCCTTACTTCTTATCAGGAACTACAAAACTGAACTACTGTTTACTGAGAATACATAAAATTAAGACACTTCTCTACATATGTTACATTACTGAATTAATGGACAATGACACTTTCATGAGACAAGTGAATTCAGTAGATTTAAGAAACAAGCACATTTTACTAAAAAGAAATATATATTTATATTTTTCAGACATTCATTACATACTGCATCTAGAAGACAAATATTCAATTTTACTTTAAATTTTAACTGTCCTCTATACTGAGACCACTCTCCAGAGTTTTAGATTTTTTGGATTGCTTTAGAGTAATTTCTTGAAAACTCAATCCTCTTATCATTTATTCATCGGAAATATGCTCCATCTGAGAGCAGTGAGGTGTTGACCTAATACCTTAAAATTAGAAGGAAGGGCACAGCAATTCATAATAGTAAACCTGACTGTGACTAGGCTCACATTTTGGGATTACAGCTATTATCTAAAATTCTAGAGAACTTTATCCAGGTAGAAATAAAGCAAGAACAAGACTGCTCTACAGCACTTGCAGAAATGACTAAGACAGAAGGATGCTCTTCCACACTATTCGGTTTAACTGTTCTTTGCATAGCTGCCTTTTGTCTGCCTCCAGTTCCTTCACACTACCTGCAGCAGTTTATTTCTCAGCTAATTAGTAGCCAGCTGGCCTCAGAATACACTTTGCATCTTTCTTCATCCCTGCAGCCTTTAGTGATTTTTATTGTTTTCTAAATTTATATAGCTTGTAAACACTGTACTGTGATAGGTAGAGCTGTGCAAATAATTCACTTTCTAGCTTCTCTGCCAAACCAAAAAGGTATTCAAAAGTTTGAACTGTATTTAATCTTTTTCCCTAGACAAGTAGAAAACAAAAAAAAATGCTTTAACCCAGCAGTTAGGCTGTCCTTCTAAGATGGAGAAACTTTATCAAAAAGAATGAAAGCCTAGTGGTCATGTGGTAAGAAAAGGAGCATGGGATGTATACTGCCATTGCTCCCAAAGGATTTTCCAAAACTATTTGGTGAATTCAATCCCTATCTTGAATTTTAAAGACTACAAATGCACTTCATGCATGAACTGACCTTCAGCTAAACACTGTGTGCCAAAACAGCATTAAATTTCTCACAGACAATTCATTATATCTTGGCTTTATTTGCCTACACTACTTAAAGGAAAAAGGCTAACTTGCAGGATTTAGGCAGATTTAATCTGAGATGCAACAGAGCAATTACTTACGCTGCCCACAGTAAGTTCCCACATAGCCCTTCTGGCACTGGCACTGGTCATCCATGCACGTGCCACCGTTCAGGCATCTGATGCTGCACTGTTGTACTTCAGTGGAGCCCAGGCAGAGAGATAACAGTGTTAGGCAAAATTACCACACTGGGAAGGCAAATATGAATAAAAACAGAGACATCTGAAAGTAGACATGACCTTAGTACAATATATGCTATATATTTAAGTGAACACTGAGGTATTTTTGTAACCAGATCCATTGAAGCTGTAACTATTAGTCAGCCATTATTTTCAAAGCAACCATGAAGTTTCTTAGAGTTTTACATGACTGTATCATAGAATCATAGAATCATTAGGCTGGAAAAGACCTTTAAGATCATTGAGTCCAACCCTTGTTTATGAACTTAAAACTTTTTATTATCTTGGAGGCTGTACAATCTTCATTTCTTAAGAAAATGGACTTGATGAAAATGTTAATACCACATACATTTATACTTAGACTTGGTATATCTTTAAAACCATTATTTTTTCAGTTTGTCACGCAGAGCAAACATCTATACAAGGTAGATCAAGCTTTATCAAAAACTGGAGATATACCGAAGTTCAGTTAAACACGTGTACACAATAATCACAAGTTACTCTGAAAGAATTTACACAGTAGTTATTTTTGAGCTGACACTCAAAAAGATTACTCTAAAATTAAATTTCTAATGGAAATAAACATAGTCCTTACAAGATTTTGATCCACAAGTAGGTGATATTTGTCCACTCGCACAAGTGCACATGTTAGGACGGGAACAAAATCCATCACCACAGCTATTTCTACAAATTGCTGAGGAAGAACACAATTAAAAGACAGTGAATAACAGTAACCTTAAACTACAGGGAAAAAAGCTAGAAGCATAAGTAACAGTAAATTAATCAAACTGAATTTTGGTGTAATCAGTATCTCTGACAAATTTAAAGATATACAAAATGAAATATGGCACAATCTCTCTAGGCAGCCCGTCCCAGTGTTGCTAACCTCACCGTGAAGAAATATTTATTTCCAAGTCTTGGAGAG
>WUAM01000287.1:18817939-18829294 GCA_024336885.1 Actenoides hombroni
CAAGGTCGAGTATTAAGGAGGTGAACGGTGCTTGGTGATGTCACCCGGTCTGGAACGGCTGAGCGGGGAGCTTTGCCGTGGCCCAGCAGCCCAAGGTGCAGGATGAGGCAAGGCACGGCCCGGCAGGGTGAAGGCTGGAGGTGGACCTTCCGCCGCACCTCGCAAGGGCTCGCAGCCGGCGCTGGAGGTGTCCCGGCAGTCCGCACCCAGCCTGTGCGTAGGTAGGGGCCGCGCTGGGGCCCGGCACGGGAAACATCCTGCAGCGTGCGGGAGCGCCTTCCCGTCCGGTATTGGTTCAGCCTTATGTACTGCTATTTTTGTCAGCAAGCTGACAAATTTCTTCAAAACACGTGAAGAGCACCGAGAGTGGCTTTGAGACTTTGAACTGTAGTTTGCTTCAAGATGAGTTTTTGCTGTTCTTGTTGTTTTTCTCTTGCTGTTCTCTCAACATAGGCATCTTAAAATGAATAAAAATAATAAAAAACAAACAATAACAAACCAACAACCACACACCAAGAAAACAAACAAACAAACAAAAACAACAACAAACAACGCGAACAAACGGCTTGGCTAATTTTGTACTTTTTTATCTAAACGTGCTGAATCGTTAGTAAAAAGCAAACAAAAGCAATGAAGATACATCTCTGCAGAAAGTCCCTGAGTGCTCTCTGTGGGTCGTTCTGAGAGCAACAAGATGCAATCTGGTTTTGTCATCTAGGACTTAATCGCTTTTAATTACAGCTATACGTTTGAGCACCTCAAAATACGTACCATGGCATAGTTTGGCAACCAGAATTACTTTTTTTTGCCTTCAAAACAAAGCAAATGTAGCAGCTTCTTTTAGCAACGTGCGTATTATCTTCCACTTCTAATTCTGGAATGAGAAGCAGGAGCCATGTTTTATTATCTCTGTAAGAAAACCCACTAGCCAAGAGATCATGAAGCCATTCACTTATTCAAGTCACTGTCCTAATTTGATGGCCCAATGGCTCTAATAGGGGTTCCATTTACAGCTCTATATTCTGAATGTTTAGAAGCTGATTTACTTAGAATTTGGAAGTTAGCAAAAAAAAAAAAAAAAAAGATTGCATGGGAGGATCTGAATCTTGAAAGGTAAAACCTTGAGAAATTAAGCATTTAAGGAAGGAACTATTTAATGAAGATCAGTCAGTAGAGTTCAGGAACCACATGAGTATAGGTGAGGTTTGGAATTTCTTTAAAATAGAAGCTGTTAAACCTGTTGTGAATGAGATGTGCCTGAGGAGCCAGGGAGAGAGGATTCCATGCCTATTGTGTGAATAAGCTATCTCAAGAAAAATGCAAAGAATAAGCAAGCAGGCTACAAAGAATAAAAAGGAAAGAACTGATCCGAGATAAGCTTAGGGCCTTGGATATCAGGAAGGACACAGATAAAGAAGTAATTCCCAAAGTTAAACAGCTACATTTTGAAAAGGACAACACAAGAAAATCTTGAGGAAAAGATAAGTGAAATAATAAAACCCAAGCAAACAAACAAAAAGTGAACCAGTTATGCAGCAGGGGTGAGCTAAAAATTAGGGGGGGGGAAGATGTTATTTTTTGGTTTTGTGTTTTGTTTTGTTTTCTTTCTTTGAAACTGCCAATATCGAGCACAGTAGCAAAAGCAAATGATCAGCAGTTACCAGTGATTTGTAAACTGATTTCTAAGACTCAGAGAAACTGATGCATTCAAACCAGAAGAGGACTAGGTAATACCTTCTTCCAGTTTTGAAAGGAACTAGCGCACATAACAACAACAAAAAAAATTTAATAGCAAGGAGTTTTAATTCTGATAAAATTGAGGTAAATGGTCAGTGTAAGCATGCATACAAATGAAGTTATTACCAACAAAGCTGTCTTCATTTATAAGGAATTCATTAATACTTTTTGTGGGTACAAGACACTGATTGGTCATCATCTAAAATAATGATTATGTTCTGATCATTCATGTTAGAAAAAGATACGGTAAAATTTGAACAGCTGTACATAAAAGCCACTAGCATGGTCAAGGGACAAAAAACACTGCTGAAGGGTGTGGGTTACTGAGCTAACAGCAGTTCTCTTAAAAAAATAGTGAAGGAGAAATAGAAGAAAAAAAAAAGTACAAAGTGATGATGATTTGAATTAGTGCTACAATGAGAATAGTTCCTTAGATAAGAAAAGGAATACAGCTCTGCATTAGTAAAAGTAGAACCTAAAAACTGTAAGTTCTTTTAGGATGAAACTGTATTTCTTTAGGAAAGATGTCACGGGCTGTGCTTCCCATCTCTTAAAAAACATTAGAAACTCATCCACATTTTTCCCATGTGGCTGACTTTTTTCTTCACAAACAAGGTGGACTTACACAAACAATGTGGGAGTTACTATTGAGCAAAGGCACTCTACCGTTTTGACATTTGGAAACAAAGTAAAAATGTGGGCAATCAGTTCACTAAAGCAAGACTGTAAACTGTGATTTCTTGGATGTAAGTAATTTCTTTTAGTCCTAAAAAAGTGTCTCTCAATGTCCCCATTTGATTGTCAGTTAAAAACATTCTCTGATATTCATTACCCTGACTTATTTAAAGCACCCAGTGATGAATGACTAGATCAGTACAGGTTATTAAAATTACAACTTACAAGAGAATGTCAGGTTTAAAAAACACTTTTTTTTTTCCTTAATGCTGCTGTCCAAGCTGCTGTCATGTTATTTTCATTAATTTGAATCTATTGTAGACTGGTCCCGTCCTACAGAGTTTTCTCTTAATAACAGAGACTGCAGTGTTGCACCCATCTGTTTACCCAAGGCCATAGTTCAAAGAATAAATCAGATAAATTAAAAAACATACTTGACATAAAAGAATATACTTACCTCAAAGAAAGGGTTTTTCAGTAGGATAAAGCTTTTTTTGTTTGGTTGGTCTAGGCTTTTTGGTTTTTGGGTTTTGTTACTTTTTTTAAGGCTAAGACAATACAGTAAAAATTCTATTAGTACAGATGTGTGAACTTGTGCTTCTGTACAAGTATATTTGAAGAGCACAGCCCCTACCTCTTCAGTACCTTAAGTATCAGACACCAGTTTTAGGATCACAGTATGTGATCCACAGAGTCACCAGCTCACAGACCTAAGCACTTGGATTTATAGAGGTACAGGATGCGATTTGCTTGTCCTTCCACAGGGATATACTGGTAAGGGAGGATTTATCTTAGTGCCTGGCCCTACCACATATAACAGGAAACATTCAGGTTTTGGGCATCATTAGCAATACATCCTTCTTCCTCCATGGAAAAAGTGCTTGAATAATTATCTTGAGATGGTCTGGGTTTATTCTAGATAAAAAGTACTTTAAGTAATAAAAATAGTTTGGAAGGGACTAGAATTAACAACAGGAACAAAAAAGTAGGCATTCAAGAGTCTGTAAGTATTTTGCTTTTTCTTTCTTCTTTTTTAATAACTCTTTAAGTTCTACCTACACAATTGACTTGTTCTGTAAAAAGAAGTTCCATGTTGAACATACACATCTTTTCAGTATTATTTTGGTATACTTTATTTTAACAAGAGGGCAAATGCTCTCATCTGACTTCTTATCACTACTATTTTGGACCATTTCAAACTTTTTAAATATTTTTAAAATAACCATTAGAAAACTTGAGGGTTTGGATTTGTTCTCTTAAGTCTGTCCTCTTCCTCTATGAAGAGAAAAACAAAACAACACATCTTAAACAGTTCTTGTTGCTGAGTTTTGATAGTTCCATATCATCCTTTACTACATGTTCTCTGGCCCCAGAAGTGCACATTCAAGCTGTAATGTCTATCCAGATAAAAAAATTAATTCCATGGGTCTGATTTTGCACCTTACTTATTGCTGCCTCCTTCTTTCTGGTCTTACTTTATATAAACCTGTTTGAGATTACTGCTGACAGAAATATCTCTAGCTACAAAAGCTCACTCTCACTCTTTTCAGTTGTTCCCTATTCCCCGCTAGATTGAATGCATGGTCCCTATCTTCACCTTTTCTGTTACGGCCCATTCTTCATCTGATGAGTTCCTCTAGTATCTTCACCATAGAAACATTTAAAAAATATTTCTGGAAAAGACCTGGGAAAGTCATATGATTAATCCTCTCTGCTGTAAAACAAAAAAAATCCCAAACAACTACAATCTGTATTCCACAAATTGGCCATTTAACCTGTGCCTCAAGTATACAAATTCTGCAGGGCTGCACTTGATCTGCTACAGATGTCATTGATTTAACGCTAAAAGGTTTGCCAAACATCCCAATAGTGTGTTAGCATTGTGTATAGCAGGGCTCTGGTTGCAGAGGAGAGGGCTGCACTCACAGACTTCTGTAAGAAGCTCCAAGTCAGACCCACCTCTGGCCAAACCGGCCAGTCAGTCAGCACCTCTTTGATAACATTAAGGGGGAAAACCTGTTGGACAGGTTCTTTTATTTTGGGAGTTCTTTTGTTTGGGAGCAGTGGGGAGTGAGAGAGACAGCCATGCAGATCCCATGCTCAGTGAGGAAGAGGCGGGGGCCTTGCAGCCCACGGAGATCAACAATGGGGCAGAATCCTGTTTTCAGCCTGTTGAGGACTCCACGTCAGACCAGGAACTGTGTCCAGGGGGCTGTGACTTTGAAGGAAGCCTGTGCTGGAGTGGTCCACTGCTCCGAGGATCACAGCCTGTGGAAGAAACCCATGATAATTGAAGAAGTTTGTGGGGGACTGTTTCCCGTGGGAGGAATAGCACATTGCAGCAAGGAAGGACTGTCAGGAGTTTTCACCCTGAGGAGAAGGAGCAGCAGAAACAACATGGAATAGACTGGGACTGACTGAAACCCACAGCCCCTGTGCCACTGGATGGGAGGAGGTAGCAGAGCAGGGCCAGGGAAGCAGGGAGGGGTGGAAAGAAGATGGTTTTAAGATCCAAAAGTATTTATCATTGTCCTCCTCTGATTCAATTGGTGGTGATTTTGTTGTTTAAATTAAGTTGATTTTGTTTTCCCCAAGTCAGGTCTGTTTGCCAGTGACCATAATTGGCGAGTGAGCCCTCCTTATCCTTTGTCTTGAGCCTCAAGCCTTTTGTTGGGTTTTCTCCTTCCCGTCCCACTGGAGAAGAGTATGAATGAGCAAGAGGCTTTGTGGTTGCTTTGTTGCTGTCTGGGTGAGCTTACAGCATGATAAACAGGAATCCTACTTCCTGCATTTTAAACACCTCCCCCCAATTCACTTGTTATTTCCAGCATCTTACATGCTTCCTGTTTGAAGAATATCATTCTGTCTTTTTTGTTCTTCACTGACTAAACCAGTGCGTGTCTTTTTTTTCAGGCTTTCCAGATCATCACTCAGTCTTGTTGCTTTGATTCATTCTACTGGCCCAAACTCCTTCCTCAAGTAAGGTGCTCAAAGCTCAAGACAATCCCTAGCTGAAACTGTGTCCAAGCTGATCAGAGAGGAGGGTTTAATTAATTTATCTTACAGCCTCAAATCAACTATGTTTATAGACTACAAGGTGCTTGTGTTTTTTAAAACAATATTGATGTTATTACTCACTTTTGCTTATAATATTCTATAATAGTCAAATTTTCTTCTACGAGTTCTACCTAAAGAATAAAACCACTCACATTTCAATTTATTGAGCTGCGTACTCTTTTTTTTTTTTTTAATCTTTTCTTTTTTTTTTCTTTTTGCCATTTATCTAATTCATCAGACCATTTTGAATTCTAATCCTATCCTCCAGTGTTATTTGTGCTCCCTCCAGGCTGGCATTAATCTGCAAATGAAATAAATTTTTTTATCATCTGCTCTTTAAACAAACATATTGAGCAGTAATGGGTCCAAGGCTGTCTGAAACCTGACACATAGTACTTGCTTCCTCCTTGGCAATAAGCTATTGATAATGGCTTTAATACATTGGGGGGGGCGGGGAGGGTTTAACCAATTATATATTCACTGTGTAATTTAATCTAGACTCTGATTTCTTGCTTCCTTAGAAGAATGTCAGTTTCAAAAGCTTTGCTAAAATCAGGTAGACAACATCTATGATTTTTTTGTTCTGTTCATCTGGCCTGTTACCTGCCTATGTCTTGCTTGCTTTTGACAAATCTTTGTTGTTTTGATGTTCTTGTTTTCACTTGGAAACTTGAATTTATTCTTTTTCATCACTATTTCAGGTCAGGAAATTAGATTAATTGGCCTAATTTCCTTTCCCTTCTCTCTAAATATATACACTGATTTGATATATGCTCATAATTTGGTGAACAACAAATATAAGCCAATAAGCAAAAAGAGAGAAAACTAAATTTTTCAATCTCTAAATTTATCCTCAGTAAAAAAGAAATAAGTAAATAGTTACCATCTCTTCCATGTTTGTGCTTATCTGTAAAATATCAATATATATAAAGGATGTTACAACCATTTCAGGAGCAATTTTGATTCCTATTTTTTACTGTTTCACTTACAGTTGTTCTACAGTTAGGACCTTAGATATTGTCCCTTAACATAAAGTCCCTTACATATATAACATATAGATTAGTCATCCTGCAGAGTTGCAGGTTTATCATTTATAAAATTAGAAATTTATTTTAGCAGTGGTTTCAAAATAATGCTTTTACTGCAGATGAAAAAAAAATGTATATGTTAACTGGGCCATATTGAAAAGAAAAGGAACCATTAAGTGTGACTTATAAAATAAAACCAGGAAGGTACTTAAGACATAATACAAGAATTTGAAAAAAACAAGACAGTCATCACAGTACTGAAACACATCGTAAGAAAACTGTTCCATGCAATTAAACAAAAAATCTTTCAATGCTACAAAGCTTATGTAAACAAGCAGAGTATCTTAACAGATCCTTCCAGAACTGATTTCACTTTTTGCCTGCAAAACCTCATATCTGGGGAGTACTTTTTTTTTTTAATTTTATTTTTTTTAGTACAGGAGAGGTAGGGTAGACCACTCTGTACTGATTTTAATTCTTTTTGGAAGTGAGAAAAGCACAAAAGTGAAATGTTCCTAATTTAGACATCTCATGCTACCAGAAATTAAGTATACTAAATATCTGTGAGATGACATGTTCAAATGCACATTCCCCTAGCTGTTTCTCTATCTAAAAGCATAGACAATATTCATCATGCAGTACATTTATCAGCATCTCCAGTTACTTTGGGCACTGAGGCAGTTTTCTTTGCCTAAACCAGTGGGGAAGTTCTAGGAGTTGCTGTTAGAAGCACCTGAGTGTTGTACTACAAATTAAGACTCTGAAAAGCTAGAGATGATGTTTAGCATTATCTGTCCTACATTTTTGTGCTTCTGCATGCCCACATGAAAATAAAGTTTTAACGGAGGATGACAAGGGTGAACTGAGAGAGTATTTAGGAATTGCAGACACATTTCAGTACACTTGAATTCCACTGTTCCATTTGTGTAAATGGTGCAATTTTCTACTGACTGTTACTCTGTCACTTCTTAAAGCCTATGTTTTCTCTTTTTATTAAATATTATGTCATCTGTGGTATCACAAAAGTAAAGCAATCTTGAGAGCAATCCCAAGAATCTCTGGTAAGCCCCAAACTAAGCAGTAGTGTTATCTAAATAAAAATAATTATTCACAAAACCAATTTTCTGTTGTGTTTATTTTGTGCTCTTCCTCACTGACGGACATGAGATCATTGTTGTTGCATAATAGAATAAAAAATTATTTTTACCATAATTAAAATAGGTTTAACAGTGTCCTCAGGGGTGAGGAGGCCCCATCGAGAAGCATGCTGGTCCCCCTCACTTCATAGGAGTGGCAGAGGTGAGCACCTCCCAGGATGAGGCTGCAGACCCCAGGTGCACTAACCCTTCTTGAACCCTCAGGTGAAATGCAGGAGGGTTACCTGCAGGCCCCCTGCCTACCCATGTGCTGCAGAGGGATCCCAGGCAGAGGATCCAGCAGCCTGGTGGATCACAGAATTTTAGAATCATAGAATGATTTGGGAGTTTGTTGCTCTTCCTTTTAAGTGCTTCCATACCTCCTGGTAGCTTTTACAGTCCCCTCAGTGACACAAACCCCCCTGGAAGCACAGGACACAGCAATCTGCTGACCAGGAAATGAGGAGGAAAAGAGAAATTCTCTTCTGCATGCAACCTGCTGACAGACGTGCAGATTTCTAGAGATATCTGGGACAGATTGTCTTCCGAGAAACACTGATGCTCTGCCGGCAAGGGTGGTTGCAGCTGTATGCCGGAGTTCTGCCTTAGTCCCAGCCCTCCCTAAGCCTTGCACTGAAACTTCTAGTGCCTTTCATGTAGCAAAGCATTTGCTTCTGATACAACCCTGAATGAACCTCTCTAGAGGTTTTTTGGTGCTTCCTTACACAGGTCGGGGTAATGCTATGTTTAAAAAGGCCACATCTCATGGCTGCTGCTTTAGAAATGTAATAAAGTGCAGACTTACTGTAGTACAAAGGAGAATTAGTCTTTGTTTAAAGTTCTTGATATTTTTTTTTTCCTTAAGGGTGAATGTTCTGCACACTGAAATTAGGCATATTCAGCATTATACTAATTATCATTGACAGGCACTTAGGATTGATTCAGCCTTTCCCTTAATTATGGTCAGCTCACTAAAGTACAAGCGCATAGGTTCAGTGTAAGGCATCTGGGATGGAAGTGGGTATGCAGGGAACTCTCAGAATGAGCTGTCACAACAGCCACACATTTCTAACTACGCTGGCCACCTCCATGAGGACTATCAGCCCTGATCCTTTGCCAGAGACATCATCATCTTTTCCATTTTCTTTTTTTTTTTAGGTGAAAAGGGTCTGGCAGAGGCATAGTTTTGCTCCAGGGCTTCTCAGTCCTTTTGTTGGTGTTTGCTGGAAGGAAGTGGCAGGATGCTGCTGTAATGCAGTGTGACTTCCAGTGTGGTATCAGCCAAGGTCAGATGGCTGAAATGTGCTTCTGTGAAGACAGCATGTGTGCCAGTGGTGTCTTAGTGGCCATGTCTGGTCTTCTGGCACAAGGACTACACCAGTAGGCAGTCCTGCAGGCAAACCCTCTTGCTCCATCCTTGCACCTGGCTGTGCCCACAGAGCCCCTCGCAAGCACCAGCACTGGAGAAATGAACCTGTGACTGATGTGTGCATTCGAGATGCACAGGCTGGGGGGAACATCTCTGTCCTCTTCCTTTCTTACACACCTTCCCCAGTCACTCTAACATTTGCCATGGAAAGAGTGCTCCTTGGAGCAAAGGAGCTTTTATTCTACTCTAGGCTGGCTGTGTGTTTTGGTGATGGCCCTGGGAAGCTGTATGGCACATGTGAGTCAGAGGGTGTTGGATCTTCACCAGGCTGGAGCTCAACGCTTGTACAAAGCAGACAGTTGCACGTGCCTATGAATGAGGGAACAGGGCACTGCTGGAGAGGGGAGGGTGCTCAGAAGAAAAGGTAAAGAAACATCTTCCAGCCTTGTAGGGACTAACAGCATCTGGGAGAATAAAGGCACAGTCATGAGACACTGTTTTTTACCCTTTACTGTAGTATGCAGCCACCCACAGGCCCTCCGCCCCCAGCCATAGGAAAGAGTGTGACATAAGTGAAATTTCAGCATGAAAAATACTGTGTAGATGTGACAGAACAGGCACATCTTGTAACGTGCGATGTGTGCTCGCTGCGAAATGGAAAATGCTGAATGCCTAGGTGGGAGTGGTAACAAAAGGTTAGTCTGTCTGCCTCGTATAGTCAGAGATTAACTGTTACACCTTTTTTTTTTTTCCCTAGTTGATGCTATTAAATGAATACCCTCCTTGTTAATATTGTTTAATACTCCTAAATACAGAAAGCATTTTACAGAAATACCTGGACTGCCTGTCCCTGCTGCAAGGGAGTTATGAATCTGACAGGCAAAACAAAGTCTCAGCATGCCCCAGAAGCAGATGTCGGGTAGCATTAGAAGAGAAATAGCTATGCTGGTAATTCAGGTCAAGCTCCTGGGTTCAGCCCTTTGCTTACCAGCAAAAGATGCACTTTCTTACATTATATTATCCTATAGACAAAGAATAAAACACGAGGTTGAAACCTAAGGAGCAGCAGGCAAAGTCCAACCTTTTTCCCATGGCAGCTCAGCAGCTAACAGAGGTGACCACAAAGTGCACTGGAGTCTTGCTGAGTTTGATGCTCTGTGCTTGCTGAGAGGAGCTAAGAAAAGCAAACACCATTTCCACCAGTGGAGAGTCATATTGTAGGTCACTGAGAAGACACACACAGGTCTTAAAGCACATTTGTACTCATCACTACCAAACAAAGCTGCCATGGGGGTCTTTATGAGCAATGAGGGCAGTAAGGGGCAGAGAGACCTTGGGGCTGCTCTGACTGGAAGAGGTACCAGCAAAAGGAGGTAGTGAAGCAAGTTGCCACAAAAGGCACCACAGGAAGAACAGATAAACAATGGCACTTTAGCCTGTACTGCTCTGCCATGCAGGAAGGCATCTAACAGGGTTTTAAGAACAGGAAGTGAAATACTTTTTTCCTGAACGTGTGCTCCAGGAATGGAAACCGGGAGCATGGTGACGTACACGGTTCACAGCCCCAAGGGTGTCCAGCCCGAAAACACTCCTCTGCAGCATCTCAGTGTTTATGTTGCCCACAGGATTTACAATATGCACGGTTTGGAATCCAAGTCCCACTGACACAATCCTTTCAGGTTGATTGCAGCCTTATTTTACCTAGCTCCTTTCTATGTACTGGGCATTGCAGCTACACTACTTAGGGCTCCTTGTCAGCTGCAATTAAATCACTGCAGAATATCAAGCAAGGCTGATGAGAAATGGGCCAGGGCCAGCCTGTACCACAGACTCTGTCTCTGCAGGGAAAACATCCCCTAGAAGCTTCTCCACCTGCCTCCCAGGTGCACTGGGCCTGTAAGGGGATGAGGTTTTCTTACAGGTGCAGCATCTCAGTGGAGAGAAAAATCCCTGTAAGAACAGCACAGCAAGATGATAAGCTGACAATAGGACAGTGAGACAATGCACCCTGATCAACACACAGTGCTCTGGTGATAGGGTGAGCAGAGCAGCAGTGCTGTGCTGGCACACACTTGCACCATGTGCACCGACCACATCCTCTGCCTGCGGCTGCTCTGCTTTTCCCTTCCCTGGGTTCCCAGCAGCACCGTGTGTGCCCTCAGCTCCTGCCCAGAGGTGGAACATGGCTCTGCCATCTCTCCTTACTTCCTCAGCAAGTCCTGGGCCCCATGGTCCTTCCCCAAAATTACTGCCATTCCTGCGTCTTTTCAGGAACTGGTGCTGCCAGTGCTCAGTGCTGGAGGGGGAGAAGGTGAGGGGTGTGGCATTATTGACCGTGCCTCAGAATCACGAC
>WUAM01000287.1:18879459-18895482 GCA_024336885.1 Actenoides hombroni
GAGAACTGACAGACAGCCATGTCCCAGCTGTCTCTCTGGAGCACTGGCTGCAACGTGCAACTCTGCCCAGCTATCTGGTTTCAGTGGCAGCACCGGGCCCCCTGGCAGACTGTGATTCACTGGCTGTCACAGATGCTGCAGCAGACGGATGCGCATTCTGCCTGTACCCATAGCCTTCTCCCAGCACAAGGCTCTAAGCTCCAACATCACAGGTACCACTCAGCCAGCTCCTGCTGGGAGCCATTCTGACAGCTTCTCTAGGGATATGGATGACTTTTTTGTGCCCTGGATACCCCTCCTGTCTCCCCTGAGACGCCTCTCCTGGCCTCCTCCTGTCTTAAGGATTCAGGGAGGCTGGCAATGGCACTGCCAGCAGAGGGATTTGTCAGTTGCCAACACCAGAGCATCATCCTTGGCTGTACCATCCCTTGATTCTCCCTCCCTGATTCTGGAAGGCTGTAGAGGTATCCTCCCTCTTTCTATTCAGGATCGGGTAGGCTGGGATTGGCAATGGAGCATAAAATCCAGTAAGCAGAGCAGTTTCAGATTCTTCTGGCTTTGATCAGCTCTTTGTAAAGTCCTCACACTCCTTTGCAAGAATAAGTTTCCAGATGTGGATAGGCAGTCTGTACTTGAGCACTTTTTGCCTAATCAGTTCTTCCTTCTTAGTTATCATTTGAAAGAGCACAAGCTCACAGTGTGCTCAATCCTGCTTGATCCTACACATAAAAAAGCAAACACGACATCCAGCAATGATCCCTGCCCAGAAAAGTGTGTCATGGCAGCAGAAGGCAGCAAGGCACGCAGGCACTGGGATTCTAGACACACCAGTACAACAGACATTTTGTTTGCAAATGTCAAAATTCTTTGCCTTCTCCACTCCGACACCATCTGCTGCTTCAAGGGAGATATGGAATGCTTATTCAGTTGGCTCTTTCATGATATGCTAAGGGTTACCTGGAGAAGGTAAGGCTCAGACATTTCTTTGCCCATGGATGCTTCATTCCTGTCAAGATCATATGAAGCAGAAGGATGGCTTTTTGCGAGATACACACCTGTGGTGTGGAATAGTGCATCAACACTTGTACCTCCATGTATACATATGCACATGACAAAAACTCCCTAGCTGCAGCAAGGCTGTAGGTAAGAAGAAGGAGGTGAGTGCTGAGCAACAAAGGAAGGTTCAGCACTGATTTGAGAGCTGCCTGCCAAGACGACTGTGGTTTAGAAAGGAGGCAGCATGATACAGATAACAGAGGCATGCAGCGCCTTGCAGAGCTGATCCCTTCAGGCTCTGTCCTTCTTGCCTTCTAAGTCCTTGCTGAGAGCTACATAGAGGCTCCCAAATCCCTCCTTTGTTATAGCCTTAAAGACTGAGGATGTTGTGCTAATTTAAAGGTGGTCAGTGCAGCTCCATGGCTTCTGGAGTACAACTTCCTGACTCTGAAACACTGCTGAGAAGATGCAGAAGCCATCAGAGCTGGCTGTAAACTGACCTGCAAGGCTCTGCTTCAATTAGAGGGCGCTGGTGCAAACACCAGCCTTGTCTCCAAGTGCTGATGAGTTAGGTGTGGTGGTCACATACCTCCAGACATACCCCACTGCCTGTTACCACTCTGGCCATGCTTTTGGAGTTCCATCACTGCTTGCTTAATACCCTGCTCTGCTCAGCGCTGTCAGCTGCACGCGTGGGGTGATGGTGTTCAACACACAGCAATACAAGTTTCCTCCTAAGATGTAATGCAATAGCAGGGGAGGCATGCAGGTATTTAAGAAATAAATGTGATTTAAATATAAAATGATAGCATATACGGGACAGAGGGTGAAGATGCAAAAAACAGATCATCAGAACTGTCAGCTGGAGGTGATGCTGGCTTTTCTGAACAGACTGCGCTGTTTCTTCAAATCTCAGTCGCTTCATCTATGGAATTGAATGCCCAACGGATACCTTTAATGTGAGGGTTCTTACTGCCTCTGAGTGGCTATGGTTCCACTGTCATCATTGCCTTCCTCAGATGGGCAAGATCCATTATGTTGCTCAAGGGTGAAAGATGGAAAAACAGAGTTAAACGCTGGGTATTCAGCTCCATAGACGAACCAGCAAAAATCCCTTTTGTACTGGAGCTTCTTGTTTTTTGAGGGTTATTCCACGTGAATCCCTGACTCCTACAGAGCATTTGCATTAACACGCCTGAGGAAACCACACATCTCTACAAAACAAGCATGAGCAGAAATACAGCAAAAAGCAACAGTTTGTGTGCATTTGCAGCCAGGGGCACAATAGAGACATCTCCTCTTTGCTCCACAGGGACAGATGTATTCAGTTTACTCCCTGTAAGTCCACCTCCAGGAAAAAGGGCTGGGAGATTAATCCAAATCAAAAGTCATTCTTCAGGCAGCATGGGTGACCTGAGGGCTCACTGGTTCCAGCACCAGTTTCCAGGATCCCAGTAATGCAGTTCATCCCTGCCCCAGCTTCACTATTCCAGAAGCTGCCAGGAAGTACTGACTGGTTTTAAAAAAACCTTAACAGGAAAATTCCAGGAAGCTGGATGGCATTCCGGGAGCAAAATCAGCAAAAAGGATGGGGTGAGGGGCACAGGATGAGTGGCCTGGGGATGGATCTGAAACATCAGGATGACTAAGAAGAGGGTGGAGGTGAGGAAGCCTGAATGTTGTTGTAGGGTGGGACTAGCTAGTAGTATTTGGACATCTTGTCAGCTAATTACTTCTTGCCAGCTAATACATCTCAGCCAAGTTCATGCCTTCATTAAGTACTTCAGTAAATCACCCAGCACGTTTAATGAAAGAAAAGGTGTAAAAGAAACTACTAATTGTTTGACTCATCCTAAACCTCCATCTCTCCTCCTCTGCCTTGGGGAGCAGGGAGCCTGGTGGTCTGCCTGGTCCAAGGGCGAATATTCCAGGACTCAGTGTTTAAGGGGGGTTGCAGCAAGACAGAAAGACTAAATACTACCTAAATTTCTGCCTCAGCTCAGGCTGGTTCCTCTTGTGGTGCTAAGCAAACAGTGATTCTTGAAAAGACCACTTCCCTTTTCTTTCCACAATGAGGTGCTTTTTCCAGCAGTCTCCGGGACAGCCTGACTAAGCCCATGATTAACGTACCATTACATCCCAGATTATGGTGTTCAAAATGGAAACTGCAGCACGTGGCGATCAATCACAGCTCTTGTACTCATGGCAGCAAGGAGCTGGGCAGGTCAGGGATGAAGGCCTTGCCAGCAGAGATCAGAAGGTGCAGTAGACAAAAATAAGCAATAGGTAGTATGTGCAGTCCTGCCAATGACACAACCAGCTTGAGGCAGGTACTGCTTGCCAGTCATAGGAAAAGAATGCTGAGCTGCTTTGGGCATTTGGAGTTACACAAAGGCATCACAAATAGCTCAAGCGGCACATCTATACCAGCTAACACAGTGGAGCTAGACAGTGACAGAACCAGTTTCTTCCATTTCTGTGCTCTCTTGCTTTGTGACTCATCATCTGGCATGTGGCACTTGGCCGGAGCCACTTACAGGCAGTGACTCACAAGCATCCACCAAGGTGATCTGGGCTGGAACCCGCTCCTCCTTCTCCCCACTAGCTGTCCTCTGCCCCGGCCTCCACCAGATATGCTCCTAACTAATACATGCAAATCCACAGAGAAAATTACTCTGATGCTTCTAGCTGTTAACATCACATCAGAATTTCTGCTGAATTAAACTGCCGATACAGCTAATCCTTTCTTATCACAGACACTCTAGCAGCAGCAGCAGCAGCAATGCTTTTATAGCACCTTTCTGCCTGAGCACTCTGAAATTATATTGAAGATCTTACAAGAGTAGAAATTACACAATTCCCTTCTGAAACACAGATCTGCACGGGTGCTAGAGCCCGGCTGCTGCAGGGTTCTAAGAACACTGAAGAACCCAGGCAAAACGAAACAAAATCATATATGCAAATAAAATTGCTGGGCAGCAGCTGAAGGTGCCAAGCTCAAGCTAAACTCCTCCTTAACTGCACAGCTTTGGCCAGGCATCAGCTACAAAGCAGGGCTGTCTGCTGGCTGCCTCATGAACATGCTCCTTTTACAGACCTGCCCCACCAAGGACGCTAGCAATCAGAGACGGCAGTTGAGCAGTGACATAAAAAGCACATCCATCAGTTATGGGTGAATCAGAGTCAAAGCCAGCAGAAGTGAGGGCTTAAGGTTTTCCCACGGACTTCTATGCCTGTGAGCTCAAAACTCTCCACCACAACAGCCACAGGAAGACAGGGGATAAAGCGTCCCGCTGAGGGAGTCAGGCATCAAAGCCAGCTCTCTGGTCTATGCCTGCAGGCATACAGGATGGCAAAGCTGCTCACAGTCTGTTAGATGGCTACACACAACACTGAATGTGCAGCTCTTCTTGCTCAGGTGTGCACTGCAGGGGTGAAGGCTTCCAAGATGATTGCAAGAGATGGAGAGGGCATAGATGCTTTGTATGGCTGGAGATATTCTCAACAGCGCTGGGGATTTCAGGTGTTGCTGGGGATCTGAAGCATCCCTAGAATTACTGCACTTTGGAAAGGCCTCTCAATGAGAGGTCACAAATCACTTCCACTGGGGTCTCTGGACTTTAGTCCTTGATATTTACTTAAGTCTGGCTTCAGACAACTTGGTGTTGCCCAGACAATGGTACAGGAGAAGCTCTGCTTATGCAAGGCTTATATAATTTCAGAAGCCAGTTTCATCTACACAAAGAAAAAAGCACATGAAGACAGCTCCACCCCAAAGAGCCCTAGATCCCCTATCACCTTCACAACTTGGGGAAAAGAGATGAGTGAATAAGAGCTCACTGCCATACAGGTCAGCACATCCATACAGACTCCAGCCACTCCACAGCTGTGTATCTTCTCTACTGCTTTCTCTCTATTCAGATTAAAACTAGCATTACATTTCTGTCCAGACCATGCATGGCAGGAATCACAACTGCAAAACGATCCTGAACCCTCCCTGCAAGGTAAACACATCAGTGACCACTGCAGAAAGCCCAACAAATAAGGAACTCAGTCTTAAGAGAACTCAATTAAAGCTGCTATAAAATCATGCGTACTGTCTGTTCAGCCCACAGCTCTCATGATCATGTGAAAACCAAACATTTCTGGGATGGCAGATTACAAACAGATGGACAACCTCATGTAGCCACATAGCAAAAGCAGAACAGGCAACAAAGGTGACTATGAGAGCAAAGTAAAAACACCAGAACCAAGTTCTTGAAATAATTGAATTATCAGAAGCCTCCATAAATAAAGCAGCTACAGATATCAAAAAGCACGGGCAGAATTATTTTCAGTGGTGGTGCAATGGTTTGCTGCCAGGCCTAGTTAGCCGTGTCCCAGTGAATAGCAGAAGCAATGCAGGTGTGGCATTAACTGACAGTGGTGGGCACCAGTTCTGTCAGACAGGCAGAATGACTGCATCTGCAGAGCTGTGTTATTTTTAAATGATGCAATCCTACACAGAATTTAATACACACTGCGTGCAATCAGATCAGGAGCTCCCAAATCAAGCACAAACAGAAAATGTCCCAGTAGCAGCCTGGTTTTATTAGCTACTCCTCTTCTCAGAGGAACCATCTAAATGGTTTTTCAAACAGCAGCTATGTCCAACACTCCTGCCAAGACTGCAGGAAACTTTAACCCTTTCTAGCTCTAGGTATTTGTGCCAAGACCAGAAACAATAACTGGATACACAGGACAAAATTTTCTGTTTCTTCAAAGCAGGAATATGCAATAATCAGTCCCATGGTCTGGAGGCTGGCAGCACCCTGATGTGGGGATAACAGCATGCCGCAAAGCAAAAAGGCTGAGTAACAACCCAGTGAAGGCAGTATCTGATCAGGATATTGCATCAAATTTATCTTGCCCTCTGAAGGACAGCAGGACCACATATACTTTTACTGCTGATATCCAACTGATTTTAGACCACAGGCTAGGTTTTGCAGCCCCTTGGAGAGAGCTGGAGGAAAGGACCCTGTAGCACACAGGTTTGAAAATGGAATTTGCCTGATTACTGTTAAGACCGTGCATTTCTTAATGCTTTTTTGGCCAGGCGCCTGAAGAAACAAGTCCTCTGTAATGAAGTCCAAACGCTGTCTGATTTCAGCAGCATTCAGGGTGGGTGAAAAAAATGCAGCATGATTCCCAAGATGACACAACAAGAAGCTTCTGATCTGGGAACAAATACTTGGACCATAGCAAGACTGTCCTAGATTAGAAAACACTCTTTGCACTCCCTAGAAGGTCTTGACGTGACCTCACTGGCCAAAACAATTCTATTAAGACTGCTTCTCTCAGGAAAGACAACATCAAGGGCAACTGTTGCCACTAGCTTAGAAGCAGAGAGAGGAGAACGATGTCCTGGCCAGATGTACATATTTAGTATTCACAAATGAACGGCTACAGGGAAGTTTTGATCTCTGGACAAGAACACAGACATCTGTGGCCTGAATCAGAAGGGTGAAGTGCCATCCTCCACCTTTGCCAGCAGAGTTCAGATGCTCTGCGTAAGGTGTAACAACCTCAAAGTGGGCAAAGGAGCGAGCGGCTGCTCCATTCTCCTCATGGGTCACAAGCAGCCTCCTTCATATCAGAAGAGTTTACATCTAAAAGTGAGTTTCAAACCCTGCCCACAGGGACCCCACACAATCATAGTGCTGTATATTCTAGACATCTCTTACAGTGTCCCCTTTTTCTTTCTGAATTCTTGCAGCCTTGAGGCCTTGTAACTTCCTGAATCAGTGAGTTCCACACCAAATTACAGGCCACAGTAGTTATCTGTCAGTCCTTTTAAGCATAAGGGCATTTAACTTCACTGCTTGTCCTTGGTCTAGGGCAGGGAGAGTATCATATGAGTATCATGTTCTATACTACATTTGTCATCCTTCTGAGCTGTCCCAAGCTTTTCATTCTGCTCGCATACAAGACTATTCCCAAGTCCTTGGTCTGGTTACCAACCTCTCTGCAAGTGTCCTCCTGATGAGTGGGTGTGTTTGTTATGTTCGCATGGCCAGCAATAAGGCAGAATTCAAGAGGATCTGGACAAAACCACAGCATCAATGTACCTAACAGAATATTTTCCATGCAACAGAACTAACAAAAGGCAAGCCAGAACCTTAATAAAATACTTACGAAGCAGACCAGGCACTCCTAATGATTACACATACTTTTCTTCTGAGAAGAGAAACTTATCCCTTGCAGGTGCTGGCAACCCAAACCAAACTCAGCTTGTAAAGCTCTATTCGGGACAGTTTATTTTAGGATATTGCTCCACGAGACAGCTCATGTGCTAATTAGGCCTGGAATGACTGTGCTCAACAGAGCATTAAGGGTCTAACTAACTAAATCTGATAACCCTGGATTAACTAAGATCTTCTGCTGAGGAAAGTCTTCCTGAGCTGCAAAGGATGCATAGACCTAGTCACTATGAGAAAAAAGGAGGATGAACAGGCACGATCCTTGGTTCTGTACTGGAAGAGCAGGTCAAAGTCTCAGTCACCAAGTCTACTGGAGGGACAACCACTCTGCTTTTAGCTTTTAATCACTTCAAGGGTGTCTGAGAGGGCTGAGGAGACACCATAAGACTGTAGGCTCCCAGATCTTCCCAGATAGAACATGCTCAAATTTGGACACCTCATTTCTTGAAGCTACTGTGTGCTTTCTATACCAGATGTCTCAGAGAAAAGAACAAGTACCTCCAGCAAGGGATGAGGCGTAATTTGCCTCTCCCTTGCACTGATACGGGCCTCAACTCAACCAGGAGGCTTCAAAACTCTGCAGCTTCTGAACATGTACTGTAAGTACACCCAGTAGTCTTATTCATACAAATGCCAAGCCATTAGGGAGTATTGCTGGGCTCTGAAATTTGACAGCAAGATTTGTGGAATCACATATTGTGGCATCACAATATGTGAAAATTATTCCTGCTATCAGTTTCAAGTAATACTCCTTAATTTCCTGGAATATTTCCATGTTATAAGCAGGGCACTTCATAAAACATTCTCAACTTTTTCTAAACCATTAATTATTTCATATCACAAACCCTGCAGTTTCCCATTTAACAAAAATAATTCCCATTTCTTCAGTCTCTCCTCTTCCAAGAGTTTTCCAGGACTTTGCGCAGTTTTCTGGGCAGTTTCTCAATTCTCTCCAACTTTGCAGTCATGCTTCTGAGCTGGGATGACCAACTGCACACCATTTCCCAATCAATAGTGGAATGCACCCTTGGTTTCTGTATCAACATTAATAGACCCTGTACCATAATTTTACATTCCATTTCATACATGCCTTAACAATTCTAATGTAGATGCTAACCAAGTAAAGTCCTTTAAGACAGTGTGACATCCAGGTACTTTTCAGAGTTCAGTGACATCAGTTTAATGAATTGTAATCAAATTAATCAGTTTAATAATTTTTAACCTGAGAAAGTGTACTTTCATGATTATCTTCTGTTACACACGTTTGCATAACTTGTCATCAAGCTCAAAAAAAATCAAGGCTTATACCAAGAGCAGCCAAGAAGAAAGCAGGGGATTTTTCCCTACATATATGTTCTCTGAGGAAAGGAGATTCTTTTCCCTGTCTGTGCAGTGTGTGTTTGGGGGTGTTTGTTCCCTCAAGTTGCACAAATTTTTGGCCTAGGCTTGTGGGAAGAGATTTCTCATGTCCTCATGCAAATCCCCTTTGTGGTCCTCCAAGAGATAAGAGGGTCTTCAGTGTCTGACTAAAGTCTGGGCTGAAGGATATTTCCCTGATGAAACTGCCTCTCTAAAGCAGTGAGGTCTGGTGGCTTGCCTCCGTGAAAGAAGATTCCCATTTCATTTTGATGGGCAAGCCAAGAGATTGTTGTGGTTTTTCTTTTCAACCTCAACTCCTGCCAAGGGGAAAGCAGACAACAAGGCAGTACACCAAAATACTGGCTGTCGAATATGCTCTGATACAGAGAGGAATCACCTCTCAGTGCCTCCAGGAAAAATACAAACACATCGCTTCAGTTTGGGGTGTTTCTTCACCCTGCAGTACCAAATCACGTCAGCAGCACAAAGCCTGGGTGAGGTCAGGATTACTGAGATGGAGACATTCTCTGGGGTCTCTGAAGCTTGTGCAAAGTCACCAACAGAAGCACAGACACAATAGAAACCACAATGGAACAACAACTACTCTCAGTGCCTCAACACGATATGGCCAAACATGAACTGAATGACACGTGACTAGAGCATTGCCACTTTTGTGCACTAAACACCCTCATGGCATTGCTTGCCATACTTGTTTCTGGCAGTTCTTCCTCTCCTCTTCTGTTATTGTGCCATGAACTAGTTAGCCCTACTGCACTAGGGACTACAGACCTCTAGGAATGTCTGAGGTCTCTCAGTGCTCCACACAGCCTCATCTTTCCTCTGTCCCAGTCCTATCCCAAAACAGACAGTCTAAGAGGAAACAGGGAAGTGAGGCACATGGGAACAAAAATGCTGTCAGGCTTACTGTAATCATAAGTAGTCACCACCTTCAGAGTGCGTTACAGATACAGTAATTATAAATAGCCTGCAGAAATGAAAATGAGGCATATGACAAGGAACTGAAGGCAGAAGGAGACATGTGAGTAAGGCAGATGCTCTCCTCAACGGCCATTTCAAGCACTCTGACCTGCAGCTGGAGGATAAATCTCAGCAGTAGGTTATGTTAGATGCCACTGACTATAGACAAGAGAGACCAGCTTGTTGGCAGTGGAAAAGGGCTAAGTGAAGATGCATGCTGAAATCCTTTTGCTGTTCTTCTGAAAGGTCAAGCTACAATTATTGCTCACGGTAAGTCACACTGAGGCAAGAGATCCCTTAGAAGTCACTACAACAACTCACATACTAACAAGTAATGAAGGAGAGATGAACCAGAGTAAGCCAAACCTGAGGGCAGATGTGTCACTCCAGGTATCAATCATTAGAGTGAATTAGGCAGAGCCACAGAAGATCTGCTGTGTAAGCCAACAACATCTTGGGACAAGTGATAAGGATTATTTATACCTCCCATTGGATCTTCTCATATGTGGGCTTACAACTCTGCCACCTGAGTTATCAGAGAAGGTCTGAGAGTGGGACAACGGGGAAAAATGCTGTGTAAAGACACTGGAACTAACATCACTACTGAGAACAGAAAATTGCACTAGCACAATGATCCAGACAGGTCATTCTCCCTGCTGAGAAGGACATCTGCGAGGACAGCTATGCTACCTGAGCTTACACAGAAAACACGCGACAATGCAGCATGAGGCACATGTCTCTGTGCTTCACCACAGGAATGGCAAAGAGGGAGAAAAAGAAGGTGGCCTGTGAAACAATTCAGGTGTGTCAGACCTACCAGACAAAAGGAGGCTAGCACATGGTTGGTCCTGCACCAGTTCAGGCAGAGCAGAATGCAGAAGAGCCTGCACACTGAAAGCATTTAGGTCATACTCTTCCAGAAGCAATGGCAGCTGGGTGTCAGTATACAAAGAATATGGTGCTGTTCTCTAGGGTTAAACTGATTGTATTAGTCTAACTATGTGGGGAGCCATTGCTCCCTGTTTCCTTAAAGGGTAATGCCTGAAGAGCCCATTCCCTGGGGGTCAGAAGGAGCTGAGAGAGATTATCTAATTGTTGCTGAATTGGTCTGTGCTAGCCGACACTCAGGAGCACAGATTTTCTCTAGGGCTGGCTGCATCACAGTTAAGCAACCCATCAGCTCAAACCTCACACCATAACCTGAGTTCTTGTGAAAAACTGATTTTCCTGCAACTGTATGCAGGTTTTTTCCTGGCACTGGTATGCAATGCTCCTGAGCATTTGCCAGAGACACAGATGGTCAGGTGAGTCTCTTGCACATCTGGTAACCAAGGGCAAGGCAGACTTCCCCAGTCTGGTACCCACCCCTTGTCCATGTGTCCCACCCTTCCCCAAGAAGAGAGCACGGTCTAGTCTGAAGTAACAGTTGGCCTGAGGGAAGTATCAGGTGAAAATCTGCTGTGTGTTTGCCACGGTCTTCCCTATAGGCTCTATTTTTTTTTTTTTCCCTGTAACTCCCAGAAGAGACAGTCCAGAAGGAACTACTAGGTCTCACCATTCTGAGATACCTGTGTCACTGGCCCAAAAAGCACAACATGGCAGTGGCACTTGCTGCATCTTGTGCTGGAGCAGAGATATAGTTTGGTAGTAGAGCCAGTTTCCCATCTTTTGGCAAGTCTCAGTACAAAGCATTGCTGCCATCACTCAAATAATTATTACTTATCACTCAAAGCTACTGCCAGACCCACACCCTCAGCACTGTGAAAAGACCAACTCCTGCCCTCAAGAGTTCAAACTCAGAGGGTGAGTGTGAGCCAGAAGTTGTCATTGCCCACATTATGGCCACTCACATTGCATATTACAGCTCTGCTTTCTGTCTCTCTCCCATTTACAAAATCTAACAACTACAGCCCTTCTTCTCTTTTTTTTTTTTTTTTTCCCTATCTGCTGATATAACCACCAGCAGCCTTGCCCAGTAAGAAATACTTGGATGCATCTGATGGACAGAAAGAAAACATTGTCTACATGACCCTGAGGCTACAACACAAATGTGGTGGGGAGAAGAGTTTGTGGGTGTGCCTGCTCTTGTGTTCATCTTAACAGGTACAACCCTGCTTTGACCCACTTTTTTCAGAAAATGAACATCAAAATAATTTTCATCAAGAGAGAAAACTGGAGCAGCATCAGGGACTAGAGCCATTCTGACATCCTGTTTCTTTCTCTTCGGAGAGTAACCAACTTTCAGATGCATGCTAGGGCATGCAGGGAACCTGCTCAGCAGACAACATGACAAATCCCTGCTAAGGCTCTCATCACCAACACAGCTCTCATTGATCACAGCTATGGATTTCACCCCCTGCCAGCCAAGCTCCCTCAGTTCCTTCAAGCCTTATCCTGCAGCCTTTTGCATAGCTCTGGAACAAGGTAAACATCTGGCTCTTTACAGACTGGGCTGCCAAAAGCACTTCATTAACATCAGAACTATTTCCATGGAGCAGCACAGGTAGAAGACAAGTAAGCCTTCCCACAACCGGTTGGATTTCAACGGTTTCCGCAAAAACGGGCACAAAATCTTCTTGTCCAGCACTGTCCTGCAATTTTGCACCTGACAAGCAGGCACCTCTACCTCCGATCCTCCATGTCTCACCCACTTGCACAGACCTCTATATTTCTCACTTTTTGTTTGCTTTTCTTGGGTTTAGCCACCACTCAGGTCCATCACAACCTTGCATACCGAGAGGAATTATAGCCCAGCGCCTATGATGTAGAAGTAGCTTTGGATTGAATATCTCAAGCTGACCCAGTTTATATTAAACAGAAGGGTGAAAAGCAAACAGCTCTGTAATGAAACCTTTTTAATTTTTAAAGAGCAGATCTCTGGTGTATCAGAGAAAACAGTTACAAAGCCAACAAGAACAAAGAGCTGTGAGAAGTACCACAGAAAAGACTTTGAATGTACATTGTAAGGAAAAACAATCATCTGGAATCACCAAGCAAGGTGAGGAAATTAGAAGAGCTGGCCTACTGACCAACCTGAATGAATGACAACACCAAGAAGGATATTAGTGGTAAGTAAAACAGCATCTTTGGTGCCGTTTTGGCAGGAACAATAATATTGAAGCTCAAGAGATGACAGGTTAGACAATAGAGAGGAAAGAAGGTGCAGAAAAGGAAATGAGTTTTTGAAGTGAAAGCAAATTCAGGAAGATGAATGCACTCAAGTCAGAGGGACAAGATATTCTTGACTTCAGAACAATGAAAGAACAGTTGCATGACTGCAGCTGGCAACAAGGCTTTTGATAAAGGTACCTGTGAGGAAAGAGAGGAAGAGGGGGAAGCTGTGTGGTGGGCAAGTAATAAAGTCTGAGGAAAGAAAGTGACCCACGTTTAGATTTAGTACCTTAGTACTAGATAAGGCTTTCAGAAAACATTAGAAGAGAGTAAGACTGAAAAATGTGGCAAAACACAACATGGGGCTGCTAAAGGTGGATTACTGTTTGGCTAGGAGGAATAATACCAGAGTGAGATCTTGACTCACCAGGAGCATCAGATGGCAGAAAATGAAGACCTCTGGGACAGAGAACTCCTTTTTTTTGATTTGCTATCACAGCCTCAGGCACCTGAGAAGCAGTAATGGAGTCATGGCCAGGCCATTACTTAGTCCACAGCCTATTCTGTCAGGACACCTGAACTTTCTGCAATGCAGGTCCAGGTCACTTGGATCTAGAGATCCAACTGCACTTTATCTCTGGCATCCTGCATTGATTCAGTGAGGAAGACACATGGCAGCAATTACATCTCCTTCCTGTGACACATTTCAGTCAGCTCCAGTCACCCAAAGCTCTTCCCCATCTTTTAAGCATATAAAGGCAGAGATTATCTGTGCACTCTCACTGCTTAACAGATGTTCTCACCTAGTACCTAGGCACAGCCTGTACGTCCTGGGGAGCATTCCCATTCCACACAACAAAGGAGGCTCCATCATCTTCTTTTTATTCCTATAGGAAAGCATGGCGCGCAGAAATTACACACAATTTTTCCTCCACACCCCAACACAAGTGTGTGTATCCTGCATAAGTACGTCTTCTTGCATGTCCTGTCCTCTGGCCCACGATGCACCTACAGACACACACATGCTCTGGTAACCCACCATAAAGCTCCTGCAGGAGCCTGTTCTGCAGGAGCATCATCAACGCAGTCTGGTACACACCTACATCCTGCTCCCTTGCCCACATCGAGCTAAATGGGACAGAGATATGGTGCTGCAGAGAGGGCTCCAATGTCCCAGGGTGAGTTAGGGATGAGAAGGAGCTGCAATTCATGAAGCCCTATGGTGATTCCAGGACATTGTCACAGAGCTGTGAGAAGAATGCCCTCTGCTCCGTGATTTTGCTGGGAGCCCTCTCCTTCCCACCTGGCACCCTGCACTGAAACTCTGGGTTTATCTTCTTCACCAGGTGTAAAGGCCACAGAACTTTCCCACTCCATAGGGATGTAGAGGGAGCAACCAACTGAGAACCTGCAGCAGCAAAATGGTTCCTCCAGAAAACTACTGCAGAAAAGGCCGTGCTGAGGATCACTCCCACTTGCACAAACCCGTTGGGGATGCACAGAGCACTGGCCATCTTGGGAAACACAGTGAGAGGCTAGAGAATGACAGTATAAATGACACATTTACATTTCCAGGCAATGACAACCCTGAATTTTCTCCTCTGTGCCTTCTACCACTTGTCTCTGACCCCAAACCCTCTGTTCCTTCAGCTCTGCAATGCCCCTCACATCTGCCTCTTACACTCCACAGTTCCTCTACAGCTCTGCCAATCATTTACCATTTTATTTACATTTTTCCTACCATCCTGTTGCTCCTGATAGGCCTAAATACACTGTATCTGAATTATTCTTGGGTCACTGGCAAACTGCAGGAAGTTCTTGTGAATAGGTTAGACCTGCCAAGCTTGCTCTTTAGCAACACTGGTATACAAGGATGTCAGTGTCTGGATGTAAAAAAGCAGATCTCTACTTCCCCCACGCTCCATACACCTTTACAACATCCATCAATCCAGTCCCTGTACATTCCTCAACAGCCAATGCTAATTTAACTGCCATTAACATCATATTCTCCAACAAAAGCCTGGAATTGCAACCCCAAATGCTCAGCATCTTCCACAACACCAAAAGATGGCATTTGCTATTTGCTTATCCCCTTTTGTTACTACATTCTCATGTATACATTCCCCTACAGCCACTTTACCCCATATACCAAAAATCTCATAAACCTTTGCCTTATTGTTCTCTCTGACTGTCATCCTGAATATTGCCTCTCCAGCATCTATGTCCCTATGGCGTATATATCCTTCTCTTTGTTCAAGCCTTTCTCCCATTGCATTTGCAGAGGCAATTTGATGGAAGGATTTGTGCAGAGGGTGGGGGAGGGAAGAAGAAGGAAGGTGGGGAGGGAAGAGAGGGATTTGGCTATAGAAAAGAGGGATTTGGCTATAACGAGACCATGTAATTAAGCACTAGTAAGTGGTACACAGCCTGGACCCCTCATTTCCATAATTAAAAAGTAGTGATTCCTCCATTCCTAGACAACCTTTCTTACCCTATTTGTGAAAAGAGGCAGGGAGAAAGCATCCATTTACACAGCCAGCAGACACGCCCTGAGGAACACAAAGGACTCCATCCTGCACAGACCCCATGTATCTCTTAGCAGAAAAGCAGGATTTTACCTGACACGATATTGTATGCTAATGCTTTTTGAGCAATCGATTTATGACTATTTAGCGGTGAGAGGGGGGAGAAGCCAAAAACCACACATCAACACCAGCCTTTCCTCTGTCTGCATCCTTTGTTCCTGGCTTTTCACGGATGCGTTGTCTGTCAAAACAGCTTTTGAGCTGCACAGCAGCATCACCACCAGGGATGCACAGCGAGCATGGTAGCTGGTGGGACCACAACAATCCCTGTGGGCTTGGCTGTCATGGCAGGCACAATGGAGAGCTGTGCAACGGCATTGTCGGGGCAAAGCACAGCTCGCCTCTGCACAGCCAGCCCCGGACACAACAACTGCTGTTTCATAGCTACAATGGACAAACACACATTCTGCGCAGCAATAACAGCCTCCTCTCTCGCTTACACCCATTCTAATCACGGCAGCTCCAAAGCAAGAGACAAAGCAATCCTAAAATCCTCAGGCTTCATCGGGTTGCTGGCAACATCTACAAAAACAAACCAACCGCTCCGCAGGACAGTGAACAGCCCGAAAACCATCAGCATGACTAACACCCACCCCGACCATTTCTCCATCTCACCTTTTCACAGATCCTCTGCTCCCGGTCTCCTCTCACTGAACAGGTTCTGCTCTGGCACTGCTTAGCACTCGGTTTCCAGCAGGCTCCCTGCTCTCTCACCAGGATGCTGCGGGAAACAGAGTCAATTTTTTTTTTATTTT
>WUAM01000287.1:18935885-18959942 GCA_024336885.1 Actenoides hombroni
CTTCTTGCTTGTTACTTGGGAGAAGAGACTGACCCCTACCTCGCTACAGCATAGTTGTACAGAATGGTAAGGTCTTGCCTGAGCATAGAAATCAGTAAGTACTATATAGTTCTGTCCACACCCAGGAGAAAGCCACAGCCTTGATGAGACTAGCTAGCTGTGTTCACCCTGCTGCAGGCAATGTGTTTAATTCCATTACTTTATTTACCTGTTATTATTTGAAGAGTACTACCAAGACTGATCAGTATTCTCCAGGCTCAGAAATCCTACCTCCTGAGTTTTCCGCTGTGCTTTCTGGATCATGTATGACTACTCTTATGGTTTTATTCATGCTCTGTCTAGCCAGTCTACATTTTTTCAAAGAAAATGGCTCAGATAAGTTAACTATTTCATCTAACACTTTACTGATGCCAAATGGAGCAGGAGGCTTTCTTCACAAGTCTTATAGATGATGCTCTTACATACATATCTCTGATTTCATATGTGTGTTGCTGATTATGTGAAAGGGGAGAACAAAACATTTGTCCTTAGTGAATGCTGTTCTCCATTTTTCCCTTGTATTTCTCCAATTTGTTAAAATTGTTTCCAAGTCTAATCTTGAACTCCATCATGCCTGCAGTTTCTCCCAGCCTGGTGTTATCTGCTCTCTTTTTAAGCAGTTAATGCAAACAGTGAATATCAAATAGATGTGGGGATAGCCCCCTGCAGATGCCACTTAACTGCTGTTTTACAGCAACTGGGAGCCCTTAAGAGCCATGCTTTCCAAGCAGTCTTGCATCTGTCACTTAACATTTTCATCTAGATTGTATTACTTCAGTTTGCTTGGAAGAACAATGTGGAATAGCATAAAACATTTTATTAGTTAAATTATATTAGTTAAATTATATTAGTTAAATTATACACCTAACATCAGGGCCAACTATTCCCTGTTCCAGTCTTCTGAAACCTCATCCATCACCTTTGACATCTCAGATAACCACTGAACCTAATAGGAAAAAAACCCCAACACAGTCCTCGAGAACTAACTTTCTAAAACGTTTTCAGATTTCCAGTATGCTCCTATCACATTAAGTTCTCCAGACTGCTCAGCCCTAGCATGACTCCAAACCTTCCTTACCAGGCTGTGGCCAGTGATAACCAGACCATACACCCCATTTGCTTGCTCATCAGGTAAAATTTCTTGTTTTTTTGAAGCTTTTTCAAACTGAATGTTGATTTCACCACTGTCCAGAAAGGAGTCTGGCTTCATCTTTTTCCTTGCATTCCTAAAAAAAAAATAATCCAGAATAATAATGAAAAGCTTCTAAAGATATGTAAGTTATATTAAATCAACTTTATGAAAATAAAAAATCACTTGTTCCTTTTGATAGTTTAGTTCAATTTTCTCTGTATCCCTACCCCACCATGTATAGTTTAGCTGCTGCTGCTTATGCAGATCATTGATGTGCTTCTGAAACTCTAACAAGTGTGTGCTAAACTTGTGCTGATTTAAAGTCAAACAAATCACCTTACTGTTTTGAAGGACAGTATCCTAATGAGCATCCCAATTTTCTGTGCATATTGTCTGTCGACCACTTATTTCAAGAGTAAAGAACTGAAAAACTTTCTCATTTTCCACCTCTACCTAAGAATTTGTGTCTGCTGAGGATGCTAGGGAGGAAGGTAGATTTCCAGATAATGCTAGAAAAGGACCATGTCCAGATGAAGGACTGCAATGTAGATGAATGGCAACAGCAGTAGAACAACAGCATAGTGCAAGCCTGCAGCCAAAGGCTTTGTGGTTCCAGATCACTTGTCAAATGTCAGCTGATGTTGCCTGCCTGATTCTGCTTATTTATGCATGTATATAGATTGGACCTCCTGGATCAAGAGGCTCCAGAGTTTATCCTCAGAGGAGATTTCTACATTGTGTTTAGCTGATGGATCTTCCAGCTAGCTTGTATCGAAGGCCCCTGAATGAACTGCATTAACTGCAGCCTGCAGGAAAAAAGGCAGAATAATACAAAATACAGACAGTGTCAGTGCACAGCAATGAAGCTATGTATTTCAGCCATTTACCTCAGCTCATTAAGTACATCATCAGATGTGCTGCCTTCAATGATGAAAACATCGTCCATGTCATCATACAGCAAGTTGCAGGAGTAACCAATATTCATTGCCGTTTCTGGGAAAGATAAACCAGGAATATAACCTATCTTAGTAGCCCCCAACTCACCCACCATCTCTGTAGTCTTTTTACACACTTGACAAAAGCTCTCTGACTCAAAAGAGCTCTGAGCCTCTCAGAGTCAACAGTTTAAGAAAGCGAGGAGTCACCATGTTGGATGTAGCAGCAAATTTCCCCTACCACAGCTTCACAAGGCCACACAAAGAAATAATTCTACCCAAATGCAAATGTTTAAAACATCTTTGGCCAACATACTTGGAGCAACTAAACCCATTTCATATTGATTCCAAAAAACTTTTCATAATTTTTATCTTTTCCCTCTCCTTATTACCAGAGAGGCCCCAAACCATAGGTCTGAAGAATATCAAGACATTTTGTTCAGAAAATTCTGGGAAAAAACCCAGAAGTTTGGTATTTCATAAGCAAAACTATTACATCTGGAATATGACAAAATGTTTAATTTTTCTCAAAAATTCTCTGCTTATTTCTTGGAATAAATTATTTACAAGCACCTTTGGCCTTATTGAAACACCCTTGTTTCAGTGAAGTTACTATTTCTCCAATAGAATTCATTAGAGTCTATTAACTGTTCTTTCTAACTTAATGCTTTCTCCAAAAGTCTATTTTCCCTCCATTTCTATTCTGGATCATTAATTCCAGGACCAAACTCAAACAGACCCAACATCCACATTAGCATTGAAGTTCCTGGAAAACTGGACAAGATTTTTTTCCACCTTCTTCACCAGGGCAGTCAACTGTACTAAAGTGACACCTGTACTAAAGGGACTATGGGATGCTTATTATCACATCTCCAAAGGCAAAGGGTGCTGCCTTCACCTGGTTTCCAGCCTCAGGACAGAAATTAAGAATAGGCACTAGTGACAGTTACCTGGTCCAATTCCAGGTAACTGGATTTTTGCCTAGCTGGCAATGAAGCAAAGCCCTGTATATTTGTCTTCTGTGCAGTTTCCAAAGGAGGAAGAATGTGTGTCTTAGCAGACCCATCCCACTGGTGGGAGAGAAGAGAAACATCCAAAGCTGTAGCCTGTTTACCTTGCTTGTCTCCAGTGAGAACCCATATCTTAATGTTGGCTTTGGCAAGAGTCTCAATTGTCTGTGGAACTCCGTCTTGTAACTTGTCCTCAATCGCTGTGGCACCTAGCAGCTTAACAGAAAATGGCAGGGAACTGGTAAGTCTTCCCATTGCTAGCAAAGGAGAAAGTGTTAGACCTCCAGGTAATTACTCAAGCAAACACAAATTAAACTCAGGAATGAGGTTGTACTGATTTTCATTCTTCCTCAGCAAATTTACTGTATAGATTAAAGCCCCAATCCTGCACATTTTCTAGTTTCTAATCCCCTAGGCTCAGATGGATTATGAACGTGTATGAAATTATTTGCCAACATGTTTGCAGACCTACAGGTCTGTGTTCTTCTACATATGCTCTTCACAACAGATAGCACTTTAACTGAAAGTCGAAGACAGCTGTGGATCCATGTCCCCAAACCTCCATAAGCACACTCTAGTGTGGAGCTTGCTCCCAGATATGTTGTACTGCAGCTGTGATGTGGCTGCTAAACATCTTCTCCAGCCTGTAATAGACATGTTCCCACCCCTGGTCCACACTGTCACACAACTAAGACACACGCTGCTCAGGACACAATCCCCCATTATTTTAAAGTTATTGCTTTTTCTGCATTTTGGAGATACTTGGCAGCTTTAACCTATCATCAAAAGGATGTGAAGGTTTCACTGCTAGCTCAGGTTTAGACAGCATCTGCTACCACCTACCTCCTGCTGTTGGGAGACTAAATTCAGAGGTTGGCTTTAAGCCCAACATCCCTTTTGGCTTCCTGGGATGTTCATCATTCATCAGCTATGAGCGTCATCATTCATCAGCTGTGAGTGTTATCAATGTAGACAACAGCTCTGATGGAACTTCGCTATAGGGTTCTCAAAGCTTCATAATCCACAGTATACAGTAGTAGCCTGTGGTCCAGCTAGTGAAACCTTAGATGCTTGTGGCATACAATGCACCTCTTGGGACCACCTGCACATCTTTAGCAGCCTGAGTTTGAGCTGGAAGCACAAAGGTGGACACTGATGTCCAATGTGCCCAGGAAGAGAGAACAAGGGCTAGCATTCCCCACAGCCATTTATCCTTCTGGAGCTGCAGAAAAAGGAACAATAGTATTGTTGACAGGCCTTTGCCTGTCTGCCCATGACCTGGTATAAAAGCAGGTGAAGGGACAGTCGTGATGCCTTTCTGACTGTGGATCATCCTTAGTTTTTAGGTCAATCAATGATAAATAGTATTTTTACTACTATTCTCTGAATCTAACCATGTTCCACCCTCTTGTGTCCTTATACCCCTACTCCCTCTGAGAGCCCCTAGCAGGAGCCTGACACACACAGGAACTTCTGCTCTTGCCCATCAAACAGACTGTGATACTTTGCAGTCCTCTACACCTCCACAAGACCCATCTACTTCTTTGGTGACTCTAGCTCTCACACCTATTCTCTATCACAAGCCAGGCCATCCTACACTCACCCTCTGTTCTTCCCACAGCAACTTCAGGAAGTAAAGTCACTCCTGTATGGAGTACAGAGAGGGGTCTGATGTAAACACTGTTTTCTTCTGAGCCATGCTCCTTCTTGCTGTGAGATCATGACCTTTTCTGTGCTCAGGCCATAAGCTCCATAACCCTTTCTTACAAAGCATCTGACACTTTAATCTCCGAAACCTCTGTGTCTTCCCTGCTTTGGACACAACCCATAGAGCATTTTCACCATTCTCTGGCCTGGAGGATCAGTATTTTCCACTGCTCTGTTAGACCCAGAAGGACAATAGGCTCTGCCCCGAGGACTGTGCAACATCCGGAGGTCAGTGTCTCACTTGTTACTTCCCATGCCCTGCTGGCATCCTGAGCATACAGCTAATGGAAGGAGCAACAATGCAGCTCCCAGGGTTTCTGAGGTTTTATGAAAGCAGTGCTAGGAGTTCAAAAGCTGAATTGCTTCCGCTCAGATCTGACACATCATTTTCATACATTATACACGGCTCTAAAACACAGGCAGACCCCCCAGGGCATTCAAAAAGCTGTAACAACACCCAAGGAGAGAAGAATGACTTGAAAATCACAGCCTAGCCCTGCTTCAAATTGACACAGACATGTTCATGGACATCATCTCCCCATCGTGCCCAGGGCTGCCTGAACAAAGAAGATGCTCTCCGAAATGGAGGGGCACTGGGGATTATTCACTGCCTGACATTTCAAAGACAGGAAAATAAAGAGATCAGCCATTTCCACATACAAAGGACAGCTATGAAATATTTGTGTCCATGTCATCTCCCTCAGGCTCTGGTATGTCACTTCATGACGAGAAAGCTACTCTGACACCCACGTGAGTTAAAATAAAACCATTCCCCTGCACCGGTGGCTGATGAACTCCAGTTATGGGCTCCTGATGGAGGTGCCAGTGAAAATGCAGGATTGCCGTACTCCTAACCGCTCCTGTCACACAACCCACTGAGCTGTTTGCAGAGCAATGTTTACTGGAGTCATACTGAGCTGTTTATTGACAAACCACCAGCCTCACTGCCTCCCCCAGAACTTGGCCCAGATTCCCTCAAACACTAACCATTAGGTCTTTTTCAATCTCTTCATATAACTCCGACAGTTTTTCTTCCCGTCCTTCCAAGGCAGTGCTCGCTTCATGGTGACGCCTGATCCAGTCCTGAAAGTAGTCTTCATCCAGGTTTTTATAGGCCACCACAAGTGTCCTCAGTCCTTCACCAGCAAACTCCTGTGAGACAGTGGTGAGGCAGAATAGGTCAAAGGAAAATGATCTGCTCACCTAGGCTTACAAAGGACCCTTGGAAAGCAAATAGCTATCTGTAAAATCTTCTTGCCTAAAGTCTGCAGAGGAAACGTGAATAAAAATCACACCTTAGACCATAAAATTTGGGTTACTTCTAAAAAACTAGTTCCAGACCACTTTGTCATTGCCATTCATAGTCATTACAAAGAAAAAATTCAAAAGGGCTTTTCTACTTTCTGGCTCTAAAGCTTTACACTAACCAGGCATTTATTTCCCTGTCTCATATTTCTCAACAAAAAGTTCAGAAGTGTGAGACCTAAATAAACATTGAAGACAGCCTTGAATTTTGGGCCTGGGCTCAACTTTAAGAGTACAAATGCTGGCTGAAATGTACATCTCAGCGAATCACTGTAACTCTGTTTTTTGCAGATACACGACTGGCACTGTGGATTTCAGTGTTTGTGGAGTAACGGAGATCCATACGTGAAAATGTGTGAGGTGTTCTCCCAGGCTTGAAGTAAGGGTGCACAGGGAACAGTCCACAGCCACAGCTCTGCTCTGCCCTCTCCTTTGCCAGCAAGTTTTCCAGGCTCCCTCAGGAGGGTAAGCAGAGATGTTTTTTGCTATTGCACAACTCCTCTGGCAAAACTTCCTGTTGTCTTGTGATCTGCACTGTACCATCAGGATCCAACATCACAAGGGGGAGTAAAACTTGGCCAAAACATCCCCTTACATGAGTAACCATCTCCCAGTGCATGCCTTCAACAACAAAAAAGGCCACAATTTTGAGCGATGCATTTTTCTTGCTGCCCAGTCACTACGCCCCTATATGCTCTGGAAGAAGGGGAGTGAGTGAGTATGTCCCAGTTCCTGGCCAGTCCCTCTGACTGAGACCTCTGGAATCACAGTCACTGCAGATTGTCATTGTGTTCAAGAAGTTAAACAGCTCTCTGTCCCTTTACTTATCACCTGAGTTATTCCGATACAAGGCGTGCTTGCATGCATCAGGTCCATGTGTTGTAGGGTAACAGCAGACTTGGATGGAATTTAGCCGACAAAACTCAGATGCGTTGTGCCATTTCAGGTGCTTCAACTATTCTGTCTGGCTTCCAGCTCCTACTCCAGTGAAATACAGGTCTTCTGAATGTCCTGCATAGCATTTGCCATCCATGTCCAGATGTCCTGAAGAAGGTCAAAGGGTACCTGGTGCCCATACTTATGCAACTGATCTGACACCTAAGGCTTTATAAATTATTTTCCTTCTCCACTCCATAATTTAAAAATTGGTCTGTAGGTGTTGTTTCTGAAATCTAATTTTTTGTTTCAGTACAAAGTACATTTCCATACCTGGAGAAAAGGAAACCATGAAATGCAGAGATGTTGTGCAGAAGGAAGCACTTACATTCAGGTGTTCTGTGGTCTCCTCTTTGAGAGAGTCGCAGGATGAGTGAAGCAGTTCATAAAGAATGGTGTCAGCCCCCTTGCAGTACAAAGTCAAGTCACCCTCTGGACTCCGTACTATGAGGAAAAGAAATGATACAAATCCCTGACTAAGGCACTTGGGATTCACAGCACTTCCATTACAACAAAGAAAGTTTTTTAGAGGTGTCCAAACTCTACCTAGCTTTGGCATACTCCCAGAAATCAAGACACGCTTTGTTAGAAAAGCAGATAATGCAACTACTCTCCACTTCAGTGACAGCAGCACAGGCAACTGTATCCAGACTGCACTGGTCTGAGCAGATGCTCTGTTGTACTATGTGATTCCTACAGGCAGGGTTTCAGGCTGGACGTACGCATTCAAAAGTCAAGAAAAATTTGTTCTTAGGGAACTGGTCCTACTGCTCTTACTTCCCCTACCAGTAAATGTACTACCACTCTCTTGCTACAGTTAGGATATTCCAGTTCCTGAAGTATCTGAGGATGCTGGAGGGTTAATAAAGGCTACATGAGATTTCTCAAATCGTTTCTCCATTTTCCTTTTGGGAAAGTGTGCTTCTCTACTTGTCCTTGCTCTGTCCTTTCCCATTTATTCAGATTTCACTGATAATTTTAAAGCTGATTATAAGGAAGGCCTTTCCAGAACTGTTCTGAGGGAAATAGGAGATGTAGAAAGTTTCATGTCTTCAGGAGGCTGCTCCAGCATTGTGGTCCAGATGTTAAGATGTTACCTCACCTGCCTAAGTTAAATATTTATCTAGCAGTGTTGCTGTGAAATTGAAAAGTCAAGGCAGCCCAACTCAAGTGCTCAGAAGTAGATGTGATTCAGCAAGCATGGCAAAGGAGGTCTCCTAGGAAAAGGCATCACAGCAGAATGAGGGCCAACTTGAGAGCCTAAGAAGCAAGGAAGGGAAAAAGAGAGAAAAGGGAACATACCAATAACTGACATTCGCTTGCGAACATTGTTAAAATCAAGAATAGCCAGGAGTTTGTAGATTTTTGTTTCTCCCATTTCCACAACGGTGATGGTCTCTGGTGTGCGAGCCCGGAACACAAATCCGAAGTTTCTGGCAGCAGTGACTAGCGCTCCCTCATCAGGAGATTGGGCCTGATACACTAAGTTACCTGATATGCATGAAAAAAAAAGTAATGTGACTTCTGACTTGTTTCTGAGGCTAAACAAATACAAAAGCAATGGCATTGTACAGCAGTTAACCCGTTGCTTTTCTGTCTATCCTCAGAGGTGAAAGCACTTTATGTCCACACGTGTCCATCATGTCCCATCAACCCATAATCCGGGACAGTGCAAGAGGCCTCCTAGACTTTTTGGGACCTTTTATCACTATCTTTGGAGTCCAACAGATCTCACTCAGAGCATGACTTTAAGCCCTTCTAGTTACATCTGAATTTATTTTTCTTATCAATATTTTCACCTTGTATGTGTCAATTAATGGTTCTACCCTTTAAATCACAGTTTTCACCCTGTCAGGAATTTGAGGAGACTGACCCAGTACCTGCAGGAACACTGGGTGAGTGGAGCTAGTGAGTCTCCAGGGGACAGATGCTCTGTGCTCTTTTGCTTTCTGGGACTTAGTGCAGAGTAGAGAAAGAATGGGGCAAGCCATCTGCCACCTCAGAAGCTGTGGCACCTGAAATTTCTGCACTCCAGAGATGTGGTGTTTGCAGTAGTGTCAGCTCCACCACAGGAACACAGAGGGAGTGGAGGCCCTGGTCCTTTATCTTCCTATGTGGCATCTCCAAAGACACTGATTTATGTGTAGCCATATACTACAGAAAATCACCAGGAAGCCAAAAGGACCAATAACAGCTTCTGTGGAGAGAAGACATACTGTGGTGCAGGGTGAACACAACCACTTAGCTTGGTGTTTTCAACAGTCCTCACCTTCTTTCTTCTCTTCTGGCATCACTGTGTGACAAAGCGAGAGCAGTCGGAAGAACCTGTGCGTTGGGACATCACTCAGCTTCACAGCTTCAACCAGGCTATGGTCATAGAAGGCAAACTTTGGGTCGGCTAATGGGTTGTATGAGAAATCAACCTTTTCTGTATTCTGCAAAAATATGGCTCGGTGTTATTTTCGGAGCTCTCATATGCCTGTACAATGCCTGCCCATCATAGTCCCTCTCTCTTACTTATATTTACAAAGGGCCCTCTCCTGTAGGGATGTTCATGACAGTGACTGATGAGTCTAAGTAAGTGGGAGGTCATGAAAGCTACTGAATCACAGGAGAGGACAGGCACTTTGAGATGTCTTTCAGAGCAGCACTCAGGCTGAGAACCTTATTAGCTAAAGATGCCTCTCTGTATGACAGCATATGCTCCTACAGGATCCCTGCCAAAGGATTTCTAGAGCAAAAGCATGCCTGACTTCAACACATGCCTGCTTGGAGGCATCATGCCCCTGATGTCAATGGCTGCTTGTGTGATAGGAGAACATGGAAGCCCAATTTAAAAAAATTCAAAAGGCTGTGTCCTACACCCTATTCTCCCAAAGCAAGAAAAAATCCTGATATGGAAAATAGATGGCAGATAAGTGATGTAAAGATTCAACTCCACAGGCACTGCCCATTTTGTCTGGAAAGAAGGAGATCCAAGCAGAAGGGAACACACTGGAGAAATGGCCAGAAGCTCACAGCATGATGTGTCATAGAGGAACACACTGCCAAGCCTGTCCAGGATGATTACAATTCCCGCCCCATCCCTGGTGATCTCAGAGTTTCCAGGGTGGTAGTCATCCTTTTGACCTCTTCAAGCTGACATTTAGCATTTTCCACAAGAGCACAGACCCACTCACCACACACACCCATCTGTGTGGCAAGGTCCAGGCATTGTGGCACCATAGATGTGTGGGCAGGAGGACTCCGCTCTGATGAGTATCATGGGCAGGAGGAGCTGCTGGGCAGTCAGTTGGCAGGAGACCAGCATGTCTCCCCAAGCAAGTCAGCCCTTTGCATTTTGCTGCCTGAGCAAGAGCAAACTGGAGGCACAGCACTCGGCAGAAACAGCCAATTTCAATGAATATTTTAAGTTTTAAATGGCCTAGAAATGAATCATTGGAACAAGGAGTGGGATTTTCATCACCATCTTGCTGCTTGTTACTTGGATTACTGCATGCAGTTTTCAGACATTTTATAAATCCAAGATGTGGATTTGTGCCAGCAAGCAGGGGCTAGAAAGCAATGGAGAAGTCACCCATGTTCACACTTCCCAATGTCCAGATGTTAGGGGAATTTGACAGTGACCTCATTATCAATATGAACTGAACTCACCGATTCCCAACCAAAGCTTTAATTACCTGCCAAGGATAATAAAATTCACCGATGTCCAAGTTTCCAGCAAATGTCAATGGCCAAGTATTGAAAAGGAGCTGTGTATGCACTAGGATGTCATGTGAAGCTGAGGGAGCAGTGGGCACTCAGGTTGCACAACCTGCAGGTTTAAACCAGGCTTACTGGAAGGGAATGCAACTCTGGCAAGCCTCTGACATCCCCAAGAACTCACATCCCTGTTGTCGGGGTCAAGAGCATCAGCTCTTGCAGGGTTAAGAGCATGAGCTATGCCTGGGTGGGTTGTGTCCACTAGCACTTAGGCAGGAAGGTTTACTGAAAGCACAGGTTCTGATAGCACTTGAGCACTTACCTCGTTTATTTCTATCCTTTGCCCAGACGTATCATACACATCACCTGTAAACAGTAAAGACTGAGGTTATAGCCACAAACTCCAGATAAGTGCACTCTCTGAGCTTCTCTACTACAAAAATTAGTTAAAGTGTTTTGAAGACAGTATCTAAAAAGTTTCAGTAAGCATACATATCTTGACATGGGCACTGAAGGCTGATGATTCATATGATTCAGTTTCTGTGTTAATCCATCACAAAATCTAGAGGCTGGCAGATGCTTGAAAAACAAAGCAGTCACCATAAAAGTGACTGGCACTTGGGTAAAGAAGACTTGGCTCAAGCTGAATCAGAAAAGGACATAGCACTAGGTAGGAAACAAAGGTGCTTTCAGGTGATGACTTCTCTTGTACCTTCCCTTTGGAATGTGAGATAAAATTGAGTTCCTGGATCATATTGTGTTTGCAACAGTCCCTGAACTACCACAGAGAAGGAGTTGTCAAACTCCACTCTTCCCACATCTAGGTAGCTGCTCTATTTGTTTTTTCCTGAACTGATGATCTGGTTACAGAAATGGAAGACATCTCATCTCCAGGAAACACTACTGAAACTTCTCCTGCCTGAAGAAAAACTTCACTTGGGGGATCTGCACTGTGTCCAGCCCAGTCAGATTCAACACTTCATTGAAATAAGACTGAAATACAGTGAGTTACACAAATGATGGATCCATACCTGTGCCAGCAGCTTCATCTGTGACAAAAGTAAGTTTTAGATACTGATACTCCCTCACAAAAGCTCTGAAGTTGTAGAAGAAACTCAGAAGTCATCTCTCCAGAGAACTGCACATCAGTTGATCCCCTGGGAACTGTAACTGGGAGGCTTTTGGACACCTCATTCCCAATGGGAAATTTAAGCCTCCAGAGTACCTTCCCTGTCAGCAGAACTAATTCATCCTTTCTGGTATGGCTTTCCCAATGTCCCTGAGCAGCAAATCCAAAGAACAACATTCCTAAGAAGAAGCTAAGCATTTAAAAATCCATAGTCCAAGACTGTTGGACTTCTTTCCATGTATTTCCCATTTATTTCTTGAACCCACACCCTATGTCTATGTTAGTGGTGACATTCACTTTGGAAAAGTCAACTAAGGACACATGAATGAACAGACTGAATATCTGTCAGACTGTTTATCAGCAGTAACGTTAGCTAGCATCATAGTGTTATTTGAGATATAGTGTTGTCAAAATATACACAAAACAAGATTTATAGGAAGAAATAGCTTCTTTTATTAGACCAGCTGATAGCACTGAGAAAAAAAAACAAACACTTCTTTTATTAGACCAGCTGATAGCACTGAGGAAAAAAACCACAACCTGGCACACTAGAACATCAGCAAGTCCAACACAGGTAAAATAAGGATCAATCTATGATCAAGTGGTGACTAATTTTTCTGGAGGAATCTAATGGTGTTAATCAATTAATCAATTTGTGAATGATTAGCACCTCTTGAGCAGTATGAAGAAAACTGCCCAGGGCCATAGAATGAATGAGCCTTTCAATTCAGTAATTGTTCAGATCTAACAACTTTTGTTTCCTTTTTTTTTTCTTCCATCTCCCTACAAACATTTCTCTCTTCTAGTAGGTGAAGTACATCAGGGCTAAAGACAAATGACCAAGCCACTGACTAGGTGCCAACCAAAGGGTTCAGACACCTGAACAGGATGTGGAAAAATGATGCTCATGACATGAGAAATTGATGAATGTGAGAGATAGCAGGGTGAGAAGATGACAAAATCTGCAGATAAGCCCATGAAGGATGGCTGATTTTGCAAGTGGTTAAGAGGGAGTTAGTTATGTGTTGTTTTGCAGGGTTAGCAGTATCTGGGTAACCATGCCACCTTAAAGGGCTGAAATCACCTAGGTAATGATAAGCAGGAAAAAACCAAAACAAATTCAATTGCAAATGTAGTAAAACAGGGACCAATGAAAAAAAGTACTAAGGTGCAGGTTCTTTAGTCGGAATTACTCTGTGTCAGAAGAAGGGAGGTAAAAGGGTGGGAAAAAGGGGAGACAAGGGACAGGAAAATTCCATTAAGATATGCAAATGATGCAATCAAGGCTGCCCAGGAATCCCTGACAGGAAACCTGCACTTGATCACTACTCTTCTGGATATCATGTTTAGTGTCTGTGGACCAAGAGGCATACAATGGAATAAAACTTGGAGAATAAGACATTAGATAACATACCGTAGGATTTGCCATTGATGGAACACTTGTTAAAACACATGATGTTCTGAGTGAGAGTTCCTGTTTTGTCTGAGAAAATGTACTTGATTTGCCCCAGCTCTTCATTGAGTGTAGTAGTACGGGCCTGAGCCGGTGTGTCGTTCAGTGGATAATACATTTTACGGTCCCAGTCAATGTAGAAACTGTTACCCAAGCGTATAATCTCTACACTGGTGAAACAGAAAGAGAAGGTGATGGAATATTCATTAGTTTAAGGGATAAGATCTTTATCTCCAGCACCACCATTAGTGATTGCAATTAGAAGACAGCTTTGAAGGTAATGACTGGGTGTACTCATCAGGCTGTTCTTAAATGGACTGTATTAAGCAATGCTGAAGCAAGTCCCACTGAAACAATTTGTTAGGTTTACAGGAAATCCCTTTCCTATATTTATAACCCCACATCTTATAAATATATTTTAAAAGTTTCAGTTTTCAGGATGAAAAGCAAGGCAGGAACAGTAGGTGCCACTTGGTGCAGTTTCAAGATGCTCAGAGGGAGATGGTTTCCTGCAGGGCTCCGGGCTGGGCTGAGCCTGGTGCTAAGGAACGAGCACAGCCACAGCTCAAACAGCCCAGAACTCTACAACAAGTGAGTCATTATATAACTCAACATAACACAGGAGCTTATCAGCTCACAGATGACATGAATTTCCATTTTGCTGCTGATGTGACATACTGTACAGGAACAGGATCCATTCCTGATATTTACCAAGACAGAAGAGTCTCAGTAGCAAAGCTGTTTGAAGAGTTAGGTACAATGATATACAGGCATAGTCAGCCCACACCCCAACTTCAAGGTCTTGACAGCATCACGATGCTTTGCCTACCGTCTACCCGTGATTGCAATAACCAACATAGTGCTATGTTCTTGGAGAAGTGGCAACAGGTAACTCATATATCACTAAGTACTATGGATGCTCAACCTGATTACACCTACTTATCCGGCAATTTGCTCCTCACATGAGCCCACCAGGCATCTCAAATAACATGCCATTCGCTTTGTTTGATGGGCAGTGCAAGCAGGAGAGAGCAAGGCACCAACTGTAGCAGGCTTCCAGCCTTACTCTTATAGCATCATACACCTACACTTCCCCTTTAACTGCAAAATCATCTTCTCCTCTCCCAGGGCTCACTGCTGTCTACACTTCAACCCTGACAAAGACCTCCAAAGGCAGCAGAAATAAGAAAAACATCACTGTGGTTGTGTGCAATCACCCATTATGGAGTTGTGTTTGTGTCTAGGGAAAATGCTGCTCTCAACTAAGGCAAAAGCTAAAGCCCTCCTAAGATGAAACTTGAAAGGTGGTTCTGGCACGTACCTGACATAGAGTGAAATTGGCACCACTGTGTTTAGAATGATCACATATGACCAGAACATGAGGAAGCCGGAGTAGGAGGCAGAGCTGACACCTTCTGCCCAGGGTAGATAGACCTGGAAGTAGTAGCCCTTATCATATTCCCAGATGCCATTGCCAATGGCTAGGATAAGACACATCAGTGCTAAAAAAGCAAAGATCTGCAAAAAAGCCCCACAAATTGCATTTTAGAAACAAGGAATTTATGATATACAAATTAATCAGAAAGCACTAACGAGATTGGGTTGGACAGTCTGAATCATAGGAAAACGTTCCTAGGGTCAAGGAAGAAAACCAGTGAAGTTATGATGCTTTTATCTCAAGGACAAAATCACACAGTGCTGTCAGGCAATTTGGAATCACATGACCTCAAACATCTGAGGATTTAAGTCCCAAGCAGACATCTAAATCAGGGTGCTCATGGGCAGCAGAAAGAACATCAAATCTCTTTAGAGGTGAGTGGAGCTGTGGGTCCTCAAACATCTGGCTGCATGCTTGGGAATAGAAATCCCAAGGAGACTTTACCTGGCCATTTGCTGGATGGATCATAGTTTTTCTCACCATTTCTGAAAAACTACTAAAGATAATTTATAGCGCAGAAAATTCAGCACTGTTCAGGTTGGAATTCATCACTGGATATCATTCTGATGGTTAACAGAGAGTTAATCACTGACTCAGAACTAGTGGTTGCCTTGGTACCTGCCATCACAATCTGACTATGTTTCCTTTGAGCAAACAAAAAGTAGCACTACCCAGTGATGTCTATCCTTGGACTTCAGAGAAGCTTATTTCCTGAAGCCTAAAGCAACCAGGGGCTGAGCAACTGGGAAAAGAATTTAAAAGTGGGACACCTTAGTGAACACTGGGACTTGCTCAGGAACACCTTTTAATAGACACAAAACCGTTACATAGATTCTAAATCCTTTTTTATTAAAATAAAACGAGAACATAGCAATATAATTATTTGAAAAAGAACAGAAAAAGAAGGGGTGAAAGGAAGTTAACAGAAATTAATATAAAAATGCAAGGAATTATAGAACTCTGAATATCTAATAGTCAAATAAAATACCAAGAAAAGAAAACAGTAAACTCAGACAGGTGTGGGAAAAGCAGACATGTTCAACAGACAACCCTCCAAGAATGGAGGAGAAAGGAAGCAGAAGGAAGTATCTATCCCATATGATGTAGCAGATGGAAAAGGCAGATTACATTCTGTGACAAGGAACACTGCATGGCTCTATCTGCTCATAAGAAGTGTTTTCAATTCAGTGGGTCCAGTGGGTAATTTAAAGATGAAAGCTTAGAGGGACTAAGAAATTCTCTGAAACAGCAAGGTTAATTTTTAACAATGTTTTGAAAACTGGGAAGCTCCACCATCCTGAAAATCTACTAACATGATTCCAATATTTGAAAAGTAAAAATGGTGATAGTGGGAAAGATGAACAAATTAGCTTGACATCCTTCCTGGACAAATGACAATAAAATGAGTTCTGTTGATATAGACTTCTCCAAACATTTGACTTTAAACAACCACCATCCTAATAAAAATGTGAAGATACGGAATTAATAGGTTGTATAACAGAGCAAACAAAATTAATCTTTGGCAAGTATAATCATTAGGGTAGAAATATCAGTAAGTTGGGCCATAGTGTATAAGGCTACCCAGTAACAATCACATTAAACCAATCATAAACCTTTTTGAAAAAACAATAACTGAGGTACAAACATAGAAATATTGCTGGCAAAGCTGATATTTGTGTTGCTGAGGTAAACCACAAGAGGAAGAAAGATACTTTTATGGAACAATTTGAATCACTTGGCGAAAAGCTCACTTACGACCAACTTGAGTTTCAATAGCAAGAATGTGCTAACAGGGGACTGCAGTAACTAAAGGTGATGGGCTGAGTTTCAGGAGGCACATTTATTTCCCACATCAGTAGTAGCTTTTCTGTTTAATTGTGGGGGACTCGATAAATTACTCCACTTGTAAAATGGAGACAATATTGCTTGCTGGTAAGGAATGTGGTGCAGTGTTTCTAAACCTCTGTGACAAGCAATAAAAACAGTCTTCAATTCGTGCTGTCATAATCATCAGGGCGTAAGAATATATGAGAGGCATGACCCAGGAACAGGTAATGTCCTTTATTAAACCAACAGTCATACATGAAGAAAATAAAGAAACCTCTTTAATTTTATAGATATTTTTGTTGGTTACATAGAAGATACTACTTCTCTCTGCAGACCACGGCTGTTGTAAAAGAAAGTAATTAATGGAGCCAGCTGGCTCTTCTGTTTTATCATTCTACCCTGAATGATTCCTCACTGCCCCGCAGGTTAAAAGTTGTCAGTTGGTAGAATATCACAATCCATGTAGGAAATTCAGCGTGTGATTCAGCAACAGAAATACATGTGGGGCGAGACAGCAGCTGAACTTCCCCATGGCACAGCAGCTCTTCCCTACGACTGCACTTGCTTTATGTACATTTTGCTTTGTGTGCATTGTCAACACTCTTGACCCTAACAGCTCACCATGTGTGCAGTGCTTGTGTGTACACCAAGTTCACTAACATGCCGTTTGAGAAAAATGCAAAAGACCAGGCTGTTAACAGCAGCCACGGAGATTAATTCCTGTGTGGAGAAATAACTGTGTGCAGGGTGTTGCAATTTTAACCACAACTCTGCAAGAGAAGGATGTGAAAAAACACTGATCGTAGGCTTGTGCATGCTCATGGAGCTTCCCAGTGTGAACATCCTCACTCCCTGGGTCCTGCCCTTGTCCTGCCTGCAAAAGGTCCTCTGCAGGATTGAGTAGCGCATTTGTAAAGAGGAGCTGACTTTTGACAAACGTTTCCTGCTGGACTGTGAATTCAGACTGTCTTGGTTTCTTTACTGGCACTTGGAATTTGGCTCTAAGATTCGAAGCAGTAAGTTGTTTAAGAGATGAAAGTGACAGACCTATTTCTCTGAAAACATGCTCGCCTCAGCATGCTAAAAAGGAAGTTTTGGAGGAAAAAGCATTCCTAGAGCTGGCGGGTGCCTACCCGGTGGAGGAACATTCACTTCTCTCTCAGATCCTCAAGGAATACTTCCAAAAATGAAAAAAACCCCAAACCACCTATGGTTGCCATCTGGAAAGGTTCACTCCTGATTAACCATTGCTGGGACAGACCAGGGCAACATTTAACCAGGACTCTGTTGGTGAGTCCTTCTTAAACACTGCTTTGTGCCTGGAAGTTTTATAGACAATTAAACACAAAGCAGCTTCGCCAGTGTTAACAGGGAACAAGATTCATTACACTTAAAATGCTCTATTTATAGCAAGCTGTGACTGTTTTTTGCATTTTCAAACTCAAGAGCACAATATACTGCCTCTTTTTATGACTGTGCTTTGTAACCTTTGACCACCAATGAGCTGGAAGAACCTGATGCCACATCCCCTTGGGTGTGCAAAGAGCCTGGTGCTTAGAGTAGGACAAAGCTTTACTTAGACAGGAAAATGTTAGGTGACCTAAAAATATGTCAAGGACAAAAACCACACCCTTGGCTCCATCAGCACCCAAGAACCCAGACAGAGTCTGATGCAACCAGCTGCAATATGCTCAGTTTTTTAAAATGGAGCCACGAGGTTGACTTAATCTCTTTTGTCTTCATGAAGAGTGGCCAAACAGACTGAAAGCCCTTGACTTGTAAGAAAAGATTTGGCAAATCATAACTGAACACAATTCTGAGTTCCCTATTCAGTTTTTCTCTGCTCCATCTGTGTGCCTTGTGGGTCCTCCACAGCCCTACCCCCCAGCCCAGTTTCCTTTCCAGCTAGAGCATAGCAGGACACCTTAAGAAAATGTGAAGTTGTTCAAATGCTTGCAAAATTTTTGGGTTTTTTTTCCTATAAGAGAAGAAAAAACTGGGAGAAACAAGCTGAAGATGCTAATCAAGATTTTAACTTGGCAGAGATTGGTGTAAAATTACTGAAGTGTTTACAGAGTGTACACAGAGCCAGTGCCCAATAAGACTTGAAGATGACCCTGGAGAAGCTCTCTGATGTGGCACTGCTTTATAGTAAATAGGCACATGCAGATGTTCAGTGGTTAGTTGAGCTAACCACTGCTGCTTTGGTACAATTTCAGTCTCCCAGAAGCACAACTGGCTCTGTCAACTAACATCCTCCATCTCTTGGCCCATCTAAAGAGCTCTTGGTATCCTCAGGCAAAATCAGGAAGACAGGGATGAAGTGGCAAGGTTGGAGAGTGGTGCCATCCTGGAGATATTTATGCTATAAGCCCAAGTGCTGAGTTGATGTATAATCATAGAATGGCAGGGGTTGGAAGGGACCTCCAGAGATCATCAAGTTCATTCCCCTGCCAGAGCAGGATCACCCAGAGCAGGCCATACGGGAACATATCCAAGTGGCTTTTGAAAGTCTCTAAAGAAGGAGACTTCACAACCTGTCTGGGCAGCCTGTTCCAGGCTCCATCATTCTCACAGTGAGTAAGTTTTTCCTGATGTTGAGGTGGAACTTCCTGTGTTCCAGTTTCTGACTATTGCCCCTCATCCTATCAGAGAGCACCAGTGAAAAAAGGCTAGCCCCTTCTACTTAACACCCACCCTTCAGATATTTGTAAACATTGATAAGATTCCCTCTCAGTCTTCTCTTCTTCAGACTAAACAGCCCCGGGTGTCTCAGCCTTTCCTCACAAGAGAGATGTTCCAGTCCCTTCATCATCCTCATAGCCTCTGCTGGACTCTAGTACTTTCTTGTCTCTCTTGAACTGGGGAGCCCAGAACTGAACACAATACTCCAGATGTGGTCTCACTAGTGCAGTGTAGAGGGGGAGGAGAACCTCCCTCAACCTGCTGGACACACTCTTCTTTATGCACCCCAGGATACTATTGACCTTCCTGGCCACAAGGGCATATTGCTGTCCTGTGGATAACTTGCTGTCCACCAGGACTCCATGTCTTTCTCCACAGAGAAGGCATGAAGTCATGGAGGGCCAGGAGAGCTCAGGATAGCCTTACTGTGATGGACAGACTGCTGCTGGACACTTTCTTCAGGGCTTGCTCTAGCCTCTGTGAATGGATCCCAGTCCCAGCCTGTCTGTCAGGTTGGGCTGGGAAGCAAGGGCAGGAGGGAAGAAGATGGAAGAGTGACCACCAGACCTTCCCAGTGTCATAAACTGAAGGTCATGTAGCATGTATGAAAAAGAATGACAAACTTGCACCCAAAGGGAAATAAAAGCCTGTAACAAAAGAGTTTTCTTCAAGCAACATTGAGTAAAGCGGTGTAAGAGAATATGCCTTTCTTCCTGGAGTGGCTTTGAACTCAAGCAGTAAAGCTTGGGAGAGTCTTACAATCACTTCTGCCTGGAAGTACTTGCCATTTGTTAAAACCACTGACAAGCTTAACCCTCAAATCAGATCTGTCTTCCAATTTGAGGAGAGTGCCAACTGTATAAGATTAGTGTTCTCAAATTTACCAGCTCCTAAAAACACCAGTTTCTGAGTATTAATTAGACCATGTTTAATATTTTACCCTAATGTGTTAAGTCAGAAGTTGGCATTATGTAAATTAATAAACTCAATTACAGTCCCATGCAGATATCATCAGAGATGCCAAGAAATCAAGAGGAAGAGGGAGAACTGCTAATGTTTATTTAAATAAAAAATGACAAAATTACAGGGGAAAAAAAAAAGCATTTGCAGGCTTCAAAGTGATTCTCAGAAAAAATACAGAGAAAGGAAAAGCAGAGCAAATGAAAAGATCAGAAGAAAGGTCTTTAATGCTGTCAATATGATGGCCTTGCTTTGCAAGATGGGCTGGCAGAGGCGCTGCAGAGCTCAGGCTGCTAATAAATTATTACATAGTTTTTCTTTTTATCATTAGTCACTTCTGATATTCCTTCATTTTTGTGGACAAAGAGGTGGAGCATCTGGAAATGATGAATGCATCTGAAGAAATGAAGACATATTAATCAGTCTTACCACCAACACAAGGACATTCATGAGCCGATCAATACTCGTCCTCTTAAATGTTGTTTTTCCACTGTTCTGCATTAGTTTCGTGTCTGGCCCTGGAAAGGAAACACTCTCATAACTTCTAGTAATAAAGATTAGTCATTCTAAAGCTGATTCCCTCTTGGTCTCACTGTGCTTTACAGCATAAATACCCACCACAGCTTTCCTGAAGGTAGGTACATACAGCTTACAGTGCCAGTGGGAAACTTAGGGCAGAAAAAGGTTAAGTCGCTTGCCTTGGATTAGATGAAGAGAGTCACATAAAGCCATTAATTCTGGATTTTGACACCGCTCTCTTCTTTCAACAGTAAGCCCTCCCTTTCAGCTTTAATTACTTTTCACAGAATACCTGATACTGCACTGTTATTGGTGACATATTATACATCATCTCACATGTCTTCAGCAGCATAGAAACAACAGAAGGTCTATGCTCACAAAAAGCACAGATCTAATGGCCTACAATAATATTACTGATGGCCCTGATATTCCAATATCGATTAAAATCAGATAGAATAGAAATTATGTGGAATTTTTGATTGAATATACTTAAGACTGAAAAACTTTGAACAAGCGTGATGAGAGAAAGACTCCAATTGATCCAGCATGGTCCAGTAAAGGAAGATTTAATTCAACTTTAATCCTTAAACAGATTAATTTTTTTTTTTTTCCTTACTGATTGATCTGGACTTCTCTCATGTACTTTGCTGCATGCATTTCTGAAATAAAAGACTTCTGCTTACTAAAGCACTTAAGATGGAATTGGATGTTGTAGTGTAGCACTTGCAATCCGGTTTTCTCTAACAGACCACTACTAAAAAGTCTCAGATTAAAATCCCCTAAAATATGCATAATTTCTAGCCTAGAGTGAAGTCAAGGGATCTCATATATTGTTTTGCTTTTATTCTTGTACCTGGTAGAAGCATCTTTTCTGAAGAGGAAAATACTTGGTTCCTCTGTGCGTACTGGTTGTGATGTACTTCTATGCTAGTGCTGCTGTGCTCTACAATTCATATGTCAATTTTTCTACCTACCAGCATAAATAACGAGACCAAAGCACCATTCTGTGTTCCTAATAGTACAGCCCCTCAGCAACATCTTCTCATTGTCCAGGGCATACTTCTCTCCTCGCAGAGTAAGAGTTCCTGTGAACTTATCCAGTTTGTTGTTTGGTGCCTCACACTTGATTTCACCTGTAAAAGGAAAGTAACAACAAAAATGGAAATCTTGGCCCAGAAAGATGTCAGTTAATACTGTGTTCTCAGCTGTTTCCCAGACAGGGAATGTTTCACACTGTAGCTGTAGTCCACTCCTGACCTTGTTGTTCCAATCCCGTAACCTCTATTTATTGATGTTTTGGGATATTGCTCCTTCCCCATATTCATGTCATAATCAAATCAACCACAATGAACTTGGGCTTATCCTATTCTCTGAAGATGGCAGGTTTTTTTTACTGGTAGAGTACAAAACAAAGTTTCTACAGCTTTTATATGGGTGAGAAGAAATGTTGAACAAGCAACACACTTTTAATACTTTCACAGCAACTTCATAGTGGTAGGATGTCACTGGATAACTTTAGCTGAAAATGCTGACTTCACACAATTCCTATTCCATTTTCTTTAAAACTGCAGGAGCCCAAGTGAGGAAAAAAACATAGCCTGAAGGCAGCAAAAGTGTAATTAAGCGAGGTGTCTTTGTTCACTGTTTTTTAATTTCATCTGGGTTATAACTCAAGTCCCAGTGGCAAATGGAAAAAAAGATACTGCTACCTTCTTTAGCTGTGCAGCTGATACTGTAAGGGATTGGAGAGTCTGTTTCTACTTCCACATTTTATATTTATATCTTGTAATAAAACACGTTCACACAAAACTGTGAACGCAGATACTTCGGTATAAAAATGATTATTTAAATCAACATTTGCACATCTAAAGAGTCAAAGCACAACCCAGTGGATGTATTGAAAAGAATGGAAAAATACAAATATGCCTTATTGAAAGGGAGTCCAAGAGCCCAGCCTGTTCAGAAATCCTGAACATTAAAGTCACTTTGATCACAGGCTGCAAATATCTACATAAGGACTAACAGTTGCAGAGAATACAGCTCTTCCAGCTGTTCTCAGACAAAACACACCAGGCTCAGGAAACTGGAAACAAAATCCAGAGAAGTCTGGAAGAAAAGTACAACTTTTAAGTTCTGCAGTATTCTCCGCCACTGCAAATCTCAAAATCAAGAATGGATGTTCTGTTCACAGAAAACTGGCTCCACTCTAGGACAGGCAAATAATTGGACTTGAAAGATGAGGCGATTAGGAAATTCTGTGACATATGTGACGTCAGGGCTTATACTAACAACTATGCTGATCTTCTTTTCTATCATCTATTTAATCCAAGAACAGTCAGACTTGTATTCCATCGTTGCTAAACATCTACAGTAACCAGACCTGCCTCACTGCAGCCCTAGCATGCCCTTGAAAAGCACAAAGACAACAGAGGCTTTGCGTTGCAGCCTGAAACATGGCACAACAGGACTTTGGTGAACCAAACCCCGGACATGGTGCCCCACCAGGAAGACAGTGCCTCTCCTTGTGGCAACTGTGGGAAAATGCTTGCCTGCATGAGTACCTTGCGTGTCAACATCCACATCTGCATTCCAGCAAGCAAGTGCGCCTGGATTACTGATAGTGAGATCAGAAGAGATTCATCCAAATTAAATCAATCAAAAAAAAAAAAAAAGTGAGAAGCTCTAGAGTTTCACCTGATATACCTGCACTGACCCCAGAAACTCTGCAGCTGAAGATACCTCAGCAAGGCATCGTGCCTCCTGTCTCTGCCTCACATTAACAAGATGATACCTGAATGCATTTCAGCTGAAAGAGTTAAATACTGCCAAGTCTACGTGTGATAAGTAGTAGGTAACCAAAAGTATTGTTTCCTTTTTCATTTCCCAGCTCCCCAGATCAAATACAGAAGTTCAGCGTTTTGGAAGCATTTTCCTTATCTGAACCCATCACGATGTCAACAAACATCGTAACTCACATTAAGCATTCCAGTGAGTGCCTGTATTAGCTGCTCAACCCTTTCCTCTCTTCCTGTCTTAAGAAGTCATTAGATAAAGAGTTACATAAATATTTAAATACTTTACAGAGATTTGCTGGGGAAATGCAAGGTTAGGTCTGATTCCAGGCACTCTTCCCAGTACCCTGCCAAATATAATTCACCCTGGGAAACATTTTATTCATTTTAAGTATTGCAAAGAGGCCACTTTTATTTACAGTATAACTACACCAGAGATTTAAAGGATAAATAAATATTTTATTTTTAAAGTCTTTTAATTTTCAAAA
>WUAM01000287.1:18961922-18976880 GCA_024336885.1 Actenoides hombroni
CAAAGAAAAAGAAATCAGATAAGCACTGTTGATGTCCTGAATGTTCTGTATTGAGATATATTGTATAAATTTTATCCCAGATGGCTCTTGTCTTCTCATTTTCACTACAAAGTGCAAGACCATGCGTCTTAGCTCCCTGAGCAGCTCACTGTCTATCCTGCCACTCATACCCCACTGAACTCTAAGGTATCTGAGCCTATAGGAGAGCTCTGGACCTTCTCCCATGGTATTCTGGTCCTGAAGAGTACTCAAGTTCTAGGATAGCCAGCTGGGGAGATTGTAATGCAATGTCAAAGAAACACTGCGTTTGTCCAAGGCCTCCTGGCACTTACAGATGAAGAAAGTCCAGAAGACTGTCTGTAGGGGATCTGGAGATCTCTCTGGTCTTGCTTAGCCCTTCAGGCTGTTGCTAGCTCCAGGCAATGCAGAACAGGTAATGCAAATTGGGTCATAAAGATGAGGTCAGATTCAGTTTATTCCAATTAATACAAATTATTTGCAGCCCTCTGATGTGTGGTCTGTTGTGTCCTGGAGTGAGCAATGTCTGGAAGCCTTTGCAGTGTGCACACGTTAACATTATGGTATAGCTGTCCAGAGGAGCTTACTGGAGTTACTCATTTTGATTGTCTCATTCAGATAATCTGGCTAAGAGAAAAGACTAAGGGAGACAAAAGAAGCAGAAACCTTCTAACAGTGACCTGGGACAGTGCAAGAACACGTTTCAAACTAACTCTCAGTGTTAGAAGAGCTGTCACTAAAAATAAAAGTCCCTTCCTTACATGCCATTTGCACTGAAAGAGGGAAAAGTATCCCCCGGAAGGTGTTATTTTTAAGATACCTACACAATGTTTATTATAAGTATGAGGAAATTCTTGCCACAAAAGCTATTGCAGGTAAGGCTGTAGCACCCTGGGTCACTAGAGAAGATTTGGCCCTACATTTGCAGCAGTGGTTGCACTTGAGGGCCAGGTACACTTACCCATCCAGTTCAGCTGTCTCGATGTATGTCAGGCTGTGTGGCTCACTGCTTGACAGTAAGAGTAGGTCGGCCTGAACACAGACAGACAGACTTGGCATGAGTTCACATGATTAGAGGGCATGGCACTGCAATGCTACCTGTGGTTTCTGCACACTGCAGGTCTCTGAGGCAGTTATCACCACTACTGACTCATTTGCTTGCAAGTGATAAGAGTAATTACAGAGACTAACTGTGGGCAGGATGGAGAGAAACTGTACTCACCGTTACAAAGTTGTTGTTTTCTAGTTTTATTATATCCCCTACTTGGATGTTCATCCATTTTTCATCCTTTAACCTGCAAGAAAACTTCTAGTAAGTAGGCACATAATGCAAACGCCATTTAGGAATGTAGGATACTCAGCTCTGCTCCTGAAGCCAGACTGTAGGTGCCACCAGGGCTTGGGCTATTTATAAGATAGAGAAGGGTCTGCCATAATGTGGTCTGATCCAAACAAAGCTAAGGGACCACCATAATAGCAAAAAATCAGTAGCAGTGCTTGGGGTGACCAGTGCAGGGTTGAGACGAAGTCCCACAATAGCAGCACAGTCAACATGCGCTGTCTTTCTTTCTGGATCGACTACTCCCTTCCTTCTCCTAAAGAGCCACATTGTCTCAAAAGAAAATCTCTCTGCTTTATGTAACAGACTTCCCAGACACCTGGGAAAATTGCCAGTTGCTTTAGTTTTTCTACGTGGTATTAAGGGCCAGAGAAACACATCTGTCTGTGTGTGAGCCTGGCTGCCAGGAAGGTCAGTGCAGGTACTTTGGCTGTGCACGTGCCTAGATAAACCCTTGTTTGCAGTGGCCATCACAGCACCAAGCAAGATGTACATGCAGATGGCCAGCTAAACTGCAACCACCAACATAACCAAATCATGATAGCTGCATATGCAAAATCTAGAGGTGACAAATAGCAAGAACTACATCAGGAGCTGTTTCAGAGCTAAACAGGATTTGGTATTTGAGCTGGAGTTCACCTCAGCCTTGCTTTTTCAGTGTTGGTCAGAGTTGGGCAGGTCCTATGGTTTCCCAGTTTTGAAAAAAGGCAAAATATTAGAATATTTCTATTTCAATGTATGTTTCCTAGACACAGTAACTAATACACAGTAAACTAAGAAACTGGTTTACTTAGCAGAAAGCACAAGAAATACGTTCCTATTCTTGAGTTTGCAGCTGTTTTTTTAACTGGTTTATCATCTGTTGGAGGTTACACAACATACTGCTATCTGTAGTTTGGAACAAAAAAAGCCACCAGAGACTTCACAGCTGTCTACAGCTGTGTACTATGCACAGTTGGACTCCACAGAGCTGCAAGTAAACAGCACATCTGCCTGCTGCAAAAGCCAAAGCCTCTGATATTTTTTTCCTGCAGGAAACAACAGTGCTAGCAGTATAATGTCCAAAAGCACACACGTTTTGAGTATATCTAAGTCAGAAGTGCTACACACACGCTAATATTAAGACATGTATGAGGAAGCTATTCCTGCTTCTTAATTTAAAATAACTTGTTGATAATGCCTAGTTTTTTTTAGTGCAGAGATAAATGCTATAAACATAAATGGACATGGGAAGATAGCCTTGCTTGTCAATTCTAGGTTAAGGAGTAAAATAATACTATAGTTTCAGAGTACCAATTGTTAAATATGTGTATATATACCCAGGAACAGAAAAAGTTTGTTAGTGCAAGGTCACAGCCATAAGGTCTGTACTGATTGTAGTAACTGTGTCGTGGGTTCATTAATTATACACAGAGTGCAGAATCAAATGGTAAACTAATGGTGGAAAAGACAATTCAGTTTTACATTGTTTAGTGATCCTTGGGAATCACACAGAAAAAAAAAAAATTAAAAAAAATGCTCTTCCCAGTGAAAATTACAGCAAAAGAAAAAGGACTTACATGCCATTGATCAGGACCTGGACTGGGCGGTTGTTGACATGTTTGTCACTTTTGTGTCGATTCTGAAAATTCGATCAGTACATTAAAAGGTATTTCCAGGAAAACAAGCACATAAGAGCTGTAGGCAGTTCACGAACATTTTAGTTTTAATCCAGCTGGCTGAACAGGTCAGGCAGATTAGAGACACAACTGAGTCATAGTCAAGCCCATGTTTACACTAGTAATATAGAGCATAACTGGACTGAAAAAAGCAAGAGGCAACATGGGGCTCATTCTTGGAGGGAAGAAGGAGGTTAGAAGCTTCTATGTCACTTAGCATACTCCTGAGTCAACTGGTGTTGGTCCTGTGCATCACACTTTCATAAGCTAAGCACCCAGAGAAATCTGTTCCTCTGCTCTGATACTGGAAGTGGCCACAGATGTTCTGGCACTGCTCCCTGGGAGATCACCTCACCGCCTCTAACCTGCCTACTTGGAAAGTTGCACTGAGTCCTCACAGAGCATCAAAACTATTTAACAATGAGAGAAAGCAAGATGCTAAATTCAGCTCTAATGTTACCCCATGAAGTCAATGGAACTTCGAACGTTAGCTCTGATGGGAGCAGACTCTGGCCAAAGCTGTGCAAGTTTGAAAAATCACACACAGGTTGTGGGCTTACATCCTATCAAAAGATTTTTTTCTGCCTACACTGAAGCTAGATGGCAGAGGATGAGTTTTCCGAAGAGGAGGCCTAAGAATAGACTTCTGTGCATGCGTCCAGACATATCTATTGGTGACCACATTCTCAGATATGCCAAGTAGTTTCAGAGAAAGACAGCAGAGCTGCTGGGCAGCCCAGCAATTTGGAAATTCTAGCTCCTTTTTAGGTAATGAATCATAGATTTGGGGATCTAATCTCAGACCCTATCTTGGCCACAGACCAGTTCTTCAACTGCCTGACACTGTCTGTGTTTATTTTAAGAGGTTTGCTTTAGTCATTGTGCTGAAGAATCACAGGCAAGCTCCAAAGTACAGGTCAGCAACACAGATCTTACAAAATCATCGATGGCATCCTTGACTCCCGATACAGCCAGCACCAGCACTAGGGGCACCACCGTTGTAAACCAGGCCAGTGAGGAAATCTGAGGAATCAGCTGTAGGAAGAAAAGATCTGAGCTGAGAAATTTCATGCCAGTTCAGCAAACAAATGGAAACAAAACATTGTTTTCTGTGGAAGCAGCAGGTAACATATTTCCATGATTGCTGAATACAGAATAAAGACAGAAATACAGCTCTATTGCTTCTGTGTGACCCCAGAAAGGTGGGACAGCCAGGGAACTGGCTTTGCTTAAAAAACAAGCTGTAATTTAGGATATAAACATGGAGCTGTCAGAAAGTGCAGCAAGTTGCTGTTTCTTGCAAAGTCCCCAGTGGATTTCTCTGGAGGCACTGACATGGGCAAGCCTGCTGTGAGGGACCCAGAGATACGTGAACAAGGCCTGCTGTGCAGAGCCTTCAAATGCTTCTATTTTTTGCTTCAGTAGCTTTTCACATTTTGCTTAACTTAACTTCATATCAATAAACAACACATAGCCGTTGCCAGGGTGACCTTGCTCTTCCAAGATCAACAGAGCCATTTTTATTTCCCATATCTTTAATAGTGAGAAGACCTAAGAGTTGAAGGTGACTCTGTCATGCCTTCAGTGATGCAGAGACATGTCAGAGTCATGTCTTACCCCAGCATAGTTCTCTTTTTCCTCTAGGAGAATGGCACTAATGATGGAAGCAATGTGATACCACCATCATTGTGCCCATCAGATTGAATTTGGGCAGTGCCAACTCTATGTGCATTGTGAAACTGACATTTATGCCACTAAAGCAGCTGCCTAAGGGTAAAGAGCTGCTCTTTGAGATTGGTCCTTCCGCTGCACTGTCACAACCCAGATCCTATAGGCACCGCCAAATCCATCCAGGAGGAATGATGTTTAGGGATAAGTGCAGCTTTGCTCAGCTGTGGAGGCTGCAGAGACACATAACATGCTTTTTCGTAACCTTTTCACATAACCTTTTCACCTAACTGGGAATATGTGTGTCCTCCTGGGCCATGCCAAAGGAGTGGACAGGCAGAGTTCCCACAGCCTACCTATCACATCCACTCCTGAGGTTGGTATAGAGATTCCCAGTGTTACAGGCATGGAGTCAGCGGGCAGAAGAAGGAAAAAAATTAGATACAGGACTATGTAAATAGAAAAGACTAATAGCTGCCCTCTTTAGCCTTCCTTGATTCAGGTAGCAGAAAAAGCTGTATGCTTTTATACACAGTCGCTCCTAGATGGTTCAGCAAAAGACACAGCAGAATAAGACAAATAGTTTGAAATGCTATGAATTTGATAAACAAGCAGCTAGAGTGCAGTACAACAACACAGGCACAGTGCTTTCAGCTTAGCTGAAAAGGCACTTTCACTAGTTTCTTGAAAAATACACATGGGCTGAAATTTCTCAAATTCATCTCCTGCAAACAAGCAAAGGAGACTCTATGTAGCTGGCTTATGAAAAATTTTGTCTATGTTTTTTTGAGCTGAAATAGAAAAACAGCATTTCAAAAAGGTAATTTTGCAAACCTGTGTGCACTGAAGCAGCCAAATTTAAAACATCAGACTTGAAACATAATCAAAATTATACCCTTCTTTTGATAACGTGCATTCCAGTATGACTCAGCAACAACAGAGTACACTGCACTTATCTATATCCTAGCAGAGTGCAAAGGGGCAGAAATCCTGGTATCAATTTCGCCGGTGCATTCAGCTTTCAGAGAGAGTAGTATTACCAGCAGTGATGGGCAAAGGGTAACTCAATGCCATTATGAGCCACCGGGTTCAGTAGTGTTGCCAGTGTCTGACATGGTCCATATTGGACACCTTCCTCACCCTGCTGAGCCGTGAGCAGCAGTATTCAGCTTTATGCAAACTAGCTCCAACCTTGAGCCTTCCTGGTGTTAACTCCTTCTTTCCCAGGGAAACAGTACAGGTTACAAATTTGTTCTTCTTGCTCTCTCCTTTGAGACTGTCAATGGAATTTGCCTTTAACCCTACAGGTAAGAGACAACTTCTTTTTGTACTACAGGAGGAATAAGTAATGCAAATCCAAGGACAGCCTGGAGCACTCAGGTGTAGACAGAAAGGGGTAACAAGACAGGGCATGAAAAAGGAACACAATTTGTTGAAAACTTTAATTAAATTTTTTCCTTCATTTAGTTCAAACCTTCATATCCAAAGGTAAGAGAGGAAATTGCTTTTTTTTTTTTTTCCTGCCCTACTTTTTATCTCCTTTAAGGTTTTACTAAGACACTAATTCATAACAGGGATATAGCTTGCACTTACTGCAACTATCAGTACATAGACCAGCTTTGATAACAGACAATGCAATCTGCTAGAAATATCACAGTGAATTCATACCTGCAAAATCAGTAAGAAAAGGAAGTAAGCATTGGCTATCCGCTGAAACTGTTCAAACAGGTTGAGAGGCAGGAAAGTGAAAAAGTTGTATTTCGATGTTTTAATTGAATTGTTCTGTAGGGGAAAAAAAAAAAGGAAAATAAATAGGATTGGTAAAACAGGAAACAAAATTACAGAACAGCCCATTTCAACTCTGTTTTTACTTGCGTATATTTAGCAAAAGCATTGTTTCCAAGAGCATCTCAAAAAACATTTCCTTTTCCCCCACACAATCATGCCAAGCCTGGATAAACAGACAGAATTCCCCTCGGAATTGGTGAAAACATGATGCTTGGTTTATGCCAGTGCAACCACAGGTAGATACAGGTACATGTAGTCTCTCACAGAGACACATCTTCCCTATATTAATAATTTTCCTATTTAACACAACTCACAAATTCATTTAAAAACTGTAACCAGAACACAGTTTTGCTGGCAGTATTTACAAAGCAGCTTTAGAAAACGCACACTAAGTCAATTACCTTTAACTTGTGTGAGACTTCGAAGCACCACAGGAGCTATAGGTCCTCCCAAGAGCAGAATATGAGATTATTATTTTCAGCTGATTCAGTAGCCTCTCAACTCTCAAGCTTCTCAACTTGGAAAGGTGGCTTGTTTCTATTCCACAAAGGTCGCTTGAATGTGGTGTTGTGCAAATGAGAACTCACTATTTCAGTAAGCAAGTTGCAGTTTGTTCCCTATTTCTAGTTTCTTTTTCTAATTTCAGATTGCCCCTCCAGCCGCAAGCAATGGTTGCTCCTCTATCTGTCTTCTTCAAACCAGAAAAAGACCCAAGCTTGAGATGGCAGAACTACTTTCTTCCCAAAAGATCAGAGCATTCTGGTCCATTTCATGTCACCTGATAGACAGGATTGATCCATCATACTGAGCCTACCAGCTCAGGCTGTCCCTTTGGTTTTCAGGTGTGCTAGACTTTCTTTTCATGCAGAGTTTATCAAGCACTCATCCGGGTTTAGTTCTGGAAGCATGTGTGCCAATTGTTGCCACCATATCTAGAAGCTCTCCACCCTGGAAGCTCTCAAGAAGATGCCTGTTACCCTCACTCCAGGGATCTTAAGGTTTAACAGCACCATGAGGTAGATACTACACAGTGCACCTTCATTTGGTAATAGATTTGGCAGTTCAACAGAAGAGGAAATGGTGATTGTAGTATTGTAATAGGGTTTAGCTACTGCGAAGTTGGTGCAAGGACAGGAGCTACTAAGCATGAATCACAGGCCTCTGCCAATCCATGCATGAATCCAGGATTTTGATATCTAAACAAACACACATCAGCACGTTGCCATCATTGAGCAAATTATTTAAGATGATTACCACTGAAAGGTGTGTGAGGGAAGCTATTACATTTTAGGCAGTTACTGGATTTTGCTATGTCCAGCCACAAAGTACAGCAACATTCTTCAGCTTTAACATCATGTTTTATCCCTTGTACAAGAAAATGAATATATGTCTTAAAGAGCAGTGGTGGAAACACCCTTCATGGATGAGTTAGTCAAATCCTCCTGCTGACTGCACTCCAGCAAGAAAAGATGTTTATCAGTGATCATTATGTAAACAATATTGCCTATAACTTGGCATCATGTAGCCATTTCTGGGTGTGGTTAACTCTGTGTGTGATTTAATTGTCATGACACCTAGTTAAATTTGGGATATTTCAACATTCTTCACCCTGGGCTGTGTGCTGCACAGGGCACCACAAACACTGCTGATACAGAAGCAGTGGCGTAGCAGCATCTTCTGAAAACACAACATACAGAGAACTAAATTACTTGACAAGTACATGTCCATCAGACACAGTGTCTGGAAGATTTTTTAATTAAAACTGGATCTAAAGATGCTCCCTGCCCATTAATCTGAAGAAAAATATCATGGCCACTTACTTAAAAAAAAAAAGACAAGACAGTAGCTGCAGGAAAAAGTATGTGCAGGGGACCTGACCTTTGTGCGTCAGCAGATCTTGGAGAGTCACATACAACATGGGAAAAACTACTTAGTAAACACTCACATAAAGTTTATAGATCTTTGCCTGCAAAAAATCTCAGAAAAGGATAAGAAAAGCATGGGAGTGGTTTATTTCAATTCCTGCCTTCTATTTCTGTCCATTAAGTACGTCAGGAAAACCACTCCACGAAGCAGAGCTATTCATTTTGTTTCCTATTGCCATTAGGCATGGTAAAAACCCAGACATAACAGCTTCCAAATGCTTAACTGCAGGAATCTGGACATCCAGTATTTTCTTCATAGTAGTTCGGGATTGTGATTTGTTTGACACACACTGTCTTTTGGGACAATGTGACACTACAGACTTAAAAGTAAGGACAGGGAGTATTGTAGTGGATTCTTTCATTATTCTAGAATCTATTACTAAAATGAAGGATCAGAAAAAAAAAAGAATTCCTCAGAATCACTATGAAGATTTCTAATGCAACAAGTAACTTGCTCATGGCCCTCAGGAGCTAAAGGAGTATCAATATTAAATGCTAAAAACAAACTAGAGAATACTTCAGCCTTTCCAATTCAAAGCTCTGCAATCCCATGCCACAGATCAGCTCTGTGCAAGATATATCACCTGTGTTTTCCTGCAATACTCCAGGGCTGCGGGCTTTGACAGCTTGGGCTCTCAGTTGACTTCAGGGAAATCTCCTTTGGCCTTTGTGCTTGATCTTATCCTATTCTGTGATGCTTAACACCATCACACGCTGTCACTCCTTTATTGCTGTTCCAGAACCTGACTCTGGAGTGGGAGGGGTATTACAGGAACCTGCAGCACTGCAGTGTTTTAAACAGTCCTTATGCAGCCATCAGTTTATAAGCAATGCCTCTTAAGAAATCATATGCCTTACCTATCCCATGCTCTGCCTTCAGTGGTGGAAAAGTGATGGAGAGGAAATATCTTTGAAGTAGCAAGTAAGAGGCCTTACAGCAACTTCTGGTTCTCCTATAGATTTGTAAAAATCAAACATCTAAGAAAAGCAGCTCTATGGGCCAAGCACAAAGATGGGAATCAGGAGCTTTATACTTACTCCCAAACCTGCCCTAGACTTCTGGTTGACTATGGGAAGCCCCTGTGTGCACCTGTGTTCTAAATGAATAGGCTGGAGCATGGTTACCCACCATCAACCTCAAGCTCTCCAGATGCAAAGCTTGACACAAGAGCAACATTGTCTGTGGGTGAGGGATTATTCTCATCTGCTCTTTTCAGGGACTAGATTCACACCTCTTAGAGGTGTGACTCCACTGAAATACAGTCCCTAAGAATAGCGCTCATTGCGCCACAGTTATACAAGTCCAGATCTGGTGGATGAGCTGTTACTTCGGGGGTGTTTTCAGAAGCCCGCTTGTGACGTCCAACCACAAACAAACACTCAGCAGATGGCTCCTACCTTTGTTCGCTGAGCAAACAAATCATCTCCTTGTCATAAAATCACTGGAAATAAGAGATGCTGCTGCTTTTGTAGGTAGATTACTGGGGCTAAAGGGTGATACCCAGAAAGCACAGGATATGATGGGGTATTGACCATCTGAATTTATACCCTTGGCTCTGTGACGTATTATTTTCTAGCAGCTGGACAATCTGGCCGAAAGCAAATTATAGCAAAACCTTATTGATTCTGCAGGGAGGTGTTGTTCCATGACACCTGGCAATTTCACCGGTGCCAGTGTGGCACAAGGTACAGACTGATGACGCAGCTGAGAAGCAGAAACAGCCTTCCCAGGTGCTTTGATAAAGCCCTGCAAGGAGGCCATAGAGAAACTCAGTGTCACTTTAGCGGCAGCAGCACAATTAGAAAGCACGCAGATGCCATATGCAGAAATGTGACCATAGGGCTGGGAATGTGCTCAAGGACATATTTAATAAACTCATGTAACAGGGCATGTAGTGCCACGGAGGCTTTGATTTCATAGGGAGCACAGAATACTCAGACCTGATCGTTTTTAAGCCTACGGTGTTCACTGCCTTATTCCTGATGGTGGGCAGCAGCCCCACCCAACTTAAGAGCAGACTGAGAAAGACCAACAGGATGTTGATGGGGTTCATATGGTCCCTGTAAAGATCTCACTGTGACTACTCCCAGAAGTAAAAGACTGGCCAAAGATCAGAAACAAAAAGATCTACATCCAACCCACAATCTTCTTTCTTCCTTTTTCTTCTTCTTCTTCTTCTTTTTTTTTTTTTAAACAGCTTTGCAAATTTCTTACATATGTAACCCCGTGACCCCCTCTTGGCAGCAATAATGAAGTGAATTCCAGGATCCCAGCACATGTTGGGTATTCCAGGAAAATCTCTAGGAAAATGTGGCCACTGGTTGTGTTTTCCTGTGCTGTTCCTTCTGTCTGGTGTCATCCTCTTAGAGAGCAGTTAATCACCATTGTGGTGAGTGTCTTCATCATACAATCATAGAATCATTTTGGTTGGAAGAGACCTTTAAGATCATCAAGTTCAACCACTAACCCAGCACTGCCAGGTCACCACTAAAGCATGTCCCTCAGCACCACATCTACACACCTTTAAAATCCTTTATGGTGGTGCAGAGAAAGACACCGAGGCAGACAGAGGTGGTATGGCTTGATGACCTCAGGCCATCACTCAGAGACATGCCAAGTACAGGATCTAAAGGTCTTGTGTCTTAGTCATATCCTTTGACTGAACTTCCTTCTCCTGCCATTCATCTCAGTACCCGAAGCTGCTGCCAGGCAGCGAGGAGAAATGAAGAGGAGGACAGAGCACTACCAAGTGGTCCAGAGGAGGCAAACTCCAAACCACCATACCCTGTTCATTAAGGTTTCACACAACCAAATTCCCAGCCACAACAGTAGGAGTTTTGTCTTCATGAGGTTTAAGCTAAGATGAAGAGAGAAAGTCCAGACAAGTCTAACGACTTCACTGCAGCTCATGACTTGCACAGCTTACCCTTTCCGTTCTTGTCAGGGTGCTAATATGCCTTAAAGGGCCTGATGTCACCTGGCATCTCCATCCACATCATCTGTCCAGGGCTCAGGAGCTCACTTAAGACCAGTCATGGACCTTCAATCCTTGCCTGAGCTACGTTGTAGGAGTACCAATTTCCAGACTGTTATCTGTCCTAGTTTTCCAGATGGACCTATCCAGCTCTGTCTACTGGATGGACCTTGGACCTATGGTGTAGTTTTGTCTTCAGCTCTGTCTTCCGCCACTCCTGACTGGGCTTCTTAGACAGACCCTGGACCAGGTTATCACCTCACCTTGTCTGGGGCAGTCTGGATGGACCCACTGCTAGCATCCTGACCTGTCCCCTCCAGCCAGATGTTGCACAGGACTGCACCCTGATCAGTGAGGGCATTGCCTGTTCTGAGGTCACTCTCAGCTCCCAGATCATCCCCTTTTGTAGGGCAGCCCTGCTCTGGCTGCTCCCTGACAGTGCTTCAGCTGGTCTTCAGATGAACCCATCTACCATCTTCCTAAATGCTGAAGGAGCAGAGCAGGTGGATGCTGTAGTTATTCCATCAGGGGCTAATCAGACCACTATTGACATGATCAGACAACGCTCAGCCGTGAGCATGACGAACACTGGGAAACATTTTCAGGTTGAGATGGGAAGAGAATGCAGCTATTGCCAACATCCTGACCACACTGAGAAGGTCCTTGCGGATAATCAGGCATCCTTCTCAGATCAAAGCATGCAAGCAGTGGAGGTCCAGCAGAGTCTGAACCCACTACTGGACCTCTTTGCTCTTCAATTAAATTTCAAAGAGATAAGAACCCAGCTGCTGATCCAGCCCAGGGCAACGTGTATTTGCCATAGGAAGTTATATACATCCCTCCTATTTCACTAGAGAATTTGTCGGGTGACCAGGGAGAACAAACGCAGAACCCAAGCAGCCCCTTCAACTGATGGTCCTGCAGAAAGGATGCTGGTTTGACCCTAGATCCTGATCCAAGATGAAATTTGTCATTGACTCATGGGCCCTGCATTTCCTCTCCTATTGTCTGAAAGCCAATTTCAAAGTTGTTTTTGCAATACTTATGACGTCCCAGTGCAGCTGTGCTAAATTCCAATGTGAAAGCTAAGAAATAAAAAGGAATTGGGATCAGAGCAAACATTAGCTAAGAAATAAAAAGGAATTGGGATCAGAGCAAACATTACAAGCCTTTGGAAGATATTTTCTTCTTGCAGAGTGTTGATAGACAGAGAGCCCAACATGGTGGACCCACATGGGGCAGACCCCTCTGCAGCTGTGCTGGGGACAGTGCAGACAAACTGGGGAACGTGCAGCCAGATTGAATTACCTCAGATAAGAACTTTGATTAAAGCTGTTCAATCTATATGGACCACATCTGGCAACTTGCTTTTCACTTTATTTCAGTCTTCACACAGGCAAATTGCTTACTGAAGTCAGGAAAAATCTTCCTGTCTGCAATGTGAATAAACATGGGATTAGGACCTGACTTTTCATTTTTACTGACCTATACTGAGTCCATTTTTGTGCTGCACTAAGTGCCTTTGCATGCCACTCATTCACACTTGGTTTCTGAGTCATTCCTAACTAATTTTGTGAGCTGGTGGGTAGTACATACCTTCACACTCAGCCCTTCCAGTTAACTGCACAGCACTTTGTTTTAAAGTTTGTTTTATTTTTCTAAGCTACTGTGTTCTTGCTGTGCAATATAAGGCCAAGGATGTCTCAGTTGCAGCAGTCTGAGAGCTCTAGGTTCAGCTGCAATCTTCGGAGTAAGTCCAAATAAATCCTGACCTACCAAAGCACTGCTTGAAGCTGCTACTCTTATCCACAGGCACCTCCTAATATTTAGTCACAGCAAAAATCACCAGAAGATATACAAGAGACTTCAGGTAAGGGACATTTCCCATACCTCTCAGTATGTACTGCCTCTGTTCACACAGACAAAGGAGATCACTCCAAACTTCCAGTCCTCTGCACGACAGCATCTCGTATGCCAACAGGGAGCAGCATTCAGTTCTTCCTCTGAAACTGCCCCTCGGCCTCATTGTGAAGACTCTGTGATAAGGGGATTTCCACTACATGCAGCTCCTGTCCACCTCTTATCCTCATCTTACCCTATCAGTCCAGCCTCCCGCACTGTCCAACCCTCCTGCCCAGCCAGTGTTCAGCTAAAGAGGTTCCACAGCTGGAGCAGCACGGCAGCTTGGCCTCTTGTGTGTTTCCTGATAAGCTCTGGGATGGAGTTTGCCCTACAAACTCTTTGCAAGTTCAACTGTGATGGATCTGGACGTGCCCTTGCATGTTCTGGAGACACAGCTTTCCACGGTGCAGCATCAGGTTCCTGCAAAGCTGCTTGGAGTGTATTTGGGAGTCTTGCTTCATACCAGGAGGGACAGCTTTCAGCAGCTGCCAAAGCTGATGTCAGCCTCCACACACAATAGAGTTTTCAAGTTTTTCTCAGCTTCTCTCTTCTCCCTTCACAGATATCCTGTAGACTTTGCACTGGGAAGGGATGATAATCATCAACTGTTCAGGGACAACACACCCACCTCTGATTGTACTCTCCCACTTTCCTGTTCTCACTGAGGACAAAGCATCTCTGTACCTTTGATCTATGCCTATATAATAGAAATTCCCTTTTTAGTTAAAGGCTCGAATCCTCACACCAGCTGTGACATAGAGCCTGGCTGCAGCAGTAAGGCAATACACCACGTCTCAGTTTGCATTTCCTTTTCTTTTCCTTGCTGGCTTTTCTCAGCAACTGCCTCACCCTAAAGAAACATTTACTGCCTCACCTAGCTTTGTCACAAGAATCTGTTCTATAAGTTTTATGGATAACATGGCCGTAAGTTACCAGGTAAGGTAAACCTCACTCCCATGGCTTTCACTGTCAAAAATACTTTCTAAGCCTTATTTTATTTCTGGGTTTTCTTCCAGTTTCTGCCCAGTGTCCCTTCTAACTGGCTGGGATAGCTTCTTGTTGCAACCTTTCTTGTGCCTCAAGAAAAGACAAGACTTCTGTGCAGCAGGGTAAGGACTAATGGTCCTTGCTCTGGGACTTAGAGATGGAGGACAGCTTTTCTCCTTCTGGCTCAGTAAAGAAGACTCTGATCACCATGTGGCTGCCCACATATGCCAATTCTCATGTCCTAAGGAGCTGAGCACTACAGTGAAGCTCACACCATCCAAATACTTCTGTTGTTTGTTTGTACACAGGTCAAATTAAATACATGAGGGCAGGAAGACATATTGAGGGAGGATTGTGGCTGCAGGAGGCAGAAATCATCCCATTGAGAAAATGTCAGCATGCTGAGAGACAACTGAGCCTAATAACTGCTGTGCTTGAACACCCCAAGGCAGGCTACAGTCTTCAGAGAGTCTTGGTCATCTTGGACCACATCCTACTGCTTAGTACTGCATCCCCACCATCTTCAGACAAATCTGAATGTGAGGAAGGGGCCCTGATTTGACCCTTGCCGTGGACTGCTAGCCTGGAAGAGCCAGCTTTCAGGAGCACCATGCATATGTTTATAGAATCATAGAATCATCTAGGTTGGAAAAGACCTTTAAGATCATCAAGTCCAACCATTAACCCTACTCTACCAA
>WUAM01000287.1:19026191-19042276 GCA_024336885.1 Actenoides hombroni
TAATGATAATAATAATAAAAATAGTAATGATAATACATTTTTTAAAAGGGACAGAACCTCTTCACTTAGAGGAAGCCTGCCCTTCCTCACAATAAAGAAAAATTATATACACACTCTCTCTCCCCCAGGATGTTTGCAGCCTTTTACTGGTCATTTCTTCTCTCATTCTTAAAGTACAGCTGGGTGAGCACTAATCTGTAGCTCCCTTTGTTCAGCCTTCCAAGAAGGAAGATGCCTTTGTAATAACGAAAGCGAAATAAGAGGAGATCAATACTCAATGTCGAGAGGGACTGCCATTTTAGCAGTGCAACTTACTACCAGTTCCAAGGGCTGCATCCTTGGAAACAAGTTCACAAAACATGCCCCACAGGTCAAGTTGGGATAAAAACACACATTAGGATTAAAAGACCTAAAAATATCTAATGAACTTTTAGCCTCAACTCTACCAATAAAAGATACAAAGTTCATTAAAATGATGGAGCACAGGAAAATACATTAATCGGACACACAGCGCATTTCAGAAGGTAGCCAAAGGACACTGCTGGTATTGATCAGACCTCAGCATCCCTCCCACAGCAAAAACTCCCATAATCTAGCTTTTCCTGCCAAGACACCAAAGACTGCGCCAAGCTCACGTACTCTTTGGGGCCCTAAGCAGGCTGCTTGTGGACAGCTCTGCCTGTGCTCTGCATCTGCACTTGCCACGTCAGATCCCCCGGCTGCTTTTCACACTTACAAGTGAAAGGTTTCATTGTATTTGGGAGCCCAGTTGTTGCTCTTTGACTTGGTTGTGAACTTCCTCTTCTTGTCACTCTGATGGGGCCCAATCATGGTGATTTCAACGAACGGACGGAACATGCCAGATGTCTGCCACTTCAGGTCATTGGCTGCCACAACTGGAAAAAAGAGTCACAGCCTGGTTTACAGTAACTACTCATTTGTTCCCATTGCTCTTGACACCATTCCGCTTTGCTCTGCTTTCAGTTTCTGGTTTCAGAGGACAAAGTCCAGATCGGAACACGCCAGTGTCCCAAAACACATGGGCAGGACTTCTTTGTAATACAAAATCAGGCTTTTTTGCTCGAGTTTAAGTTCTGTGACGGGGAATAAATGCTTGTGACGGCACTCAGCTTTTGCCATACGCATAGTCAAGAAATCAGTTGAAAAACCCAGGCATTGCTGCAGCTGCGGGCAGACTGCCCGGCCGGTTCAGTGCTTACGCCTACATCACCTGTGAGATGGGACAAAAATGGGGCATTTTGGGGGCCGATATTAAGGTCGCTGTTGAAAAGGAAAATGAGACTGCAGGTAAGACAAACAAAGCCCATGAGCTGTGGGTGGTTCCAGAACCCAGAATTATTAGCTCTTTAATCCCCATTCTCTCTCAGGTCACTGCAGGGAATAGACTGGAGCACAGGAAATAGCTCTGAAAATCAGTTTTTGCATTGCAGTGTAGATTTAGCCAGAAGAGAGGCCTGAAGAGCTGTTTATATAAATCTTCAGAGGAAATTAAAGTAGTTAAATATGCTGTGTTCAAGCAAAGGAGGCGAAGGAGGAAGAGGAAGCCTGGGATGAATCACTGCTTTTGGTTATTTTCAGAGCAGCTCTTTGGGGACCAGCATGGCCTTCTGGACAGGGGAGAGGAGCCTCTGAACTTACTGGCTCTGGGATCTCTCAGTTTACACTAAGCGATTTCACAACATCATCCTGTCAGGCTGCCCTGTTCTCTGCAGCACAGGCTAAACTGTGGCGCCTGGTGAGAGCCATCATCTGATTTTTGTTTGCTTCATGTATCATTGCCAATAAACAACAGGCCTGTACATTGCCACGTCACTGGCTGGACAAGCTCGTTTGCTGTTTCTCTACATGTTCCTGAAGCGAAACAGAGAAAACAATTCTGGATTCGTATCCCATGGACTAACATCGAAATGCAGCGACTGCCAACTGGAGATTTGCCCTGGCACAGTCACAGAGCATGAGCAGTAACACATGCTTCACCATACCTTTCACCGTGACCTTGTGTTCACCAGTTCCTGGGTGGGTATACAGGTCAATCTGTACGGAAACTTCACCCACAGGATCATCCACACCAGAACCTGTTGGAAGAAAATCGAACACCCCACCCCGGCCCAGACATGAATTATTTTTGATTGGAACCTGTCTTTGGTTTATGGCCACAACAGGACAATAGAATGTTTTCACAGTACACCTTTCATGGCCAGCTTTTCAGTCAACACTAATCATGGAACGTTAATGCAAGATAACATCACGCTTGCATGCCCAACACGCACAAACGCTAACATTTTTCCCCCGCTCCACCATAAAGATTGCATCCTGTTGAGAATACCAGTAAGAATTTTAAAATAATTTAAAAGACCTAAAGCTTGACAATGGACCCTCGCAGAGAGCAAGGAGTTTTCCTGCCAAGCTACTGTGTGTACATGCAGGCATTCCAGTGGTGGGCATCGGCATTCCTGTCCACACAGGGAAGAAGGGAGGACAAAAAAACGCAACAAAAACCAAAAAATACACAGTAGAGAGGAAGTTCAGGGAAAAAAAAAGGAAGATGTTAGTGATTTGCACAGAGCCATAGTGCAGTCTCACCCTCCAAGAACCCTTTTCCATGTTGTATATCAGATGAAAGTTGTCATCCTGACTGCCTATCTGCTTCCCCTTGGAGGATAATTAGAACCTCTTCACTGTTGTGCTCCAAAAATGATGAGAGAGAACCACTCACAACTCGCATACTTACTTCCCTTCATCAGTTAGCCAGGGAGAAAACAAGACGTAGCTCAGAGAGGGAAAGATAACATGTTGTAACACAGGGAGGAGATGTCATGAACCTTACAATTCATGTATTATGTTATTTTCATCTTTTTAACTTGTAATTATCATGCAATATGTGGAAATGACATTCTTCTGGGTAGGAAAGTTAAGATGTCATGCAAATTACAGAAGACTGCTTTGCAAAATGAAAATGAAGTCTTTGATAAGATAGTGAGATTGATTTTACTTTCTTTTTGATAGCTGCCTGACTTCATGTTGAAAATTAGCCACGCTGTTGTAATGGGGATACCTACAGGGTAATTGAGTACCTACAAACAGCAGTGTTATTTTGTCAGTTTTGAGGCTAAAACACATTATTAAGTGAAAGAATTGTTGTGTTTGAAATTCGAGATAAGGAGCTTGAAGGATATCATCAAACAAACATTTTGATTAGACAGATCTAACACGTCAACTTTCCCAAGAACAGTCTGCAGGCAGCAAAAACACTCATTTAAAAATCAAGAGGTTGAGAGCTAATCTGTGCAATTCCCTGAAGACAATTACATGGTGCAGAACTGTAGGCAGTGAAAGTCACATTAATATACAAGTAGAAGTATCTGAGCAAACAAAACAGAACCTCAAATTATTATCTCTGGGTGGATTCTCATTCTTGACCCGAACATGGTAAACAGTCTCTAGGCTGCAACATCTGTACATGATCTTGACTGTGCTGTTTTCTCCCTGCTTAGAAGGGCAGGGTTCCTTCTCGTTTGTATATAAGCTCTTTAAATCAGGTAGGCTTAATTATTTACCTGACCCATCTCACAGTGAGGGTCTGTTACTTACACTGTCTGCATTTTCCATCGGAGCAGGCAGGCAAGATTATCAACAGTGTCTAGTAATAGGCCACATCTGCAGAAACATCAGCTGCCAAACACTCAGGTCTTCATTTTACTCATCTTTAGTGTAATTAAGAGGTTATAAAAGAGACACTGATGTTTTAGAGGAATGACAATGAAATCATCCCTTTGAGGGAGACAAAATGTAAATATTTTTTTTTTTTAATTATTTTCATTCTTGTCCTTTCGTACAAAAATCCTGTCCTACTAACTGAAATGTTCAGAGAGAAAATTCCACTGTGTAGATGGCCAGTCAGAAATATTCTGAGCATGTACAAAGCTATGCATACACATGCTTGCACATTTAGTGACAAGCAGATTTAAATCTTGACACAAAAGTCTCATTGGTATTGCGATGCTGGAAGGTGAAACTGCAGAACTGAGCTCGTGCAATGGGTTTCAGGTGTATTACACCTAAGACAGCAAAAAGACTTTGGACTGCGAAAAATAAAATGAAGACGAAACATAACAAGACTTAATTTTTTAGGGCTTTCCTAAGTACCCAGACTTTCAGCTATACCTCTTCAAGCCAGTTGATTCAAGCTCGGCCATAACCTTGAGTGCACAACAAACATTACCATGTATTACTGTAGCCCATTCTCAACAGACCATATGCATGCAAGTCTAGGGCTTGAAACAGCAATACACAGCCCATGGTTAAGGGTAGGGAAACAAGCTCGTAGCATCTCTGAAAAAACAGTCCACTTTCAAGACAGCTTTCATATCCCGTGAACAACTCTAAAGGTCAGGGACAGACTCTCAGGCAAGGTAGAGACTTCAAAACCGTGCAACCTTTGGCTCAGTCTGTGGGATGCAAGCATTCGCTGAAAATTCACTTCTACAGGGGTCTACAGGGAACAGGTCTCTGGAAAAGGATTCTGAGCATGGGCAAGATGACTTCAAAAGCAAGGCAGTTGGCTAATGTTGTTATGGTAACAACATTAGTCTTGAACATACCCTTATCAGGAAGAACGTCCTCATTAGTGGTAAACCTAATACCTTTCCCATCATGCACTGTGACATGAATTCAAAAGGCAAGAAGCAAGCAGGATAGAGAGAGAAGAGTATGAATTACAACCCAATTAGCGGTGTCATTTAAACAAATACAAGACAAATACTCTAGCTCTTAATAGACAAAATATCCTCTTAGGTCTTCTGCACCAACACAGGCTTTGTAGAGCAAGGCTGTCTGCAAGTAAGGAATTGTCTGGGTTAAAACAAGAACAGAATTTGTCCTGGAGTAACTAAACTGCAAACCCCAAACCAACTTTGCAGAGCAAACATTTAACAGCACAGTGCTATAGAAGCCTGCTCAGTAATACAATGAGGGCAACAGATAACCTCAGAAAATGGAAGATGCAACTACTGAGCAGTCAAGTAAGGGAGGCAGACAATCAGCATTTAAATAGTTCTGCATGCAGCCATTTGCTCCCACAGGCTTGTGGGAAGCTCAGGTTATGCAAAGGGAAACATCAGTCAGAGTGCTCTTGTAAGCAGATGCCAGCTGTAAATGCTAGTGCAGTCCCTGCTGTCCTTCCAATGCACACGCAGATGTCCACATCAATCTATTAACCGGGGTTACTGAGAAGGTTAGGCAAACATGTCTCTAGTGCCAATCCCAGGAGCAAGTCATGCCTTTCTCAGAGATATTCCATCATTGATCTCACAGATATTAGGTAGTGTAGCTCAAGTCTTTTGTTCCTCAAACAGGGTCCAAACTGTCAAGCCTAATAATGCAGAGAACAATTTGGACCAGGTCAGTAGTCTACCATGACTACTATCTGTTTCCTGAAGTGGCTCAGATGAGCCACGAAGAAATGTCATCCGTCAGCTATGAGACAAAAGCAATGACCTTGGAATGAGAGCATCTTACATCCTAAAGCTAGAGCTTCATTCTTTCTAAGCTTCTTTAAAAACCAGCCAAAAATTACCTCCCCCACCTCAAACTTCTGCTGCAACCCAGTATATTAATTCCTGATGCTCTTAGATTATGTTCAGTTATCTTTGTGTATCTGCTAAACACTTGCCCTCAGTGGAGCTTTATAGTCAAATCATGCATTTCATGAAGCTGCATCCTTACATCAACTCCTACTTAGCCACTCTGCAACTTCAATGGAGCATCTTCTTGCTTCTCTCCAATTTTAGACAGTCCTTACTGTAGCAGGGAGTAGTGCTGCACACATCCTTATATCTTGGATCATTACAACAATGCAATAGGATCCACATTAAAAAAACAGCTTCAATTCTTGGTCTGGATAGGCAATGCGAAACATTTGCCACAGAACACCAAAGACTGAAAACATACTATGCACACAAGTTCCCCGTTAAAAAGTGTTCTGTGTAACTCTTAATGGCAACAGCCAAGTCCCTGGAGTCCCATGTGGATGTAGTGGTCTTTGGCCTGTCTGGCCACTGGATGTCATCGTTGCTCTGCTGGGACACAGCTATAGGACCATTCTCTCAAAGGCAGTTACTGACTCTTTAGTCAGCTTCACTGTTTTAATGCAGTATGTTTCAACCTAAGCAAGAATACACTGTTCTGCTAAAGGCAGGGCTGATTCAGTCCCCTTAAACTACACTCTACTTTTCACTTTGAAGATAAGCCTTGTTTTGCTCAAGAATCCTTGGTACTTTCTCCACTGCTGGGGAATTCCAGTATCAAGCAGTCACATTTGCACATAAGGAAAAATTGTATTGGCCAGGGAGTGTTCTCCTCTCGATTTCAGGGCTCACTGTGACAGTATGCTGACAGTACAGTCTGTGGGGTTGCCAGCTCTCATAGGCTTGGAAGGATTTAAGGAAAAAGGACCCCGAGCAAAAAAGTGGCAGTTGTTGGTGGAGTTGTATGGCTTTTGCTGTTGAGATGTAGTAGCCAGTGCTGAGGCTTGTATTTAAACAGCCTGAAAACTTAAAACACTGGTTTTAGTTTCAACCTAACCTCTAACGTATTGCAACTGTCTTATCTTCCTGAGTTTAGTGAGATTCACAGTCAGTCAGTGAAGGTCCTGTCTAGAGACCAAATTACTCTGTACAACAATCTGGAGACATTTACATGAAAGCAACGAAAGACAGAGACAATTAACTGCTTAGCCCTTACAAATCAATGAAATAGCACTACTACTGTACCTTTCCAGAAAGCTACCAAAGAACACCAATGACCCCTCCTAGCAGCTTACGAACATCTTGTGGTGATTTATAATCATCTAGCTCACACATGTCCTGTACTAGCTGCAGACAAAACAGTGCTTTTGCTGCTCTCCTAAGAGACTTTTCCCTTTACAAGCAGCATGTAGTTCTGTGACTCATCACATCGATGTCCATCAGCTTTAGTCAGGACTACAGGGCTGCTGGCAGCTGGCCTGTGACACAGGCACAAACTAACTTCTGTGGTGGTGTCTTCCTGAAACGGTTTCTTACACCACCATCTAAGTCTCAGTACATTAACTTCAAACTTCACTGAAGTCAACCACCCACATTAATTCATGAAACGTGACTGTTAAGTGAAGACTGCAGAAAAAAAAGACCACCAACACCCTAGGCCTTATGTTTCACATATTTCTGAAAATGTAGTTGTTGAGTGGGAAATAACCCCGTTTCCCTCCTTCCCAGTTTCAAGAGCTCTGAACTGTCACATTTCCAGAAACATTATGGCCAAAAGCACTCTACAAACTGGCAGTACAAGACAGAGCAGTTATGAACAGGGCAGATAGCTTCATTCAACCTTGCCAACACTGCAGAATAGTCTTACCTTGAGCTGTCTGAGTCTGGACAAAGGTTTTGATGAGAGTGTCTGTGGTTTGAGTGTAGAGAGAGAGAGCATATCGAAGTGACTGCAGGTCCGGACTCTTCTCCAAGAAGGTTTTCTTCAGACCGTTCCCACCAGCATGGAAATATTGCTAAAAGTAAAAAGAAACAGGAAAAATACTAAGATAGAATTCCAGCCAGCAATGAACATTTACAACCTATTGTGTGTACAGATGGGAAAGAGCCTGGAAAAGTTCACAAAACAGAAGAAAATCCAGCTCTTACACCAACTGGTACCAGCTGCTCATGGCTTCCCTCTTCCAAAGCACTTCAATATATATATGCTGGCTCCCAGCACATGCCAGTCACCTGAGCCTATTCAGATTTACAAGAACATGGAAGTATCATTCACTTAGTGCCTTTGTCACTGTAACAGCAGCAACAGACTCCTGCCATCTCCTGAACTGGGATAGGCACTATCCTCCCAAACAGTACTTGGGGATGGAGCAAAAGAAAAACAGAGACAGAAATGGAATCACTTACTTTGATTGTATCCAGTGCCAGATCCAAAACAGCACACTGCTTTGGAGTGAGACTCCTAGTTTCTTCTCTCCCCATATGATCCTGCAAACAACCATTATATTTGACATGAGTATTCTGTCAGAGACTAAAGGAAAAGGAGTCCACAGTACCATCACTTTCTCAGGATTCATGCTGTGGCTACATGGACACAGCATTAATTCAGCTGTTTAAGGAACGCTTAATGGAGTAATTTATTACAGCTTAACTTAATAAACCCACTTTCTCTGTTTCTTGAAGACACAGAAGAGAGAAATAAGAAAGGAACTGGACAGAGATAAGTGGCAATTTAAAAATCACAGTTTGTGTTCCAGAAAAAAACGGAGTCTGCTTGTTACCCCTGCCATTCTAGAGAAGGCACAGCACAACTCTCAAAACACCACACAAATCAAGGAATTCTGAGAACCAGATACTGGGGAAAGTTGTTATATGTTGTTTGTGGATTTTTTAAATTCTTCTGTCTACAAAGGTCACTAATTCATGATACTGTTGGTGTAGAGGAAGAAAATCAAACAAGTAACATGTTCTAGAAAACACCTCTGCTAAAAGAAGAAATTGTTCCCATTAAGGCCCACCATCTCTAATAGCAGAGCCAGGAATTCCTTGCAAAGAGATTCCCTTTCCTGTATCATATCCCTGTTAGACTCCTGTCTGACTACAGAAATGAGCCATCCTTCTGTATTTCACTAAGCTTTTTCTCTTTGATGCTTCGTCTCGGTCTTGGGGGAAAATGGCGTATTTTAGGAAGTCAAAGCTTTGCAGAAACGTAAATTCTAACTGTTTGAGCTGCTGGAGGGTCAGGCCAGCTGACTGCTGTGTGGGTGATGAAGCAGTCATAAGAAAGATACAGGCAAACCAAGCAAAGGCTACTTATCCCTACCTTTAAACATGTCACAGCCTCTGATAAGAGACATTTTCCAGGAGACAGATCTACTAAATTGCCTTTGAGTGAAACATGCCTAGTGTGTGGCATTGCCACGATGTGTGTGCTTCACACTGATAAACCTGCTGACTATCCTGCAGCAGCTGATTCTTCCCACTGCCTGGTGCTGTTCCCTTTCATTATCCACCACAATCCATCTCCTGCCTGATGGAGACAGGGCTCACCGCAGTCTAGGCACAGTGACAGGGACTTGTGACACTTCTCACAGACATCTAGCTAGTACCTTTACACAGTGCTTTATCAAACTGCACAGAAGATGTCTCTCAAGTCAGCAGTGTCTCAGATAAGTCTGCACTGTGCTTTCTGGAGTTCTAGAGTCACGCTTCGACTCGCCTCTTCCCACCACACAGGATGCCCCTGGTCTGGGGACTCATCTGCAGTGGCACAGTACTCTAAGTTGCAATGTATCTTCTGTGGTGACAAGCTGTCCTTAGAGGAGCAATAGCTCTCCTCCTCCTTCTTTATGACCTCAGAGTAATTCAATTGAAGATGATGTGGCTTCACGCTTCAGTACACAGAGAGTAAAACATTCTTTTCTCCATCTGACAGTCAGATTAAGTGCACAATCAGCCAAAGCCCAAGGCCACGTTCGTGGGGGAGGCCAATTTAGTCAAACTAGCTGTGTCCCCAAGGCAGAGTGACTTCCATGTCTGTTAAAATTACTTTCTAGGTCTGTCTGCCCAGGCAACACTACAGGCTTCGGGAAGAGTGGCTGGAAAGCTGCCTGGTGGAAAAGGACCTGGGTCCTTTGAGCCAGCAGTGTGCCCAGGTGGACAAGAAGGCCAACTGCATCCTGGCCTGTATCAGAAACAGTGTGGCCAGCAGGAGTAGGGAAGCGATGGTGCCCCTGTGCTCAGCACTGGTGAGGCCTAACCTCGAGTACTGGGCTCAGTTCTGGGCCCATCACCACAACGAAGACATCGAGGTGCTGGAGTGAGTTCAGAGATGGGCAATGAAGCTGGTGAAGGGTCTCGAGAACAAGCCCTCTGAGGAGAGGCTGAGAGAATTGGGATTGTTTAGTTTGGAGAAGAGGAGGCTGAAGGGAGACCTTACTGCTCTCTACAACTACCTGAAAGGAGGTTGTCATGAGGTGTGTGTTGGCCTCTTCTCCCAAGCAATTAGTGACAGGACTAGAGGAAATGGCCTGAAGTTGCACCAGAGGAGGTTTAGATTGGCTATTAGGAAGAATTTCTTTGCTGCAAGAGTAGTCAGGTGCGGGAACAGGCTGCCCAGGGAGGTGGAGTCACCATCCCTGGAGGTATTAAAAAAACGTGTAGCTGAGGCACTTCAGGACATGCTCTAGTGGGATGGTGAGGTGTTTGTTGTGTGGGTTTTTTGGGGGGGTTTGTGTGTTTTTGTTGTTGTTGTTGTTCTGGGGTTTTTTGTTCATTTTTGTTGTAGTTGTTTTCGACAGTTGGGTGTGGTGGTCTTAGAGGTCTTTTCCAACCGTGACAATTCTGTGATTCCCCACACTGTTGACAGAAACCAAATGGTGAGCATTTTTCTCTTAAACATCTAAAGAGCTCATTCAGCCCCATTCTGAGCAGTCACGCCACCAGTGCCCATGCTGTCAATGCTCAGCAACATGGCACTGCTTCCTAAGAGAGTCTTCTTGTGCTATTTCCTTCAACACACTACGTAAAAATAACCCAGTGACTGGACTGGTAATGCTTGCACCTACACTCAAAGGAGCCCACGACTGTCATACCCCTGTGTACCTGCCCTCTGCAAATCCCACACAGTTCCTGTAAAGGACTGCACGGAGTCCTACCTTGCACTTTCCAGACTGACAGCCAGGAGAAAGCCACAATTAGTTACATCAAATAATTATGAAACTTCAGGCAGAAGAATTAAAAAAAAAAAAACCCACAAAAAACCCCAAGAGAATCTCCTGGTCTCTCAGATTTATTCCTGTATTCTCCACAGGTACTCTCAGAAGAAACTCTGCAGTCAGAGCTTGGCTGGTTACCCTGGGGCCACAGTACAGTGGAGAGGAGGCTGCTGGTCCCTCCTGCTGCTGGCTATTAAGGAAATGAAGCAGAAACAGTTTGATAATAAATGGGAGGCAGATACATGGTATCAAGGTGCCAGGTTTATGGTTGGTTTTCTGAGCATTTTAAAATATGCTGTGAAATTGATTTGTCATCAGGACAAGAGCCTGTGCTTGTCAGGTCTGTCAGCCTCAGTTTTCAGCTGAGTTATCTGCTTCACAAGGGCTCTGTTCCCTCTGTTCTATTTAAGACAAAGAAAGCTTAAAATCCATCCCATAATTTTCCCAGGCTTTTTAGTTGGACTGCAGAACACACAGGAGAAGGTCTCTGAAGGGCCATTTACTCATGCCTTCCCTATTAGCTTGCGTGTACCTGCAAAAAGCAACTAATATAATATCCACAATACTCAGACCCAAACAATTTACACTCTTGTAACACCTCTGCTTTTCTTGACATTTTTGTACACAATGTTGGTTCACACCATCTGTCTGAACCAGAGATCCCCAGAATTCAGGTGCTAGAGTGCTTTCACACTTGTTTACGGCTCTCTTGCCACATATAACATCCTACATACCTGTGCTGCTGTAGTCCTATATGTGGATATGCAAATAAGGCTTGAACACACAACCAGGCTCTCCTGATTTGCATGATGATGTAAATTTCTAAAAATGCAGCCCAGAGTTACTGAAGTTAAGCTTTACAGTAACCGAACACACATTGCTGATGAGGGATGGCCTTCATCTGACTAGTCCCAATAGAAATCAGCAAAGCTGGTTCCACAAACGAAGAAAATTCATTTGTGGCAAAAGGCACCTTGTATATATGAAGAAATTCCAGTAATGAAAAAATATGGAAGTAAAAGATAACAATGAGTGTCATGGGCTACACTTGAGAATGCAAGCAAGGCACAGGAACCCACCATCATCTGTGCACAAGCTTGTCCTTCTGACCTGGGAGGAGAAAAGGAGCAAGTTCAGAACTCCCCCTCACTGACACCAGGAGTATCTAGGAGGCAGGGGTGGCTTGTCTTCCCCCACATGTTGGGCTCTTGATGATGTTTTTGAAAGCGGAAGAGGATACTTATGGAAAAAGGAAGTCATATTTGGAGGCTGTGGTCCAGCTCCCACCCTCCCAGGCTGGCTATAAAACTCCTCTCTCCCTGTTTCTCTATCAGAAATGACACAGAGCATTGTCAGCACAGGAAGCAGCAGAAGTAGTGCAGTCCTTGCGAGCCACCACGTCACCAAGGAGGACAGCCTGGCTGTGGGAGTGCACAGGCTGTGCCCCCAGCACAAGTGCCAGCTATTCCCTGGGGAACCACACTTGAAGGTTTGTGTTTTGTCACTGTTAACTGCTATGTACCAGTCTCAAAATGCAGCTGCAGAAAAGCATGTGAATCTAATGACATGCTTGCACATCCCGATTGATTACAAGGATGGCTAACAGGCACTACCTTAAATGAACTGTGTGCTGTCTTGGCTAATAAACATGTGCATGTAAAATATGTCTTCTGGGCAAGGGAAATACATAGTTGTGTAAAGATAGCTGTAATAAGTGTGCAAGACAAGAAAAAGTTATGGGAAAAGACAAATGTGTTTTGAAATTGCAGTAATAACTTAGGAGAATGGGCTTTGATGTTGGAAGATTTCCCTGATCATGCTCTGGGACAGAGTTCACATTCAGTTCCAGCCTCCTTGCAGCAGTTTGTGCACTTTAGACTTCCTCTTGCACAATACCTGTTTTGCAGCAGAAGCCAAACCACAACACAGTGCAATTTGAATGTTGTAAGGTGTCACTATTTTCATACCATTCCTGTCGTGACCAGCGAATTAATGCTTGATTGGATTATGATGAGGTGGTGAGCACTTAGTAATGTTCATGTCATGCACTGTCACGTCATGCACTGTCAAAACACATCAACATAGCCTTCGTGCTAAATGCCAGCTTGCCTGTAAAGGAAGCCCACGCAGAAGGAATTTACAGACACAGGCTCACTTCCATAAGCACAGTTATTTTTGTAACAGTTCATATAATTTGTCAATAGCTACCACAATCATCTTTCTGACCAATATCTAATTATCAGGATCAAGTAACAGACTCCCTTTTATACATGGGGAGACAGAGGAACTGGCCAGATACTGCGAACTCTGCTTGTTTCATTTGTAAACTGATATACCAAACTGATCACTGTATCTACAGAAGAGAGAAACTACTTTCATGATTAAACCTACAATAAAATTCAACAGTTAAACACAATACAATGTTAGCAGAATGCACTTAAAAGCACATTTAATGCATTCAAAAGCATTTCTCTACAGTTGCACTCAGCGACAAACCACTGGAAGCACAAGGCACTATGCACTGCTACATTTCCACACTCTCACACACGGGCATTAGCACAGGCCATGCAGAACAATACCTTCAACTTCGACAAGTGTCCCAGCTCCTTAGCAGCACTGAAAATCAACTGCGTGCCCTATGATTGCAAGGAGTTAGAAAAGAAAGGAGGGGGAGGAGAGGAAAGATTATAAACAAGCTTTGCACATTTTTTCCTTTGAGCAAGTCAAGTCAGTTCACAGCCAGAACTTTACATAACTGCCCCAAGGCCAGTCACAACAACTTGACTCACTGTCCGCTTATTACCTAGTACAAAACCTGGCATTTCAGTGGATACCACATCAAGAGCTATTTTCGAGGACACCGTTCTGCTAGCTGGTTCACCCTTGTTTACAGCAGCCACCCATTTAAACAGGATGCTCCTTCAAATGGATGGCAGAGGCTGGGGGTGAAGGCAGCACACTGGCTCCATCTCCAAGTGCTCCATTAGATTTCCATTCTAAGTACACATGAAGCATAAGATGGGCCAAAGCAAAAGATGACAATCTCTCTAGAGAATTAGAGCCAAATCAGAGGGGTGGGGATAAGCATACATCAGATTAGGAACAAAACTGAACAGGTTTCGGGTGAAAGATTGACAAACAAAGTCCAGTGAATACTACAGCATCACCTTTACGTGTCAAAAGCATGGCCAATGGGTATTCTTCTCCCCTCTGCCTTAATGATGCTGTATGACCAATGAAGAAACAAAAAGGGAAGATAAATCCCAGTGACAGGAAATCTTGCTTCAAGTCACTTACACTCTAGCGTAATAGATTTTTACATATTTTCACTGCAAACTTTATCACAAAGACATTTTTCCTTTTCCCCACCACAGCATTTCTCTGTTGTGTAACGTTCCTTTTGCCAAGGGAGTTAAGTCCAAGTTTAATGAGAAAGTCAAAAGCAGTCAATACAGTTCTCCAGTCTTTTCTCCCAGAGATCCTTTATGGGATGTGCTGGAATTTATTTTCTTCCACTTCGCTTGTTGTCATTCAACTAATCTTGCCTTTTTCTTTAAAAACAAATACATCACAACTGCCTATTATTCCACTCAGAATAAAACCCCAGAGTACTGTAATTCTGGCTATGGATTCTGGAGCATCTATCATATCATAAAACCTTGCCCTCCACTTCAGCATTCTCAAGCTAGTCAGATTTGGGCTGTAGGACCAAGACAAGCTACAGGTGACCCCCCTTCTTTAATTAAACTTTCCCTCTGTTATCTCTCTCAGGAAAGCCTTCAGTATGTCAGGAGCACTGCCCTCTCAAAGACAATCTTTGACTCTCCTCACTTATAACTGGTCATGAGGGGCTAGTGTTAAAGTACGTGTAATGTCACCACAGGTACCAGTTGAGAAGTGCCTGGGGGGAGTCCCATCTGAGTGCCTGAAAGAAGCTTCCTGGGACAATCACTGGTGGGTAGTACTCTCCAGTAGGGTCTTTTTGCTCCTGGGAAAAGATGAAGCTTGTCTTCTTTGGGGACTGCTGGCTCCATGAGGACTACATTTCCCCAAAGGTCTCCAATAAATCCAACAGTCCTTTCCACAGCCCCTCTTCCCCCTCCTTTACCTACCTTTCTCATTTCAACAGTCCTTCACCCACTAAACCACAACTGCATCGAGCACTGCCCACCTTGAAATCCCTCAAACTGTAATGAAGTAAGATGTAAACACAGAATTACTACATTGCCCCTTGCCCCTGCCTACACCACTTAGTTTTTCTTTGCTGCCTTCTCTGGTATTTATTTCTTGTCTTTTAAGTCAGTACTCCGTGGAGCAGCAACTACATCATACGTGCATTTGCAGAGAGAGGACACTCTGGAAACTAGGTTCTACTGCAAAGATCATTGCTGAAATCAGGCGATTGTTCCTAGGATTAAAGTTAACATCCTCCCTGATGGGCTCCCCTCAGGGAAAAAAAAAAAAAAGTGGTTTTATACCCATTACTAGAGGTAGCAGGTACCATTTTGCAGAAGGAAAGCAGGCCAAGAGTTTAGAGCTGTAACTGAAAAGACTGAGACTCGCTCCACGGACACCAGACACCCTCTACCTGTTATAATAGTAGTCCAGAAGTGAATTTTTAGATTACATACTTTTTCTTTAGTTTTGACAGCTTCAGAAATCTGTTCAAGTAGCAAGGCTCTGTGACCTGAAATCACAGCCAGCTTCTTGATTTGCTCCAACTGGAAACCATCACCTAACCTTCACTGTCCCTCAGCCTTCTATGTGTGTTGATTACAAATCAATACAGAATGAACATTATTGATATGGTAGCTAAACAGATGATCTTGATAATTGATTAAATTCACAGCTCTTGGGAGGGGAGGTGTGTGGTGTAAAAAGTGCAGGCAAGGACAATGCATCTATAAAGGAAAGCTTCTGAAATGGGACTGGGAGCTTCTCTTGCTGTCAGTATCCAATTTACAGTGTTAAAGAGCACAACTCTCTAAATGGAAAGGATAAAAATTCTCTGTATTTCCAGAAAGTGAGGCTGAAAATGACTTCACAGCAGAGGCAACACAGAGTTTTCACTGTGGGCTGTAATAAATAATCCACCAAGGCACATGGCTTCAGCCAGCACTCTGGCACCCAACAGACATGCCTGCTGTTCTGTATGATTGGTCACAAAGTTTGACTTATGGGCCTTGAAACATAAGGTTTTCATGCCTGTTGACCAAGCAGAAAATTAAAAAAATACTTTTATAACCAGAAATTTGAAAAAGTGAACTTAAAAAAAAAGTCTCAGAACACATTATAATTAGCATTTTAAAGAATTTTAATTTTT
>WUAM01000287.1:19051459-19066353 GCA_024336885.1 Actenoides hombroni
CAGCAGGATTTGGAAACCTTGAAAGGAGACCACTGATGGCTTAATCTCTGTGTCTCTAATCTCTAATCTTCTCCATTTTTTGATATAGCATCCATTACTGGCAATGGCAACTCCTCACTTATCTCCCCTCTTAGCATTGTGTGTTGGTCCAAATAGTCACTGACAAACCCCACTGTGATATTCTGGCCCTAAGTACCACCAATCTGTAGACTGTAGTAGGCCAAATTGGTACAATTTGCGTTATTCCCCTTGTTCATGTTTCATCTGTACTACAGTTCCTGTCCGGATTAATTTAGTCATAATGCACTACATGAAATGAAAGGGGGTTTATCATGAGAAGTGGTTGTTTTTGAATATCAGTTGGGAACCCTGTATTTCTATGTTTTGCTTAATTGACATTTTTTATGGTTCACTACAAAATTATTATGAAGTCGAGCACATTTTTATCCTCAGGTAAAGGGTAACATGATTTGCAATAAAACTTAATTGCCATCAATTATTCTGGCAATGCTTTAAAGAGTTCCTCCCCTTGAAACATTAGAAAACACCATTCACTGCAACACTAGAACAAGTTAATCTCAAATTCTAAACCTGTTTCCTTCTTAGTCCAATATTCATTTGACAATGAGAAATCAGTCGGCTGTTTCATACCTTTAGAGAAGAACATTTAAACAAGAATGTTGCTTCACAAATGCTAAGCTAGAAACTGCTTTCTGAGCAATAAAGGAGTAGGCAATTCCGTTACTGATGAGCACTACTTACAGAAAAAAATGACTCTATGTAATTCAAATACATTTCACAGTTGAGAGATCTTCATGCTACATTTCTAAGCAGAGCACTATAGAAAAGAGAGACTTTAAAACTAGTTCTCACTTCTTTACATGGTCTCAGTATTTGAAAGACCATGAATTTATGACAAAGAGAAAAATATAATGCAGTTGACATGTCTTTATTTTCTCTCCTTAACCTGACTGAATGAGATTAGGCAAAAGAAAGGAATACTTCAAGGGCAGGGGTCTTGTTATACTCACCTGTTACCAAACACAGCACTCCGCTCATCCAAAACATTGTTCAGCTTCACCTGGAGCTCTTTGAGATGGTCACTTGCTTCTGCATCCAACTGTGGATGAAAGAAGAACACTTAGCTTGAACCCTGAAGACAGTCTGCTGTCCTTCACAAGTGGTGTTCTTCACTGTTGAGGATACTTTTAAGATGCAGGTGAACTATTACTACTGGACTCTGCCAGCTAGGATGCTCTCCTGCACTGCCTGCTGCTGTTAACAGAAGCTGTGAAATTGTCTTTTGCCTAAACAGCATAGAGTGGTTTCACCAGGCTCCAATACCCTTCAATACCCTTCCTTATACTTGTACAGTTGAGAAAGTGAATGTGAACTCCCTGTGGCCACAGAGTAAGCAGGCTGAGAAATCATCAAGTACTGTGCATTACCTTGGGAAAACTCATCCTTTTACCTCTAAGCCTAGAAGGAGACAGGGCTGTTCAAACTGGATATTATTTACTTGTGCTTTTCTCCATGCATGGTCTTGAAAGATGCTATTTCACCTTCCACCCTGGCGTCAAGTATTCAAACTGAAGATTGACCCTGCCACTGCTCTCAGGAGACTGGATCCCAGCTAGTTGGAAACTGTGACCACAATACCACAGCAGAAACTGTTTTTCACTGTTAACTTTTGGAAAGCATAATCTCAGCTACAGGTACTAATCACAAGTAGCTCTAGTCTCACATGGAGTTGGGCAGCTTTTTGTATACAACTGTTCAGAGGAGACTTCACAAAACAAACAAAAAAAGTGCCTCAAGCACTACATGGACACTGCTGACACCTTGGCACATGCTGTAAGAAAGTGATTGCTCCGTTATTATGAGCCACTTGGTTTTTACATTCAACAGTGCCCTCTATTCCAGCTGAAAAGAGCCACTTCTGAGCAACCTACCTGTGTACAGACATCACAACACACATCAAATGCTTTGGCATCATTTGTTCTAAAAATGTAACTTGTAAAACAGATCTGCCTTTGTATGCAGGCAGGCAAGCTGCTTGTACAACAAAAGCCTCTCAGAAATGTTTGCATTTGGCACTCAGAGCTTCAGCCCTTACCTCTGAGGTAAAGCAACTATTTACAAATGTAATGAGCCAGATGCCAGTACGGTGGTTAAAAATCAGTTTAGATTTTTACGGTATATCCACACATGCAGCCATACAGGATTTGAACATGACATGAGTTCCCACTTCTCTATCTAGTACTGAATCCCTCTTCATATTCCTCAATCTGTCAGAGAAAGCCAAGCCTGAGGGTATTTAGAATCTTATTCATCCATTTTCCTATTGTAAGTTGGCATGGAAAACTGAATCTATTAGGCCCTTGCACATGTGATCTCTTAGAGCAGAATGAAAAAAAAAAAACAACACCCAAACCTAGGTAAATGATGCTTTCTTAAGCCTTATAACTTTAGTCACTGCTACCTCTGATTATTTTTCCTTTATTATGGTGAATTTGTATAGCTATTACTTGTATAATTCCCTTGCTTTATGAAGGCAGAAGGAAGCCAATATGGTGCCAATCAGCAGTCATTCCAGCCAAGCTTGCAGGTAACAAAACAAAACCAGCATCTAGTGGTGGTGGTTTTGTTCTGTCCCTGCATTAGTCCTTCCATTCTACTGTGTAAATGGGCAGAGAGTCACAAGCTGCCTGATTTGCTATGTACAATGAATGACACTGAACAGTCCTCTGATTTTGGCCATTTCTAGTAGATTGGAGGCAGGACCATGATTCATCGAAACATTTCAAGTAACTGCTTTTCCAGTTGGGAAAAAAGTCAGAAGAATTTGGCACAAGACACCTATTGCTCAGTTCTTATTTATACTTTATAAACTACCACGTACATGGTCTAGAGGATGTTTGAGGTCAGGATTAACAACTTAATGCCCTGTTTCATGGAGAACTCACCATGAGTGACACGGAGAACACACCAACTACCTCTAAGCTTCTCTTCGCTATTGTACTTGTTGATTGCAAACTCATCTTCTCGGGAGCAGAAAAAAGGCTTATTGCCAGCCCTGTACTGCAAGAAGAGTGCTTTGGAACAATGCTTTGTCAAGGGGATGGCCTCCATCATATGTGGTGAGGAACTCTCTCCTCTAGAAATCAGCTCGCAGCTCTCTGAGTACAACTGGCAAGACAGCTGCCCAGATTTATTTTTGAGGTGCCCAGCCTCACACTAAAGTAGCCAAACCATCATTCTGGTTCAGTATCCACCAAGTCCTTTGTCATCCTAGAGAGGCTGTTGTTTTCTGAGCAGCTGCTACTATGGAAGGAAAAGTCCAAATAATACATTGGTGATTGTTAATGCTGAGGTATTGGAATACTTTGTCTTGAAAGCAAATTTTAGAGAATTACCTGGGTGTGATTTAAGTCCATTAGGAAGGTGCTGGTAGGTGTGTACTCATACATTTCACATATGTAAATTACATATCAGTTACAGACTCATGGTAGCATGTGATTTAACCAAAAACTGCCTATATGGTGAACCACTGAAAACAGCACTCAAATGAAAAAGTGTATGTTTTGCTGTTGCTGTTCAGCCAGTGAATTCTAAGCACATCCGCTGTCACTGATCATGAGAAATGCTACTTGGACTGCATGATAAACCTGGCTGGTAAAGCAGAAAGGTGTTTGGCAATTGAGTCACTGTCATATGCCATGTCCAGACCATTTCTAACAGAAGCTGGAGCTCAGCAGACTGATCATCTCCATTCTGCAAGTCTAGTGGAGATGATTCAGAGGGAGAAAGCTAATCAAAAGTTCTCTGTGCAAAAGGCAGGGCAGTACCCACAGTGAGGTGACTTCTGGTCTCTGAGCAAGTGTTCAAATTCCAGTGGAAATTATAGCTGGTATGGCTATAGTTCCACAGTTGAGACTAAGTATGTGATACAGAAAACTGAGGGGCTCACAATGAGGGAAGAAATAACCCTATGTTTACATTTGAGGGAAGAAAGCAGGGCCCTGTTAATTTCCTGCAAAGATTTGGGACTTGGCACTTCAGAGAATCTGGGCCTTGAAGTTTCATTCAAACACACTCAGGTCTGGAACCTCACATTCTCTGCTAAACTGAACGGTGGCATTACACAAAATTACACAGAATTATCACTGAGGCTGGAATAGACCTCTGAGATCATCAAGTCCAGCCAAAGACCTAACACCACATACAGCATAGTGGTATGAACTTTGGTTCAGGGTGATCTTCCCCTCCTTCTCTTATAGATGATATGGAACTCCTGAGTCAAGGAATTTGCTGTCATGGGCTTAAAAGTTTTCCAGAAGATGTCTTTAGGTCATCTTTGGTTTCTAAACACATTTAAAGCGTGAGTGACCAGAACTGGAAGGCTCTTCTGTAGTTGTCTTCTAGAAAACTGATATGTTAATCAATTCACATCTTAAAGTCAGAGGGCCTCTGAAATCACCAGGTCTGATCTGACATTATCATCAGCTAGAGAAGTTTGCCCTGCTTTCCTATTTTAGCTCTATGCAAGTTATGGAGTTCATCTGGCTCCTGCTCGAAGTTGCTGACTTTTGTTCTGGCTCCCTCCACTAGTCCTTGGGAGCTCCCCCTCTGCAGAGACGACTGTGCAGCAGGGAGCTCAACAGATCCAACCTCCCCTTAGGGACACACCTGTGCTGAATTTTCGTGCATCTCCCCACTTTCCTGCAGGATTCAAGTAAGGAACCTGGAGCGCTGAATCCAAACAACAGCTGTCACCTTCACAATTAGTAGGGTGATCTTAGCTACAGCGCATGGGATGCTAAAGAGGAGCAATCAGTAGTTACTACAAGTCCTTTGAGAACGTTCCTATCAAGTTTGGGCTGTTTCTAAGCTGCCCTGAAATTTGTTATTCAGGTGGCTACCTTAGGATTTAAAGTAAGGGCTAACCCTGGCTGAACATTAAGAGGAGAGTCTCCTGAAGCATTAATTGTACAGATTACCTTGAGACTGAAGGCATGAAAAATCGTATGATGACAACCTGCTGCTGCTCAGCACCTAATTCCTTGGGTTCCACTGTCAGTGCTTCCCTCTGATGCTCACCTCACATGACTGGCTTTGGGGAAAAAAAAAGTGCAGAAATGTTTTAAACGAGGTTTCCACAGCAGACTCCAGCAGTACAGCACCTTTTAATTTCAGTGCCGTGAGTTCATAATCATGTAAAGGTAAGCAAAATAATGGACTGCGGAAAGCCATCTCTCAAGGAAAATGAGAAAGGCTTATTCTGGCGTCAGGGACAGCACACAGAGCAGGCTGAAGTCTGCAAGAAAACTGCAGAGGTTGGTAGAAAATGCAGATCACATTAGGTTTTATTAAATAATGTATGAATAATTAAATAAATGGGGCTAAGTTCAGGCAAACACTAGCAATGAATATATATAGCCCACTTTAGCAAAGAGGTAAATGACAATCTCCATTCTATGGGTACACTGGAGGTGATACAGAGGAATCGAAGGCTTCAAAAGTATTCATGTAGCCAGTTTCTGCCCAGGACTCTCTCTCCCCAAAATTCTACTGTTCATTATGCTTTTAACTCTATCTGCCACTCCATAAACGCTGCCTTTCCAAAACATGCTTCAGGAATGTCTGAGAATGCTACTGAGTCACAATGAAGATCAATAAAGCTCTGAAGGGAAATAAAAGTACTAATTACAAATCCTAAAAATCATTTAAGATACTTCTCTGTGTGCATATATGTGTGTGTGTGTGTATATATATGTATGCCTTGAGATCTCACGCACAAACCCAAGAGAATCCCTCCACACAGAGCTCTCTAAAGCTCTGCTGCTGTCTTTACCATTTCTGACTAGTAATGTTAACAGACCACATGATCTTAACATACTAAAACTCATCAGATGCTGGGAAATTTTTGCCCCGTTTTGTGACTTTTGAGTACTACAGTTAGAAAAAGAATAGGAGAAGGGGGGACAATGGTACCATGTGTCATTTGGAGGAAAAAAAAAAGGGTTCTACATCAAGGAGCCCAATCTCAAGAAATAGTATTGGGCAAGCACTTCTGTTCCATGTTATGCCACTACACTGCAGGGAGACTATGGGTGAGCTCTGTCCCTTCATTTCTCTTGCTGCAAAAGGAAGTGATATGGATTTCCCTAGGAGTGTTTTGGACCTGCTGGCAAGGAGCGTTATGTAGCAGCAGTATTTCAAAGCTTTCCAGAGTTGTGCAGTGCTACAGCTACAGTTGTGGATGGAGATGGATCTGTGAATCAGGAGTGAATAAAGCCACAAGCACACATTAACTGAAGCCAATCCTAAAGGTCTAGCTTCACCCATGGTACACCTAACACACCTGCCACAGGAACAATGGAATATTTGGTAGCTAGTTTTCAAGAACATTTTTGAGAACACAAAAAGGTGAACACTTAAGGCAACCAGGACATACCACTATGTTACTTTTTTACTCCCCCAAGGAAGCAGCTCCTTTTTTGCATAGGGCAGTCAGGATAATTCTTACTTTTGTGAAAGCTACTGTGTGATGTATAGATGAATATAAATCAAATCTGTCACAGAAAGTAAGAACTGCCCTTCCTGAAGGAGAGGAAAAAAACCCATAGATGTGTCTCCAGCAGCATGTTTGTCTATCTGTTCTGCTTCCAACGTTGCTGTCTCACCAACTGTTACTCACTAGTCAGGTTCAATCTATGTACATGAGCAAAAGAACTACTTGAACTACGACAAGACCTCATTCACTCTAGCAAAACACAGGACCTGGCAGGTTGGAAGTTAAGCAGCAAAGTACTACACAGTTACCAAGAGGGAAACTCCTGGGGAAAGCAAATAATGCAGGCTTCTAACACAACATGATTTATTTCTGGCGATCAGCAGCAGCTTCATGAAGTGGATAAGGAGCATTTGAAAAACAAAAGAAAAAAAATAATTTCCAAATACCAGTTTCCTAATGCGTTTGCCACATTTCTTCTTATGTGTTTTATTAGTCACAGTCTGGGTTTCTCTTCCTATTTTTTCTTTCGATTCCACAGTACAGGGGAAATAGTGGATTCATTACCCCTGGTCTACCTCACCTACACCTTTGTGAGGAATGTTTTAAAGGGCAAAATGCAGCAAGACATCTAGGTTAGGAGGAGTAGCCAGCAGTCTTAAAACTTTTTTTCCTCCATTTATTTAACACAGCATCAATTGATATTTTGTATTTGAAATACAGGGAAATCCTGCTTAGTGGCCATCACTATAGAAAACAGTAGCAAATTGATTCCTTAAGGGAAATTAAATGTACATATATTAAAACTTTCTAAATCACTTCACAAACATTTCATCACAGGTTTATTTTTTCCTGAAAAATAAGCATTTAGCTAATACTGCTATTACAGCTCAGAGCATATAATGCTAGTTCTTGATGTAGGGCTCAGAAATTAGGATTGTTGAGATCACATACAAACAAATGACAGCATTTTTCCATGCCTCACAGGGTAAAGCTGTTTTTTGAGATTTTTGCCACTTCTTAGAATTCTGCCACTGAGCACAAGAAAGATTTGAAACAGCAATACAGGCAAAAACTGAGCTGCTTATCAGAAAAGCTGACTTTCCTCTTGGCATACAGGTCATAGCACAGGTTCTACCACAACACAACCAAAGAAAATGCACTTAGGCTTTCAAAATAATTTTTTCCTAACATCAGCATCAGCAGCCTTTTCTTCATCTTCCTGAATCTTGAAAAGCAATGAAAAAAGAAGAGAGAAAAAAAAAACAAACATGGATTATATCAGAACAGAAACAAAGATCTGAAGGAGAAAAACCTTATTTCTGCAAAAATGGCCATCTCTTAACAAATACCCTTACCTGAGCATCCAGCAAAGCATGAGCACAGAACTCTTTTTTGCATGTCTGCGATATGTTAGATATTGGACATTTAGTGCCAAAGGTACAGTCTCACATTTATATGCCACATAAAATGATTCAATGTCAACAATTCTTAGACCTATCTGCCTGCCTTAAGAGGTGTGAAACCACTAGCTATGCCCACATCCGCATGTAACCTTTTATTTCCTTCTGTGTTTCAAAATATTTGTTCTTGCATCTTATGACAAATTTAGTTGAAAAGTCTTCAGGTGTGGCTTGTTCCCTCACACTTATAGGGAGCCAGGTGTCTCAGGGCTCTTCTTACCACTGTAGTCTTTAAGAACCAGTATGGTGCAAATAACCTAGTAACAGTGTAGTATGAAGGAGTAATACTCAGTCTCTTAGTGCACTTACCTCTTTACCACCCATGGCTTCAAACATCTTCTCTAGCTGCACCCTCAGTTGTTGGATGTTATTCATCAGGATGCAGGGCTGAAGGGACAAAAAGCAGGTGCCTGTTACTGCTCAGGATGCCAACACGTTTTCACCAGTGGTACTGTCTGTGCCTCACCATCCTTCCCCAAGTACTACTGTATCTGACACTCAAATAGGAATTATGGTATGCACAGATTTCAGCACTCAAATGTAAAGAAGACAAGTAATCTTTTTCTTCAGCTTGGAAAGGGATAGCCAGTCCCAGAAACCCCACATCAGGAGATCCATGCTGTTGCATTTTCCTCCTTATTTTCAGCTTCATTACACACAGAAAATGAGCTGACAAGACATCAGTGTCAGGACAAGGCTCAACTCTTCTACCACGGCCTATAAGAGNNNATCACCCTCAGCCTCCTAATGATGCAATGTACTATTGTGAATGGTGTACACCCAGATCAGAAGGGGAACTGCTAGCCACATCTGCATTTGGGGACGCATTCGTGTCCTGCCAGGCCATGCCTAAGAGCTCAGTCACAGGCAGCCTGAGCAGTAGACTCTTCCCTCTGCAGCTGCATCCCTAGTATAAGTGTGAGTGACAGCAAAACCAGCATGGGACAGACCCAGGGTTCAAAACTGCAAGGCCCTGTTTTATTCAGGACACAGAGTTTTACTGAATTCAGGATTAAACAGCAAGATAAATGGAGAAAGACAACAGTAAACCAGGAGTGCTTTTAAGTACCAGATCTACAGAGTAATCTGTGCCCATTTTATTGTAATTTCAAGGGGACCCAACAGCATCCAAGCCCTGCAGATCATCTTCAGGGCCTAATTTTATTTTATGGCCAAGCTAGAATACAATCTGCAAAATCATATGAATGGTGATAAAAAAATGTAATGAAAATATTTACGTCATCAGCACTGTCAGGTGCAACGTGAGACACTTGGTTTCATCAGGGCTATTATGTGATCCCTCCGGGCAGAAAAGAAGTTCATTGATACTCACCAGTTTTTCCTTGGAACAGTAGGACTGGAAGCTCTTGGCGAGAATGTCAGCGTACTGCATCAGCACTTTCCCAATGGTCTGCCAAGACAAGATGTGAGTACTGTTACTGTTCCTCTATCACTCCAAGAGAACTCCAGGAAATAATACAAAAAACCCCACCACAGTGTTTTGCATCCCACTAAGGGAAGATAAACAGCTGGATGTTGAGAGCATTACCTTCGCAAACCTCCTATTATAATGAGCAACAATGACAGGGTCTGGGCACTCCAGCTTCTTAATGATTTCAAAGCTCTGATTGAGCTGGGTGAAGACATCCACCACTGAGCAAGAGAACAGAGCATGCTCGGATGTTTGCTGGAACTAAAACAGAAGTACAAAGAGTCATTCTCAAATGGAAAGATCTGAAATACACCCATTCCATGGGTGTCTCTATCGTCTGCTGTATTGGAGGCAGGACAACTTTGCCAAAACCTACATCTTCCTCAGAATTAATCAAAAGCTCTCCAAAAGGCCCGGAGAAGCAACATAGCCAATTTTGTAGTGTTATAAAAGTTTACTGTCCTTCACCAATTATGATATGACAAGCAGCAAAGAAATGATGCTGATAGTCTTAATGAAACGCAGGGCTTGTCAATTAATGAAGTAAGAGGGAGAGAGTGAAGAGTTTTGGGGTTTTTTTTAGATTTTCTTAAAATTTAGATATTATAGAGAATGCTTACGTTAGCATCACAGGCTACAGTGTCAACAGCCACCGAACAAATCGGAAGGCTCTTGTGCTCCATCAGGAACACTCAGCAAATTCAGAATAAGATCACTCTGTCAGTGGATTAAGGTCACATTCTCCCTGCATGACTAAATACATGCAAAGTGCCTTATATTTCAATTACCTCTTACAAACACAGAGAGATGAGAGAGCACCAAGCCACTGGCTGACAGATTAACAGCAGCAGAACAGACATAAATGAACGATATGAACCCTGCTATTAAACTGCTTTTGTGACCTGTACAGTCGTAAAACAAATGAGTCTCCCCAGTTGTTTAGCAAGCAAAAAGGACTGCATCCTACATTTGTGTGACAGCTGAATTGACAGTGTTGTTGCTTGGTTCTGGGTACTGAAGAATGTAGCTCTAAGACCTCCATTCTGAGTGACCTACATACCCCATCTTTTTTATCTCTTTCCAGAGCACCATGTAGAAATTCTAAGGAAACATCTTCATTTTCATCCAGCCACTGCATCACAAACTGTTCAAACCACCTGTAGGAGTGACAGGAAAGACAGAAAGTTACAGCAAGGAACAGAGCACCCAAACCAGACTCAGACACTGCTTCTGTTTCAGCAAGCCTTCTGAAAGCTTGCCACTGTTAGTTGTCTGAATGCTCTTAACCTGTGTGTGCAGCCAAAGTTCCCCAAAATACTCCTACCTGTAAACAAGCTACCAGTAAGTGGGACCTGTACCATCACTTGGGCAGTACCAGTAGAACACAGCCTAGCCCAGCTTCTACAGGCTGTTTGTCATGAGCTGTTTTAGTCTTAGTCTTTCTCCTCTGTCTTTCCTCTTGCTTAGTACCTTCCCCTTTCTTCCCCTTGAGCACTACCTTTGCAACACCTCAGATTACTTTGTCTTTTCTTCTCCTTTCACCCAAACAGGACAGGGAAGACCTCCAAACCTCACTATTTCTGCAGGCTAAGAGAGACAGCATGATGTCCAGTTGCTCATTTGGGGGTACCATCTTTCTCGTGAGAACTTCAAGTGAGTATAAAGGGAGGAAAAAAAGCACCTGTTTTCCTAGTCCCCTTCAGCCACTTTATCTGCAGATAGACATATTTCTGCAGTGCCAGCAGAGAAAATCAAGACTAGAAGTTTTTTCCTCTTTAATCCTGCTCTCCCTTTCCCCAGGCCTTCTCTAGAACACCCTTGCATTTCTATGAGCTGCTGATCTCACTGGGAAGATGCCTGAGTAAGATAAATTTCTGGTGATAGCAGGGCACATTTGCTAGGGCTTGCATGAAGCTGGCCAGCCCTGTAAACAGCTCTTCATTTTCCTTTTAAAAAGCACAAACTTAGTTCATGTTAAGTGCTGGACCAACAAGCTCAGAGCATGGTCCAGTCCCCCAGACTGGCAGGTCCTAGAAGCAGGACAGCAGTTTGTCTCTGTTACCTCTCCTCACTTTGAAGGATAAGCCAGAATCCAAGAAGCTGTTGAAGCAGCTACTGCTGTATCTCAGGGAGATATTTTATATGAGGTGGTGTCTGGAGCTACATCCTGCACTGAAGAAAAGGCTTCTACACAACCCCTACACACCCTGGCAAACTAGGCAAGGTGAGAAGTGGCCTCAGACGTGGGATCTTACAGCTGGTCATCCCTGTGTTCTTTGCTGTGTGGGACATATTCCTGTAGCACAAAAGGGGATGTGTGTCTGTGTTTAAGCAACAACATAGCACTTTCAGCTTCATTTAAATGTCTGTCTAGGATTTGTGGTGTGCAAGTGCCAATATACCGCATCTGAAGCAAATCTTAAATTCAAATATTACTAAACAGCATTTGCAAATAAGGGAAAATAAAGTGCCTGTGTGTTATTTCACTCCATACAAAAGATTATTATATGAGCTGAGCAGAGTATGACCACCTCTAAACGGGCAGCTGTGTTCATAGAGATTGTGCTAATTGTGGGCTGAGTTTGCAGTGAACACGAAAGCCTGTGCCAGACATGAGAGGGAGATCAAGAGCAAATTCACAGACAGAGCATACTAGATAGCCTTAAATACTCTCTACACTTTGAAATATAAAGCACATCAGTGCTAATATTGGAAATCGTAACTGACATAGTATTAAATGCCAAGAGCAACCTGTCTATGCAATCGTATTTAATACAGACAGTGACAGTGGAACACTGACACAGACATATGGAATTCCTGTATTCTGGAAAAATTCCTTCTGAATGGCACTTCAGGCTCCTAAAAGTCAGCATATTTTGCAGTCTGTGGTATGTTTATTGAGCTTTCAACATTTTGTTTTAAACTACAATAGTATATTTTAAAGCAACAGCTCAACGCTTAGAGGAGAACGCAAGCAGTTACAAGGAGGCAACTACACATCTTCCACCCGTTTCACAGTTCCCAGGCTGCAAAGCACTGACTGTTTCACATGTCCTGTGAAGGTCCATGGACACAGAGGACTACCTGTTTGTGCCAGAAGCCACAATTTTCACTCTGAGGAGTAGAACAACTTCCTGATTATCATTCATCCTTAGTCACTGCACCACCGCAGTCATTCACTGTTAAGAACAGTAATTTGCCATATTCATGGATAACATATGCTGATACATAAAATCACGTGCACAGGTATTTTACTGTCTTACCAAATTAACTAAAAGAAGGTGCCAAGGAAAAATGTACTGCTGAGTGGCTGCTGGTGGTGGTGGTGTGCTTACTCCCCCTCCCATCAAGAAAAAACATTACCTCCAGAAAGCAGTTTAATATGAATCACTTAGGTCAGGTCAGGAAATTCTCTAACGACATTTGCAAAGCCAGCCTCAACTTTTTCCTTTGTTGGCTGGCAGGAAAACACAAAAGAGTTATAAATCATCTATAAATACTTCCCGTCCATGGGCATGTTCAGGACAGAAATGTGCTTTGAGCTGTAACAAAAACCTAGAGTTATCTTAGGCCAAATACCCCTTACAGTGTTTTACTATCAGGTTTTGGGCTGCTGGGCAAATGAGGACTATGCAGGCAACACAGCCAAAACGATACTCAAAATTATCTAGCACAGAAACTAATAAAAATAATCTGATTTCATACAGAAGTAGCTTCAAAATGTTGTTATACGGCAAATATCTTCTTCCTTGTCTGCTTCCATTATTGATCTAGAAGCAAACGCTGCAATGACTCACGCACCAGCACACAAGGCAGAGGCTCTTCAGAGGCAGCCTGTGCTTGCAGGGGTCAGCACAGCCTGTCTCGAGTCGGCACAGCCAGCGTCTCCAAAGGAGGTTCGCCCAGAACATGCCTCAGTGCTGCCTGCGGGGAGCGGTGCTTTGTGACTACACACATGAAAGTTTACTGCTGCTGGTTGCACAATAGTAAGGTAACACAAAAGGCTGCGATTTCAGCTTGGCCATGAGCCTGGCTCCTGTGGTCTCAGGCTTAACAGGTGAATGAATCTTATTCATTTGCTGTGTTGATGCACGTGGGTACCCAGTGAACATCCTGGGGGCCTTGGCAAGAGCAGAGGCCAGCAGGCAGGCAGGGATTCAAAGAGTAAAAGAATAAATACTATGTTTGATGAAGGGAGCCAGAAGAATAAGACAGGATTTCAAAGGTAGGAATGCCTTCCCCCACCAGAGAGAAAGTCGTCTCTGGTACAGCTACAATATTAGCTGCATGCTAACATCAGTATTAAAACAAAACAGAGCATTTATCGACACATCTAAAAAGCTAGGGTTTTTTGGAAACTGGCACTTCACAGCTTTTAGCTGGCAACTAAACAGTTTTGAAGATCACCTCCCAGCTATGTTACTGCTTCAGTTTCAGAAACTGCTGCTGAATTTCAGAAAATAAGGGGAGTATGAAAACTTCATCTTCCATACTTTGGACACTTCACTTCATTCAGTCATATCTCATGGCTATCAGAATCATGGTTTCTCATAGTTTCAACACAAAAGCAAGTTTACGGATAGAACTCAGCTGTTCTCTGGACAGCAGCAATTTAAATTAATCTAAAGAGTTTACTGATGTGCAAACCTGATGAGTGGACTCCTTCGTTAAGGAAGCTTCAAGATTAAAAATGAAGTAAATCAAAGGACAGGAACATATCACTATAATTGATACCAAGGGGTTATTTCGTGACAGGTGAAGGTTATGGTTTGAAAAAAAATAAAATCACCTGTGTCTAACAATGTGGCTATTGTACTAAAATACAAGAGTGAAGTAACAAAGCCAGCAGCTGCAAATGTATATGAGCACTGAAGCTCTACCACAAAGGCCAGCAGAGCAGAACATTCTGCAAGAGTGTAGAACGAAACCGAGCATTATTATCCTGATTACACAGGAGAAAAAGAGAGATTAAGAATATCTGATGGCTTGCCTGAGACTGCACTGACTCAGAGGCACAACAAAGAGAGTAGGGCTTTGAGACTGTCACTCCAGCACCCTATTCACTGAGTTAATGCCTCTCGCTGACCTGATTTGCTCAGCAAGGCCCATAGCTCAAGCCGAGCAATTATGCCAACTGCCTCAAGCCTTATTAGTATGCAGCTAGCACCAGGCTTGAGGGGCCGTGTGCACCACAGGATGGGAAGAGAATTCACAAAGCCACATGCTGGGAACACAGTCACACAATCATAGGATGGTAGGGATTGGAAGGGACCTCTGGAGATCATCAAATCCAACCCCGTGCCAGAGCAGGATCACCCAGGGCAGGTCACACAGGAGCAGATCCAGGTGGGTTTTGAGAGCCTCTAGAGAAGGAGTCTCCAGAACCATTCTGGGTAGCCTGTTTCAGGCTCTGTCACTCTCACAGTGAAGAAGTTTTTCCTCCTGTTGAGGTGGAACTTCCTGTGTTCCAGTTTTTGACTATTAC
>WUAM01000287.1:19081808-19102099 GCA_024336885.1 Actenoides hombroni
AGCCATTTCTCTAAATACACTGTCAAATGGATAACATCTAAAATATTTTAACTACATAAATCTTTCCTGGTCCTTTACATAAGATCTTACTTGCTTGTCCAAGGATTTAGTGGCAGAAAGCAGCTTTTACTGAAGACCAAGCAGACAAAAAAGGCATCACTAATTTCTATCGCCCTGTGTTGATAATTCTTCCTCTGCAACTCAGTGGATCAGTGCTCTCTTCAGACTTTCTCTTACTAGTAATGTAGTTTTAGAATAGCTCTTTACATTAATATTCCTTTTATCCTCCTTTACACCTTGAACCTTGTCCTTTTTTCTTTGTCTTCCTAAAGCACTTTTCCTCTTAATCTGCTTGCGTTTCCCTCTTTTATATATACTTTCCTGTGTTTCACATAAATGCACTAACCAGAAGAGGATTTAATTTTAAATAAACTCAAAGCTCATATTTTGCCACCACTTTCAAATTTTTCAATGAATCAGTCACTACTTTAAATAATATAGCAAGGAATAAAAAAAATAAAATAAAATAATAAAAAAGCACAAAAAAACCCCTAAGACTATTAACTCCAGAGAAGCAATGAAAGAAACAAGAGGGTTTAAGAAGCCTGATGCTAACATTTGAAACTCATCCCTCCCCAGTGTGCTGAAGTGGGGGCAACTGTGTCTCAACATGTCAGCCTATCTTGTACACCCAGTCAGACAGTGATTTGAGTTTGCCATATCTAAACCAAGTGACAACATGGCTGCAGGTCCTCTGAAAGATTTCTGTCTTACTAGGGGACAAGAAGTCTGTTTTCTCTTTGTAGGTAATACCTGAAGTAGTTGATAAGAATAATTCAAATTAATTAATCGAATCCAATTTGTATTTTTGGGAGAGTATCAGAAATGAGCATAGTTCACATTCCCTAAATTATTTAAGAAGTCTTGAGGAAGTTATAATGGAAGAAAAAAAATTATTTAAACCCTATCTGTGAAGAAAACCAGTCAGTGTATTTGATCAACCAGCTTATCATGACAACTCTGTAAGACACAAACTAAACAAAATGTTAGAAACGTAAGAGAAAACCAAATGGTGTGTTTCCCCTCTGCCCAACAGAATGCCTGAAAGGATTCTGTTTATTCCCACTCACCCTGTACATTGAGAGATCAATCCGAAGTGAATTATGAAGCTGGTCCAGAAGCTTCACAAATCGTTCTTTCTGTCGAGCAGAAAACACCAATAAACATCACATATCATCACTGTCCAATCGATCTTCAGAGTAAGCAGCAGGGTATCAGGGAATTAGTGTCAGATCTCAGGAGAGTGGGAGGAAGCAATATAGATACATGGTATTGTGCAAACAGTATTTTCTTTCGATTCTTGGATTTACTCTTATACTGTAATAATTTCTGCAGTCTGTGTAACATTAGAATTGTCAGAAGAATACTTCATTATTACCCTGAAGTAGAGGCAGAAAAAAGTCCCTCCAATTTCTAGTCTGCAATATGCACAAAACTTACATTTAAGACAAAATATTTACTTAGAGATGAATAAAGGAAGAAGAAGAAAAGAGTCTAATTCAGAGCAATGACACAGCTCCAAGATCATCTCTGTTAGTTCAGTAACAAGCATTCTGGTTTGCTGCTTTGGTTTCGGTTGTTGTTGTTTTTTTTTATTCTTAAAGCAGTTGCTGTTTTTAAAGACAAATTTCTGAAATGATCAGATCCCACACTATATTTTATCAAGAGCATCACCACACAGCGTTTATTATTATTTGCTCATTCCATACCATCTGTGCTCCAGTGTAATCTGAACACAAAGAGTAAACATCACAATGCATTACACTGATTAATATCTAAAGTGTGTGATGTTGACGTCAATAAACCACTGCTCTTTGTCTAGTCTAGAAGACCTCTGCAGCTTCCAACTCCTCACAGATTTAATGTTCCTTAAACAGAATCAAGTTATTTATTGAGAGGCAGAAGCACCACAGGCAAATTACGGAAGTACAATTCTAACATCACCCAACACACAGACATACCCCAAAGTTGGAGGCTGCAAAGCGGTCCGAAGCAGACACGTTTGTGGAGGCAGTGGTGTGCGCATAATAAGCATTGATATTGGCAAGTAAGGTGCTCATCACAGCTGGCACGCCTGGGCACATGTATTTAGAGGAGAGACATGCAAAATGCCTGCAAAAGGACAGTTCTGTAAGTCATTCTGGTCTCTTTTGTGTGTCACTGCTTGAATGTATCCCTGTAATAACCCCATTACTCTGGCTGGCACCACGAAGAGATGAATGTTCTCCCTTTCTATGAATCTACAGCACCTCAGAGCTTTTTCAGAAAGATGCCATCCAGAGCACAGGTATTCTCGAAACAAGAGAAATCCCTTCACTACAGCCCTTTCCAGATCACAAAACAGCTTTGAGACTATTTGTCCCCAACAGCTTGTGACTCAGGTGATTCCCTGGGTCCTGATGCCAGTTCCTGGAACCAGAGGCTAGGAAATCTGTATTATTTGCTGCCACTTGAGGCAGCCACAGGTTCTGAGGTGACAAGAGGCAGCAGCAGTTGGAAAGCATTCAAGCACAGCAAGATCACACACTGGTATTTCTGTGCTGCACTAATACATGATTCCTCACAGCTAACCCTGCCAGCCTGGAGGAAGTGCACATGCTCATTTGCATTTTCCCATTTAACTGCTCTCATTAAAGTGCAAGGTACCCTCCTGCAGGAAGTCTCAGTATTACACCAGAAGAGTCCAGGCTTGTGAAATGACTAAAGAATCAAAGAAAATTTATTAGACATAGAGGAATATAAAAAAAATTTAAAAAATCTTAAGAGGTCTGATATTATGAGACATGGCAATTAGTTCATTCCAACAGACAGAAGAGTTGGACCATTTTTAAGCTGGGATCCTCACTGAGCTCCCGAACTAAATTTGGGAACTATTTTCTAAATGTAGTTTTCTCTCTAAGGGACTATAGAACAGTGTGGATTGGAAAGGACATTCAAAGGTCACCTAGTCCAACACCCATGCACTGAGCATGTACATCTTCAACTAGATCAGGTTGCTCAAAGCCCTGCCACACGTCCTCCTGCCAAGGGATGGTGCATCTACCACTTCTCTGGGCAATCTGTTCCAGTGTTTCACCAGCCTCACTGTAAAAAACGGCTTCCTTGTACCTAGTCTGAATCTACTCTCCTTTAGTTTAAAGCCACTACGCCTTATTGCTACAGGCCCTGTTAAAAAGTCTGTCCCCACCTTTCTTACAGGCACCCTTTAAGCACTGGAAGGCCATTATAAGGTCTCCCCAGAGCTTTCTCTTCTCCAGGATGAACAACCCCAACTCTCCCAGCCTGTCCTCATAGAGAGGTGCTCCAGCTCTCTGAGGGGTCCCTCTGAGGTGTTTCATCCCTCAAAACCATCACAGACATTAGCTTCCCTGCTAGTTAACTTACAAATTATTATAACCAAAAAAGCTGCAGTGAGAGAATTTTACAAGCCATTTATTTCAGACAAACATGACACTGATGCCTGAATGTTAACTTGCTTGTTACATAACACCAGTGTACCAACAGGTCATTTAGGTACTTGGTAAATAAAGATAGACACAGAAAATGGCTTTGCTTCGGTTGAAGAGGAGGAGGTATGAGGAGTGAGTATCTAATCAGTGCCTTGACTACTTAGCAGAGAAGTGAAGGTTTCTGAGAAGGTAGAGCCATGCCAAAATCCTTTTAGAAGGAAGATAGAAGATAAGCAGCAATATGCAGCAGTTACAGCACAGGAAATACAAAGTAGGATTTTCCAATTTGCAGTTTCAACCAGTAGTTTTTTCCCCAGAGTAATACAGCCTGAGGACAGAAGATCAGAGAGTTGGTGCATCTCCAGCCTTGGAAATTTTCAACAAACTGAAAAAGGCCCAGAGCAGCCAGGTCCCACTTCCAAGTTAGCCTTGCTATAAGCAGGACTAGAACTCTGGAGGTATCTTCCAATTTCTATTTCCACTTTGGCTTTAAATCAATAGGCAGAAGAGGTGCTTGCAAGGTGATGTAAATATAGATTGTAATTCATCCAAGGACACAGACCACAAAACTTTCAGCTCCTAACATGACAAAAAGTTCACTTCTGTCTGCTATAATTAATACTACACTTGAAATAAGAAATGAGCTAAGCATAGCACTACTAGTCTTTAAGGGGAAGAATGGCTAATCCCAAATCCATGTTAAAGTATAGTGACAAGGAAAATGTTCTTTGAAGATCAAGAACTGCATTAGCCTAGCTCCAAAGAGGACAAATCAGTAGCTCTGTTACTCAAGCCTCCTATAAATGCCTCCAGCAGTACCTGGGAAATTAGTGACTTCAAAGGACCATATCAATTTCCATGACAGACATGTAGGACAGACACTTTCACTAAAGCTCACCCTTTCTCACATCAGAAATTTTCAGTAGGATCCCTGAGAAAGATCTTTTTAACAAAAGAGTGCTCAAATAGAGATTTTAGAATCTTAGAACAGGAATGTCTCAGCTATGAATAATAAAATATGGTCATTTTCACTATGGAAGTTGGTGTAATTCCTTAGAATTAGTTTTAAAGGTGATCACACAAACTGCTCAGATATATGCTTAATTCCAACTCTGTCAGATAGTAATTTCTAGACTTAGAGGAAGTCAGTGATTCAGAGACAGGCAGTCTCCTGCTCACAGTAAGCCCCAAAAGGAGAAGCTGTCACTGCCAAGCCTTCCATTACCAACACATTTAATCTTCTAAATATTAACAATCACATCAATTAGTTACACCAATTATCTGCACTAAAGACCACACGAACAGCATCTTACGTCATGGCCTGGTATATCGATTCGATGCCGTAACGCATCGCAAATTCATCCACGATCTCTTGAGCTGTCTCATCAAAATACACCTTCCAGGCATCATCTCCTTTGGCATCAGGGATCTTCACCACCCCATTCCCTTGTACATCTGTGAGATGGTGAAAGAGGTTCTGAAATACAAACAGGAATGAACTTATATGTGAGGCTGCTGAAGACTCCAAGTGAGTTTCATGAAGAGCTTGGAACTGATGAGAAGGTGGCACTAACACAAATTTCTTGGCTGTCTTCCATCTTTCCTTCCCCCTAACCACTATGCATTTTTCTGCTCTTACCTTCTTTTCCTCTTGACTGCTCCTAGCTGCAGTTTTTGCATGCATACCTACAACTTTACCCAGAAGACACTGTGAATGCTGCAGAGGCGTGCTTCAATGCAGTGAAACCACAGACTAATTTGTTTCCTGAAACCTACACATTCCTGTCCTCAGAATGAAATGCCTTAACATGGACAAGCTATTTAAACCAGCTGACGTAACAGCTCTGTATCAGTGCTACAGCCTTACAATTATTATTACACAGAAGAACAGTCCAAACAGATTTATTTTTTTTCTGGAAAAGACATCCTTAACATCACTCCTAACAACTAGACACTTGCATTACTATTTGGCATAACCTTTCACTTTAACACTGCAAAGGCTTTCAGCTGTCATTGCTGTGCAGAAATTACACATTCAGTTCAGTGGGTTTCTCAGTAATCCTCAAATTCACGTCATTTACAGATTCATCAGCCTCTCAGACAGCTGGCTCCCTGTAGTAAGGGATGCAAAAGTCTAATGATCTCATTAGTAGCTGGATGACTCTGCTTTACCCTACTATTTTTCCTGATTAAATTATTCTAGCTGTAAATCATCTTCATTTTATGAAACACAAAATGAAAGAAGGTGATACTTAAAAAGAGACATACTTGGGAAAAATAAATAAAGGGCAGCAAGAGATCATGAATGTTGAGAAGGAAAAAAACAGAACAGCTTACCAAAAAGAAGCCATCACTGAATTAAAAAGCAATAAATATATATTGAAGGACACAAGGACACAACACAGAAAAACATCAGCAGACTTCATTTAGTACTCTAAGCTTCAAATCTGTCTGTTCCCTGGTGCAGCCAGAACACACCACAGGGCTTATCTAGCCCAGTGTCTGGATAAATATGTTCCCATAGCTGAAGATTCCTCTCTCTGATACATCTGTCCTCCTTTTCTAAACTGAATTTACTTAAACCTCACTGGACCTCATGATATTCTTGTATATCAGATGAAAGGGGGTCTGATTACTCTTCCTTATTCAGACACTTAAGAGACTGACCTTGCTAGCTGCCTTCTTTGATAGACAGACTGGGCACCATGCATCCCTCCAAGACAGGGTTTTACCTCTAGTCCTTCTCACAAGTCATCTTTGCATTTCTCCCAGCTTCTGTAGCACTGCCTGCCCAGCTCAGTCCACCCTAAGACACACGTTCTGTTCCCCAACATCTGTTCATAGCTACGGACCACTGAAGCAGCACAGAATAATTTATACCACCAATATCCACATCACTCAACACCCAGACTCAAAGCCCTCCCTAGATCAGAATTTACTCATAAAGCACTGCAGTGTGCCTTCTCCAAAGAAAGGCATAGGTACAGCACATGCTGAAAACATCACTTGAGTGAATTCAGAGGCTTCTCCATGTTAAACTCATGGGGGGTTCTGAGTTGAATGAATGTCTCCTCTTTGCCTGACAGCAGCACAGCTGTGACAGCCAGTCCCCAGCGTGGGGGAGACAGCCTAAAGCCACCTTTGCCTCCTGACAAAGGTGGGTCTGTGTTTCCAGGCCTGCACAGAAGGGATAAGAAAGCTGATCTAAGGTGAGAAGGACCATTTCAAGGAAATACAAGGTTAGAAAATTGCATCTTCAATAGACAGAAGGAACATTGTGGAGACTGAGCTGAACCCACTTCTCACCTCATGAAGGCAAGTGTACTGAATATGATATGGAGCCACCTTCTCCTCGCCTTTGATCTCCACGCTGATTTGCAGGCGAATAGCCCCAGACACTGCAGACTTATCCGTTCGCTTCTCTAGAAGGAAAAATCATCAGCAATTATATGCATTGTTCATGTTCAGAGAAGAGACATTTTGGGGTGACAACACCGGAAAAAAAAACCTGCTGAACTTCTGGTTAGCGTCATCACGGATAAAACTGTCTGGCTTTTTTCTCTCAAAACACTGAATATTAAGTAGACATCAGCAAAACAGCTGTCACGATACCCTCTTGATATTACACATCTAGCTAGGGCTATGTATGTTTCTAGACATAAGACAGCCTTTCTATATAGGGTGTTGGATTCAGTCAGCTGAATTACAACTACCTAGGACAGATCCCTTTTCTGAGAACACATATGACTGACGTGGAATTTGTTCCTGACTTCACCACAGTCCTGAGTTCCTGTGCATTGCTGGTTGTCCCTGTCAAGAAGATTTTGGACCTCCTGGGATTATTACTATGCCTGTCATTTCAGCACCATCTGGTTACCTGCCAGTACTTTCTACGTGCTCTAATTTGGCCACTGAGAAAGGTCTCAACAACTTCCTAGTCCAGTGCAGTGCACTTGCAGGTCTTATAGACTGGTAAAATGCTTGTGTTGTCACAAAAAAAGGGCACAGGTGGAATCCAACACTTCTCCAAGCATTCTACCCATTGTATTTTATAATGCCCGACAGGGAAAACCCATGACCTTTCTGATATGTTACACTTCTCTTCATTTTAACAGGGATCAAAGCCTTGCAGCTGCTCCGCTGCACCATCATATTCCCCTTGAAATCACTTGAAGTTTTTCTCTTCCTTTCTTGCAAACTACCCAGATGCACCCAAACGCTCTCAAACATTCCCAAACTAACATGCGACATATTTTCAGTCCCACAGCTCTGCTCACCAAGGTTGTACCACACATCCATTTCTCCACTCAGAGTACGGACTTCAATTATTGTCTGCCCCAGGAAATCATCCGACTCGCGTTTCAGTCTCTGCTTGACACGAGACTTGATGTCATCATCTTCATCCCATACTCGCACCTTGATGCGGTCAGATGAATTATGGCACTCACTGCAAACAAGACAAATGTAACGCTGAAGAGCACATAATGCAGCCAAGATTTTATATACCATATGCTTCACATTCCTCTTGACCGACCGGTCCAACGGTAGAGGGATGCAAGAGCAAAATGTAAACAAATGTCTATTTAAAACTGGAGCATCTGGCAGGAACTATACAGCAGGTTTTTGGTGCACTCTAAATGGTCCTGTGACGTGGTAGATAATGCACTTCAGAGGCATGCTGAAGGACTGCCCTGCCCTGACTGCAACCACCATTTTCAGACTTGCTAAGTGGCTGTGACTCTCCTGCTCATCCTCGCCCTCAGCCACAGCTCCCTGAAATGGGGAATTCTCTTCACTGTTGTTGCTTTTCCTGTGAACTCCACAAAAGTCTGGTGATAAAAACTCAGTATACAGACCCAAAAAATGCTAAGGAGCATCTCACTGGTTTCTGATAGCTCTCCCTATTGGTGACCTTCTGTTGAGCTGTAAGTATTAAAGGCTACTTGTGTTTATGCATGTGCAGTATCTAGGATAGCACAGTCAAGTCCTATGACAAACCCCCTTCATGCTGTTTTCTAACGAGAGATAAATAGCTCAGGTGAAGGTAGCTCTCTTCAAGATAGTTACAAAGCAGTAGTGTATTAATGTACAATACGTTACTGCATTACAGTCAGATCATATACACACTGCCTGTGCCTGGGAGAAAAGGGTGGGATACAGTAGTTATGAAGTTGGCATTTAATTACTAGAATTCGAATTGATTTTGCCTATTATTCACAGCTCAGACTGATACTTTGTGCTCTGGACAGATCAGGAAAGACATTTCCACTGAAAAAGGCAGTTTACTGTTTGCTGAATCAGCACTCTCCAGCTTAATGCATAGGCAGAATTTCCAGCCTTGCCCTCTTTTTAGGTGTTCAGATACCTTTTGAAGATCCAAAGAGGCTCCCAGATGTCAGAAGTGGGTAGAAGAACCTTATTATAAGAGCTCTGTTCATTTACAGGGCATGCAATACAATAAAGCAATTTGAATGCTCATATGGGACCATGGCAAGGGTGATTACTCACCATAACCACTACAAATGTCTGCCCTCAAGGAAATAAAACCTATGAAAACAGGCAACTTCTGCTGAAGGCCTGTTTTCCAGCCTTTTAAACATTATCATGCTGCATCTGTTGCTAAGCAACAGGGAGAAGGAAGAAATGGGTCAGAAGAGATCTGCTAAGCCCGGTCAATAAGATGTGGCAGCAACTGGTATTTGCATGCTCGCTACCAATAAATCATTTGTACTCCTGTTGTCACCACCGTGATTAAAGACTGTTTAACAGAGGTCCATGAAGCTCCTACTGGTTCTTCCAGTACAGAGGAATAGCTGGGAATTAGATAGAGAAAGTTAGAGAAAATTCCAAGCTGTTCTGATCACAGGCAGAGAGCATCACTTCTCCCTGACTTTGCTGTGCAATCAAAGCTGTATTTAGAATTTGGAAGCAAGAGAGTTCAACATTTCTCTCCTGCCTTTATTCTCCCCTTCCTCGTCTCTCTACTTCAAGGATGCTTTCCTTTAACAAAACCATGCAGTAAGTGTTCACAAGCAAGAAATGCTTGGCCTCCTGCTTTTTTTTTAGCTCAAATTTATCTGAGTGCATTGCTGTATCTACCAGCAATAGAGCATGAGCATGTAAAAGAAATGGTCTGTTCCTGACACTAACATACATCCCGGCAGTACCACAGAGGCTCAGTGCTGGGCCACCTGAAAGCACAGCCTGGCACCCAGTGCCATTTACAAAGCACCAGCAAGTTAGCTCCTGCCTTCTTCAGACCTCACCTTCTGGCCCATTAGTTTTTCGTTAGGACTGCTTTGAATTTGTTTCTTTGCTACCAATCGTCAGAAATTTGCTCTTTGTTTTAAGAAAACATTTGCTGTTCAGACCTAAATCCACCTTTGGTGGCCCCCACATGCATCATCTCAAGCTCCTGGAGTGGCTGGCTATCATCCTTCACTTAGCAGTGAGTTACGCTGCTGTAGCCAAGTGCTACAGGAAACTTTCCAGTACCATTTACTGAGCTACTGAAGTTTCTATTTTACTGCACCTTTCTCTGTTGTTTTTAAGAGACGGTTCAATTTGTATTCCTTATGCTGCTCCCACACCAGAGAGTGAGCCTTATCACTTGCTCTCCGCAGCTGAAAGCCTTGTGCTGGTGGCTTACCTGTAAAACATCACCATCTATGTTTGTAGGAACCACAGTCCTCACTTTCAGTGAAGCAAGACAGTTGTGTCAACATTAGTTCACCTTCCAGAGAGCACCCCAGACCACCAGATCAAAGCCATGAATACTAGGAGACTTGGGCTTGTTGAGTGATAACAGGCTTTCTAAACAATGAGAAATTGCTTCCAGTTTGTGACAGCATCACAACTTCATAAGACTGTGGCTAACAAGGTCTGCTGATACAAACTTTCCCCTTCTTTAATACAGGAGGTGGCACATTTCTAAAGATTCCTATCCCACTCCTTGCTATATTTTTGTGAAGACTGATTTCACAGTGCACGCATCCATCCATCCACCCACACACCCACCCACCCAGTCTCCCACAACTGAGCTCCCACAGCTATCCCAAGAGGACACAAAGAGAAGACACACTCTGTGACCCCATTGCAAGGAAGAAACAAAGAACAAATGCGTTCAGGACCATTTTAGAATGCAAGAGACTAAAAACCAGGTTCTCTTTGTACATGGCCTGGAAATCGTCTCTTTCTTTTACATCCATGTCGTCCTGATGTTCACAGTGGTGTCATTTTTATAAAGAACTTACTTTTATACCTCAAGCTACCAAATAAAGCAAGATTTCCAAGAATCAGTACACTACAAGCTTTAAGAGAAATTAAAATCAAATAAACTGTGATTTATTTATTTTTTCATTAAGTTTTTATGCCTGAAGCCAGTGGCCAGTGATTGCAGAAGCAGTGGCAGCAGCTGAACCTGCTTCTGCTGACTTTCTCTCTATCCCACTCTCTACCTCCATTTCTTCTGCCGTGTTCCCTTTGGTGTGACCCAACCCTGAACCACCAGTTCCCCACACATGTTCCCTGCATTGTCAATATTCTGTCCCTCTCCCATGCCCAGCTAGCAACTGTGCTGAGGGGAAGCTTGTGAGCACACGAAGATGTAGTTAATTCTGGTCTGCACACAGAGTGGCATGCCCACACACACGCTAATTGGTATATTGGTGGTTAAACAAAACAGGCAACTGCTGAATTTACACTATAATGCCTCCCACAGTGAGCTAGATAATCTAATCTAGCTCCAACTTCCACAAAGAAAACTGCAGAAAGTGATTCTGACATTTGTAAAGGATGGCCCAAACTAGCTCAGATGTTGCTGGAGACCTGAGATTGAGTACTGCATGTGTCTCATCTCCAAAAAGTGGAGGAAAAGAAACAGAAGTTATCCAAAAATCACCAGAACACCACTATTGGGCCAATGATTCATACTTTGAAGCAAAAAAACCAAGGACATTTGTGCTAAATTCGCTAATCATTCACTGCTTGTGCCAACAGTATTTGCAGGACTGTTACTTAACCTCCACAGGAATACTAAATCCAAAGTTAATCCCTGTTAATTGTGGCAACACTGACAGTTTGGGGGTTCTACTATAACAGACACAAAGGTATATCTATAAAACCATGCGTCTAGCAATTCACAATGTCTTTACCACAGTAAAGACTGTAAGTTTAAAGCATGTAGTGTGCTACATGGAAAACTTGTAACCTTCTGACACCATTAGGTCATGTTGGTGAACCTATACTCCTGAGGACAAAGTGCGGTAAATAACTGTAAGGGTGAAGGTCCGTTTGTATCATATTCACAAGGACAATTCTTTCCAATTGATCCCTCACGTGAAGAAATGTGTTATCAACACATTAACCCTGCAGGGCTCAGTTTCGTTCCACTGATGCTGCAGCGAGACCTAGACTGTGCATCTCTAAAATGCACTATGCAGACTAGAGAGGTGGGATGCCAACATGACCCTATCACTCCACATGCCCATTTTACATAAAGATGTTTTCTTAAATTATGTTGTTGTCTCACATTTTCTGTCTGAGAACATGAGAGCCAAGAGACTCCAAATGCAGCCAGAACTCCACTGTGCTTGGCAACTCCCAGAGCAGAAGACAGCCCCTGCCTTGCAGAGCTGACAGGTTAATAAAGACAAAAAGCAACAAGTAGTCATAGCAAGAACAAATAATGGAAGTGAAGGAGCAGAGGAAGCAACAATGTTCTGCAGATTTAAAAGTAGGTCAGTCAAGTCCAGAATTAAATAGTTTTGTTGTGTTTTGATATTAAAAAAAATACTTATGGTTTGAAGAGCCTAATGAATAGCTAGCTATACAGGCATATTCTGCGAGCAGTTTCCCTTCTGCACCACAGCAGATCCAGCTCTCAAGAAGGGCCAGTAAAGTTTCACAGTCCAATGCAAGGGGCATTTCATGCAACAGTAGAGAAAGAAAGAAAAGTGCAGAGCTGCTTGCAGAAATCATGGAAGGAGGTGGGAAAACACAAAGGAAGGAACAGATCAGCAAGACTTCAGGACCTGTGATCATTTTAGGAAGAAACTTTTGCTTCTAAGGAGCAAAACTTCAAAAAAAAAAGCAAAGTTCTTTTCTGGAAAATGAGAAAGGAAGGAGTAGTTGTAGCAACCAGTATAAGAAAGCCCAGTAAAGAGTCATAACATACACAGAGGGAGCAGAAAAAAAGTCATCTATGGGAAGTGGTCTGGTTGAAAAAGCAAGAAGATTTGGATGTGGTTCAAGGGAAGTGTTTTGACATGGCAGAGTCCAACTGGCAGCTCTGTCATGGCCAATCTCAACAGGCATAGAAGGCAGAAAACTTTTCAGGATGGACTCATTTTTAAACAATAACAAGTGTCCTCTGCCAGAAAAACAGGATAGTGGAGGAGACACTGAAGGCAAAAATCAGAGTGGTAAGAGAACAAGGCTAAAATCCTTAGTAGCTCACAAGTTAAGTACGACAGCACAATATGCCCTGAGACGCAGCTGTTGCTGTCTTAAGAACAAAGAAATGAGTTTTCTGTTCTCACTAGCATGAAATCCTTTTCTTAGGGGAAAAACTACAATCATTTTGCTGTTACCCAATGCTACAACACTGACTGACAAATTAATGGTGTGGCTCTCCTAACTACAAAGAGCTGATAAAAGTGATTCTGAGCATTACATCCTTAGCTATATTAACTCAACTTCCCAACAGGTGCTTGCCACAAGGCAGAGACTATGTGTTCAGATCCAAGTTTTGCATTGGTAACCGAGAAGGGAAACAAGTGGGATTTTATCAGTGACAGTTTGAGTTTCTGCGGTACCTGGAGCATATCAAGAAAGCAAGACAACCTGAGTGGCCCCTGCCATGCAGTGAGGAGAGTCTGAGGGTGCAGAGCTACAGTGACATTTATAAACACAGTGGGGTCTCAGCAGGTGGAGTTCTAAAATACAGCTCTCAAAAAGTTATATGTAGCCACAGAGAAAACTGAAAGATGTTGAGCTTGATAACACTCTCAGCAGATGAAAAGAAAATTGTGAAACCAAACAGAAGCTTTTGGGTGACCACCCTGTGGTTAGCTATGCACTAGCATCTTTCCCAAAGGATTAACAGGAATGTATATCATGTGGGCCTCTACATGTCCTAATAAAATATTGGTTATCAGCTAGCAGGAGGCATGCTATTTATTTTAACTCAGTTACTCTTCTGCAGTGAGAGAGAATAAACATGCCTCTCGCAAACTGCTCAGTGACAACATGATCTGTTCCAGACAATGATTTCACACCCACCATTCAAAGCTTCAGACACAGCTGTACTCAGACCATACAACTTCAGGAGGATATTACTGTAAAATAAATGAGTCATTTCGTGCCTAGGCCAAGAAAAACAGCAATGTTCTGTTTGAATCCAGTCACTTCTAGTGCTCAGAGTCATTAAAGGCTGAGGTGCTTCCTGAACAAAAGCTACCGACTAGAAGATTCCAAAAGAGCCCGATGCTCTCCCTTAAAATGCAAACTCTGTCCTGTGGTCAAGTTTATTCTCCTAAACACTGTCTGCTGTTGTAACCCATTCAAATGGATGTTCAGCTTCAGCCTTTCCACAGTAAGATTCAACAAATTCTCTATGTTCTACTGACAGTCTAAAACATGTCTAAATGGGGAATTAATGTCTTGTTCTAATTGTACTGAATAGTGCAAAACTATCTTCCCTCCAATATTACTGGGCTGTTCCCTAAGGAAAAGAGTTACGCAGCCTTCTTATGAAAGCTTCTATGTTCCAACAAATTTTGTGAAAAAATTACAACTAGGTGGAAAAGAGAAAGCCAAACCAGCTGCCATCCCTGGAAAGTCTGCAGCCACCTGGCTCTCATGTACAAATTGATTCAGACAACTAAGAACTGACTGCAAGTAGGACACATGCTGCCCTCTGTCCATCCAGAGTTAAAGGCAAGGGAAGAGAGCTGAGGGCACAGAAAAGAATGTACAGGGCAAATGAAGAAGGCTACAGTCATAACTCTAGCAAAGGGATCAGGGGTTATTGCAGAAGGGGAAGGGGATGTAAAGCCAAGGGAAGCAAGGCCTCCTTAGTGCATGCTCACAGAACATCTCTGCACTGCAACAATGGCTGGAGTTCCCCATTAAGCTTCATGCCTACAAGCATCACATACGCAGTCTCTTCATCACATCTGCAAAGCTTTGAACTGAGCAGAAAGATTAACTCCTTATTATAGAATGGTTTGGGTTGGAAGTGATCTTAAAGATCATCTGGTTCCAATCTCCCTGCTATGTGCAGGGATACCTCCCACTACAGCAGGTTGCTCAGAGCTCCATCCAACCTGGCCATAAACACTCCCAGGGAGGGGGCATTATATTTTCATAGATCTTTAAACTCCAATGAAAGATCAAAAAATATCTCTACAACAACACATTCCCTAAAGCTAAAGATGTAAATGTACAAAGAGATGATTTTCAGGAAGAAACAGGACCTGCAAATCACTTGCTCAGACAACATGAATATGCTCCAAGAACTGGTCATTAATCTAAGCAGGTACCTACAGTGACACAGGCTAGCGATGACCTAAATAGCACTTACAATGAAAACCCAAAGTGTTTTCAACCTTCCCTTTTCTAAAATACAGTTTTAAATCTAGACTTCCAAATTGGGTCAAGCCTACCACAATATTATTCTATGAAACTGCATAGAAAAGGAACAAAGTCATATTCAAGGAAACGCACCTAAATTAATACAATTTTTCCATCCATCACTGTAAATAAGCATGGAAAAAATCTATTTGAAATAGGCTACTGCCACCTTAAAAATTTTAAAACTTGTTTAAGCTGCTTTTGATAAACTTTATTGAGTCTAAAAAGAACTGTATCACTCAGCTGCACATAGTCTGCCCCAATTCATGCCATGGATTACAATAACAATGCTACAATTATGATCGATGCACACAGATTTCTGGCTCTATATCCAGCCTTTGAAAAGACACTGGAATTGTGATTGTGTAAAAGACACTGGGTACCTAATGAACACCAGCTACCAAGAAGTCTGTCCACCAAGCCGAACATAAAAGGAGCGGCAGTTGCTGACACGCATTAGATACTGACCTGACCTCTACCTACTCACATATCTTCTGCCCACTGGAATGTTTAAGCATTTTGAAAAGCAAACTTTTCATATGTCTACTCCAAGGTAGGCTTTCAGTAACTACCACCGCACTTTTCTTTCACTATAACAAATTAACTTCATTCTAAGAAACAAACACACACCCTCCAACCCTTTAAATCTGACAATCTCTTGATGGTCCTGGCAATGTCTTCTGAAAAAGCTTGGCATGTAATGGATATTTTTGGCCTGCATATGTTGATTTAAATTTCCATTTGATTACGGCACAGAAGATTTCAGAAATTTTAAGAGCTGTAAGCTGACAAAAGATCCATAAATGCAAAAAAAAAAAGGGAAGATGGGTGTGTAAAAGACCAGTGCTGCATACACTTCTAAATGACCCTCTCCTCATCCAGCACAAGGTGAGCTTCAACAGCTGCTAATGAAACAACACACTGATTCCAGCACTGAGCGCTCTCCTGCCATTGATCTGGACATGGTACTCATTTCCTTCATCTCCTTCTGCTATTCCAAGGCAATTAAAACAACGATCTAGACACAGCCAAAAGTAGCATCAACTCAAATGCCCAAGAGCATATTATCTGCTGAATCACAGACATGGCGATAAAAATCTAAACGGTGCCACCGTTAAAACTGTGACATTTATCACGTTGAGCTATCTATCTTTAAGCGCAGTATTTGTTGAAGCTCCTAAAATTAGAAGGGAACACACTGCAAGTACCATGGTAACTACTTGGCATGGTAAATCGAGGTCCTTAAGGCTCCCACACAGGCTTACTGCTATTGTGACTAGAGTTACCCAAATGGCACCTAAGCATACTTACTACTTACCAAGCAGCCATGCTACCTTGGATTAAACTAAGAATAAAGCCAAGGGCTTACTTGCCCAAAATAGCACCAAGATTTTTCTAACATTAATGAGAAGCTCAGAATTATTTTAAAAACAATTTTGTTTGTACTGGTACATTGTGAAGACAAAGCTGGGCTGATATAAGCCTGATTTGGTGACAACTTCAGTTTGCAGAGAGAGCTCCCCCCCTGCAATTCCGGAAAAAGCAGGGGAGAAAAAAAAAGGAAAGAGGGAGAAGGTACATGGGAAAAGCTTACACATTAAAGGAGATGAAGACATCTGAGGTTGAATGAGATCATCCAGAAGCTTCAGCAAACACTTGCTTGCTGGATTTAACGTGTCCATTTTGTTTTATAACATGTTGAATGATAAATTGAGGGTTCTGTTTACTTATTCAATAAAGGCAGGATGGAAAACATTCTTTAGCCTTCTGAGAGCAGTTGATATCTTAAGAATTGTGCCTCTGGCCTTTGTTTTCAATTCAGACATGGATATATTGCTCAGCTTGAAAGCAGATAATCCCCTGAGTTATTGTTACATTGATTTTCCGCCAACTGAAAGGAGACCCTGGTAGCGTCACAGACAAGTGACAGACAACTAACTACCTTTAACTTCTGTTGGTCAAACACCAGTACCAAGTCACAGCAACATGTTACAGGAAGTTTGCTTAGATTTCCCTTTCTCTTTAGCTTTCTGTAGAAACATCAATATAGAAGTGTTAACGAAGCTGACAATTTACATCTACAGAAATAAGACAGATGAGATGAAGAGGTGTGCGCTACGTACATTGCTAAAGACATCTGCCTGCCAGATGCACGCACACAATAAAACCACCACACGTTACAGGTGATGTGGGAATGCGTACTGATAGAGAAGACAGAGCTGTCGAAGCACAGACTGTACAAACAGGCAAAATGGGTCTGAGAGTCCTTCTAAGAGCACTTACAAGTAAAACTTCTCTTCCCATACAGGGTTCAGATTTCCAAAAATCGTTTTTGTCCTCTTCTTTGTTTTACCCACTTGAACGGTTACGTATGGATCGCTGGACCCAGTCTTGTCTTTGGCCTGCAGACCCTGAGCACACACCACTGGAAGGAGAAGAGAAGGGTTACCACCACCATGCAATAGGACAATACATCCACACACCATGTAAAGCAGTGGCTCAAAATGGCCACAGAAACATGAACATTACTCATGAGAGCTTTTCGGATGAGCCTCAGCTCATGGTGCACTACAGTGACTGGGGTAGGAGTATCTCCACCTGCTACCTGTACACTGAGCAGAAAGAGACACAGGTCAGAGAAGCCCCTTCTGCTCCATTCTCTTCAATTTCACATCAACTCCCTTCTTGCCTTAGGCTCCCAAGAAAGGCCAAGAGAACCCACGCCTCCTTCACTCACCCGTGATTGTGATCTTTGCTGACCATTTTGAAGTGCCATCAAGCACACTCTGTTTCACAGTCTTCATCTGCTGAGCATGTGTCAATTTGCTCTCAGAGAACACATCTCTGATCAAGTCAAAGATCTCTGGCTTGTTCCGCTCCCGGATTTTCATGCGATCCTTCATTGCCATGATGAAATTCTGGGTTCGGTCTTCAGCTCCATGCTTTGAGCTCTTCTCTGCTGCTCCTGTGCACCAGAAAGTACATAATGCTCATCAGAAACACAGAAATACATAATCATGTTTCATTGAATCTGGTCAGCAGGATTGAAGTCATGACCTACCCTCCACATGATTGTTCTTGCTACTGACTTCTGGAGTCAGACTCCCTCTCATTTCAACATATAGACAAAAGAATCTGGATCACTCAGATCTGGGAGGTAATAACGGGAGTGACCAGACTCCTCTATAACATGGGATCAGGCTAGCTTCCTGACAACAGGCCTGACTTTAATACCCTTGCAGCTGAGGAAGACACAGAAATGATCTTACTTAAACAGCAGACATCAGCATGAACCCTTCTCTCATCATCTTGTTTTGAATAAATAAATTCTTTCTTGGACAAGTGCTAAGATGACAATGTAGGACCTCCATTATAAATAGTATCTATGAGCTTGTCGCAGTGGTGCACCTCAGCACCATGGAACAGCAGAAGTTCAGACAGGTTGATGTGGTCAGCATTTCCTACTGATGTGTGCCACGAGACTCCCTGTTCAGTACACAGTCACTGCACAATCTATGTCCCATTCTGCCTTGAACCAGCTTGTTTGGATCAGGCATCAAGCTGGAGGCTTCCAGTGCGCCTCTCTGGATCCCACTATTCTATCAGTTTGTAAGGAGACAACTCAAATAACCAATTCTTAGAATCATATAGGCATGTAACTGTAACAAATACCTCTAAGGTAACAAATTAAGTATTTAAAATCTTGGGCCATCATAAGCATGGGGCACTACTGTAGTATCCAGCACCTGGAAACACAAAAGCCACTCACAGGGTCTGTACCGCATGAGTATTCAACTGCATCTGGAAAAAGAGAGGTGTCTGGTCACTTGCATGCCTCTTAAAAAATTTAAAAGTTTGTATAATTATGAGATAAGAATGCTCCCACAACCAACTATTCCCTATTCAATTTTGATAGTCATGTTTGCTGTCAAAATTCAGCCTCTGACTACTGTGTCAGACGTGGGGCATACGCTAATAGAAGCACTGACAGAGCAAACAAACACGAGCAGGAAATGAAAAGCAGGAACCCAAGACTGCGCAGTCTTTCCAGATGCAGTCTGAAGCAATTTCAAATTATGATCTTAAATCAGATTAAGTTAAACCAGTACAAAAGGCCTGTGAACACATTCAATCATAATATTTCTGTTTAGTTTAATATGGTTTTGTTTGGTTTTCTTCTCTGGGACAGTTTAATTAAACTAAGTTTCATCCTAGAAAAATAATCTTCATCCAGGTTTTTATCAAATATTATTTTTAAAATATGCATTAAAGCAGGCACAATTGTGTGCAAAGGGAGCCATCAATTACAAAGACACATAAAACTGTTTTCTTCTGGAAGAAGTAGGCAAATACATCTGAAGCATCTTTAATATCAGGCATTACAGTGTTGCATATGAAACACTTTTAGCAGGTAGTGACCAAATACGAATAGAGTTCTGTGAACACACACAAAGGACCCTCAGCAGTACAATGTAAAAGGCAACTTTGTTTGCAGACTGGACAGGGTGCCCAGTGACCAATGCTGCCTGAAGACATCTATTTCTAGGTCCTTCAACCTAACACCTTTCACTGTTACTAAATTCAATCCAATAAAGAAACAAAACTCAATTATAACTTCCACCATCCAAGCCAGAAAGAATAAAACCAGTTTGAAACAGACTGTGACCACTGAAGTTTCAGAAGTTCATTAAGGACACTGCATACCAACGCATGTTATTAGAAGACCAGGGTATAAAGCAAGCCATAACTTTGTATTACCTGATTTTTTTTTTTCCATTTTACTTGCTAGAGGCTTGATATTCAGTATTTCATTTAGTACAATAAAATGTACCTGCCCCAGAGTTTCCTATTGTTGGCTTAAGATGAAATGAAATCAAAATACTGGAATTAATTAGGCAATCCCTGCTGTCTCTACTCACCAGTGATGAACACTAGCACCAAAGTGATGTCTTGTATCAGGCAACCAGCCAGCTGCACACCCAACATTTATTAAAGGAATATGAAACTAAAATGATACCGGGGGCTCTACTTTGAACTTCAGATAAGAAGTGCTATTCAGCTTTAACAGAACTTGTCTTCTGGTGATGCAGGTGGCCTCTACGTAGTATATAGAATCATAGAATTGTCAGGGTTTGAAGGGACCTTAAA
>WUAM01000287.1:19102199-19118029 GCA_024336885.1 Actenoides hombroni
CCCCGGAGCCTTCTCTTCTCCAGACTGAACAACCCCAACTCTCTCAGTCTGTCCCCATAGGAGAGGTGCTCCAGCCCCCTGATCATCCTCGTGGCCCTTCTCTGGACACGTTCCAGCATGTCCATATCCTTCCTGTAACAGGGGCTCCAGAACTGGACCCAGTACTCCAGGTGGGGTCATATATATGCAGAGCTACAGAAAGTTACTGGGAAATGGGGAAAGGCCAAACCAAATAATTTGCCTTTCCTAGCTGGAATTCTGAAATCTGTCATGATCCAAAGAAACCAACTCTGCCCTGACCTTTCTGACTTCAAGGAAATAAAGAAACAGATGCAAACACTAAAGAGGTTACGGTGTGCTTGACTGGAGTGCTCTTTTTTAGAACCATTTTGTAAATAAATTACTAGTTAGGCAGCTTGCAATTATAAATGTTTTACTGTTCTCAGTGAGATGGGACAAGAGTTACCACAATTCCAGAGTGACGTGGTCTGCATCATTGCCTTGATGCAAGCAGTCCAGGAGTATCAAATGATGCTTTAGAATGTAAACTTGGACAAACGGAGGAATTCTAGATAAAAACATGTTGAACATCACCACTACCTCCAGACAACTTGCACAGAGTGTTTATCCCTCTGCAAGGCTAGCAGTAGCCCAGGGCATCCTGGGTTGCAGGATGTGTGAGCCATGTCACAGAGACCGCTAGAGAGCCCTCTCTTTAGTCACCTCTAAGGCTTGGCTCTGCCTCCCGACTTTCAGAGGAATTCCCCACCTCCATCCATGCTGCTCCCTCTCTCTGCGTAGATAATCTGCCCAGGCTCTATTTGCCCTTCCGGGGAAAGGTGTGTCTCTCCCTGCAGAGGCTGCACCTGAATTGCAGGGCAAAGGCCAGAATCAGACAGACACCGTATTTGACGATATGGACTAATAAAGAGCAGACAAATGCTCTGTCTCAACACCACACTCTTTCTTCATTTTAACACCTGCTTGTTGGTACAAAACTACCAGTTTCAAAAACAACCCCTGGGGGACTAATTACCTATGATGTATGAGATACAAAACCAAAGCGTGTCACCACAATGGATGGCAGAGTGCTTTTCCTGTTGTTGGACTTGGATCATATTTATTCAGCTGCAAAAAGAGGTGTTTGGCCAGTGGATCAGCTTTTCAAGTAGCCCTGTGAAAGGCAACAGAAAGGCACAGGAACATGCAAGTACTGTGTACAGTATCATAAAAATGGTACTGGGCTTTCCTTCTCTCTTCCTCTTCAGGATCAAATTATGAGTCAATGTATGACTGGAAACAGAAAACAAGTATGTCTATATTGGGAATTGTATTGATAGAGCTATTAGTAAACCACCAGTCCTATTATCTTATGCTTTAACAGTAAAAAGTAAAGAAAGCAACACTGGCAGGATAGAAGACAGCTGTTCAGTAGGCAGATAATGCCTAGAAATTATATATTCCTGAAACTTAAAATAGATATTTAAGTTTCAAATAAAGGTAACCTTCCTCCTTCTGTGCAAGTATTTTCCTACAGAGGATTCTGGGAGCTAGCAAATGTTCATCACTACAGTGTCTAATCATCATTCAACCCAGCAGCCAAGATGGTTATCAGAACAGGGACTGAATTCAGAGTGCCACACACTAGCTTCTCAACCAAAAAGCAACAAACTTACCTGACTCGAGTCAAAAAGCACTGAAGAACTCCAGAGGTGAATCAAGAGCCAAAACAATAACAAAAGCAGAGCATTCAGTAGAACAGCCCTGATAGCTCGTGAGGGTTTGTTGCCCAGCACACCATAATGAAAGACTAATAAAGACATACTGGCTAACCACACTCACAACTCAGATTTGATGTTCAACACCAGTCTAAAGCTTGAGATCTCATTTCCACATTTTCAAGACCTGCAGGGGACGAGATTTTTATATCCTAGAGTAATTTTGTTTTCGGGTTTAACTGTAATCTACTGAGGACTAGATTAGCATCACTACAAAAAAAACCCCAACAAACAAGACATGCTTGCAGAAGTGGATTACTATGTCATTACAAATGCTAGTCCAGAACTGTATAGGCCTTTTTTACTAGGATCTTGCTAGCATAATGTCCTTCCCTTCCATCTTCTTCATAATTCTGCTTACTTCCCTGCATTTGTTCCTTGGAATCCTACACATCCATCCTCAGCTTTACTCTTCCTTTGATATTAACATTGCCTAACCCATTGTATTTTAGTTAGTACTACACCAGTGCTCAGGGCAAGAGATAAAAGCTCGTTTTTTTTTCCAAAAGCTTTGCATGCTACAGGGATTTTAAAGAATATCCCTTCACGCATTTGCAGCCAAGTAAGAAAGGAAGTGTACCTGTGCAGCAGAGATTTCCAAGTACTTTTAAGCATAGCAGAAGGCTAAAACCAGAGCATTTTCCCTTGAGCAAGTATTTATGAGCTTATGATAAAACGGTAAACACCCCAGAATAATATCTTCTAAGTACCTACAACAGAGAAACATCCTGGGAGGAACAACCCGGTGCCAACAGAGCCGTAAACCAGATGGCTGCAGGACACATACCACAAGTGATTCCCATTGACTGCATTTCAGACGTTACCGATTCACAGAACAGCCCTGCTGAACCAGTCTGCATATAGATTTTGAGTCAAATTGCAACAAAGCATTCCTAAATTTGAGCATTTCATCACTGCAGTCCCACATGTTTGTTGACTGTATAAGATACCTTTAATATTTTTAAGAAACTGAGTAAGAAAAACACCCACAGACGAAATAACTAAACTTAATTCTAACAGACTTAGGAAAAGAGATCCTTTTATTCTCCCCAGAAAGGCACTGAAGGACAAACAGCACATTCTGACTCAGGTTTCTATCCAAAGTTTCAAGGCATAGACAATGTAACTGTATTTGTGACCATTCTTGAAAATTCATTTTACTCCAATGCCACATTTCCTGGAAGACTTAAACAGACTGAAGCAAAGACATATCCTGAGTCATCATGGTATAATCAATAGAATTGTATTTGTTACCAGCCTGAAAATTCATTTTACTCCAATGTAACCTTTTTCTGAAAGCCTTAAACCGACCTAAGTGAATATATGTTCTGAGAACATGTTTGTTTTTTTACCAACAGCAACAATAAAGCTTCTGTTAGGAAGAAATCCCTCCTGAGTTCAGTATACAAGAAAGTTCAGTTGTGAATTTATTGGACCTTTAAACTGTTGCTTGTCCCCCAGAAATCCCGCTTCTCATTCCTCAAGTATAGCCTATGTTCTTCAAACATGTATAAAAATTAATTTGATTTTACTATTTCCTTCTGTCCTGGTGGCTAACAGAAGGATTTTTTCATGAACATGCCAAAGCAAAGAACACAGCTGCCTGAAAAAGTCCTTTAATGGATTTCCAGTATCAGTAACATTTGTTTTCCTAAGCCAGCAGCATCTCTGAATATTGCCCCCACCACTTTCTTAAATCTCCAAGAGATAATTTTCCTCTGCCTACTGTCTTTTAATTACACAATTGCCATCTTCAACTTTCCTTTACATCTTTCCCCCAGGAAATTATACCCACCACACACGGCTGGGACCCCCAAAGGCCCCTGGCTCCGTCTCTGTATCTTCCTTATTCTGATGCTGGGCAGCTTTCAAGTAACTCAGTTAATTTTAGTTTGGTTGGGTTTTACCTTTCTACATGTTTCACAAGTTTTGAGCCCAGTGTACTCTCAGTTGTTTCCTCTTTGCTGCTTTAACTCTGCATGCTGAAGTATCTTGTGCTTACATTTTGAAAGGAAATGTGCAAAGCAAACATCCATAATCCCATGAATAAAGCAAGTTCTTATCTAATGCTTTGCCATATATGAAAAGCAGAATTGTTTCTAGTTACTTCTACTCCAGGGAAAAGCGTAGGCTAATGCCACCATCTCATCCCCCAGCCCATTGCATAATCTCCTTTAATTCCAACCAGAGAATAGAAAACCTGCCCCATGGTTATTCTTCAGAGGCTGTTCCAGAGACTTCCTGTTCTCGTCACTGAAGTTGTCTTCTACTTCCACCTTTGTTTTTCTTACAGAAAATTTATTGCATTTTTTCCTTTTGCAAACAGCAAACTTAAACAGACCATCTTCCTCCCTGCTGCTTGCTTCCCTCTTCCCCAACATAGTTCAAGCATAAAAAGGTTCAAACAAGGATTAAAACAATTCATGGAGCCACTACTGTCACTGAAAAAGCCTGTCTTTTGAAATATCAACAAACTCAGATTATCCTCTCTCGAGACATTCTCTTATTTTCCCCTTTGCTGTTGAACTCTCTCCACTACCTATCCCAGCCTGAAGTCTACCTTCTTGAACATGGATAACCACAGCTGTCCTCTGAAGGAACACAGCTCCTTTTAGTCATTACCTATTTCTTAAATTTAGTTTTTCTTCTATTGATTTTTAACTTCATGACCTCCGCTCTGTAAAACAGCTTTGTGCCTGTTTCCTTCCAGCTGCTGGTGAAAACCTAATGTTCATCTGCTCTCCATAAACATTTTCCCCATACTGAGATACTCCAACTCTATTGCAACATCATAACATCACAGACATCTGAGTCAAGCCAGGATGCACAAATCAGCAGCTTTTCATCTCTAATACTGAAAATCACCAGTTAGCAGAGCGTTCTGGTGAACTCCAGAAACAAAGTTATCCTCAAAGTGACGCTCTGTATCAGGTTGTGTCAGAGAACTGAGTTATCACAACTACATTCTGTTGAACCAAATGCAAACAGCAGTTCTTTGCTTACTCACAAAGCAGTTGCAACAAAGCCAGAATTGTCCATGATGCAATTGCTTGAATGCTCTAAACTGTAATGATCACCTTGCAGCCTTCAGAGACAAATCTAGAAATGCTCAGCAACTGAGCAAAAGAGAAGCTTCACCGCTATCAGCTGTGTCTGACTACTAAGCCTTTGCAAAGAGCCCCAGCCCTAAATGTGACTGATTTAAAACCCTACACACATCAAAAACACAAGCATAAATGTCTCTTTGGGGTGTTAAGATAATCTGTAAGAAATGGCCAGTGACCTGTGATTCACTGGTATATGTTATTGGATCATTCAGGCTAGCTTTCCCAAACCACTAGAGGCTGATGAAGATAAAAGATTTGAATATTATCCCTATAATTGCTGACATGGGTTTGTAATAAATCTGTTTATACTTCACAAACTTTTCTGCTTCCTTAGACTTAGTCCACCAAGTGCCAATGCCAAGAAAATCAAGATTGAACAGAAACAGCCCCACCTTCCTACTCAACATTTAACACATATGGGAGAAATTCCTATTCCATTTAGACTAAGATATTTTGCTCTCAAGCAGGAACATAAATCTGAGACCAAATTAAGAAACTACTTTACAAACAAATAAAAATATCTGACCCAAAACATGCCTAAATTAATGCTTTTTCCTCTTTCTTTTTTTTTTTCTTTAATCAAATTCCTTTTAAACTTCTCCATTTTTTTTCTAATGTCTCATTTATTCTGCAAAGTCACAGCTCTTTGAAGAACGGGCTTAGTTTTTGAACACTGCAGAAAAAAAAAAAATCAATAAAATAAACAGAAATGCTGGTAGAAGATGAAATACTGTCCACACACTCACTTTTCTATCTGATCCACCATCTCTGCTGAATCAGCCACAAGATCCTACTGTTAAAGAGACAAAACACCTTGCCACCTTGCACTTGGTACACAGAATCCAAGCTCAGTACATGGAGTCTAAGCAGGAACCCGGTGCAGCTCTGAAGAGCTTAAAACAGTGTAATATGCTGACGGTTGAAATAAGCAACTTGGCTGGGATACAGGGGCAGGAGGAATAAAAGCCAGAATAACCAGCCTAATACCCTGTTCACCCAGCCCACTGCCTCTCTTCCAGGTTAGGAACCACAACTACTCACTCTGTAAGCAGTCAGCGTTAAGCAAGTCTTGGCACTTCTCATGGCACTTGACTCCACATTCTCCACAGCGCATTCCCTGACGTGCAATACCCCACAGCAGCCCCTCACATTCGTAGCAGTAGGTAGGAGTTGTGGCTGTCCACACTTCAAAGTTGTGTGGGGTTGTACAAGAGATGGGGTAAATTAAGGCTTGTAAGGTCTTCTTATAGACATGAGATTTCTGAAAGGCAAGAACACACAAAAAACAACATCCAGGAAGGTGACTGAACCTGTTTTGACGGGTTAATGTGTGATTTTTAAGGGAAAATGCATGAGCACTGCAATAATTTTTAACATCTGTGGTAGCCAGATTTACCAAACTTTTGCAAGCAGTAGCAGAGGACACCCTTCCAAAAATGTTTCTCCAGGCATTTAAAAGCTTGGAGGAGATAGAAGAAAATAATTAAGGTTTGTGAATGAGGAATATCTCACATTAAGCAAGTTTTGCACGCTGTGCCCCATGGCAGTTAGCACAGAAGGAAATGGTAGGATTACATTTTTCAGGATCATATTGACATATTAGATGTTATTTTTTTTTTTACATGTTTGCTTTCTTTAAACAAATGATACAAGAAGCTTTGCATCTCTATTTTTAGACATCTGTGAAGCTAGCTCTGCATCCCAGAGAGCCAAATTCCCTTAATTTGCTTACTGAAAGTTAACAGGAGCCAAGCAACCCTCCCACTTACCAGCTCTTCATCTTTGAGAGATGTTCTAGTGGCCATTGCTGAGGTAATTCCGGCTTTCCGGGACTGAACCAGCGACTAAGAAGGAAGAAAGCTTGTTATTCATCACCAATATTCAGAAATGCCCTGACACTACGTGCCCAGAGATGTGACCAAGGGGACTGTGTCACACCAGAAAGAGCAGTCTCTTACATTCAAGTTGGCTTTATAAATGATAGCTCACAACTCAGAGGAGTTAAATGCATACTCAGAAAGGTCTCCAGCTTGTTTCCATCTGCCCATAACCAGTCTCACCCTGGTAAATTATTATTTGTTTCTCTGGTAAGAACTGTCAGTGAAACCTGGGTTCCCATCTTCACTTTTATGTTCTGGTAGCAGTGGGTACTCTGCTATTGCCTAAGGTCACAACATGGGACTCACTCTTCTATATGTAGCTTCATTCATATCCAAAAGCAGATTATTTCATCAGTTTTACAACATATACAACAGCCCCAAATGTGATAGTGAAATGGTTGCAAATAAACAGGCTAAAAAAAAAGAACAGAGTGGGTTTGGAGCACAGGTTTGAATGTGCTGGTGTATCACATTCAGTAGCCATCACTGAACACAATGAACATCATTTTCCCTTCTAAACTGCCTCTTTTGCATCATGCCAACATTAAGTTCTGCAGCGTTAGACAGCACCAGGCAGTGTCTTTGTAGCACCTCACACTGGCATACAAAGGATTTCTTCAGTAAGCCACACCAGTTACGTGAAGGTAGAGAAGAAAATCAAAGCTAGCAACATCTGCTTTGAAATCATCAAAACTTATCAGAAACCTCCATTTATAACCTACTTTATGCTGTTTGAAGACAGACAGAGAAAGTTCATTTCATCAGTGATGGAGAAGGACAGAGTGCTGGACATGCACGCACTGCAATACTACAGGTTCAACATAAAAAAAGCAAAAGAGTGGAGGGAAAATAAGGTGAAATAATTTTTGTTTCTGGTGGATGGTCTTTAGCCTGGGAAGATAGTCTTTAACTCCACTTACCATGGCCTGTGGAGAGAGAGAATGAAAGCGTAACAAAGGAAGTAACAGAAGTTAATGCCATTATTGCACAGGTATAAGAGAGAAGCAGTTATTAAGACATGTATTAAGCTTCCCATGCACAAGCTGGCAGAGAGAATTGCATGCATCTTTTCACATGAATTACAGGATATGGAAACTTTGGTCTTTCAGCTGTTAAATCATTTCTCCCGACTATGAAATCGCTATGTGTACTGAACACAGTCAACAGAAAACCATTTGTCCCACAGAAACCTTATTTCACTGTATCACACAAGCATATGAAACTTGTCCTCATTACTCGCTTGGTTCATGTACTTCCTCGGTGCAGAAGCCTACTGGCAATATTGCAAATTACTTTAAAAATCCAAGCACATATGCTCTTTTATCTATCCTCTGAAATTCCAGCCTTTTGGTAAGTTGCCAAATCTCACACAGACATTATAACTTTCCCTAAAGTAAGTGATTTTTAGGAAAGCATTTAAAAATAATGCAGGCCTAAAAATAACCAGATATTCTGTGTAGAATAAAAAGGAAAAAGAACATGAATAATATCTCGATTCTGCTAAATAAAGGAAACTGTCTACAAAACAGTAGCTCATTCTCACTGAGATTTTTCCAAGCTCAACTCCTAACCCTTTAGTGTAAGAATTAATTTAACAAAACAGGAAACCTTCAGCTTCTTGAAAAGACAATGAATATCACCATATGTCAAAAAGTAAAGCCACTTGCATTAACAGCTGTGTGGCAGAAGAAAAATTAACCTCTTACCAGATCACTGACAAGTGGAATTGGCTTTTTTTTGCGTAGATCAGGCATGCTGTCGATGCCATAGAGACCACCTGCAGGCCTGGAAATTCAGGAGAAAAAAAAGAAATAAAATAAAAATTACAAATCTCACCAGCAGTGAGAGACAGTAAAGAATGACCAAAAAAACTTCCTTAAAACACCTGTCTCCTTGCTAATATCAAAGTCAATAAGAACAAGAAGAATCAGTTCACTACACATGCAACTTTAAACAAACCAAAGCTATTATGACACTGTAAAAAGTCATTTTCCCGTTCTCTGTTCTCAAGTCTGAGCTAGCTCAGAGGAGGCTGTGCACGTGCTTGCAGAACACACTGTGCTGCAGAATCACTGCTGCCAGCATGGTGGGTGAAGGCAGCCTTATCCACACCGCTTCTGTGGGTCACGGATTTGGAAAAAATAGACAATGGCAGAACCAGAGCTCCGTGGCAGTAATTCACACGTGCCTTAGTCTGTGGTAACTGAGACATACGCCTCTGCTTTAAGTACCACCTTTTGTTCCTTAGGGAGAGATTAGTTTGTAGCTTACTATTGGTATGGAACATCGTAAAAGGAAAGACTTTGGAAACTTGAAAACATTCTGTCTCTGGTCTCCCTCAATGCCTTTTCTTTACATTTAGTTATATTAGGTTTGGAGGGATGGGGAGGGGGATGCTTTACTGGAGGAAGAAGAATCAGCCAGAAGATTATACTTAAGAAAGTGTAAAGTTAACGCTAAAAACGATTACGTTTCTTCTTTGCATGCAACAGCCGAGACGTTCCTGCCTGGTGTCAGTGGTTCGCAAGGAACCTGTCAAAGTGGGTCAGCCCAGGGGCAGGATGCTACTACCTGTCATCTAGCTCTCAGAACATACTTAATCCTCGAGGTCCATATAAATATTAGGAAAACCTCACATCTAGATTAATTCTGTTTCCACAAAAAGAACCATTTGTGTTGCTCAGCATTTCAAGCCATGCAGATCTCTACACACAAGTGCCGCTGCTCACTGGTAACACTGCAGGGACGTAAGCCTGTGCTTGAAAAAGGTCTATTAATTCAGCTTAGAGGCCCCTAGAGTAAATCAGCTGCACTCATCTGTAAGGCCTTGAGATAATGCTTTTCGCTAAGGCTGGAAACAGAGCATGCATTTCCCTGCTGTCGTGCCTGCTATATTCACCCTGAACTGAAGAACAGACCTGCAAGGTGACTGCCTCCCTCCCAGCCCCTCTCAGTGTCTCACTTAACTTCCCCATCTCCATGCCTTACGAACACCAAGAGCAGGGTTCCAGAGGCCTTTTTCTTGGCTACAGAGACTGTAAAGGAACCACCTGGCTATCCTTAGGCATCGTTTTCACCCCATAGCATGCTGGTTCACACCTTTTTGCAGCTGTGTGATAAACTGGCTGGCACCTTTAACCACTGTATTTTGCACCACACCTAGCTGAGAAGTTTTAGGACATCCCAACTACAGGAAAGAACTATGGGACAAACTGTTCTTATTGCAATAATAGACACGTGGAGCTACCCTTTAAAACCATCTAGGAAACCAGATTTGCACACGTTATGAAAACTGGAAGGCTGGTAAGTTACAAGAGGCCACCTGCACCCCTTGGCAAGCAGGACCTACTCGAATCACTTTCGAATACAGCCAAAACTCAAAGAACACCTGGGGTGACCACACCTACGCTGTAGCAGACCATACTTTAGGGTGGACATGGATGTCATGGCACAGCCCAGCACAACGCTGTGTCAAAGAGAGAAACAGTCTTATTATACAAAAACATGCTGAGCACTGTAATGGTAACATTGACTTTTTTGACAGGGCGTAGGAGGGTGGCATGTCCAAGCCACGGCTGAGCTGACAGCCGCTGCTGTCTGAACAAGCCTGGTGGGAAAGGTGAGCAGAAGCTTTGGTGCCAGCTCTGCAGGCAGCGTGAGGCACGCTGGCACCGCAGCATCGCACGCGCAGCACGACGGGCACAAACCGCTGGGAGTGGAAGGCGGATGAGAAAGGTGGAGATTTACAGCAGTTAATTAAAACTACTGGAATTGTCGGACAAGAATGAGAACAGCTTTTCAGTGCTGGGAAATTCTTACAGTGAGGCTACGTGTTTTGTTTCTTTTTCCTAGAGGCTACCTCAATTTCCAACAGAAAATTCCAGAAAAACTTCTTGCACAAGTTATACTACAATAATCTCTTCCAGCTAATTATAGGAAAAAACTGACCCACATCAAGATCTAAGTAGTATCTGCATGAAGGGTTTGTATTCTCTGAGCTAAGAATAGTCATGCTCGGATCAAACACAAAGTTTGCATGTTCCCTTAATGTTACAAACCCTTCCTGATACTAGCAATAATGTTTTGGGGTAAAATAGGCATCACAGAAGACTACGGAGATGATGTCAGAATTCCAGCATTATCTAAATCATAATACAGCTTATTGGTAAGTTTTGGGTCAAAGGTTTGTGTCACACCACTTGAATCATGAAAGCGTGTGCAAAATAGAAAGGGAGAGTCTGTAAGCTGAAAAGGTGCAACAGAACAGTGACAAGTAAAAACCCAGAGTCAATGTTCCTGCTAAAAATCAATGGCACAGCTGGGAATGTACTCTTCTTTCCTACATGATTTTCAATTTTTTTTTTTAATTTTTTTTTTTAATTCAATTGAAAGCAAATTGTGATACCCTGACATTTACCAGGAAAGAAAAACAGTAAAATTGTGTATTTTATAAAGTCAAGATGAGCCTAAATGAGTTTTGAGAATCATGTGCTTGAGAATCACGTCAAGTTACAAACCGCTTTTTTTCAAAATATTTACACCAGACTGAGAGAACAAGTATATCTGCAAGAAGGTGCTTTTATTCACCACTGAAGAGACATATCCTAATACCTAGATCATTATACACTCAGATGACCCGCTTTCAGCTTGTTGATACTAAAAAAAAAAGAAAAAAAAAGAATTTTCAGCAACAATTCTCAGTTTTGCAAATTATTCAGCCTGTTGTGCTTTCAGCTACCTCAGTCTCTTTATTCAAGCACATTCAATACTTCATTTAATAAAATTACAGTGTTTGTACACACCAAAGTACTGAGAGTACCTCAAATAATGCAACCTGCAGCTTTGTATAGATCTATTACACACAGAGAACAGTCTCTGGGTGTAATATCTCTTATCTTCTCATACAGAAAAGCTATTCACTCCACAATACACTCTCCTCTGCAACACATGTAATATTTATAGCATTATTATGGAGTGCTGTATTGAGGAGTGAATAGCTTTTCTCTATGAGATGATGATTTGCACTAAAAAATAAAATATATAAATGAGATATTACACCCAGAGACTGATCCATTATACCAACTGCACTTTTTTTTTTTTAAGCTATTTCTCCAAAGCCAGTGATTACAGACAAGCAGCTAGTGTTGTATTATGCTCGAAGTACAAATGGCTTGAAGCAAGTATTCATCTCTTAATAAAAGTTTTATCACACAAATGCTTACATTAAATCTTGAAAATTTAAGCAAGTAAAGACCGTTTGCAATGACAGAAGATGATTACATCCTTCAAAGGACGCCACTTGTCTAATCTTCATATGAAAGAAGAACACCAAACGTAAAGTGCTTTAATGCACATTGTGGCTAATCACACACAACGGGGCTAACTGTGGCATTAAAGGCTCACCACCCACAAACACCTTTTCTGGAAATCTCTTGCATGCAGGGATATGGTGAATAAGCCAAACTTTTTTCAGTCTGTTTTGTTATAGCTCACATAGGAAGGGAAAAAACCTACAGACCAGAACAAATATTGCCTTGAATTGGCAAAACACATTTTTAAATATTTCAGGTCTACAGGTGTATTCATCTCTCAGGCTGGGAAATAATTTTGTTTGTGTGAACCAATAAACTCAGTACATTGTCTCCTTGTTAAAGCACGAGAAGGTGCTGTTTATAGTTAGAATAAATCACTGTCTTCTGCTCCCGATAATTGCCAGCTCTCCAGCAGCCCACGCAGCGAAGTCCCGGGCTCCTGGGGAAAGTGCAGGGTTACTAGGCAGCTGCAGGTGTGGAGGATGCTCTGCAGGAATATCACTGCAGAACAATGACTCCAAAAGCGGAAAGACATATAATGAAGCCTTCGATTTAACTTTGCATTTTATTAGGGACGCTTCCTTCACCAGTGTGAGAACTAACTTAAGCGTGTAGCAAGCCAACCTCTTGCTGAGACTGCAGAGCAAATCTGCTGCTATGTCAGCTCCTAATGAGTGCACCACCACCAAGCCATAACGCCCTAACTGTGCAAAAGGCACACAACCTAGCAGATTGTAAAATGGGCCACTGTCTTTTTCTTTTTTCTCCAGAGAGGATTCTGGGGAAGCTACCATGCTGGCACCTATTATGCGCAGAGTATCCTGCTGACATGATACACAATTAGAATTTGTCTGCCTCATTTGCTGTGAGTAGCTTGTTGTGGAGAAAACGTGCAGACTCTCCCTCTCACTTGTGCAAAGGTGGCATGATGATCACCGCTTTAAAAAGTACAAACTGCAATGATTTCCAGAGTTACTGCAGTTTTGACTAGCACAATGACCATAGAAATCATGGCAAAACCAGAACATTTCTCCAAAGTTACATTTTTCTTCTAAGAGCAAAAGACACATCAGTCTTTCTGAGCTACTCGTCCCCTTCCCTGGTGCCACTGGGTGACTGATTCAGGAAAAAGAATCTCATACAGACCACTCAGTGGTGATCAGCAAGGACTATTTGAAACTACTGCCATAAGCACTTGCCATCACATTACAGATTATATACTGCAACTATAACCTTATTCTTAACCACAGATCTCTTGAAAAGCTGCACAGTTCACCTCCAGCTGTTTAAGAGAAGACTCTGAAATATAGCAGCAGCCTGGCCCTAAGTGAGGCATGGACAATTGATTCTAATGGCCGTTGTCAGGAATAAACAGTTCAACCTAAGTGAAAGGAGCACTTCTGATGAAGACCTCAAAGCACAATGGAATTATAAACACAAAGAAACAAGGTCTCAAAATATCACTTACCCTCCTTTGAGCCAGGGTGGTTTTGATGGATCAGCCTCATCTTGACCCTACAATGGGGGAAGGAAAAAGAACAATATGAAATCAATTTCCAAAGACATGAGAAAAAGTATTCAGATTGTATTTTGAGGAAAGGGTAACAGACCACACCGCATGCAGGCAAATAAATGCATACAGAAACTCATTCAAGCACCTGCAATGACCAGCATGTCAGGACAAGTCATAACAGATACAGACAGGCTATGTAACTTCATTGAACACTTAGGACTGGAACCTGAAGAGCCTGTTCAGTGCACCTCCTCTTTACAAAGGCAGTCTTGAAGACCATCTTTTTTTTTTTTTCCAACCCAGCAAAAACATGAGTTATTGGAATGCTTCTGTTACTACAGGTCACCACTTATGTCAACATGGTCATAATTAAGATGCTGTAAATGAAAAGAACCTGTATGAAATGCACAAATGACTGATCAACACGAAACTTTGTACAAACAGTTCTGAGCTTTGTTCATGCTCAAATGCAGATTCTTTAGCCCCTTAAGCAAGGGGGTCCCACTGCAGCTCCACCCATTCAAATGGAAGCATTTGGTTTCCAACAGGTGTCAAACAAGGGCCATCACCTGCTAGATAATTGCAGGTGAACTGGGATTCTCACAGTATGACAGAAAACACCACAGAATGCAAATATGAGGATTCCTATCCGCAAATTCCAACCGTCTTCTTATGTTGCTATTAAGTGTGTGTATTTATAGAGCGATGTTCTGCTTCTTTGAAAATCTTCAGTAGACTGATTAGAGTGGAAGTGCTTAAACACTTATAATGTACCTGGAGGAAACAAAAGTTTTTTGGACAAGGGGAAAATGGTTTACTTATAATTGGAAATTTCTTTGTTTCAGCTTACAGTTCATACATTCTCATGCACTCCCGGAAAGAAAAGCTGTTTTCAAATTGGACTAAGCGAGACACACTGCTAACACTCCAACCTCAGATAAACACACCTGACAGAAGTAAAAAGAGACTGCAACTTGCACACAGTGGAAACCAAATTATTTCCAGCCATGGCACTCACAACCTGAGAATCATAACAAAAGAAAGTAGTATATTTCAGGAAATAAGCTTCGGTTTTATGCAAGATAAAAGAACACAGCTTCAAAAGAAAGATTTTTTGAATTATTTTTTTTTTTTTTTTGTCCTCTGCTTTAGGTGAGCTGTGCAGCCTCAGAGTGTTCACAGGTGACAGACAAGGTCTCCCAAGAAAAGCAGAAATAACCAAGGAATACAAGCTTCTATTTGAGGTCTCACCTTGTACAGCAGCAAAAGTACGAACTTGTTACTTGTTAATCCTACTGTAGAAAATGCTGAGAAATGTTGCTTTTGCAAACTGTAGAATAAGTATAATCAGTTCTATATTAACTTGCTGCCCCAGCAAGAATCGTTTACCAAAGAGGAGAAGCCTCAAGTGGTCTTACTGGACACTGAGGCCTGGTAAACGGAAGATAAAGGACAAAAGGGCACAACTGCCAATCAAGATGTGTTAACAGATAAAGGGGCACCAGTTAAGGGCTATTGAAGATGAACAGTAGCAACTTAGAAAGACACTGCGTTTTGCTCAGTAAACTCTGGAATATTAGGTTCTCCAAGGGGAAGCAGGAACCTGTCAGACAGGCAATTACAAACTATTATGGACTGTTACGAAGAAGGCGCCTGCGGTAAGCCTGGAAACCTTGCAAGTACCCAATTCCTAGCGAAACAAGGGAGGGACCTCTGCGGACGGGAAGAGGGGATAAAATGCTGAAAGCTCTGCCCAGAGGGGTGCTGCTTTGGTAGGACCCCCGCTCCTGCAAGAACGGACAAGAAGTTGCTGCTTCACTAGGACGGCTACTGCGAGTCCTTTCTTAGGCCCTCGGCATTTCTAACAGTCTTAGGGAGGCTCATTTCATCCCCATTTCCTCTGCCCCTCGGGATGAGTTCTAGCTCAGAAAAACACAGCTGCCTACTTTACTTCATCCCGTTTCTCATTTTCCCTTCAAACCGCCATCAGTTCCACGCAGGTATCATAGTCCAAGGTACCTCCTGCCAGCCATTTCAGGCCCTTGCTCAATTTATAGAGTGGCACCAGATTTTTCAGCCTTTTTACGGGCCGAGTTCCCTCCGGGTTGACCTCCCAGCTGCCTCCAATGTGCGAAAATGCACCTAAGGGGGTTTTACCGTCCATCTCCTGACTCTGGCCCCCACCCATTGCAGTGGTTACCAAATCCCACGCCTCTTACAAGAACAATAGGTAACAAGAC
>WUAM01000287.1:19128463-19144845 GCA_024336885.1 Actenoides hombroni
CAAGAAATGGAAAAATTCCCATTGAACATAAAAGTGATGGAAACAACACCAAAACACGGGTCTCAATGTCCTCCCTCTCCAACCCCCCCCCCCCCCCCCTAGATTTTTATTTTTAAAGGTCTCTACTAGGATAACATCTAGCAGTGATTAAACACTGAGAACTCCCACTTCGTGATGGAGCCACTTGAAGTCTGGATCTACTCAACTCCCAAAACTGCAAATCTGGCTACTTATAGCTCAAATGCACACTTTGTTATCACATGTCTTAACTATTTAACAAGAAAGAAACCAAGTCACGAATTATGACGAAAAACCCCAACACCTGCTATTTTGAAGATGCACAGCAAATCTCCCTCTCTCAAACAGAACAAAACAACAGAAAAGAAGCTCACTAACTTGCATTTCAGTATGTTACACAATACATTTTAGGGGTTTCTGGCCGGCATACATACTTGACTTCACAACTATTTGCTCAAAACTTCTCATACACTGTTCACCCACAGTGAGGTGTTGGCTACTGGCCGCACAAGTAGATTTTGACATCTCCTTAAAAACATTTTTTTCAGTTTACCTGAATTTGTCTCCTCAGTGGAAATCCAGTTTCCTTCCTGCGCTAATTCTTTTAAGAGTCTCCTACGCATTTGTCTCTTCTCCCTCAGCACATTTTTGAAGTTGTTGATGCATTTGTTCAGGTAGATGGTCTCTGCGCACACCTTGTCGAGGCTCATGGGCCTGCACTCCTTTGCTGGCTCAGGTAGAGAGTTCGTATCTCCTCCAAGCTCCTCAGGAGGTGAACGCTGCCCAACAGGGATTTCACAGTCAGACGATGGCATCGAACTGGAAACAGCAGGCTCACGTGGAACAAAGGAAAGACTGGAAGGAACAAACTGCGTTTGAGCAGACGCTTCGCTGTTGACAGCTGGGTTTGCCTGGCTCTCAGAGGACTGGCTAGGAGGGGTTTCTGCAAAGTTGTCAGAGCTGCCACACATACCTGAACTGGTCAGCATAAGAGTATTGTCATCATCCATCTGTAAGCCACTATCATTTTCCAAAAGGATTTCAGAATCACTTGAATCCAGTTTGTGAAACACCACCTGCAGAGCTGATCTGAAGTGATGAATAGCTTTCCCAAGCTTGTTAGTGTAAAACTTCATGTCTACAAGATCAATGTTATCCCGGGAGTGGTCAAGGAAATACTGGGAATTTTCCAGGACATCCCTAAAGACCTGATCAGTTGGATCTTGATCATTCAGGTCCATTTGGATCATATCTTTCAAGCTGTCACTACTATAAGCCATCTCATCTGTTGTATGATCATAGCTAATAGTTGTCACTCCACTAGAAACATCTTCTCTTTGAGTATCAACTTTCTCCACACTGCTAAATTTGCATGGGGCATCAGAGTCTGTTTCAATTTCTTCTGTGGTTATCCCCTCATCTTTTTCTAGAAGGGAAGAACCATTCTCAGTGACATTTTTGGTTTCAAGCCTGTGCTCACTACTATTGCTTGAAGCAGACATCTGGCCCAAAGAGACAGAAGAACAGCAGTAATCTCCATCATTCGATTTGGCCAAACTGGTCACCTGTGGATTTTGTAGAGGTTCATGAAGGGCTTGGTGAATGTCACTGTCATCTGAAGGCTGCTCACTTCTGCTTACTGTTTGTGCTTCCTTCCCAGTTTCAGGTATCGAGTTGCTTTTCTTAGTCGAGGTTGACTTCTGCACAGAATCAAGCCTCTCCCCTGCACACTGTGTTTTCCTACTTGTGCTTTTATGCTTAACCTGGCATGAGTCTGTTCGAAGGTGCCCAGCTGCATCAGTTCTCTGAGCTGCATCAGGATTCACTGAGTTGTGGTGACTTTTCTTGCAGACAGACTGTGAAGAGACTGAATGTGTTTTGCGGCCCCTCTGGCCATTCTGCTGCTTTTGCTCTTCACTGGTAGCAATGCGGACCCCTGAGCTTTGCAGAAGTATAGATTTCTGTAAAATAAAGTCTCTCTGTTCACAACTGACAAGTTTCACAACAGCTGGTCTGGGTGCTAATGGCTTGCCTGTACCAATATCTGATCTATAGGCATCTTTTATATACTTACTGCACTGGATACCATTGAAACAGTGATACTCAGACAAGAAGCTGCAAATAAGCTCTAATGTGTTTTCACCATCTTTTTCTGGGATGCCATAAAAATACAATACTGGTTCTTCCTTGTGTACCTCCCTACTTGGCTGTCGAGCATGTGTACCCTGGCTTTTGCCAGTGGAACCACCTTGCAGGCCTTCTATCTCACTCAAGACTGTATCCACGCAGCTGGAGACTTCGTCCACAGAGCCTTTTATCAAGGTGAGGTGCTGCCGGAGCTCTGCAATCTCTGTCTGGATGCGACTTATCCCCTGCAGCTCTTTAACAATGTAATCAACCACATCAGCCGAGCGATCTCTCGACTGCCGTCTAAGACTCTTGTACACGGTGGGCTTTTCCTGTGGAAAGCACCCTTGCTTTTCAGCTGCCTCCCGCCAGCTCATGGTAATGCTGAGGGAAGAAAGGTCCTGCCCTTCAGACATTCTGTCCTTTCTTTCAGAAGAGGTCTGTGTTGTACCATCAGAAGAATTTCCCTGCAAGTCCTTCTTGTTCTGTTGAACTGAGCACGGTATTTTTACATAGCCATCCCAGTTCAGTTCCACCTCACCAACACACACTTCACTCACTCCCTTGGAATCATGTCCTCCGTCCTGATGAAAGTCCCCTCCAGCAGTGGAAAATTCAGTGCTCGCAGAGCTCCTCTTTATTCCACAAACAAACATGTCTGTTTCAATCTCCACTGGGGAGAGCTGGCAGTGATGAGCGTGGTTTGGATTCTCATCTCCTTGGCCTTGAAGAAGCCTCTTCATTTTGTCCCGCAGAAAGAAATGGAGTTTATGCTTACGGAATTGCCTCCTGCTCCACAGTTTTACAATAGGCTTTCTGTGCAGAAGTGCAATTTCATTTTCTTCCTTTTTCAATCTACTTCTAGCAAACATCATCAGCAGCTGCACCTGTGTTTCTCATAGTGCTACGAGCTGCACAAGCACACATCAATCACTTCCCAACGCACAACTCACATCCAGTTTTTATTCTGTCATGAAGCAGCTACCAAAAAAGGGGAAAAAGCATTACAGTTTGGTTCAGATAGAAATAGCCAAAGTAACTTAAGCAGCAGAATAAAAAAAACCCAGCATCCACAAAAAAGCATACAGAAAGAGGATGTACTATTTAAAGTGCACAGGCATTGTCTTTGGTTTTTGCTACCTCCCCAGATCAAGTCCTTCTTTGTCGAAATAATTGCTCAAAAAAAGGGAATAAAAGAGCAATTCTTTGGCCATTCCCTTTTTCCTACCAGGTTTGCAAATTACTCTAAGATGAGCTCCTGGCAATGGTATAGCTGTGTGACTTAATTACCCCTCTGAATACAGAATTCTGACAATTCTGCATATTTCCTTTCCTTTCAAGTCCACAATCTTCACCCTTTCTTGCTTCAAACCAAAGCAGAAATCAAGTATAACTTGGCACAGTACCAGCTATCCCACAAGAACTGCACAAAGTGATATGAAGTGGCAGGAAGATTGGATGACAGATTTTAAGTGTGGAACCTTTTTGCTATTTTAATATTTTTATCTTAATATTTTGCTACCCAACACTAAAAAAACCTTAAAATCTCAAATCTTACAAGCTCCCAAGCTAACCTGCAGTTAAATATGCCACACTCAGCATATGTCCAAACAGGCTGAGCTGACAGCGTGAAGATTCTGCATGTCACTTCTACTCCAACCCTCAAAATTTTGCAATGGATCATTTTCCCAATTTAAATCCCCTCTGTAAAGAGAAAAATAAAAAAACGCAAACCAAACCTGCTATGTTAACTATTTCAAACTGTCATGTGTCTTCACTGCTGTACTTACTAAGTAACATACAGAGAGGAAGGCAGAGACTCATACAGAGGTCCTCCTGAAGCTGAGATGACAGGAGAATGCCCACATCTTTGATGATTCATTTTGGACTTGCTCATATTCTCTCTCACATTCTTGTTTAAGACCTATAGCAACCTTCATTTTTATGATTACCTAGTTATGAAGAACTTTTTTTTTTTAAGCTCCATGATGCACAAACATCATCATCACATGTTACTTTCAACCTAACTTAAATTTTGCCAAGTGCAAAGTTGTGCAGCTTTGTGCAGGAAGGTTTTCTGCCATGTTGGAGGGAATTGAAATGGGTTTTCTAACTTTTTTTTCGTTCTAGCTGTTGTAAGGCTCTCCTGTTCATACCAAGATATTTTTTGCTGCTCCATTTAAACTTTCTGAGATCTGGGAACCTTGGTTCTCCTGATGTCACCTTTGCAACCCTGAAATCTTACGCGGGCAGGATCACATGTTGTCCCACCAGCATGCACTGGAGAGTGCTGGACCAGTTGTTGAGCCCAAAACTTCACAATCTCATGCTAAGCAGAGGACTGAGCACTACAATAGGTCTGTTTGCACTGGATCGAGGCCTTGATCTAAGGCCCAACAAACACTGCCCAAGGGCCAGGTCCAGAACACTCAGAAGCTTTCACCTGGTGCCTCTTTCAGATGTCACAGAAGACTTCCTATTCTCAAAGCATTAACTCAAAGTTTCTACACCTGCACTGACCCCAAGCTGCAGCAGTGTAGAACCCCCTCCTTAACACATCCTCCAGATCCACCTGACAGCAATTCACGCCACTGCCACCATTTTCTGTTAGACAGCATTTTCATCTTGGTGAATATCTTGTCTTCCTATTTGCTGTTTCATTTTGGGGGCAGGGAAGGAGAGAGTGGGTTCTGATCAGGAGGAAGCAGCACTTGCAAATACCAATCTCTATAATCAGAGCTTATTAATACGCTATAACAGAAGCTGCATCTGTGCTTCAGGTTTAAGCCCCATCATTCAGCATCTCAAATGAAATTCTATATACCAAAGCAAACACTTGCCCTTGTGTATGCTAAAGAAATTCCCTGTTAGAGTGATTGTCAGCTTCTTAAAGATAACAAGTTTTAATTTTATAATGTTCAGGCCATCGGTCTATAAAGATCAAGTTTTTTTTCAATACCTTTATCTAACCTCTCCCTCACAGAACAGGGTTGACCTAAGAAATATTTGCTCAGGCTCTCTTCTTCCACCACTTACACAGTTTACTTTTCACTTGAGTGGCTAACTGGTGTTTTAACACCAAAAAAACCCACTTTTCTGTCAATATGAAGAAGCGCACACTCAGAGCAAACACCTGAACTCAACAGCAGGCAAGAAAAAGAGCTCTACAGTTATGTCTCCCTACAGATGTTGCTTGAGGGCTCATTCCAAATGTTTCCCAGCATATCAAACCCAAGCACCAGGACAAAAGCCTACACATGCTTGTGCAAGGATTCACTCAGAAAGCTAAATGTTCATCACACTTCCTGCCCCACACAGCTTTCAAGGCACCAGAGGGGATTAATGATCATTTTAGTTTAAAAAAAAAAAAAAGAAACCAATTCAAGGCAGAGTTCTCTCTCATTTCCTTTGTCTGCTGCAACGCTCAACAGCAGTGGTTTGTTATGGACAATGTTTTTCCTGCTGAAAACTTATTTGCAAGACTGCAGCCGTTCCAAAGCTGGCAGCTCAGTGCAAACACCATAATGATGTCGTTTTCATTTTTATATATATATAGGGTTTGTGGTGTGTATATATATATATATATGCCTGTATGTGCATGTAGATACACAGAAATACTTATTTCATTGGAAATTAAAAAAAAAAAATAAAAAAACCCCTTTGATTTCAAATACCTTTCCAGCTTGCACCAAGAGGGTCTAAAACTATTTCCTCCCAGGCTGGGAACAAGGCCAGAGCAGAACACAGGGACAGCAGCTCTGGCTCTGAAGTCTCTCCACTACTCCCTGCAGCGGGTGGAAGTGAACAGAAATCTCTGTTTCCACCAAAGAGCAAATCACTGCCAACTTACAAGAATGCCAAGAAGCAGGTAAGAGAATTGCCCTCATTGCACCTCTCCCACAGGCTTTGTCCTTCCATTCCCTGCCTTCTGCCACCCCAGATCCACACTCAGACCCGGAGCTTTGGGTATTCGCCCATTTCATTCTTAGGGCTGGTCCCAAAGTGCCTCTGACCTTCCTGCCAGTGTCCTTCACTCTTCCTCCCCACCCAGGGTACTGTGTATGTGCTCCTGTTCCCTTCCAATGCTCCACACTAGGTGCTCTGCAGTTACTTGTCCCCTGTAAAGATCCCTTCTTTCTCTAGTGTTAGGGTCGTGCTTCTTTGCAGCACAGATGGGCAAAGTGACAATGAAAGTTCATTCAGGTTCATCCAGGGGGAGGAAAAAATAAAAGCTAATCTGGATGCAAATGCTTGCTGAAGTCTTTTCCAGAATCACTCCAGGAGTCACATTAACACATAACAAGAAATCAAGTCTTTAAAGAAAGACTATTTGCATCCTGGTATCCTGCCAGACACCGCAAGCCCTCACTGACAACACAAGCTTTGTTCTGACTGCCTTTTTAGCAGGCATTTCTCTCCAGGAGAGCTTCATGCTCAGTTCAGCACAGCTGCAGGCTGAAGAGCAGCATGCACAGGTACCACCACTACTATGTTCCTCCACTTCCCAGAAGGCAGCCAGGCTCAAGCTGAGCAGGAAGAAGGTATCACTTGCTTTACCTGGGAACAGCAAAACAATCTGAATGTCCTGATGAGGACAAACCTGACATATTAAGGTTTTAAACAAGGGAAACAGGTGAACTACCACAAACACTGCACAGATGATTACCTCACCACTGGGCACACTTTCGAAATATCCTGGTAATGCATGAATAACAGTTACACTTCCTGACATATGGATTTATGATGACAACAGGAGCAAAAGCGTGGCATGCCAGCATCAATGAGTGAGGAAGAAACAAAAAAGAACATGATAAATCTGATGAAAAATAAAATGCAATTACGAGACCTCTGATCATCAGCTGGGGATCAGTCATACTTCACACTTAGAGCACTCTGGGGAAGTTCAGGCTCTCACCAGAGAGAGGAGACCTGGCTGCAACCCCCGCTGAGCATCATCTTCACTTCTGTGAGCCTCTGGACAACTGTGGTCCAAAACAAAGGCAGCATTGCAGTGTCTTCAGCACTGCCCCACACAGCAGTGAGTTGGCTGCGGTCGAGTGGAAGAACGGGGGGTGAGAGCACAACACCCATGTCCACTAAATCTCTGTTAAAATGAAGTAGGTCGATCTTTTTACTGGCTATTGGGTTTTCATCACACTAAGGGAAATACTGAGACACCTTTACCCCATATCATCATGTTAGAGGGTGCTGGTACCCCACGGTTTAGGTAATGTCCAGACTCAACAGCAAAGACATATCAAAACAATTCAAAATGATCAAAAGAGACGTTTCACAGCAGCCTCTCTGGCTATCGACTCACACTGCCATGGCACTGGGTGAAGGCTTTTAGATTAGATTATATTTACAGTCTCTTTCACACAAAGTGCTATTGCATTACCTGTACCAACAATTACATTAGGAAAAGCAATAAAATGACTGATAAATGGTCTTGCTACTTTATAAAGAATCAGTTAAACATGAAGAATACCAGTAACTAAAAAGCAGGACATTCTGGGAAAAAGAAAAAAAAAAGAAAAGAAAAAAAAGGTTTTGGCATTAACAAGAGAAAGAAATCATGGCTAAGGCTGCCATAGCAACATCGCCCCAGCTCTCTGCATGCTGAAACACTGACTCTTCCCGGGAATATTATAGCATTTTTGGACACATTAATTGCTGAAAGGATCCTAACAACAAGGCTTGACAGAGATCTGAAGGGTTACTGTCAGCTTAGCTGACGTATGACTTCTAGAGTTGAGCATGCAATTTTCTAATTAACATGATTAGATTTGATTTTGGGTTGGATCACACCTAAACAAGGCATTACTGCTTGCTTCTGAGAATGTATCTCTCTACAAACCTGCTGCTGATAATTAACAAAAGCTGTAACTTTTGAGTCCTGGTGTGAATGATCACAGAACAAGGTACTGAACTGAGTGATCCTGGGCAACGGGCAGCAGGACTGGAGAACAAAACATGTTCTTAAAAAATATGTCCACCTCAGGACACTTCAGCTAAAAGTAAGGTATAGAAGAGACACGTGGCACTTCACAGTGGATTAAAGAGGTAATATATCCATACCATTGAAAAGACAGTAGCTACAAAAGGATGAAAACGATGTTAAAAACAAAATGATGTGAGCAATGAAACTATTACACAGTCCCTCGGTAACCCTTCTTCAGTCCCTCTGCAGCCAAGCTCAACGTAGGTTCTTGTTCAGGAAGTACTGCACGAGATGGGAAAATGCATCCCAGCCCTGCTTGCAGAACTTTCTGAAATTTTTAAGTACTTCCAGTGATGTTTTCCATGTTTCATCTGTACCTACAAAGTTTGCTTCAATAAATCTGAGCAAAACCTTTGTCAGAAGACTTCAATGAAGACATCAGTGAAAGACAGCCTTCCCACCTGTCACATTTCAGAAAAAAACACACTTGAAATCTTTCCAAAGCAGTTTGATAGATGTGACAAAAGGTCAGGTATGGCCAGCCACCTGCCCTCACGGTGGAAAACTCACCTGGGCAACATCACATATCGACTAAATTAATTACACAGTTCTGCACCTTCCATGTCTCAGTTATTTCTTACCTTTTTACACAAGGCCGTTTAACTGATGCAAAAAAACCCCCTCTGAATAGTATTTTGCTGTACCAGCAAGTTACCAGTAAAGCCACTAAGTATCAGCGTAAAACACCCACTGAGGCATTGCAGCTGCATTCACTGGAGTAAAAAATTCTGCTGCCCAACAGCATGAAATGAATGTAATTAAAGAGTATCACTATGTAGTAGAACAAGGAGGTAGCACACCCGGCCTTAACTACTTCATACCCCCACAAACAGAAGGGGCACCACAAAAGTTGCTAAGCTTGTCTCAGCACTCTGTAAACTGGGACTAATGTCGGTCATCCACCCCCCACCGCTCCTGTGAGCACAGATGGAGAGGGATTGAGATATTTGGGCCTTCTAAGACCAGCTGCCTTGGGAACCCTCAGATAGTGCTTCCGCTCCAGGCAGCCCTTCTGTTCTTTGAGACGTGCTCATTCCCTCTGCAGCCTCATCCTTTTATCACAGCTTCTCCTGCAAGGTAACAGCAGCAGTGGCTGGCAGCGAGATGCACCAGCTGTGGTAATGAAGGAGGTCTGCCGTTACCTAGTGGCCAAGACGAGGAGGCATCCAGAGACAGAAATTGGTGTTGTCCCCAGGCATGGAGAGAGCACAGGTTGGAAGCTGCCGACTGCAGAAGAAAAAGGCTCGTGCCCAGCCAGCAGCAAGCTCAGTCTAACGCACCTACCTAGTTCTGAGACCACCCTGAGAAAAAAAAGCAAAAAAGGGTAACTGACTACTGAAAAAAATAAAAATAGAAGGGATCACAGCAGCTTCTGTCCTTCTTATGTAAAGTTACTTCACTCAACAGCAAATATAAAACCTGAGCAGCAGCTACCAGCAGTTTAAGAGCAAACTGAGAAGCAATTATATTCAGTAGCTCCCTTATTTCTAGGGCATAGGGGGTTTTGTACACAGTTCAGTCAATGAGCAAACAGTTCGCACCCATGACAACCTAAAGTACTAGGTGTTCCTTAAAAGAGGTTTTTCCCAAATCAGGATCCTATGGACCAAGTATGATATTGAACAGATGATCCGGGAACAAGAAACAACTTTTTGTTTAAAGGAAATAGCACCAAGAACTGGAACATAAGTACAGGAGCTTGCTGACAAGTTGGCTGGCCTTGGGATCAGAACTGCACAAGTGTTTGCTAGGCTTTGGTGAAATGCTTCTGATTATTCAGCTACCTCTAATCAGAGAGCAGACAGGCAGCACTGCCAGTACAAACCCAGTACTTCTGGTTTAAGTAAGGTTTGCATGCACCATTATGAAAACGTTGAAGGATGCTAAGAGCTCTGCTTAGAGTACCAGAAACAGAGTATGTTGCACCTTTCCTCTACTTGTAATCTATTTACAACCCAGTGCCAAAGCAATAGCGTGAACTCTCCAACACTGCAAACTCTCCAAATGCTGCATTTCTGACAAGAACCACCAGGAAACACTCATCCCTATGAATTTTCTCAAAACTGTGGTTACTCACTGAGGAGATCTGAAGCTGGTTTTCCAGGTAACAAGTGACTCAGCTCACAGGGACATTCAGGTAGGAGAGGGACAAGCAGCACTCACCAACCGAGGGTGATGAATTAGGAGATCAAAACTTGTGTTGTCTGGGCAGTGCTAGCACAGCTGTGCTACATGATCTTGCTCACTGTTGCTCACTTGCTGACCTGTCCTGCATTACTTCAGAGCAGACACTTGTCAGGCTGGGTGAAGGTAACATAGGCAGCTGATGGAATAATTAGGGGTTTCCAGCTCACGCTGCTAAACTGCAGTGCTCGGCAACTATAATCCTCCTGGGCTATAACTGCAGCTTTACTTCTCTAAGCTTTCTCCTTTTCATTTTGAGGACAGAAGACCTTAGCATTCTATACTGAGTCTCGATGTTTATCCCCCAAAGGCTTGCTCCATTAGCAAAAAAAAGCTGCCCGTATAAAAGGAATGAAAACTGAAAAGATATCTGAAACAGTCACACCATCTGCTCTGATTCATGAGCCTGTACAGCATCCTCATCACTCCTGCATGACAGTCATTTCATCTCATCAACTCACAGGCTTCTCAGCACAGGAAATCAGGCCAATGACAAATACTTTGGGTTAAAAGCAAGCCTGTTTTAAGTGACATTTAAGGAAGAATCAAACCAATAATTTAATTACTCTCAAGCTATTTGCTTTTCAAGTGATCAAATTTAAATTATCCCCAAATCCCTTTCTCTTTAACTCTTCTTCACGTAGTCATTATGATGTCAAATTCCAGCTGAGATACAAACCCTCCTAACAGAAAAGTATGAGAAGTACACAGACACATTCTCAACTACAACAGCAATAAGACATCTACAATTAGTGTCTAACGGGTGAACACGGAAAATAAGAAATGGAGCATACAAATGAATATACTAAGAGTAAATTGCTTTTACAAAGCACATGTTTAAATCCAGTCAGCTTGCAAAGGAGCTATTGTGTTGCTAAAGTAAACACATGCAGGCACACACGCACACGCACACACAGAGCCCACTCTAAAAATAAAGAACAATTCTCCTTGGTTGCTGCCTACTTGCAGTTTATACCCAGGCACTTCATTTGTTCCAATCATTCACTTACCTTGCTGCTTCAAAAAAAAAAATAAATAAGAGATTAAAATATAAAGGAAATGTACAGAATTAATAGAAAACTACAGAATACAATAGCTTGTTCTCATAGAAAAGACAAGTCCTGAAGGATTCCTAATCTTGTTAAGGGTTCACCAGATAATGAACTTTCACTATGGAGATTATCAACATATTGTTGGTGTCCCATCTCAGGTATTGGGGAAAGCAGCGTTAAAGGCACCGAGAGTATCCCGTTCCATGGCAGCACTAAGACAAGAAATTACATAAAGTTGAAGGCATGTTTTGAAAGGGAAAAAAAAAATAAAAATGCAAACAGCTACTAAAAATCCAAAAAACAAAAAACAGCAGAAGCCAACGAATGTAAAAGCCAAAAATGCAGAGATCCTGTCAGCTTCCAGGAGTATCTCTCAAACGAAATTCTTTAGTTCACTGTCACAGTGCATCCTTTCCCTTTCTCAGGCAGTACCAAGTACAGTTAAAACTTCATCCTTCTCTTCAGTTGTGACTCAACAGAAAATATTGTACTTCAGAGGCAGAGAGAAAGCTGTGCAGCTATTGCTACTTTACTCCTCCTCGTCAGCTGCTTACTGCCTAGCTCCTCACACACGCAGCCTCCCCACCTCACTCGCGCACCAACACTCCTCGCCTCAAAATGATTCTCCACTTTATTATCCATTCAGAAGGAAATACGAACTGATGGAGCCAATCCGACCAAAGACAAAACGCACTCCTTCGGCATTAGGAGAGCAGGCAGCACAGCGAGCAGTGAGCTGCTCTGTGCTGGAAAAGGGCTCTGCCTGACTTCTGGCATCTTACAGGACTGCGGAGCAGGGCTGCTGGGGAAAAAAAAGCCCAGGACTCAACGTAATTAACCAGCTCCAAGAAGATTCCTCACTCGACTCTGACACAGACGTTTATTTTTGTATCTCCTGTTCACCCCCAGACTAAGCCACAGGATTCAGTGATGCCCTCGCTGAAATGAATCGTATCCAGTTTCCAAGGACTAGCACCAATTCTGCCACGAGTGTGGGGGGATTGAACACCCGCGGATCTCGCGTTTCCCAAAAATAAAAGTTACATTGTTACATAAAAGAATGACTGCTGAAGTGTTGTACACAGAATCAGATCCACTCACGTTGTACCGACACTTCTCTCCTGGAAGTGAGCAGCAGCAGGCACTCATCCTGCAAGAAGTGCCTGAATTAAAGGCACTATTTATTTGCCCCACAAGCTGCTGCAGGGGCATCAAAGGCAGTGCTACTAAGAAAATCTTCCTGGCCAGCTGATCCAAGTTCACATCCTTCTTTTCACAAATGGTCCCTTCAGCCTGCCCCCCTTCTTCATGCACCCAACACAAGCACCCACCTCCTTCCCAAATGCTGTTTCTCTGCCTTCAGCACCAAAGGCACTCTATGTGAGCTGTACACATTTCCTGGTATTGCTCAAGGACAACTCACTGCATCTTTCAAAACAGTTTTTTCACGGTGTGGGGTGGGATTCTGAAGAGGCCTATATGACTTAGCTGTGGAAATGCCACTATCCTCCCATCTGCTCGAATACCTCCTACCTCCTTGTGAGCCAGCCTTGCTGTGAATGATGCTTCCCCTCCAATCTCTTACCTACACCAACATCAACCTTTTTTTTACTACTTCCTGCACAAGCATCACTGTGCTCCCAGCTCTGCCTTTGCTGCTTGGTATATTCTCCTGGCATCATTAACCTTCCAGTCCCACAGCTCCACCCCAGCACCTCACTGAAGCATGAACTGACAACAGCTGGGCTGGTGTTCCCATCAGCTCATTTCTCAATGGATGCAAGTACAAGCTTTGCATATAGGTAGACCAAGGCTATGGTTCACAATACTTGGTCTCAGCAGCACCAGTGGTGAACAGTACCCACCTGCTCTTTCCACGTGCAGCCACAGCACTGCCCCTTGGCAGCCAGGCACAGAAATCAGGCCACTGACCTCCTTTCAGACCCCTTGTAACTCTGGTGTTCCCCTGTGGTCACTCATATCCCCCATCCCCCAGAAAACACTCCCTCTTTTTGCTCTTTCCCTTGTTGCAGGGGCAGGGACCGTAGGTCACATTTTCAGAAGTGCTTTAACTTTAAACAACGTTAAGAGTCTGACCCCCGAGTTTCTCATTATATGTTTGCACCCTGCCAGGAGAACAGGGCTCCTACCCAACTAAGGGCACTGAGTTCCACTGCAATAGAAGCGATTGCTACTAAACACCAATTATGGCCCTTGAGCTCAGAGCTGAAGCTCCATCTCAAACTCACTCATATAAGGATGAAGACTGCCCAACTGAGAAAATAAAAATGCAATCCAAGATTTGCGTATCTGCAAAGCTGTGCATATGAATTAGACAAAAAAAGATCTTGCCAGGGTCTCTTTCACAGCAATAGTTTAAAAGGAAAAAAATTTAAACATCCATCAGAAAACACTTTTATTTGCATTAACTCTCCATAGCACCCAAAGTGCTCCTTAGACAGCCTCCCAGGCTTTTACATGCCTTCCTTTTTCCAGTCATCCTACTACAAGTGAGGCCAATGTTATCTTGCCAATGCTGCCTCTGTCCTTCACATCATTTCCTTCCTTGGTCTTTGCCCATCCCTGCAGCCATCAACACTGGACATTAGCACACCCAAGTCAAACATGTTGTGGGACCAAATGCAATCCTGCAGCCACAGTTCTTGAGACCCAAAGAGCCTGTGCAGATTAAAAAGCACTGTCACATAAAATCCCAATATTCCCATGGCTGCCCTTACAAGAACAGGAGCAGTTGAAAAAAAAAAAAAATATGGAAAAAGCAAGAAAGTCTCATTAGACAAAGAGTCAGGACACATTGCTAATGGAGGTCATGAGTAATGAAGCGCTAGAACGTGTCACTGCCCTCACCACAGCTCACAAGGAGCTGGAGAGAAAAAAGGTGGCTATGAAAAGATAAAAACATAGGTGCCCTCAGAAGCAAGGAAGATTGCTCCTCTCAAAAATCTAAAAACCTTTCTGTAATGCACAGGAGATTGAGACAGGCTGTGCTTTTCAGGTGTATTTTGTTTACTGAAATAATGAAGATAATTCAGAATTGGAAAAACAGACAACTTACATCTAAAAAAATCCTGTGAGAGTGTCCTTTACCTTAAGGCTCAGAGCACTGAGTTATTTGCCTTCTACTATAGAAATACACTTCCACTTAAAAATTTAAATACTTCTTACTGCAATTTTTTAATTCACCAACAGATTTTAATTTTAGGTTGAGCCAGCAGGGAATTACTAAAACTGATAAAGCCAGGCTCAGCTATATAGGCCAAATGCTTTGATGTCTGTGAGGTATACATTACCCTTTCTTCTTTTCTAATCCTCATTATCTCTTTCATTCTCTCTTCCTGTAAAGTACTGAATTACTGATAAAATTGTAAAAGTAAGCAATTCCTTCACGAGCATGAGTGGATTAACCAAAGGAAAATGAGCATGCTTTGAGCACAGGTCCTACTCCTCCCTCTCCTACATTGACACCACGTCGCCCTGCAGGAAGAGAAGCAAGAACATTTCTAGTGTCCTGGCTCTTGGGGCAGTCGAGTAAGTTAAGAGAATAAGAATGTTACATAGTGAGATGAAACAAAGAGATGGGGAGGGAGGAAGTCACGAGAGAAGAGGGAAAAGTCAATGGAGAGAGCTCGTCTGGAACAGCAGGGATAAACTCTGTCCAGCTCACACTCAGGTTTAATTCACCTCACAAATGGCTTCAGACATCTCTGACACTAAGAGCTCTCTAAACAAAAACTTTTATTTGCTTCACTGGGGAAAAAAAAAGAACCATCTGTCCCAAATGAAAATGCCTGCTGCATCTCCCTAAAGACAAAGTTCTCTGTTCATTAGGCCTTAGAAGTTCAACTACATAGTGTAAAGTTTATCAACTGATTCCGCAGTGAAAAAATGCTATTTATTATCTTCTTCAAAGCCACAAGATCAAATCAATCGCAGTCTAAAGATGAAGTGTTAATGAAAAAGCAATAACCTCCTGCTGTTTGACAGCTGTCCTCAATGAATACCGCACTTTGAGGAGCTGTGTATCACCACAGCCGAAACAGTGCTGCTGAGACAGAAGGCTGGGAGAGGAGACTGTATATTCCAAGGCATTTAAAACTACACTGTCAACATCACTTCTGTCATTACAATAGCTCCAGACCACATTTATGAAACATGCTTAAGATGTTGCTTTCAGATGAAAGAACAAGCTTCTTTAAGAAGGTGTCACTCAAAGCACTGATTCTTTCCCTTCCCCTTAGGAAAGGGCAAGGCAAGATGCAAAGGAAATCTACAAGCTCAGAAGAGAACAAAGGCACAGGCACCCCTACAGCACCTTGAGCACCTCAGAAACTGATAACAGCCAGATGTTAGCCTTCAAATACTTGAAGGGAGGACAATCTTGCCCAAAACCCCCAAAATTCTCCCTCCTTAAGAAGGGTTTTTTCCTCCATAGAGGAAAAAAAATTAATTATTTGTTTTATAGAAAGACTACAAAAGTAGCACTGGCATGCTGAAAAAAATGGTAAACTTCAGAGGTATTGGGACTGCTAACTTCCCAAACCAGGCAATGTACGTCCATTTATTGTGAAGAGATAAGGCCAAACCACCATCTGATTTGCCTTCATAGGGAAGATTTTTACACTCCATATGTTGACATTAATTGACTGTAAGGTTGTCTAATGAACCCTGAGACGTGAATATTTCTGAACTAACAGGAAGAAAGTCTTTCACAGAGCTTGGGAATAAAGGATATTCCCAAGGCCAAGATGTAGTAAGATTCAAGGAGTGGGATTTTTTGTAAGGTTAAGGAAAAATATGAGCTGAGCAGTAATGGTTTTAAACAGCTACATAATTTTACACTTCACAGTTTAGGCCAGTCTTTATCAGGCAAGGACATCAAACCTATCAAGACCTTAGAGTTGTCTGTAATTTGCTCTCCCACCTTCTTCCCGCTGAGGCTGCTGCTGCCACACCAGTCAAAAACTCCTCCAGGGGCTAGA
>WUAM01000287.1:19151262-19188487 GCA_024336885.1 Actenoides hombroni
CCCTATTCTCAGCAGGAGGAACTGACTTACTCCAGGAACTGACTGACTTGCTAGAAGCTCTCTCAATTTCTACTGATGCACACAATGCACAAGTGCCCTATCGAGGTGGTCAGGACACCACAGGTTTGTGTGTCCCACTCCACATGCACGCCCCTACCAACAGAGCACGCTGCTGTGATTTGTTTCTGCCGTTGCATCCCCAAAACAAGGTGCAAAAAGGGGAGTTTTGCATAAAGTGGCAATGGTTGCCTCAGCTCCAACATTTTTAGTATCCTTCTACAGCCTTTGGTACATATTATTTAGAGGACTCGGTCCACTCTCCAAATAGATCTGGGTTCCACTTCTCTTGAAAGCTTCAGACAACTGTTGTAGCAGGTCCTGGGAAAAGACAAGCACTTGCTCAACAAAATCTCTGGACAAGTCTTGGTACAAATGTGAATGCAAACTGGGCAGAAACAAGACGGGGAAAAGAGCTTACTGTAGGACATCCTGGTTCAGAGGTGCTCTGTGCACATCTTATTTCCTTCAGCCTGCAACACACAAGTTACTTCTTGAGAAGGCAAACACAGAAATTGCTGTGACTAGATTGCCTAAGAGAAACGATGCCAGAGAAAAAAGGCAGCAGCTCTGGGTATGTAGTCTCACTGGGAACACAGGAACAGTACAAGACATAGGTCATCTATCCACTTTGCCAGCCCACTGTTGCACCCACATCTTGCTCTCTGATCAGCAGATGTACAACTTCCATGGAGAGCAAGGAAGGTGAATAAGCCATCTTTTCCATCAGAAAACACCAGCGTGTCAGACTCAGAATCTTTTACAGGACCATGATGAATTTGAACGGGAATATTTCTCTGGTTTAAGATGTCCAAACAGGGGAGGGAAGGCAGGGATGAGTCATTCCCTAGCAGAGCGTTACAGCTCAGCAGTCAACGTGCTTTTCTAAAGTGTGGTAAACCCAGGTTAAAGCCTCACGATTGCCCCCAGAGGGATGCCTCACCTGTCATATCCCAGTCAATCTCAAAAAGTCAAAATCAGAAAGTCTAAACCCCACCCATCCCAAAAAACTCCCACACATGGAGGCTACCCCTGGTCTTGCAAACCCACAGAAGGCTTGCAGTGAAAAAGTAAAATAGCATTATAGGAAATCCAGCTATCCACTCTGCAAACTCCCACATTTACCTGGTTTTTTTTCTCCAAACAGCAACAGGAAGGTGTGGAGGAACTCTGTCATTACTGAAGGGGACAGATGGCCTGTATGCCAGTGAATACACACCATCAACACCAGAACTGTTTTTCAGCTGAGGTGAATAGGAGTTGAGTGTCAGTACACTGGTACATTCAGAGAAGCTTGCAGAAAATCCTGTTAGCAATGGAACAGGCTCCTAGCTGCTGTGGTCATTATGAAAAGCATTTCTGACCAACATGTTGCTCCACAAGAGAACACTTCTCTTAATTTTAGTGCAACTGCTCTAAAAAGAGCAAGCCTCATTTTTCCCACTGGGGATAAGGTTATCAAAAAGCTACTCAAAAATCAGAACAGCAGCTAATGAAGGCACAACACTGTTTTCTTGTGTGTACATACAAATGATTACCTTCTTGCTGTAATATAACTGTTAACATTCACTGTAAAGCAAGTTAAAAAATAACAGGTCTCAGAGAATCTCAATAAGGATAAATGTGTATTTTTATTCCAAACAGATGTAAATATCCAAGTACTTTACTTAAGACCCTCAAAGATGAAAGAAGCTTTTCCCTCCTGCGAGTACAGCATGTCAGCTGAACCCTCCCTCACAGAAAGGCAATCAAAAGAGACAACAGAATCACAGAATGTTAGGGGTTGGAAGGGACTTCTGAAGATCACTGAGTCCAACCCCCATGCCAGAGCAGGACCAAAACTAGGGCAGATCATGCAGAAATGCATCCAGACAGGTCTTGAATGTCTCCAGAGAAGGTGACTCCACAACCTCTCTAGAGAGTCTATTCCAGTGCTCTACAACTCTTACAGTAAAAGTCCTTCCTGATGTTGAGGTGGAACTTCCTGTACTCGAGTTTGGATCCACTGCCCCTCATCCTATCACAATGCACAAGTGAAAAGAGGTTGTCCCTGCCTTCTTGATGCCCAGCCCTTAAGTATTTACAGACATTAATTAGATTCCCTCTCAGACTTCTCCTCTCCAGCCTAAAAAGTCCAAGGTCTCTCAGCCTTTCCTCGTAAGGTAGGTGTTCCAGACCCTTAAACATTCTCGTAGCCTCCATGGGACTCTCTCAAATAGATTTCTGTCCCTCTTGACCTGGGGAGCCCAGAACAGACACAGGTTGTTCAAGCACCAGGGAATCACCCCACACTAAAAGCTGCCTTGGGAAAGTCCTGAAGGGCTTGGCAGAGTCCCACCAGACTTGCCACTCTGCAAACTCAGATGCAGCAGAGGAAACTGAGGTTGTGGTATGTAGAGGTAACAGAACACCACCACTACTTTTTGGATTTAAATGCTTTCTACATAATTATTTTTGTGCAATCCCTAAGGGATCTGAAAGACAAATGCATTTTACAGATAAGGTATGCAGAGAGCATTTAACTGCCATTGTGAGCACAGCCACCTGACAACAGACAGTTTGCACTACAGCTGGCAGTGACCTTGGATCACCCCTTACTTACACAGACCTCATCTCCCCTCTGGTGTAGGAACAGTGATTTCATGAGCACAAGGGTATTCCACAGATCCCCATCAACCCTGATCCTTGGGACATTTGATCAGCAATGCTCATATTTTTTGTGAAGGTTAAAGATAACCTTCATAAATACAACAGGTAGAAAAGGAGGAAAACATTTAACCGGAGATGTAGTTCTTCTGTGTGAAGAGAAGTTTCTAGCAACTCTCTTTTAGAGTCACAGTGCTTCAGTTTGCTTCTTTGCCACTGTGTGGGAGGCTTTGAAAACGCAGAGCTTACTCATCTTCACGGGACTGATAAGAAGACACCTAGGCAACAAAGCTTAAGGGAAATAAAATCCCCAAACTCAACTATTACATGGACTGCAAAGTTCATGAGAGGTACAGTTTCTAATCTTTTGGTGACTGACTGGCTCTGAGCAGACTCCACTAGCCATCTGGGCCGGTGTGCAGTACATGGTTTTAGTGATCAGTGGGCCTGGATTCACATGTGGGGACTTGGGATAAGCAGATATCTTACAAACTAGCAACCAAAACTGGCACCTGTTAGTGCTTTGCAGGTCTCTCCACTAACAGTGGAAGTCCAGAAAGACCTCTTTGGGAAAGCCCACAGCTACATTAAAAAGGGAGCAGTGGTGGTTTGCACCAACAGCTTTCTCTCTCTCTGAAAATAAAAATTGGACTTCACGCTCCAAAATCACCGATACAACACCTTCCTTGGACCAGAGCTTTTAAAGGTGATTATGATGGTTCTTAAAATATTTGCAGGTGCTTCACTAGAAGTACTGCCTGTGAAGCTATAGGCCATGGGAAAATAAGACTGAGGATACAACTGGGTGTGTTAGACTAGAGAAGAACAGTTATTTAGTTCCCCCACTGCAGGTGCTTATATTCCAGGTGAACAATGTCATTAACTACATCTGCCATCTCAGTATGTCATCTAGCTACACAGCAGTAAAAAAGAATACTATTGACAATTAAGAGGGAAAGACAAAGATTAAAATCAAAATAATTGGTATAAAATGGCATCTAGAAGAAGGAAAAACCCAGAGGAACCATTACTCCAATGACTTTGTTTTGAAAAGAAAACAAGTAAATTGATGCATTTAATGTCCTGATACAAGAGGAAAATATTGCACAAGATTTTTTCCACCCATAAACAAATTCAATATAAGTGAACAAAATCCTACAGACCACACCCTCTTGTGATACTTAAATATACTTGAAAGAATTGGTAAGAGAGGCAATTTGATGATTTGACTCATTTTTTGCTCTTCTTCAGCCTGTCAATTCTTCTGTGCTACACAAAACTCAGATTCAAATTTATGTAATTTTAGAAGTCAAACAGCTGTGTCCCTAGCTGAAGGCTATTCCAGTTAAAGAAGGCTGAAAGTTGAAGATGCAACAGCTATGTGTTTGTTATTCTGGAAAAAGAAGCTCCCACAGAGGGACTGCAGCAGATGAGCTATCAATTAATCCCTCTTTGTAGACAAAGTTCTTACTGTGAAGGTGAGAATTATTGAGTCATGCCTCTCAGGGCTGAAATCCTTACTTTGATTCTGGAATAATTAAGTTTTCCCTTCACAAACACAGAAAGAGAACAAGCAAAACAGAAGTGAGGAAAAAACCAGGTATGCTACCACAAAGCTTTTTTAACATGCACAGTTACAAATTTCTGTGCCATTTTATAACTGTCAAGTCTTAATTAAAATACTACATTTCTCTGACTCATGGTGCTGTAGGAAGCATGTACATTATTCACATGAATATTAATCTTTTCCCAGGTAGGAGGCTGAATTGCTCAGGGGATTCATAACCACATCACATATGGAAACTTCTCGGGTGTCTCTTTTTTTCCCTTTCTTTTCTTTCTTTCAAATTTCAACCAGATCATTAACAATTAAGAGCCATAAGAACCATTTCAGTAGTCTATGCGAGAGGAATCCAGCAGTTTGGATCTGTGAGCTGGAGCTCCATGTGTTTTAATGGAATAATATTGCACATTTAGGAAAAAGAACAACAAAAAGAGTAGGAGGCATCAGTTTGCACGTTAAAGCACCTGCTTTAATTGCCGGAACAAAAGAGAAGGATAGTCCTCTTGAAAGCTTCCAAGTAAGGACAGAAGATGGGAAGATGTTAATAGGGTGATCAGAGGAATGAGACATGACCTTTTCTGACACGACCCACAGAATCACGTGGTTACACAATCATCATAGGTACCTTTAAAATTCTGACAGTCATCCATCTGTATCCATATCACCCACTTCCAAACAAGATCTAGGAATTACCTGATTATGCCCAAGGTGCAGAAAGCAAGTAGCAGAGCTGCTCTTCTAGGTTTGAGCAAAAGTACAGAAAGAAACGAGGAAGCAAATGCATCTGAGAAACCTGTGGTAAGTCTTCCTGATACCTTAGAAGGGAAAGATTAGAAAAGCTAGCGAAACACTATGTAATTCAAGAACTCGAACCAATAAAAGTTCAGCAAATCAGTAGCTAGAGCTCATGAGAAACAGACTTAAAGGATGAGGGAGTTCAGGAAGCTGTTAACAGTTAATGAAACAGCATTAACAGCTTTTAACGTATAACAGCTATTCCAGTCAAGAGAAAGGAAAGAACATTGAATGACAGAGCTGCCCCTCTCTTCAGGGGGCTTGAATCCTCTTCTCAAAGAAGTTTTTAAGGGCAAGTATGATTGCACAGGGAAGAAATAAAAAGGCTGAAGCACAAAATTAAACACCTAGCAATGAACACGTAATATGACAAAAAAACCATGGCTGCTACTCGTAGGAAGACAAAGCTATCCTCAAGTGGCATTAAGAAGGCTGGAATATTTGATGCCTTAATTGTTTCAGATCCTCACTGACAGGGACAACTGCAGTCAGGCATCTGACAGAATTAATATTGTTAAAAAAAAAAAAAGGAAAAAATTTGAGCAAGTTATAAAAAAAACCAAGCTGCAGTAAATGAAAAGAAATTTGAAAGTGAAACAAATAATGTAGTTATTTCTAAGTCAGCTGGCCTTGATAAATCTTCGTCCTCAGGTACTAGGTTTCAACCCCAACAATCACAAAGTGCTAAGTACTTGAAAAACAGACAATGCACCGTAAGATTTGAAAAGGGCAAAGTAAGCATTTATGCTTAAAAAATAGGAAGTGGAAGATTCTGAATAATTATGAAAGCAATAACTTGACTTCTCCCCCCTCCTCCCACCCCTCCTGGGAATTGAAGACTGGAACAAATAATCAAATTATTTGCAAATCTTCTGAAACATAAAAAGGAGAGAAATAACAGTGAGTACGGTTTCATCAAGAGTAGAACTGTGTCCAATGCATTTAAGTTCCTTCTACGACAAGGTAAATTAGTCTTAGGGGTAGGAAAAGAACAGTAGAAGTTTTATATCCTGAGGTCCGGATGAAAACTGCAAGCACACCAGAAAAATATACAGTCAGGGTAGCCAAAGTCAAAGTAGGTATCAAGCAGGGTCTCTCAGGCAGCTCTAGTAGCACACAGCCTCGCAGCTTGGGTATACCACACAACTGTTTTTTGCATACAACTTGAAGGATTTGTAGGCATAACAGATGAAGAAGAGACAGACAGCAATGTGCTTAAGTTGTGGAAAAACACAATTCTGCAAGAACAAGTGCAAAGCCATATTCAGCTGTAATCCAACACAAATATAGGCTAGGGAATATCTGACAAAGCCATTCTTCAGAAAGAACCTCAGCCACGGAAAGGATAAGAGGCTAACTATGCATCAGTGTTAGTCTGCGATAAAAAGGCACCATCACAGTAGGATACTCAGTATCTTGGGATATCAGGATCATGGACTGGAAGAACAAAGTCTTTGTTGCTCTGTAGTGCATATGAGCAGGCTCTCAGCTGGGTTTCTACATTAAGCTGTGGACACTGCACTTCAAGAAAAACAAAGAAAGAAGTTAAAAAAGAAAAAGAAAAAAAAAAGACAGGATGATTAAAGAGTGCCTAAAATAAAACTGACAAGAAAAGCCTAAAAGAAAAAGGGTCATTTAGTGAACATGAGAAGAGCGAGTGCTGCTTTGTCCTCTCTTTACAGCAACCTTCACTAGTCCAGAGAGAAAGGGAATCAGTTCTCTCCTCTACTCCGTGTCCTAATTATGAGAAATGGATTTATATGGCACAAGGGAGATCCAGAGCAGGGGATAGGAAAAGCCTTTGGACAGCAAAGACAACTAAGCTCTGGAACAGACTGCTGGAAAGCTCCATCTCTGACATTTTTTGTTTTAAGGGAATTTTGGATCAATTGTTGTTAGGAGTGGTCAAGGTAAAGCAAGTCATGACATTTTGCTATCATAACAAGACAACTGTTTCTGTAACAGTCATCTCAAAGCATGTCTTCTAATTCAGCAGAAAAACAAAGACTGATGCTGAACCACTTCATGGACCATGTACTCTCTCAGAGAACAAAAAAATAAAAGCCAAGAGAGATATCCAGGGAGAGGCATCACTGAATATCTTGCTGTTTATAGTAGGCTTGTGCCCTGATTTTCCATAAGGCACTGAACTAAACTGCTTTGCTTGCACACTCTAAAAAAAAACGCAAGAGAAGTTCATTTTCTTCTTAAGTACTAACAGTGTTCTTAACTTTCACCTTCTGTGTCAAACTGACAGTTTTGACCCAAATTCCTTCTCAGAAGTAGCACAGTAATTGTTAGATGGAAAAGAATTTACAATCCATATAAGCCGAGGGAAAAACTGTTTCTGCTACAGCACTTCAGATGTCTCCCCAGAAAAAAAAATTAAATTGCTTTCCTAAAAGATTTGCAACAAAACCAGAAGAGAAAGAAATGTCCTGCTACTGATAGAGAGATACTGTAAAATAATTTCTTATAAAAAACAAGAGAACTCTAAAAGAAAGTACTATTTATAAATGAAATATATTAACTCTGCACTTTGGGTAGCAGGCAATAGTTTATTATCCATAGAATATGAACACCATATGTTACCTTTCTGTGGGCATACAGATGGATGAAAGCATAAGACTTAAAAAAAAAAACCACCAACAAAAAAAACACACCACACAACTCCCCCCCCCAACTTTTTAGGTCTTAATTGCTGTTTTCTAAAACAAGAGTGTTTACAGTGCTGAAGAAAATGTCACAACCTTTTCCTTTTGACTTCCCAAATCAAGATTATTTACTTTTAAACCTTACTTTCATGTGATGGAAATACCAAGACTTATTATACACCCACTTTCAATTAGTATATATAAAAATATTTGATATGAAGTTTCCCAAGGAACATTTTCACATGACAAATAATGCAGATAGCTCCTATTAAGCTAACAAGCTATCCTCAAGTTGCCTTGAGAAAAAGTATTCATTTCCAACAGTTTAACATAAACCATTTAGTCCCAGACATATTTACAAATTCAGAGCTAATTTCCCTATTTCTTCATCTTTTCTGATATTCATCTCTAGCTCCACACAAGGATGTTCAAAATGTTTAGTAGAATTAGATAGCTCTAAGACCATCACAACATGCTGCAGTCCTATACAACACATTTGATTAAATTTTTCTCTGCAAAACATCAAAACTATAAGAGGTATTTTACAAGGACGAAGAAATGAAACCTTCAGCCACAGTTCTAAAACACAAGTAGTACAGAGAAGAAGCAAAGCAATTCTACAGCCTACCTCTTGAAGCCGCAGTCGAACTTTGCTAATGGCTCTAATCCAGTGGGCTCTTGCTGGAGGAAATGGTGGTGGCTCCTTGTCACTGTGGTAGCTTAAAGGCAAGAAACAGAAAACCACTACATGAAAAACACCCACCCGTAGCATTAGAGATCCAACATTACATTGTGCAATCACAGCTTCAGCTGTTGAAGCTGAAGTAATCAACAGGCCCTGGTCAACACAGCCCTGCACTTGCTCTGGGAAGTGAGAGACTAAAGTAGAGGTTTCCTTACACACAGGAAACACTTGGAAAATGATGAGATGAAAGATGTAAGCTAGGACACAATCCAGAACATCAAGAAAGCAGCCTGAGATATCTGAACAAGCCAGTTCAGCACACTGGTATCACAACCGCACACACAAGTGAGATGGAGGACTTTCCATCCCCATACTTGTGGCAGACCCCTCCTAACCACTGCCTCTTCCTCCTCACCCGTACTGCCACAAATTTACAGTCCCTCTTCAGAGGAAACACTGGCAAGATGGCTCAGCTGTGTTTTTACTCATTCGTTCCACCTTTCTCACTCCACCCTCTCCAACAGCTTGTCAAGAGAGAATGCACATCTGGCAGCAATGCTCCATCTCCGTGACTCACAGCACATTTTACACTCCCTAACCTCAAGCAAGGCACATCAGGCCTTCGGTTGCATCCCTTCTTTTGCTGTGCTCCTGAGGTGTAAATCACCAAAAGAAACAACTTTGTCCGCAAAGCACCCCATACTATGGACAGTACAAAATAAAAATGTAGCTGAGAACAACAAGCAGCCACGCTACACACCTAGCTCGGGAGCAATGCTAAGGATCAATGCTCAGAGATCAGTTCCATGCATACTCCATGGAGATAGGAAAGTGTTGCCAGAGAGTGGAGAGGAAGGAAGCCAGTGATGCAGGAGTCTCCAAGTTAGATGCTTAAATTAGCCTGAAATAGACTATGTGAATAGCCTTCCCTGTGAACAAATATAGGCCAGCCATTCTGGGACAAGACTCCTGCTGCTCTGTAAGGAGAAGAGGCAAGTGAGTCAGAGTTTAAAAACAGTTTAACACTTTTTCTAGTCTTGTTTTCCTTTTTTTTTTTAATCTTTAGTGTAAGGGTTGCCTACGCATGAACTGCTGTGGTTAATTCTCTCATATAAGCACAGTGACACCAGCTGCACCCTCCAAAGGGAACAGCCAGGCAGACATCTTTCCATGGATCTAACTGAACCAGATCAAAACAATCACTCATACTTAAGAAAGTATAACCACATCCACACTACAGGCTGCAATGACTTGATCTCCTGAAGGAAAGTCACTCCCAAAGTAATGAAATCTGAAATTCCTGTACAACCTGCATAAAACCCAGCACATTACTCCCCCAAACTTCACCGAAATACTTTTGAAGACTGTTTGCAATACTGGTGACAGCTTGGAAAGCCCATGTGCAAGGACAAGAAAAGCTGCCACAGTGAGTCAGAGCAACATGTCTATTCACATTGTAATTCCACAACCTACAACTACATAAACACTGTGGTAACCTACTACACAAGAAAGAAACTAGTGCAGCTCTAACCGTGACTACATGTAGTTCTTGGGTGCCCACACCTAAGTTTGGTCGCACATGAACAATGGAAGTAGCTGTCTTTGGGCCAGACTACATTCATCAAACCAGAAACAGAATACAGCAAATGAGCTTCAAGGCACTAGCAGGCATTCCTCTTCACATACAGAACAAACATGGTTTAAGCTCAAGCAATGTCTCATAAACATCCCACACATAAAGGTGTTTCACAGATCAGCAACATCAAGTTAGTTGTTAGGAAAGGCAGTGAGAACGATGCACAAAATTTGCCCCAGGAAGTGATCTCTCTGAATTAGTTGAAAAGAACTCAGTTTCACTTACCTCACTTGGGCTCCTGCATCAACGTCCTTGGGCTTCTCAAGCTCCAGAGGTAACTTAGCTGCAGAATGGTCTGCACGTTTCCCCTCTGTCTCGCTGACCTTCTCCTCTGCTTTGCCATGAGGTTCCTCTTGCTCCCTGAGCCATGCCTGACCATCCTTCTGGTAGCTGCCTGAACTGTGGTAGGAATGATCTGACTCTCTTTCCTGGTGATCATCTTCTTGCTCAGAGCCATGGGCACTTTCATGGGAATGGTCCAGCTCACTCAGGTGAGAGCTTCCCTGGCTGACATTACAAGAGGAGCCATATCTACTACTGCCAGCAGGACTATGAGAGAATAAGAAAGTCCATCAGAAAAAAACAGTGGCTTGGAGAAACACAAAGCAATCAACACATCTAACAAACTGAGTGGGAGGCTAAATATTACTGAAAAGACATGTTATGAAATCATATTTAACTATGATGCTTCCTGAACGAGATCGAGACTTCTGAACCTCAAAACCTTGGTAGGCAGTAGAAATACTTCATACACGGCCTACCAGTATACAGACCATACATGCCAATGGTCAGTCTTTCATTTCAACTGACTGCTTCTTCATTTTACACCAACTAGAAACTTCCAGTAAAGATATTCTAAAACCAGACAGGAATAAAAATGGAACCATAGCAATTCAGAGTGGAAGTGGTTCTGTCTTCTGCAATTTCACTGCAGCTAAGGTCTTCACCATGACTATTTAAGCTAACCATTCTGAAGACGTACAGTTAGCTCAAAGTTAATTTTATCTTTAGATATATTATAATGATAAAATACATTGCAGTCAAGATAAGGTTGTCAAGACTATCAACTTAAAACCTTTTAGAAAAGCAGAGCAGAAAAGAAAGGAAGTTCAAAGGCAAGCCCCAAGTCTCGCTCCAACAGAGCTTTTTCAAGAACTTAATTTATAGGAAGACACAGTGTCAGAGGGGCATAAGCTCTGTGATTCAAGACACCACTTCCAGGACTGAATTCCTAGAATCCTCACACAAAATACAGTGGATGGAAATTTCTTATGCAGTCAGGAAAACTACAACTAAGCCACAGTAAACACTTCAGTCCGAGAATTAAACAGTACTAATGTTTCTCTCACACACTCAGGGGAATTGGAAGCCAGATAGGAAGTTTGGGGAGTGCAGTGTTGCAACTGTATGATCAGAGGCATAAGTTTCAATTACACCATGCCGAAATAAGTTTAGCAAGTCTCTGCGTTGATTTTTGAGGGTAATTGTAACTTAACACATGCACAGGGCTGAATACTCATGAAATACTTATACTTTCTTTAGTGGCTTTCCTCACTGCATGAAATAACCCTTGCACAGATTTTAGGAAGAGCAAGCATTAGAATACCTTCACTGATATCTCTGAAATTGTTTTATAATCTTCAATAATGTGAAGTGAACCTAATTAGCTCTATAATACACTAGCAGCAAGTTAAATTTCTCTCTAAAATGAAAAGTGTTTACCTAGAATTTTGGAAAGAAAAAAAACCAAACACACACATTAATTCCTTCCAGTACATTTTACCTACTGTTAACTTTTTCTTAGCAAATGCAACCTAATTATCACTAAACAAAAAAGCAAAGCGAATTGTATGCAGCAGAATTAACACACAAAGAATACGGCTTCTGAAAGGGTAATGCAATCAGCACTAATAGCATCTCATTCAGATGGACACAGTATAAGAACATGGACAATCCAATTACACTTACAGAAAAAAAGAAAGGAAAAGGGTGAGAAAAGGGTAGTAAGGGCTTGTACATAACTAGTAACTGCAGTTTGCCACAACCTCTGTGACAGCTGTCAGGAATACTACAAACACTTAACAATAAACAGGGGTTTGGACTGAGCTACAAACATCAGACACCAAGGCCAATATCTACTGCTGCAGTAGTGCATTATAAATGGTCAAAAACGTAAAACCATTTATAATGCCTCATTTGTAACTAGCCTTTTCTCATTCAGTTGTTCCACGCTATTCAGATCTGCAACTTGTGTGCCAGGATGAAGTGTAGCTCCACTAGGAGCAGAATCAAGCTCAGGTTCCTTCAGTTCAGGCTGGTCTGGTGCGTGCTCTTCCGCCTGATCTTTCTGCAGTTCACCTGAAATCATGTTCTGCTGATCTTCTGACTCTTTATCAAACTTCTCTCCCAGCTCTTTGGTGGATGTATCATCAACAGCGCTTGCACCAGATGGTTCTTCAGAAAGTTCATTGTCTACAGTGTCAGGCTGCTTTGAAAACAAGTTTACTTCTATATTTGCATCAGTCAGTTGATCTGAGACTGCAGATTTTGAGTTTTCATCTGAACTGACTGTTCCTAACACCTTGTCATCTGGTTTTGACAAAGCCTGTGGTGGTACATGTGGTTCATTTTTGGCAGTGGTCTCCCTGTTGTCTTTTTGCCAAGGAAAGGAGAAATCTAGCTTTTTCCCAAATACTGCTCCTTGGGCACTCTCTGGCTTACTGACCTTTTCTTCACTACCTCCTTCAAACAGAGTCGAAGAAAGTTTCTTAAAGCTGGACATGAGGCCCTGATCCGCACCTGCTTTATTAAAAGAAGGCGGCTGCTGAGAGAAGAATGACCCAAATGGCTTTCCACTATCTGCAGATGACATAAAGCTGAATTTTGGCAAACTGGGCATGTTTGGTATTTCAAAGACTGGTTTACTGCTGTTTGCACCTGGAAGAACATTATTGGGTTTACCCTGTTTCCTCAAGTCATGTTTGGAAGCAATCCCATCTGTGGGCACCTCATCAACTGTTATAAGCTTCTCCTGTTCAGCAGTTTGCTGTTCTACCTCTCTCATCATCTCTTCATTTGGCTGGAGCAGTTGAGCACTGGGCTCATCAGCTGGAGATGTGGGTTCTCTATCACCACTGCTGATCACATTCTGCTGATCAATGCCAGCATTGGCCCCATCCCCTGTTACAGTCGGCTCTGATTCAAGTGCAGCACTCTCGTCCAATTGGAATAGGTTTGTGTCTGCACCATTAGTTGGGGTTTTCATTCCCAGCTCAAGCCCATCTGAAGCGCCAACCTGAAGGGTGTCAATGGCTGTCTTGTCTGTTGGAGCAGCATGGTCCTCTGTTACATGTGAAGACCACAAATCTACTTGGCATGTATTTACATCAGTCTGTTCGGTGGCCTCCGCCTGCACTGTATCAACAGCACTACTGAAATCAGACTGGCATGGCTCAGTATCTTCCATCTCAGAGGGTGGTGCATCAGTATGTGACTGCAGAACCTCAAGGGCTTGATTTTCACTGGAGACTGCTGTTTCTGGAGTAATCCTCAAAGGTTCCTCTTTACAGGTTTCCGAGTTCCTATGTTCCTCAGTTTCTGTTTTCATAGGAGACTCTTCTGTGGAGTTCTCTTCTGCTGAAACAGGTAATAGATCCTCCTTCAGAGAGCTTGTGACATGTCTTTTAGACTCTCTCACTGCAGCTGTATTTTCTGTCTCCTTAGAGTCTTTTGCTGGAATAGATCCAGTGACATCTTTCACACTACTGCTTTGAGGTTTAGGGGTGGATTTTGGAGGCATCTCTTTTGGACATTCTTTTGGACCTTTGAAGATGCCAAAGAGATCATTTGTGAAAGCTGGTGCTGGGCCACTTGGGAGGGATGAGAAACCAAAGAAAGAGGAGCTTTTCTTCTGTGCAGTAGGAGGTGCAGTAGCTTGAGGTTGGGAAAAGAAACCAGATAATGTTTTAGGTGGTTTCATTTTTGTCATGAAATTTGAAAACATTTCCACAGAAGAATCCAGTACCGATTTATCACTCTCAGATTCCTTAGGTTTGTTTTGCAGATCAGATGCCTCTGGCATTTTAGAAGCCTCTGGCATTTTAGGAAAGTGTGGCTCTTGTGCCTGTTGGAACCTGTGGCCAGGAGTTTGTTCAGGTAATCTGTGTTCTAGCAACTCATGCTGTACACAGACTTCTTCAGAGACTGCTTCATTTTTTATGTCACTTGTAATATTTAAGTCTTTTAGACTCTGGGAATCCTTTTTATCATCTAAGGCCATGCTATAATCTTTCTCTTCAGAAGCTTGCTCTTTTGAAGAATAAGGCTCTTCTTTATCAATAGGAAATGCACCACTGTCCACTTTACCTGTGCTACCCAAAGCATCTTCTTCTGCCTCTACAGAAATTGCCTGCTGGCCCTGAGAACTCTCCTGCTCACTGGGAGTCTGAAGGCAAGGACCAGAGGGAGCCAAATTGGTTACTGCAGCATCGTCAGTCTGTGGAAGCTTCTCTAGGTCTCTCTCTGCAGCTGCCTCAGCAAAGCTTTCTACATTTTCCACTGCCAGCATTTCCGGTTCATTTTCTGGGATCCTGAGGTTATTGGGCATTTGTTTGCCAGTCACTGCTGCAATAATATCATCCACTTCTTTTTTATTGTCTGCATCTTGTTCCCTGGCAGAACTGCTAATTTTGATACCAGAATCAGTGGAAATATTTTGCTTCACATACGGCTTAGAGTTCACTGGTTTAGCTGGTTTTGCGTTGTCCTCCTGTCCTGGAGCAGTTTGTAGCTTTTCATCCAAAAAGGATGTCAAATTGAAGAAACTGAAGCTAGTACTTCTTTGAGGTACACTCTTCTCAGGAGTTGGACTGCTGGAGAAGAAGGAGGGCAGATGAAACAGCCCCTCCGTTTCTTGCTGCTTGCCACTAGCAGGAGCAGCAGCTGGTGCTGCTGGCTTTGGTTCATCTGATCCAGTGAAGAAGGAGAATATGCTCCTACTGGCTGGCTGCGCTGGCTGTGATTTTGCAGCAGTGACACCAGAAAAGCTGAATGGCAAACCAAAACCTGACTCCTTAGGTGTCTGATCGGGCTTTGGCTTTGCCTGGTTAACTGTGCCTCCTAAACGACTTCCTCCTTGTTGCTTTGGTGTAACTGTGGGTATGCTGCTTTGCGGCACAGCTGCCTGACTTGCTTGGCTTACTTTGGGACCTAGACCCACTGGTTTCTGTGAAGCATTTCCAGGGGGCACTTTTGTACTCTCGGGAAACCCCTCCTCAGCCTTTCTGTTTCGTTGTTCCATTTGCACACCAGGGCTGGGAGAGATCTGCGTGTCCATGCCCTCTGTCCTCACCCCTCCACTAGTGGTGGAGGACAGACATGGCATACTAGCACTCTGAAGACCTCCAGACTTCTCAGTTTGTTGTCTGGACTCGGCCACAGTTCTGCTACTGGGTTTTGGCAGAGTCACAGTACTTGGAGTTGGCTGAGAAGAGACAGCCTCCACTTTGAAGAGATCTCCAAGGGATCCAAATAATGATGAGATGCTGGAGGTTTCTTTCTGTTCTGGCTGTATCACTTTTTCTGGTTTAACACTTTGACTTTTTTGCAAGTCTGGTGACGGTTGCGGCATTTTGCTCACTTGTGTCTTAAAGAAATCAAAAAATCCTGAAGCTTGGGGTTTGTTGGCAGTTGAGCTTGCAGGAGAATCTTCTCCAAGACTGAACAATTTCAGAGCACTTTTAAATAACGTCTCCTCAGGCTCAGTGGCTGGGCAGCTCTGATTTTGCTGTGACTGACTAGGTTCATTAGTACTTGCATGCCCTTCAGGATGCCTGGAAGTTGGTGTTGCTTTAACAGGTCTCTCTTCTCGTATGAGCCTGCTGTCCGGAGAGGTTTGGCTCAGCTGAGAGGGTGATTTTGTCAATCCTGGTTTTTTAACACAGACATTTTCATTCTGATTTAATTCTGGCATTTCATTTCTAGCAGCCTCCAAATTAAGTTCTGATGAAGCATTTCTTCTTGGCTCTGATGTAACAGGAAACTTCTGCCCCGCTTGTGCCCCATCAAATTTTCTGTTTGGTGCAAGTGATAAAACATCAGCTTTACTTCCAGATGATTTTGACTGTGTGTCTGTTCTCTTCAAGGCAGAATCTTCTGATGCCTCAGTGTCAGGACCTGAAGACTTCCCGATCAGTCCACCCAAAGCAGAAAATAAAGAGCTAACTTTGTTAACTGGTGTTTTCTTATCTTCTTCAGTCTTATTTGCTTCTGTTACTTTTTCAGATGATGCTACAGTTTCTTCACCTTTAGGAGAAGATTGAAACAGATGGAACCCAAAGAATCCTGATGACCCACTCCCAGCAGTTGTCACAGGAACAACCTTATCCAGTTTCTTGGTGTGGATTTCCTTACTCAGTGAGTTACTGAAAGCCACTCTGGAATGTGTTCTAAGATCAAGGGTTGGAGGAGACTCCTCTGAATAATTCAGCGTTTCCTTCTCAGGTCTAAAATCTACTTTGAGTTTTTGAAGTTTATAACCGGAGAAGTCTAACGGTTGCTCCCTCTGATAATAAATAGACTCTTCGAACATTTGTGAAAAAGTCTCCAGATTCATGTTCATCAGCTGATCACTCCTCTGCAAAGCTACTGACAAATCCAGAGGCTTATTTGTTATATAATCATCTAAAGGTTCTTCTTCAGCAAACCAAAACAGCTCATCTTCACTGCCAAGAGGGACTTTAAAGCCACAAACAGCAACCGTGTTGTCTTCTAGCACAGTTCTTGGAATGGAATCCATCTGAAAGTTATAATCCCAGCAGTCCGAATAGGAGTGCGTTTCGGGAGCACACACGTAGACATACTGTCCGGTGGGATCAGTGAGCAGCGAATACACATACTGGTTATCGCTGTACATGTAGTAGCCACAGTCACCATCTTCTGATGGCCACCATATACCTTGCTCAAGCATCATTAGCCACTCCTGATACTCCTGGCTATAGGATGAGTACATAAAGCTCTCATCCATACTTAAAGTGTCTTGGTCAATCAGAGTCCACATAGTTCCATCACAACCAGAGGAGTAGCTTAAATCCATGGGCAACTCTTCGAACGAGTAACTGCTGTCTTTTTCAAATGGTGGAAAGTTACTATAGCTTTCACTGAGGGAGTTAGCAGTCCATGCATCATTTTCTTCTGAACAAACGTCTTGAAACATTAACTGGTCAAATGACTCATAGGACATCACACTTAAATCTAAACTCTGACCATCAAAATTGGCATTAGTCTGCCAATCCATCACATTGGCATTGCCATCCTTTTTACAGAGATTCACTACCATATCATTTTCAGGCCAGTCCGAGAACTGAGGGGGCAGAACAGAGTTCTGGTTTAACACATAGTAAACTGGTACTGCTATTTCACGAGTGTTAACCAGTTCCCCCACTTCATATTCCCATTCAAAGCTAGAGTGACTTCTTGTTTCCTGATAAGCTGCGTGCTGCTCCCTAACATTATAGCTTTTACTAGTCAAATTGAGAAATTCATTTGATCCTTTGTTTAAAAGACTTGGAAGAGGTCTAGATTCTGCATCCTGAGAAGGGAGATGACTACTATTTACAGGCTTTCCAGACAAGTCCTCTACCTTGTCCTGAGGATTTAGAGCATCATGGAACACAGGAAATCTGCAGTGCGGAACAGGGGGCTCAACTGTTTGATTAACTCTTCCACTGGACACGTTATCAGTAGTTTTGGAAGTTTCCATCATTTTCACATTATCCAGTTTCTCCTTTGGTTTGGGCAGGAGATTTTTTAAGAAGCTGGAAGCTTCCTGCTTTTCTCCAGTGCTGCTTTGAGTATCAGAAGCCATTCCTGAGTTGCTGGGTTTTGTCTGCACACTAGAATCCTCACCTCGATCGAAAAGCTTCATGAAGCCTAAAGGGTTTGCTTTCACCTTCTCTTGCTTACATTCAGACAAGTTTTCACTTGAAGCAAATTTAAATAAGCCAGAAAATAATCCAGGAGCTGTGCTTTTCTGGCCATCACTTTCACTTTTAGCAGCCAAATCTTGATTATTGGCTATGTTTTCATTGGAAGAGATGTGAAGAAACCCAGAAAGAAAACCTGCTGTGTGCTTCTTCTGTGTATCATCTGTGCTTACAGCTTCCGGCCCTCTGGCTGAAGAGGTGGATTCAACTGAACCATCCTTTAAGTCTGGTGCATTTAGTCCTTCTCTCATCAATTCTCCTTTTACATTTCTAGGTTCTCCTTGAGTACTATTAGTTCTCTGCTGCTCTCCTGAAGCCTTAGAAGTAGAAGAGGCACTCTCCTGGTGTTTTTTTCTATGTACTTGGGCACTAGATAGGTTTTCTTTATTCCTATCTTTTGTTTGTACAAGTTCCTCCTTATGGTCTGATAAGTTCGGAGCAGAGCTATATTTTAATGAAACAGCATGTTCTGAATTACAGTTTCTGTCTTCAAGCAAAGAGATGCCACTAGAACTCCGATGACTACTTTGGTCCCGTGAAGGTACCAGATTTTCTGCAGAAGAAAATCTAAATAATGAAGGAATAAAGCCTCCTTTCTCCTTTGTAGGTTCCTGCTTTTCTGAAAAACCCAGCCCACTGAAAAAAGGAAGCTTCCCAGCAAAAGGAAAGGAGTGTCCTTCATTGGATGAGCTATTTTGTCTTATATCGTCCTCAGAGTTACGGCCTTTAAAATGCCCAGATGTACCTTCCTTCTGCCCTTGTTCAGCAGGAGGAAGCAACAATTGACTGAAAGACTTTTTGAGTGGACTGAAAAAACTTTCAGATGCTGTACCCTGATCTTGAGGCTGTGAATTAAGTTCCACATTACCTCTGTTTTGTTTGTTTCCCAGTGCATGATCTGTAGTATGCTGAGCCCCTAAGAAATTTTCAGGAGGTTGCTCCCTGGCAATAGGCACAGTCTCTTTCACGGTGGCATCTGGCTGATTTGTACCATGATGCAAATCTGACTGCTTCTCTGGCACATCCTGATGCTTGGGAGCCAAGAGACCATCAAAACTGGCTTTTAGACTGAAGGAACTGACTGAGTTTGTGAGCCTACCAAAGACGGAAGACACAGAAATGCTATTTGCATTTACCTCTGCCTTGCTTCTAGTCTCATTTGTCTGTACCTCTGGAATAATGTTGCTGGTCCTGGCTGCTGCCTGTCCTGATGGTCTCTCGCTTATATTTGCCTCATCAACCTTCACAGCATGGCTGTCCTCCTTAGTGTGCTCCTCTTTTATGACTTCTTGCTTTGGCACTTCCTTCTCAGAGAATATCTTTAAGGGATTAAGCATGCCAAGAACAGAATTCACAACCGAATGCTGGTTCTGCTGGCTGCTGGTGGTAGTTCCTTGTGATTGCTGGGGCTGATGCAGTGTGGGAGCTTTACTGTCCGTCTCGGTGGTTTCTGGCTTGTCAGAGTTTGCATTCTGGGCTTTTTTATCACTACTCACCTGGGAGGGCAGCAAAGACTGAATGGAGAACTTGGTATCCACTTTATTATCTGATGTCACTTCAGAAGATGAACTCTCACTTTTGGACTTATTAGAAAATATATTAGAGATTCCGCTTTCTGATGAGTTTCTGGTTTCTGTCTTCTCTGAAGTAGCAGAAACAAGCTTTTCAACAGAGGCTGTGAGCTGCTTTGTGCTTGACCCCACCTTTTCAGTGAAAGAGCTGAACAGGGAATTCATTGTATTCTTCACACCTGACAAGTCTGGGAGAGATTCAGATTTGCCCTTGGTACTCTCCTCTGCAGAAGGATGCTTGGTCTGTTCAGAGTTCCTCCCTTCCTCTGAGTTATCAGCATTATCCTGCTTCAGTGAGGTGTTCTCAATGTTTTTTCTGGACTCTGGCAATGTACCAAATTTGTTGATTTCTTCCTCCTTTTCAGCCAAATATTCTGAAACTGATTCTACAAGACACTGCAGTTCATCCATCGTGTCTATGTACTCCTCCGTGGGTTCTTCAACAGGAGAGAGTGTTAAGTCTTGCATAGGATGACCATGGTTGCTCCCTTTAGTCTTGAGGTTTTTATCACAGTTAGCCTTTAACTGGGACCCCAGATTTGTAGGGTAATTAACAGTGAAGTTTTTCAAATGGCCGATGTCAGAATCACACCACGCTTGTGACAGTGTAGCCAGTTCCTCCATTTCCTCATCTGAAACAGGTGAGTACTGAAACTCATCAGAAGCACTGCTGTCAAATTCCTCAAGGATATCCACAGGCACAAAGACGTTATCTGGCATCCCAATGAGGTTCACACCTCCGCTGTTACCGAGGTGCAGCGAGCCCTCACGGTTCACTCCCTGCTTGCTGGGCAACTTGCCACTTTTAACCATTAAGCCATTTTTGTATGGGCGCAGGATGGGATAAGTAGGTAACTGTTCCTTACTTTCAGAGTTGGTGTATTTTCCAGTTCTATCATATACTGGGAAATCATCATTAGGTTCAGAACTAGGTGTCACACCATTGAAATAAACCATTTTCTCCCCAGGAAACTGCTGACCTTGATTACTTTGCAGGGTTATTTGTTTACTCTCTTCAAAACTGTATCTCAGCTTCTTTTTCCTTCTCCTATCTATTGTATCATATTCCTGAGGGTACCTAGGGACATCTACAGACCCTGATTCCAGACACACATTTTCGCAGCACCTTGATCTTTCACAGTGATTGTAATTTTCTCTTTTTGAGGGAGTTTTCGTCTTTTTTGTGTTTCTTTCCTGCCAACTTCTATTTTTATGACTCTTTTCTAAGAATTCCTCTATTAGAAGTTTCCCTAGCTCTTCATAGTTACTCTCCTGTTCTTCTTCTCCATCTTCAGAGTAAAATGGAATGATCCTGACTCTTTCATTTCTAGCTAGAGATTCTCGTCTAAGATAAGAAATAAAGGGTGTAGGAGAGAAAGGAAGAGAGGCAGCAAAAAGAAGAAAAAAAAAAAAAGAAGAAAGGGGAAAAAATAACAGTTTTTAAAAAGCTCTAGAAAGGACAGAAAAAACAGTAATGGAAAAAAACATGCATTAAATAAAGGAAAATTAAAATCAGAAACACAGACATAAGAAAACTGAAAACCTGCCAATCTACCACCATTACATTTCAAATAGTCAAAAAAAAAAAAAAAGCAGCATGGGTTATGATATCCCACTGGTTACAGCTAAACAAAATTCAGAAATGCCTGTTTGAAGGAGAACAGCTTTTTGTGGTCAAGCAAGGGCAGGCAGCCTTGGCTGTACCAGTACTCTGCTGTAACTTTCTTAAGCATGCTGAAAAAAAGTCACTTATGACAGTAACAGGACTACTCTGAGATACAGTGCCCACACACACCGTTCCACTGCGCTACGCACGCATTTCGGTCACTCGAGGCTTCAGACTTTTGTTTTAGCAGCATTCATAAAGCACAGAGGCATTTTCTTTCTCCCAGGGGTGGCTGGAGTGGAGCAGGAACTGCATGCAAAGGCTCAGGAGTCATCTGGCTCCAGTGGGGACAGGGAGCAAAAGACAAACCGTGCACGCAAGGAGCAGGAGGATTTCCAGCTACTCCACCACTCCTCTTTGCTGGGAAGGTTCTCACTGCAGCTAATACCCTCAGGGGGCTCCTACCAACACAAAATTAAGATCCTCAGAGCTGTTACAGGATCAGAAGGCCAAACAAAACATTGGTAATGGATATTAGCCCATTGTAAGCCTCAGATCCTTTTCAGTATCTGTACTCCCATTGATACTGAACCTAAATAAGTCCTGCAGTCAAACAATCTGAAGCTTCCTAGAAACCCAAGTAAACGACCCTGGGGATTTTGGGATTAATTCCCAGCCCTTGATCAGAAGGATTATCTCAATTGTTCAACAACCCAAAGGCTCGTAGCAACAAAGCTTCCTCTTTATCTAAGTCTCACAAGAAGAGCTCCTGCCAGCCTACATTACTTAGAAAGTGGAAGTAAGAAATCTAAATGCTTCTCTGAAAGAAGCGCTACCGCTTTGTCTCGCATCATTCATTGCTGAGAACTAAGGAGCACGAGGGCACACATGCTGTGACTCTGCAAGAGCAGGGCAAGAGAAGGCAAAGCTCCAAGGGCACATGGGTGTCGTAGGGACACCGCTAACACAAGAGCCTTCATCCTGAGAGCTGCCTGGGGCACCCCACTACAGGACACTGATGGGGTAGCCCTGAATGAGAAATAGGTCATTGCATTTTCACTACTGCTCGTTTAGTGCTCCATTTCCACCACTATTCGCTAACTGGAGAGATACTCATTACTTTAAATGACCCTGTTCAACACAGTTTAGAACATTTCCTACACTTCTTGCTTGCAATTTTAAGCTAGTAATTGAAATAATTTTCTTTAAAAAGCTAATAAAATTTAAAAGACTCCCAGGTCCACAATAGTTACTGGATCAAGCCTTCCAAATCTCAGCTGAAAGCAATGGGGGCTGCATGAATGCCTGAAGAGCCATTAGCTGCAAAAGCTGAACCAACAATTGACTAATTTAGGCATAAAAAGAAATTACTTTTCTTTCTAATTGAGCTCCTCCCCTCTGTGCTTCTGCTATTCTACAAAGCATTCCTTTTACTAGAAATAAAGCAATGACAAGAAGTCCCAACACCTGAGAGGAGAAACAGCTGGCAACATCAGCCTAGCATTAAGCTACCACGGATCTGAAACAGAGCCAAGGCAAAGAGCAACTATCAGCTGAAATGTATCCTAAGACCCCTTCACAGCAGCATCAGCAAGGAGACAGGCACACAGGCTGCAAAGAGGTCAACCCACCCAGTCAGATCTAGAGAGTGCCTGCTCTCTAGCGAGCACTGGCAGCTTGTCATTTGACTGGACTCAGATGTGGACTTTGTGTCAGTTCTGCCACTCACAGTGGAGTCTATGCTATCCTATCACCATGGAAGTAAATAGAGCAAGAGCAGGGAGACACGGAGGAGACGTGGTTACACAAAATGAACACCGCAAAGAAAAGTTAGTGCTTAGACAAAATTAAATCTGAGAGGAAGATGTCTGATCTGCTGAAGCCAAACTGGCTGTTGGCAGCAAAACATACTCCAAGGACAAGTAAGAATAATGCTTATCCTTAGGAGAAGTGGGAATAAAATACATGTACTTCTACTAAAGGAACACAATTGCATGTAACAGCTGGTATAGGAGATGAGAGTTTTTCCAGCCAAACTCAAATTTTGCAAGAGAACAAAAAAACCCCAGGTGTTAGTACAGCCAATTTCAATTGAAGAATTTTGTCATAAACACCTATTTGCCCAACTCAAGACAGGCTCTAGCAGAACCTCGTCTGGTTGCTCTGGGTCTGCCCAGGACAGTCTCCTAACAACTGTAATTTCCTCAGCAATCACCCAGTGCAGTCTGCCAGGAACACTGGTTTCATCAGGTGGCTGCCTGCTCCACGGCACTTAGAGCTGCTAGGAGCAGAAGTCGGACACAATTTGGTTTTGCAATACTCAGCTACAACTGTGTTTTGAAAATATTTAAGATCTACCCACGTGCTTCTTTTCAGCCAGCTCTCATTAGAAATACATTTCTGGAAAGAAAGAGAATCCCACGTAGCTTCTTTGGAAAGTTTATTTGCATTTTCTAAGTTTTAAGATTAAATACGTAGCAGAAAATCTTGCGGGGCATGTTGAAAATGCACATGGGAACAGGAATGCTCAAAAAGAATGGAATACAATCTAGGACTTGGACTTCCTGGAGCAAAAGTAATTTTAGACCAGAGCAGACTACAAGGCTTATAGTTTTTAAGTAAACTTAATCCATCCAGATGGTTTCATATCAATACCTTCAGGAAATCAGAAAAAAATTATATATACCATCTTGGTATTCTTTAACAATTCAAACTATTAAGTGCTTCTTTAGAAGTTCTTACAAACGCATTTATCCATCAGATACCATTAAAAAGGACACATATTCCCTGCCTCCAAGCTAAGTGAGACATGGAAGATTACTTGTATTGTCAACACCACTCCAAGAAGTCACATAACTGCAAATACACACAGCCACCACCGGCTTCCCCAGGCTGGGTGCCCAACACCACTGTTCAGCTTGGCTCTTCCATAAAGCAAAAGCTTCAGCTCACCTCCCCAGACTCTTAAGAGAGATCTTCAGCAATTTTACCACTGCAAAGCAGCAGTACAGAACAGCATGGGAAAGGGAATAACTTGCTTATATAAGATATTTAATATACTAGAAAAAGAGCACTAAGAATGACATGTCACACTGCGGTAAATGCATTTTGTGGGCACATTTGCCTCTGCTGCTTGAAATCTCAGTAACAGTAACAACATTAAATGTTACTATTAAACTTGAACTTTTACCATTAAAGATCATAAAGCAAAAAGAGTAAAATTTAGCCTCAGTCATACACCCATGAGGACAACTGAATTCAGGTTCAGGCTTCAGGAAAAAAAGAACATTCTTACCAAGGGAGACAAGGTAGGAAAAAAATCAGTTCTAATATATATAAACCCTGCATCTCTAATTGTGACAGTGTTTAAGCAACTGCCTCTTCCTTCCACACCAAAGGCAGAAGCTGCAGTATAGCTTGTTCCACACACCCACTCTTACCAAGCTGATCAGCACTGTCCAAGTTCTCCTGCTTTCCCTTTACCCTTAACTTGTCCTTTATTTGGAACAGCAGTTGTGTGAAGTTCCTACTGTTCCCAGCACAGCCAGCTCCAGTTCACAGCCATTGATCTTGGTCAGTTAATGCTGCAATGCTTACTCTTTAAAGATGATAAAAGCAGTTTTGAAACTACAGATTTGTGGTCAAAAAGCTAATTCAAAGCAAGTAAACTATCTACACATATAGCTCAAAGAAAATCAAAAGAGAAAACACACTATTAAACAGTGCTACCTGGTAACAGGAAAAAAAACTCCACCTAATTGGTTACAGACTTTTTCCTGAATACACTGATTTGGCAGACTAATAGAAGAACAGGAGTTTATCCAGAACAGAAACTAAATCTGCCCCAAAAGAGAAACTCCTAATTGAATAACTCTGCTGAACCATGTTTCAGTGGCTTGGGAGGCACACCCATGCAATGGTACCAGAACAACCCCTTACCCAGTGCCCTGGCACCTAAACATGTAAAGCCTTCCTGTCAGAAGCCTTCTGGAGCACCCTGAGCCGCCCTCCCCTGCTGGCACGGCATCTTCAAGGTCTGCTATATGGGAAAAACCAACGGGGAAAAGAAGAGCCACCCAGAAGACAGCACCCACCTGACGGTCATGTGCTCCCGATAATCCAGATCGTAGTTCTGCAGGGAGTCGGCGCAGGAGTCCCGCGAGACCCCTTGCTGCTGCAGGCGCGACGGCACCGCGAACTGGTGCACGGAGGCGTTGGGCTGCGCGGTCGTGTGGTACGGCGGGGGAATGCTGTTACTGGTCTCGCTGCGGTAGTCGCTGTCCCGATCGTCCACGGTACTGTCAGCGTCTTCGAAGGCTAAGGAACAAAAGTAGTTAAGGGCACGGCTCCCTCAGGTTGCCTTGGTGGGACAGGGAAGTCCGTGTAGTTTTTAAAGAATGACAAAAAAAAAAAACCAAAAACAACCAAAAAACACCGTTTCTGCTACAGATTTATCTCCCATCTGGAAGCTGGTTATAACCTCCAGTTCTCTCAAGTATGTAGGTTCCGAGGAATTCCGGTGATGGCCTCCATACTCTCCTTCCCCACCTCCTACCACAGGAATTTATTTCTCTGTAGCCATCCATAATAAGCAGATTAAGACACTTTTGTTTAAAACATTAAAAAAATAAAACCTACCCCAACACCCAAAATTCCAGATTCTTTGTTGCTGCCAAAAATGAACATTCAGATGTTGGGGTTAAAAAAAGAGCCCCAAACATTTCCTCATGGAAAGGAGCTCTTTCCTGGAAACTTTTGTTCCTTTAAGCTGTAATACTACCTCTTCTTAGCACCCTTAACCAGTGCCCTAGAGATCTATATTATTTTTTTTTAGTGCCTTTTTTTTTTTATCTTGGAAAAGTATTAGTTTAAGAGAAACTAACGAGAGGCACTCGGTAGGAAAATAAGAACTCAGAGAGCAGCTCTGCTTATAAACAATTATACTGCTTCTTATAGGGGAAAACTGCTACATTGAACACACACAGGTACATTAGCTTAAATTTAGCTGTCAACACTAACGATAACCTTCACAAAGCAAAAAGCTCCTTTCCAGGGAGTCCCTCTCCATGCAGAAACACCTCTGCTTGGTAACCCTTCAGAAAAAAAAAGGAGAAAGTAGAGTTATAGTGAGGAAAAGCATCAAAAATACAGTATCGGTGTACAGCTGTTTCTGGCTGTGCATGATGCAAGGTTATCTTTGCAAGCTTGAAGTGAAATACACCATTAAGGCAGCGCAGTGCACCATTAACATGCTTGAAGTAAAGGAAAATGAGGATCAGCCATTATTCACTCCCCCTGGTGCTAAAAGCCTGTCTGAAAAGGACAATCAAATTAAAGCCCCCTTTGGTAAGTTATTCAATGGTATGTGTCCTACACAGCCATTCACCATGAGGCTGAACAATAAAATGAAAATGCTGTTTTCATGCCAGATCATTAAAACCCCCTGAATTTAATTGCTGAAATTCTGAGAAGATGGAATACTGCATCAGGGAACACCTTTTCCTTCCACTGGCACTTCCCACACCTCCAATTCAATTCCCATTCTTTTTAATCCAAGGTAAAATTTGCCCTTAGTAACCTTTGTTACTTCCTTCTGATCTGAGTGAGATTTTTACCAGCACCCTGAAGTGGATGGAGGAATAGAAAACAACTCTAGCAGAAAACATCTCTGCAAAATACAAACCACTTGAAAAAGCTCTGCTGTACTCTCTTAAGTACAATCAATTCAATTTGATTGTCCATACTGAAAATGGAGATAAGCCTCCTGGTTTTTAGTAGTTTAAATGCTGCGGAGTTCTTGTCAGTCTCTAGTCAATTGAATAGAAATGAGTACCAATCATATCCTGCTTTATTCAGCTTTCTTAAAAGCACAACGTCCATCAATTTTATTACAGTTCAGTGCTTAGGAGAAACACTCAAGAAGTGCTATGCAAAAATGATTCAATACGCCAAAGTGCCAAACCCCTCTCTGAGAAGCACCAAACTTTCAGACTGTGAGGCAAGGGCTGATCTATTTGTAGATCACAAGACACATACCACCCTCAGAAGAGTAACAAGCTGCTACTTAGCTGAGCAATGTCACTGCTGAACACTTGAGCCATTACTGTCTAATGCACAATAATTACCTCTGTTGGGACAGAAAAACTGTTTCAAAGAGCATTCTATTGCCTCACGTCGCTGCTGGACTACTTGCTTCTTCCCCTCAGGTGTAACTTGCATTTAAGGTAAAACCTAAGTAACTCTGATAGGATGCAACTTCCTCCCAGCTGTGGCTGCATAAACATTAGTAGCACTTGTAGGGGATTCAGGCAGCCCAACTGAGACACAGGTTCAGGGTCTCGTAAAAAAGACACCAGACAAACAGCTTTAGGGAGAAACTATCTTGACACAACAGTACAGTAACAAATACAAGTCACAGCACAACTATCTAGGTCAGAAAAATTGTGAATCCAGTAACTCACCAATACTGGGACAGACTTAATATCAGAGCACGTGAAGACTTACACAGCTATGGTTATCAGGAAGCAGGACACAGCTTCTCCCAAGTTGGCAACTCTGCCCAGCCAACAGGCCCAGGGGTTTCTGGATTCCCCGATCAGGCTGTTGGAGAAGCACTACCTGGATTTGTTAACCAGTCATCACATCTCACCTCTTCACCATCAAACTAAGATTTCCCATGTGAATCACAGTATCTCTAACATCTAAATATAGCTGATTAGCTTAAGTGTTAATCAAACATTTACAGCATGTATGTTTATAAAAAGTGGCACCAGAATTTCTCCCAGGTTTTTACTGGTGTTTAGGATGAGGAAGTTTCTTACAGGTCATGACACAAAATGCCTCCCCAGTGACATATTTAAAGGACATCGGGCTCCAGCTACCACAAACATTGATGAGGCAGGAACACGTTTCTTCTCTGATGTGTGCACCATGCGCCTACAGCATCCATAGATGTTAATACCAGGAAGAAATTCTCAACTGACTCATAAATAAGGGCCAACTGCAGAAACTCTTATTCATGATGACTTTCACCTACTCTATGAGCAATCTCACTTTATTTAATGGAAGCGTTCACAAACGAAGACACTGCTCAGCCTGATTACTAAAGCACCAAAACCTGGCCCATATGTGGCTTGTACCACGCATTACCTATGCAAAAAAGTTTACTGTGAAATGCTTGCATATGGTGATGATCCCATTCATTAACATACTTGACACTTAAAATTTATTTAAGAGACTGACAAGAACTTGCAGAAGCAGCTTTGGGAATGCAGCATCCCTTCAAAAAGACGGATCATGTATTACAGCCATCTTTCAGCAAAATATCCCTCACAACACACATGATGTGATAAATTCAAGCACTATCTTCTTTAAACAGATGATTCAGTCTTCCATAAGGAAAGTTGTGGCTTAGCCTCAGTACTCCGAAGATCAATTAACAAGATGATAAATAGCAATAAACATAAAAAGTCAGTAATTGTTTTATCCCCACTTGACAAATTCCACATATAACATGAGTTGTCAAAGGATGAAGGCTGCTCTGTTCTCACTGGACCCACTGTGTAGAGTGGGGGGTAAGGCTGAAGGGACAGGGCAGAAGCATGCTGTTCAAGTTTAATAACTGAATATTCATGCATATAGGCAGCATAAGAAGAAAACCCACTGGACAGTCACATGACACAGTAGGATTTTACAAAGAGAGAGGGGGAAAAAAAAAAATAAAAATCAAGAAAGGAGATAGCTTCTCTGAAACAAACTGCCTCCTGGGAACACTGTTATGCCTCCCCACTCCTGCCTCCAGGATTTATTATGCCACTGCTGCAGGGCAGAGCACATACAGCTTTTAATATACTGACTTCAAGACCACTTTGTACAGCCCTGTCATGCCAGCTCCACTAGTCACATTTAACCTCTGGCAACTCTTCTTACATCAAGCTTCAGGACAGGAAAGAAAGCCAACAGCAAAATTATTACAGGTGGTTGGATGAATACACTTTCAGAAGCGGTTTTGTTGCTTTAAGATCCCAATGCACGGCAGGAGCTCCTCTCAAAAGGTTCCATTCAGTTGAAATAGCCTCCTGCTTTTCTAGCAGTGATGTAGTCATCAACCACTGAGAGCTGGGGTCAAGCCCCCAAGCTTTTCCTCCACAAACCTGAGCAAAAACTTCGACAAAAGCAGTACGTGCATCACACTCAGGCACTTGGGAAGAAGGAGGTTCATGTAAGGTTCCGTATCCCAAAATCTCCTCTACTTCTCCAAGATAAGCCACTGAGCTTTTCACAGCTTCTATTTTTGTAACAGCAGAAAAGAAGAAAGTATATGAACTGAAGGAAGGTCTTCCAGCCCAAGTCCAGAAGAGACCTCTGCCAGCTCCACACCTGGGCCTTTGCAGTTCACAGTCCCCACCCTTCCTTCACCCATTTAAACTGCTTTTCATTATAACTACCAGCAACTTCTTTTCTTAAGTCTCAGGCCCCAATACTCCATCGTCTACCAAACCATCGGTGACTTCTGATGACACTTTCTGAAAACTTCCAGTCAAACTGCACACTTAGTTTAAAGAGGACTACTGAACTAACAAGGAGGAAGTTAGAAAAAAAAAAACCAAACCAAAAAACAAACAAAATCCCAAAAGGACATTTCAGGATCTTCTATACCTCTCCAGCTAAAAACTCTTGACATTTTGAGAATTTGTGTAAGTGCAACTTTGCAGGTCATTAGTCCATCCTATTGCCCTCACCAGTTAAAAATACACTAGAAATTTGCATTGTTTTAAGACAGCAAGATAGCAATATTCAGTTTTCAGTTTAAGAGTTTTCATAACCCTGTTTTTCCCACTTGAAAATTATTTCTGTTACTGAGACAGTCAAGAGCTGGACTGGCAGTCTGAAGCACAAAGACTGCTCTGAATCTCTACCCTACTTCTTTAAGCCTTTCCCCTTCTTAAAATGAAACCAGGTCAGCCGCACAAGATGTCCCTTTTCTGAGGTGCCTTCTGCCCAACTAGCACGGCTCTAGGATACAGCACTCCTCCTGAAAGAAGCTCTTACCAGGAAAAAAAGTCTTTCAACTACCAACATGTCTCCTCAGTTGCTGTTGCAGGTTTACAGTTAGGGAGTATATGTTTCATTACATTATCAAAGTTAAGGAGTTCACTTGTGAACATCAACACTGGTCCAAGCCTGCCCAGATTTCAAAGAGGACAGCACAGGAGGAGAGGAAGGGAAGCAGGGAGCTCCACAAACAAGGACTTTTTAAAGCAAAAACACCTCCTGACAACGCTCGGATAAAAAGAAGAAATACCCTCTGCACAACCTTCCTAAATCTTTTAAGTGTCCAATTTCCCTCCCAAACACACAAAATTGGGGAATAAAAGAAATCTATTTAGAATACCAATCTTTGTTTTAGTAGCATAAAAAGTTTAGTTAATTCTCAGTTATTCAATTGCACCCCTGAGAAAAACCCCAAACAGCTGAAACAAAAACTGAAAGTGTGAGGAGGTTGGTCAATACTGTTGGTGCCCAAAGACTTATGTTTTGATGAAAGACAGGAGAACAAGGAGGACAAAGCATGTTGTGGCAGGAGAGACCGTGAAAACTTACACAACGCAGAACAAGTCCACGCGTGAAATGTACTGTAACAACAGCTGGACATTAGACTGAACTGACTTGGCTGCAGTGTCCTCTCCAAATTCCATTATGTCTAAAACAGAAAAGCATCAGGCAGAATCCTCTCCCTGCTGGCAGTGGTCACAGTGATCTTTCTTTGCATGCCCCCCTCAGCAACAGCTTTGCTCTTGGTTTTGACACAGGGAACAGCCACCTTCATTGTGAGACTGATGAATCAATCTTTACAGGTCCTACAGGCAGCAGAAACCATGCACTGTATCTTCAGCAGAAACCTTGCCTGTTGGAATCCGTAGGACTTCCAGAAAGTTAATATGCTTCGTGCACGTTTTCTGGAAAAATTAACAAAAACCTTGTGGCCTCTGCAGAAGTTATTACACCAGGTGTTTATTATATCTTCAGGTTATTACATCTTCAGGCGCAGGCATCAGCTCCACAGATCACAGACAGCTGCGCTACCTGAGTGTTATGTTTCCAAGGCCGGTAAGCACTGTTTCAAGCAAAGCCCCACCACTTTTGCCATGACACTATTTCACTGACTTGGAGTACCTACAGCCCTTCTGTCACACTGCTGTGCACAGTGGGCTGCTTTCAGACTTGCTCCAATTTGCAGTTTTTAGAACTTCTGTGATCACTTCCAGCATATCTTTGCACCTTAAACAATCACTACAGATTCCCTTGTGTCTTTCAGTTGCTGCGAACATTGATTTGTGCTTACCAGATAAATCAGAAGACAAATACAAGCTGAATACCAGAATCATCTCTACCGGAAAAGAGAAAGTTCAATTCTGCCATCTTACCCTCAAATTCCAGTAGAAGGCACAAGCAACTCATTTAAAACATGGCCAAAACAAAGCTAAACAGTGAAAAAAAAAGAACAGCCATCCATTCACACAAATATGAAGACTCAGTGAAAGCAAAAGAAAATACAATGGAACAGATTTTTCTATATGCATGAATATTTCCACTGTCCTCGTACTGGAGCATGCTGCATCATTATAATAATCAGAAAACTTGCAAGAAATCAAACTGTTACGTACTCAGCTGCTCTCCCCATCCGAAATAACTCCAGTTGCCTGCATGTAACACATATGGCAGCAAAGAATAGGAATGGAAAAAGAAAGCTTAGAAAAATAAACCACAAGCATACTTTTCATGTATTTAAAATGCCTTACAGATCATGAGCTTGAAACCCACAAGATATTTTTTTTCTTTATAAATACAACACTAAATTTATTTTGGGTCTTACTCTTCACTGCCCAGTTTGTTTATAAACATTCTGAAGATTAAGATCACTATAAACTCGGAATTATTAAGCAATCATGCATTTATTAACGTAAGCAGACAAGACACTTATCAACATACTACTTAGCAAGAGCAGTTAAACACTGTTATTTTCTAGAACACACGTTATCAGGATTACAGACAGAATGTCCCAGAAACCAGAGCCCAGTTACGAGCAGCATCCGACTGTAAGCTAGACTGTGCAAGTCAAGGGGTAAAAGTTGCTTCAAGTTTTCACTTCTTCCTTCTTCCCCAAACAAAGTTAACCCAGCAGCGAAAGGAACACACTACTAATAACAGTGTGAAAAATCATCTGTGTGCATGAAACTAGTGCTTTCTTAGCTAGATACACACACTGAGAAAAAAAACTTAAGAGCTCTTCCAGCACCCTAAGAATGCAAGTAGTCACAGGTACAACAATATGCAAATCTCTCCACATTAAAATTAAAGGTGATGACAAATGACAACAAGTTCACACTAAAGCTAAACTGCAAGCTGGTGAGACAGTCAAGCTATTATTTATCAATATCCATGTTGTCACCCCAAGATAATACTCAGCATGATGGAGACAATAAAATACTATGTACAACCTGCAAAGAACCTTGGAAACATGCACACAACTGGCAACTCCAAGAAAAGCCTCAGAACCAGCATTTCTATGAGATGCTTTATAAAGTGAAGTTTACAGCAGTGCTGATGCGTAAGTGCAGCAGGCAATAAACAAACCCTTCACATGCCAAGTTCGAGCTTTCTGCCCTGGCCACCAGCCTCATCTCCAGCTACCAGCCAGGCCCACAGCTGCAGAAAGGAAATAGCTCAGAGTTCAACAGATCCCTCCACCTGCCTTCACTAGCAAGATTCACAAAGCTAGAATGAGCTTTTAAAAGCTAAAATTGCAAAAAAACCAGTTCTGAGAGGAAATACCTTTATCCTCAAGATTCACCACCAGACTCATACTTCAAACAAGCAGTAACTGGTCATGGTAATTTGGCTTCCCAAGGGTTTAGTCCCTATGCATGTGTATTACAGGGGGGTTCTGTTGACATTTCCATTCTAGGAGGGAAGAAAAGGTGGACAGGAAAGAGCAAAATAGGTACAGACAGGGACTATCCCAAGAGAACAAAATGCAAATCAGGGTTTATCCCTCTCTCTCTCTCTCTCTGGAAAACAATGGTGCATCAGAGCTACAACCAGGTTGCTTCTTCCTTCTCAGACATAAAAGGTTTAAGAAGCAATGCAGGTCCTGAGATGCACCTCAGTACTTCAGGATCCCTGGACTCCAGGCTCTTGCACACCCATCTGGTGCTTTGTACAGGCACAGCTATAGATCAGGTTTAAGTGGCACTTCTATTATTCATAGACCTTCAAAGGTAGGTCATTCCCTTCTGACTCCTAAAGGAGTAGTTGGAGGGAAAAAAAAAAAGTAATGTATGTTTAGTCATTAAACAAAGCAGCTCTGACCAAGTAAGGGCGTAGAACAAATTCAGTATTTTTACCAGGTTGATTTAGAAAGAAACACATATTAAATTGGTATAATGCTGAATACATACAATTTCCATGGAGTATAAAAGGATTATTCCTCTTCTGTTTACAGGAATAACAAAAACCCCACCTTTTTCTTGTTTACAGAGTTAGTGAGAAAAACTGAAGTCCGCAGAGTCAAGCATCAGCAGACTACAGACATGACAAATGCTGTTTCTCTGACCTACAGCAAGTGTGACAAGCCACCACTTGGACAATGTGTCTGAGCCAGCCATGATGGCAAGATGAAGATGCACCCAGATACATCAGAAATCTGCCAGGATCCACCAGCCAGTGTTTACATGGCCCTGACCACAGGGTTGCCATCTCAGCCTTGGTTTTTATGACAACAAAAATTCAGATTGCCTAATGAACAGCTTTGACAGAGGCCTGAGTGTACTTCATGGGAAAAGGAGAGCAGAAGGAGGAGCACACAACCAAGCTGGCAAAGAACACCAAATAAAACACATGTGGCAAAGAGAGGGGAGAAGGGGAGACAACCAGAAGAAAAGGTATGGACACAAGAGGCAGGGAGAGCAGGAGCATCAGAGAGCGACTTGGGGAGAGGGATGAGGAAAAACTTAGGAAGCTGACAGCAGAACTCTGCACTGAACTTTAACTTGCTGTAATAAATAGCTCATGTTCAAGAGAAGACAATTTCCTATTAAAGTATGTCAAACAGCTAATCTGTACCTCATCCCTGAAAATCTCAAGCTACTCACACACGGGATAAGAACCTCAGCAACTCCTTCCCTCAAAAGGTTCCATCTCAGGTAAACAGCGAGAGAAGGAAGCCAACCTTTAGGCATTTACAGTCTGGATTACTATTAAAGATCCAGAAAATCTCTGCAGTGGCACAACAGTATTTCACTCAGACTGCCTGATAGTGAAATCCTTGTCATTAGTCACAAATGAATGCACATGTAACATCCCAAAGCAACTGGTGAATAGATACCAGAAGATACTATTAATTTCCAAAATCGGTATGCAGATCAGAAAAACTGCAGAGGAAATGGAGCTTACCTGTTCTACACCTTTTCCCAGAGACAAAACTCCTAGACTGACAGCCTCAGCACAAACCACTGTAACCTGCAGGGAAGGAATTAGTGGCTATTCTAGGGAAAAGAGAAAGCCTGACCCCTGACACCAGCCCAGACTGTTCCTGGCCTGTTGGCACAACACTACCTGCAGTTTCAAACAACAACCAGAATAAAAACACCACGTGCTCAAAGCCTTGCAGATACAAGGTCTCTCCTTGGAAGGGAAACATCACCACCTCCTAAAGATGAAAGTCCTCAAACTGACAGTGATATCCCTGAGCCAGCTACTTAGCTGTCTACCTTACTGTTACCAAGCTCATTATGAGCAGCGTGAAAACACCAGAAACTTCCAAAGCAAAATTAGAGACTATTATTTCCATGCCTAAAATGAATAGCAATGGATGCCAAGCAGGGCAGGGTGCAGAGATGAGCAGCTGCCTTTACAGAAACCAGCTTCTTAACCTGCAAGTTTTCCCACACCGAGACCTTGGGTCTTGGCTAACCAGGGCATGCTACAAGTAAAGGTTAACTGGGAAGGCAATGCTGCAAGAGCAAACAGAAAGAGATGTGATAACAGAACAAGGGATTTTCAGCCAGAATCTCAAAACTCTGCTTTTGTTTGTTTTTACTAACACCCACTTCACTTCAGTGTCTAACATTTCAGATAAAAGATGAATTTATTAAAGATTCAACACATATGCTGCTTCATTTAAGATTCAGGAGCTAACAGTATATATCTCGGTCCTTCAGCATAATCACAGAAGACCTGAGCTGACAGTCTTGATATTTTGAAGGTTAATGAAAACAGAATTTCTTTTTAGCCTTTTCAAGTTGTTTTTCTGCTTCATGAAAATAATATGCATAACCTTAGTTTTTTAAGGAAAAAAAACGCCTTCCAGATCACCTTTGGGAACAAGTTTAAGTCTGTACAAACTTGAATGGAAAACACCAAGAAGTCCACACGTAGAAAATTGTTAGTTGTAATTCTAAAAACATACAGCATACATTAACACTGGAATAGATGATACAGACAAGTCAGCCTAGTTACTCTGTGTGCTCTTAAATACCAACAGTGAGTGTCGCGGTTATCACCTTATTTTGTATTCATAAGTTTCGGTACTCAAAAAAATGAGGTTTCATATAAACCTCCAATTAAAGACTCAGTGATGCCAGCAGCCTGGTGGCTTGGAAGCTACAACATTCTTGTCGTTAACACATTTAATTTCCCACAGTTAGCTGAACATAACATATGCTCGTTCTGCATCTCAATTACACAACTATTCAAGGAGGAACTCCTCCTCCCCACTGCACACTGTCAATCCTGCATCAGCTGGGAGACTGTAGAAAAGCAGAATATTCCAAGTTCGTAAAGCAGCATAGTTTGATTGCCTGTGTGCCATTTTGTTTCACTTGTTTATAAGTCTATGAGAGTGGCTGAGACTTGACTATCCCCATCAGAACATTACCGTTGACTGCTGTCCACTCGTTACAGTCATGCAGATAGATTAATTAATCCTCCTGTTATACCCCATGCTGACTGAAGACAAAGAGCATCTAAACAAGCTTATAAAAGTAAACACAGTTCAGAAAATTATGCTATGTTTGCTGCTGATAAGGTACTGCTTATAGAATACAAACAGAGAGGGGAAGGTCCTGGTCAGTTCTTTCTCCTATGTTTAATAAAATCCCTTTTCCTCTAAGAGCCTCAACACAGCGCACACAGATCTCAGATGCCATAGAAAAATGTACATTATTCCAGTATTCAGTGTACTTCCCAAAATCAAATGTGGTATTTTAGTGGAATAAGCTTCTAAACTACAAAACAAACTTTGAATATCTTTTTAGAACTAAACCAAGTTTTCCGCAAGCAGGACAATCAGGAAGGTTTCATACCAAGTACCACCATTTCCACCGGTTTTGGAATACCAGAGATGAGGGTTAAGATTTCTGCACAAAAGGAGATGAGAAACCACAAGAAGGAAATGAGCTAGAAGGAGCTGATAGAGACAAGGACAGGCACTGGTGTGTAACACTAGAGCACTGTCCTTCCTCACTACTCCCACTTTTTCACCACAATTTAGTCTAGTATAGCATTCAGCTTATGCTCTAGTTTTTGGGGCATTTTATTTCACTAAATGAAATGACCCTCCTGGCCACCTTTCCATGGCTAAACAAAATCAGAGTGAGAGATGAGAATTTAAGCAGGGCTTGGATCACCATCCAATCAAGTCTGTACAATTGATTATTAACCATAGTAACAAGAAACAACCAGCCTATCACTTAGTTCTATCTACAATGGAAAAACTCCTAACATTTCTATCACTTCATTCATACTTAACACAGCTTTCGTGTCTTACAAATTTATGGGCTACTACTCTTTGTTTGGCTAAGAGATATAAACACAAGAACCCAAAAAAAGTTTATACCCTCCTCATGAGATACAATTCTGGACTATGGTGGTGTTCTTCAGGGGTCCATACTGGAACCACTGCTGCTTCATATCTATCAATGACATAGTTAGTGGGATCAAGTCCACCCTCAGCAAGTTTGCAGATGA
>WUAM01000287.1:19212512-19235201 GCA_024336885.1 Actenoides hombroni
ACACCCCAGGATGCCATTGGCCTTCTTGGCCACAAGGGTGCATTGCTGGCTCATGGTCATCCTGCTGTCCACCAGGACCTCCAGGTCCCTTTCCCCTGTGCTGCTTTCCAACTGGTCAGTCCCCAACCTATACTGGTGCCTGGGGTTGTTCTTTCCCAGATTCAAGACTCTACACTTGCCCTGGTTGTATTTCATTAAATTTCTCCTCAGTCAACTCTCCAGCCTGTCCAGCTCTTCCAGCACAGCCTGCTGGTGTGTCAGCCACTCCCCCCAGTGTGATGACATCAGCAAACTTGCTGACAGTGCACTCTGTTCCCTCATCCAGGTTGTTGATGGATATATTGAATAGTACTGGCCCCAGTATCCACTCTTGAGGGACTCCACTAGATACAGGCCTCCAGTTACACTCTGTCCCACTAACCACAACTCTCTGCTTTGTTTCCTTCAACCAGGTCCTAATCCACCTCACTACCCAATCATCCAGATAATGCTTCCTCAGTTTAGCTGCAAGGATGCTGTGGGGGATGGTGTCAAATGCCTTACTTAAATCAAGATAAACCACATCCACTGTACTACCATCATCTATACACCTGGTTATGTCCTCATCAAAGGCTATCAGGTTGGTCTAACAGGACTTCCCCTTGGCAAAACCATGCTGACTGCTCCTGATGACCCTCTTATCATTGATATGCTTAGATACAGCACTGAGGATGAGTTGTTCCATCACCCTTCCAGGGATGGAGGTGGGGCTGACCAGTCTATAGTTACCTGGGTCCTCCTTCTTACCCTTTTTGAAGACTAAAATGAAACTTGCTTTTCTCCAGTCCTCAGGCACCTCTCCTGTTCCCCACGGCAGATGATGGAGAGTGGCCTAGCAATGACCTCCACCAGCTTCCTCAGCACCCGCCAGTGCATCCCATCAGGACCCATGGATTTATGGATGTCCAGATTGCTTAATTGGTCCCTAACCCAGTCATCATCAACCAAAGCAAACTCCTCCTTTACCCTGACATCCTCTGGGGCCTTGGGGCTCTGGGGCTCCTGAGGACAGCCTCCAGCAGCACAGAGACAAAGAGGACATGCAGTAACCCTGCCTTCTTTGTATCCTCTGTCACCAGGGCACCCACCTCATTCATCAGTGGGCCCACACTGCCTCTAGGGTTAGTTTTAACTGAAATGGATTTGAAGAAGCCCTTTCTGTTGTCCTTGACCTCTCCTGCAAGGTTTAAATCCAAGCAGGCCTTAGCCTTCCTAGTTGCCTCCTTGCATCCTCTGACAACAGTCTTATATTCCTCCCAAGTAGCCCTTCCTTCCATGATCTGCAGATTCCCTTCTTTCACCTGAGTTTGCACAGCAGTTTCCTGTTTAACCATGCAGGTCTCCTGGCTCCTTCCCTTGATTTCCCACTTCTGCAGCACCATCCAGCAATCCCTATGACAACTGAGGAGGCACTGAATTCAGACAGGCACACACCAGTTCTGCTCAGTGGACATTTTCAGGTCCCGGTTTTAACGGGGACAGAGGAAGGATGAGAGGAAAGGCTAGGGTGGGGTGGGAATCAGACAGATCCTCATCCATCACCTGTTCAGCTCAGGTGAGCAGGCAGAGGTTTCTTGGCACTGTGACACCAGGTCACAAGCTTTCTACTAACTCAGGCTGCCTGGATTCACAGGGCTGCTTTTGTCACTTCTAAACAGAATGTGGAAGAGCCAAGAGGAGGTAAATGAAAGCCGGAAGGAGCAGCATGAGCAGAAGGGAAAGCGAAGTTGTCACCATTGCTGTGAACAAGCAGTAGAGCATGGCTTACCTGGGGGTCCTTGGAGTTTAGCTTTTTTTACTGTAAAGAGAAAAAAAAGAAAAGAGGCTGTTAGTGACTTTGTCCTGCTACAAGTTCATTTGAGTCAGAGCATCGCAGAGTATCACATTAATTGGACAACAACCCCTGTAGAAGCCTGGTAGCTGGAAACCCACGCTCATTTTAACCATTTAACAGATCTGGAGGCAAAACCTCTTCTGTACACTGTGTCACCTCTCAAAAATCAATGCATTTTAAAAATAACCATCGGATTAATGTTTGGAAAGTGATGTGAAATGGCTAACGCAAAGCCATTTCAAACCCAGACCTCTGCAACCAGAAGTTACTGCTGCTTAGCAAGACATCGTTTCGTATCACCTCACTTACAAAGTTACAGACTCTCCAGAAGAAATACACATTTCTTCACAAAGAAATAACCTCTCCTAACACTGCAGACCTGACTTGCAACCACAACTTCACAAATAATCAAGCCTGGGCAGTAGCTCTATAGTATAAGATCTGTAAATCAAATTAACCCCTCTATGCCAAACAAGCAGCAATCTCAACTCAAATGTCACTCTCCCCAGCTCTCCTCTGTTAATTTAATTCCAGGACAGTATTTATCTAAAACAACAGTTAAAACATAAAACAGTGCTGGGCTTATCTCACCAGATGGAGAAGGCCCATGTCTACCTAGGGGAGATTTTGTTTACGTTTCTCTTTTGCAAGCTCATATCCTCACTGGCATTGCCGAGTGTAGGCACTATGGGAAGACACCTCTAGGCTCCAGCTGCTTTTCCCAGTGGAAAACGAGCACTAAGAATAAAACGCTTTTAACAAGGTAGAAAGCAAGACACACCAGAGAGCAAAATCATTTAAAAACTGGTACAGGGAAGTTTCCTCCAGGAAACTGAGCACCCCATTCTTTCTAAAGTCTCACAAGAGTCTAATACTTACAAGACAAACGTTCTAGAAAGGAACGTGAAAAAACAAAACCAAAGTAACGGCACGCACGGGGCTGCAATGGCGTGTGATGCTGGAGAACACCCTCATGTTGAGAAGTTCTCCTTTGCAAGCACCTACAGCCCAGGGGGATGTTTGCATGAAGGAAATGCTGTACCAGGTACAGTATGAGCCAGAGGTGTCTCAAACAGAAGACAGAACAGCTGCAGCTTTTACGTAGACTGCCAAGACACACAAGCCTTTAGGTCCAAAACAAACAGATTCATTTTCTCCCAGGTTCAGGGCCTGAAGAATTCCTGATGCTACATCTAATGGTGCAAGAAAAGCACCATTAATAATAACCATACAATAGTGGGGGGACCAGTGTTCCTGCTGACTGAAGATACAGTCTTCTTTTTAATCTCCAAACCAAGCAGTCTGTTTAACCACTAAGAAACAGGCAGGGTAAGCTACCTGCTTGCTAGGTGCTTCTGGATACCGCACGAAAGCAGGCATGTCATGAAACACTGCCCTAGAGCAGGCAGACACCAGCTGCTCTACCTGTTCCTCCTCTCTCACTGCCTTTGCAAGAGGCAGGAGACAAAGAAACAAGCGCTTGAGAGAAGGAAAAAAAGGAGAAAGAGGGCAGGGGATGCACAATAAGCACCCGCTGGTCTCTCTCCCTGTTCATAACAAGCTCCGCTTGTGTCAGGGAAGCGGAGGCAATCTCAGCATGGACATTTGGCGTTATCTGTGGACAACGGCTCCCAGACACAGAGAGGGAAGACCGTGTCAGCAGCAAGCCATATGCAAACTAAGAACCAGATGCTGTCTCTGCCTTGTAAATCTCAGCCTCTAAGTATCAAGAGGTTCATTTGTGGAAAGGCAGCAAACCCTGCACAGCCTTGGCAAGCTGGAAAGGGTGTCTGTGTGGGGCTTCAGCAAGAACTGTCCCAGGGACAGCAGCAACAGGGATATCCTGGGGCAGCAGTGAGGCTAAACAAAGATCAGAAGCCTGCTACAGACCCACAGAGAGAAATGGAGACTTGGACCTTTAGTTACCACCAGGGATAAACCCCTTGTCTGTAGGCAACCTGCATGTAATAAATTATACCTTTAGCTGCAGAAGCAGGGCTTATAAATAAGAGCTGGATTACAGACCTGGGAGTCTCATCTCACCAGCAACTCTTTTGCTTTATTTGCAAGTTTACAGAGCATGTTCAAAAAGTTTCTGTGAAAAGTGACTTAGACATGTCTTTATTTTGTTATCCCACCAGAAAGCACCTCTCAGGGGTGTGTAAAAACCATCGCAAAGGTGCAACTCCCACATCATATCAGGATCAGCCATGAGACCACAGAGTTCCTCACACAACTGGGTGAGTCTCCAGAGTTGGAAAGAGTGGTCAGACACTGCCAAGACCCAGCCTGTCCATCAGCCCAGGGGATTCATGGCTCAGGTGCACTGCACAGACCAGAGTTCACCACGCCACTGCCAAAGGACCATGGCATGGGAAAGGCACTATAATGTCAGCTTTCCTAGGGAAACGTTTGTACTCATGCCTGCTCCTTCTCTCTGGTTAGAGTTCCTGTGTGCCCAGGGCTCAAAGGAGGACGTAAAGGAATAACAAGGTCACAAAGAAGCCTGACACATTAACAACTAATTACTCAGTATTGCAACAAAGGCTGAAAACTCACTGCCGCTGCAAGGGCAGGAGGACAGCAGGCTGAAACATGCAACACTGTATTTTATAAAATAAAACCTCTGTTACAAAACAAAACCATTCTCTAAAGCACGCAGCAACACCAAGTTCTACAGATACAGCTGCTTCTGTGTTGCCACAAAGGGAAACTTGAAAACAAAGTCAGTCAAAGGTCTGAATCAGAGATTTCCTGACTCGCTCCCATTTATGCCACAGGCGCTCTGGGGAAGCTGCATTTTTTAACCTGGAAATGTTAAATTCCATTCAGCTTCCCAAAGCTTCTCTCATCAAACCAGGCAGCACAGAGAGTCCAGCCGTTCAGAGGGAAACACTGGACTAGGCTGAGCCGTAATCCTCCTTACAGCACCGCAACGCTGCACGGGAAGGAGAGCAGGGAGGAACTGAAAGCGACAGAGGACTGGGGACCTGGGGCTTTGCTCTCCCCGATACAGATGCGCAGAGATGCACCAGCTCTCGCTGTGAACACGAGATTCCCTTCATCACTCCAGCGGCCTTGTGCGCATCAGAGATGCAGCTACTGCACCTCATCAATTCAAGCAGCTCTCAGAAAGCAAACAGGTTGCACTGAAATAACTGGATGCAAATTACACAGATGCAAAAGCAATGAAAATGGATGTAAACATTCAAATCGTCCAGACATTTTGGGTTTGGTTTGGCTTTGTTTTTTTTTTTCCTTTGGGAATCTCTCACTGTTTTGGTGTTACTCTAAATAAAGAGAGGAGAGGAAAATTAAGTCGAAGTCTTGCCTGCAACTTAGGGGGGGGACGACTAACGGGATGAAAAAAAGCTGCCATAGGATTCCAGATGCTCTATAGCTGTCAGCTACGAAAGTCTGGAGACACAGACAGACTAGGAAAGGAAAATACTAGTCAGAAATTGCAAAAAAAGATCCAGAATCATTGTGGGAGGGTGGAAAAACAACAGCAGAATATATATCGGAGTATTTTTAAACTCAGTTCTACAGAGAAATTCTTGCTATCCACTTATTTTCCATCAGTCTCACGGATATTTTTTTTTTCCCTGCCTAAGCACCCCATACCCAAGCTCGAGAACTAAAAACGGGGCACGCCGAATTACTGCAGGGTTCAGACAACACACTGCCCAAACCTCCAAAGTGGGAACAGCCAGAGGGAACCCGGGTGTTCCGAGCATGAGCAGATTCGAGCTCACCTTTAGCATTTCCATGCCAATCAGAGAGGGATGCAGACACGGGGGCTGTGTGAGCAGATGGTCAAAAGATTACATCCTGGCTAAACCCAGCACGTGACCTGCGGGCTGGTCACTCGCCACACTACAGCAGAAGCTACATCCCTACACAGAGGCCAGTAAAGTGCCACGGAGGGGCTATGGGAGAAATCAGAAGAATGAAAGGATGCGTTTTAATTACTGCTCTTAAAATGAAATGCAACGCTGGAAAGCTGAGCATGAAAAATGCATTTTAACGATGGGCAATTTGAAAAACAGCTTCCTCTTCCCTGTGAGACACAAATGCAGTGTTAATGTGTCCGAGAGTGCTCCCAACTTCTACAGTGACTGTCCCCAGCAGTAGAATCCATGCCTGTTTCTATTTCACTGTGTGCTTTTCTCACCTCTCCCAGGTGCTCAGCCTTCAGCGCACAGTGATACGCAGCACTAGGTGCAACGGGTGCTTAAGCAATGGAAACAAGAGACCATAGCAAACTGCCTATACTACCCAAAACTAAGTCAACACACCAAACCCTCTCTCTGCCTGTTCACCCTGCAGCACATGCAGGAGAGAGGGCATCCCTCTGGAGAGGGAGGTGCTGGCTAGGCAGGGCTCCAGCTCCTCAGGTCTCTTACATTTTCTGTCACTGAGCCTTTGGTAATAATTTTGCTGGCTGAGCCCTGCACCAACATCTGTAGCCCACGTCCTCACTGCAGAGCCAGAAACTCAACACCAAATCCGTGCGAGGACTGGAAAGGGGCACAAGTCCTGGCGCATCTACAAGCCCTGTTCTGTCCCCAGGGATACCACCCTGACACACAGGTACCCTTCCCTCCCCTGGAAATCAAAACATTTTACGTGCACAGTCCCTGCACATCCTCACCTTCCCACCTGAGGGTGAGGAACCCTTGTCTCTCACACTACCTGAACCCAAAAGGTACTCCAGCCTGGAGGAAGCAGAGGCCATGCAGTAACCTCACCCCTGACTTTAACTTGGTCGCTGCTTTGTTTCACATGATGCTTATAAAAGCCAAGCGGTATCAGAGGCGTGATATTAAAAGCAATTGCACATGCCATTGCAGAACAGCAGCATGGACTGCACCGTCAAACTCTTTTGTCCCTTTGTAATGCTAAGAAAGAAAGAAAAAAAAAAAGGATAAAACAGCAGTTCAATAGTTTTCGAAGCCTGTTACAAAGATTCAACATGCCACAACCACCACAGCTGAGTTATATTCAGAAGGAACAGGTTTTCCTGAACAAGCTCAGAGGAAGGATAATTGCAGAGGAGGCCCCAGAGACTCACCAGCACACAGCAGCACCTCCACAGCCTCTGCAGTAACTGGAGAGAGCCCAGGGCAGGGTCCCTTTGGGCTCCATCTCACAGCAGAGCCCTGTGAAGCTGGAGTGGTTATTGCAGCTGAGAGATTCCTTCAGCCTCAGGAGCCACTGAGATGAGACTTTATACCTTTCTTCTGTCAGGGAAAACAAGCCAGTGCTTTACATATAAGCATCATTCCACTCAAGCAAGGAAGAGAATACCTTATGCCCCAGCATATTCCCTTTGAGAATGATGTGACTGAAACACAGTGGGCACCTTCCTGTACCAACAGCCATAAAAAGAGCCAAGACCACATTCACCGTAGCAGAAGGTAACATTTTGTTACTACCTGACATGAATGGAGGGCTGGGCTGACCAGAGAACTGCTCTGCTGCCAGAAGGAAGAGGAGCCTTTGTGAAATGTTGCCTCTCTCAGCATCTGGCACAGAGCAGGAACATAATTCTTTGGGTACTAATGGAAACCTGCACTAAGGCTGCATCTAAGGGCAGATCTTTTTCTGACTTAGATGATGGACTTTTGAAGAACTATTTTGAGTACTGTTTGACTGAGGAAACTGTGGAGGAGTCCAGAGAGTCTCAAGAGCAAGTCACCAGCAGTACCACTGTACTTACCTCAACTGAACTGAAAGTTCAATCCGCTTTAATAAGTAGTCCAGAATAAATGGAACGGACACAATAAGACTTTATTAATTTTTAATAGTTCATCAAGATGAAAAAAAAAACCAAAAAAACCCAGGCAAAACACTTTTACACTGAAGTTCCCATTCATGTAGCATAGAGCTTTCTTCAGTGTGACCATGCCAAATGCCCACAGGACAGCTGGACTCACCTTTCTCAAGGCCTTGGGAATCACATCTAACAAAGGGAAGGTATGCTTCCTTCAGCAACCAACCACACGTAAAAAGCAACTACTATTGCTTTTTGATTCTTCTCAGGAAGGGGGGGGGGGGGCGGGCAGAGGTGAAGAGATTCTATTTTTCTATTCTGTCTATTCTGTTGCCTGTGGTAGCCAACTGATCTACCCAAGGGATTTCTGTTATGCTAGATGTCTTGAGAATGAATTAGAATCCCTCCTACTTCACATGAATTAGCATCTTCCTGCTCAAATGATCTACAAATTCATTACCCTGTCCAGAGGCACACAAAGCTACTAAGTTTATTTGATTTACAATACAATTTCCAACAAATAGATTTCTACCAGTCAGTCACTCCACCCTTCCTGCCCTCTGACAGTTACTGATAGCAGCTGGGACACACGTGACTGCTTGGAAGGGTTTTTCAGATTCCTGTGCTAACAAGAGACACATTCAATAGTAACCCCCTTTAACTTCAGCACCGTTTTATATAGGAATTCCAAAAAAAGCACTATATAGAGTACACAACCCAATAACCCTCCACACTGCCAATCCTCCCTAGGTGCTCCCCCGTTCACCCATTAATTCCCTGGTCAGTTAAGATCTAGGACACCAGTATCACAGCTTTCAGGCAGGTGGCATGTACTTGTCTCCCTTCACAGCCCAGACACCCCATAACATGTTTCCAGTCCCGATGGGACACTGCAGCTGCTGCCTGGTTCTGCTTACTGAGCTTCAGCACAACATTTGTTTCATGATGGAATTGTCACAGCCTCAAGCTCAGCGTCCAACCACCTATATGAGCCGAACTCTGGTGAGCAAAGGACTGAAATCTACCCAGAAGAAAAAAACATTTATATGTAAAAGCTATGTATTATTGTCTTGTCTAAATCTGCATTACTGTCATAGCCCACGGGCATCAGAGTGACATGGAACAGTGGCAGGATTATCTGAAGCATTTCCCCACTGTTTCATTCACACAAACTTGGAAGAGCTAGCCCGACAACACAATGACTAACCTACATAAAGCTGAGCAAATTCACAGTAACATGCTGTGCTGAACCAGTTATCAAATGAAAGACAGGTCTGTTTTGCTCAATCATCCAGTCCCATCACCTTACTGAACTAGGTAATTTCACACCTCCTCCAGATACCGTCACTTTTCAGATCAGCTTTTGCACAGCGCTTGGCAAGGGTGCACAGCACAGCTGCAGCAGAGCTTCCGTGTTCCCCTTCTTCCTTACCAAATTACCAGATAATATCAATGAAACCAATTTTAAAAATTTGGTAGGAAACCCTTCCTTGGCAGTTGCAAAACATTCCAGTCAGAACCACATTCTCACAGGATACCTGGAACAGAGGACCAACTTCGCAGACTCTTTGGCAAGGGCTGTTTAGCCAATTTTTTTTAAATAAAACTCAGTCCTCATCAGCAGAGGAAACCTCCTCTTAGAAGATCCTACTTCTCTACACAGTATTTCATGGGACAGAAGTGGTGACAATTCACTTTGTGATGGTTTAGCATAGTAGGCAGCTCGTTTAAGTAGTCTTCTGAACACTTTCAATGACAAAATAGATTCAGACAGTTAGAGAGGCATCTGGGTCTCGTTTACAGGTTAATCTGTTACCAGATTTGATTTGACACACTGACTTAACATCGCACAGGTTTTCAACCTCCTGAACTTAAGAGTTCCAAATGCATTCTTATTTGCAGCTTAGCTCAAGAACTCGCCTACCTGAAATACTCCTTGAACTACTTCAGCAACAGCAATTCACAGGTGAAGAAAATGCTACATGAATTAAAAAAAATTTAGTGCTGCAGCAGATATGCCATGGGGATTGCAGTTCTGAACACTGCTGGACAGAAAAATCAAACCTGTATTTCAGAGAAACGCAAACTGAAAACAAAGCATCTTATGAGGAGAACACAGGGAAGGAAATGGAACTGAAATGATGTATGCAACTTGTAGAAAGCATCGTGGCAGGGAACAAAACGCAAAGAGGAAAACTGAAGAAGTCTACAACTAGTTCCTTCCTTAAGTTAGACATCAGATTGCTTGCTGTTCCAGGACCCTTACACCAGCACTTCTCTGGAAAATAGCATCAGGCACCAAGGTCATGCTGCTGTTTGTTGAGCACAAGTTTTGAAGTAGAGCAACTAGGACAGCGTATGTTCAGAGACAGGAAGGGAAGGAGACTCACAAAACAATAGGTCCTAAACCCAGAACTCCTCTCGTCTCTGAACATGTAAGTGGACACAATGATGTCACTAAAAAACTAGCACAGAACAGGATCTACACTAGAAAAATACAACCAATATACCATGACCATCAGGTACTACAAAAGATTTCCAGTATTTTAAATCATTCACATCATCTCATCCAAAGAGCCTCTGGAGATCTGACGAATAAAACGCTTAAAACATTGACAAGTTCTTTTGTAAACCACAGTTCAAATCATTATTAAACATCAGCACTTAGTGAAACTCCTGCTTTGCAGTAAGGAAGCTGCAAGAAGGTTACTTAAAGCTGATCCCAGAAAAAGCTTCCTGAAAAGCAGCAGGAAGCATTCAATTGATTTCAGATAAGCTGCAGATGAAATAAGCTCAACAATATTGTTTCTTCTGGAGGGGGGAAGGCAAAAAAATAAAAATAAAAATAAGGCATTTTCATGAACCATAAAGCCAAAAAAGCTGGAAACAGATGCTGGGAAGCAGTAAAGAAAGTAGGAATGTGTAAGCCTTGTACTTTACAACCTCCTGAAACAAATTTTAAGTGCCAGTGCTTGCAGAGTGCCAACAGCCCATAAAATATTTACCAGTTTTTACATGAAATATTATTGGAAGAGGAAGAAGCACAAAAGCTTCTACTTCCAGGCAGCTTGTGTGGCTAAACACTGTGCAGGCAGTTTAAGGAGTAGAAAGGGTCATGTTGGAATTCCCAACACCAGGACTCTCTTCCAGGAATTCCCATCACTGCAGATGCTCTTCCAGGCTATGGGGCTACCTATCCCCAGTTCTGCCCCCTGCATGGTCCCGCAGTTTGTCTGGCAGGCAGGCAGCCTCAGCACTGCCAACACAAAGCAGATCGACATGCTGAACTCAAGTCACCTTCTAGAACAAGCTAAGAATCATAAACCGTCTTCTGTCCACTTTGGGATTGGCTGGAATGACAGCCTCCCAGTGACCAGATACAAATCTTTCCTCTAGCAACACACCTTGTTATCATCCTTAAAGGCTGCACAGGAAGTATTAGCTCAAGAGCCTCACAGCCTGTGCTGGAACACAAGGTGGCTCAAAGATAACCCAAGTCTGTGTTCTGCTCTCCAGAGAGTCCTCTGTCTCATCACTCACCTTTTCAACTTAACTGACAAGTTAAAACTAGCAAGGTGAGAGCCAGCATACTCAGATGCTTACATATAATTGTGCTTTGGTTCTTCATAACCTTCCCACAGACAACATTAACACCTACCTGAAATTTAACTTCACTCCTAGCTGTCACCTCAACACTGTTTTGCTACTCAAAACCAAAGGCCCAGGCTCTGAGACACAGTTAGCGGAGCACTCAAGCTGTCTTCAGATGGTTTTCTTCACCAAGGAAAGACTCTGAAGTGTAAGTTCTCCTGCCCTATTTCTCCACCAAGAAGTAAAACCAAGTTTCACAAGACTATTCACAAAGGATACCCCACAGAGACCTTTTTGCCATCTCACAGATGTTTGCCTTGTGGTTACTGCCTCTTCCACCACCAGCACGACGACAAATCCAGTCAGATTCATAATCTGCTGTTCCCAAAATATCAGTTATGTCACAAAGTCACAAGCTGGATGCCCAAATTCCCTAAAAGCCACTTTGACATCAATGACATCTCACACTTGGGTCCCAAACCAGACATCATCTGCCCTGCAAACCAAGTGTCTCTTCACACACCTTCAGCAGCAGTTTGTACCAAGGGAAGTCATATCACAATAGGAAGGGCTGCAGAACAAGCCTGCTTAGCTTGGTATCTTGTACAACAGGAAGGGCTGCAGAACAAGCCTGCTTAGCTTGGTATCTTGTCCATACAAACACCTAGACAATTCCTAGCAAAGCGCATGACATGACGACACAGTAGTACCTACTCCATGTATAAACATGTCCCCAGCTAGGGGGGCAAATTTCATTCTGTACGTTCTACCACCAGGTTTCCCCCATCCCCAATATAACCAAGACTTAAGGATTCCAACAGACAATTTCAGACAATTCCACTTTGGTATTTCTTCAGAGACCTCACTTCAAAATTTAGCCTCTCTGCTGTCACTTGGCAGTAGTATCAGATGTTTTAAAGTAGGCAGACAACACAGGCAAACCCAGATCACTCTCCATTGAGAATAGAGGGACTATCACTCATGAAGAGAGGCAAGATGCTTTGCTACCTGTTTGACACAGCAATTTTTTTAAATTTCTTTTTTTATTAAAAAAACCCAAACAAACCAGCCTGTAACAGACTCCCCACAACTACAATACACAAAGGAAAACCCTCCTTCAAACATGGAACTATTAGCAGAGCTAAGCCCCTTATTACTACCACCACCATTTCTTAAGGGTAGATACACAGATGTTAGCTGGCTGAGTAATCCCTCCTAGCTTCGGTCTGACCTGGCACAGGCAGGCAAGCATCACCTTCAACTGATTGGTCCAGATCAGTTACTTTTTTTTTTTCTTGAGAAGTGGGAAAACACACACTGAAGTTGCTATGTTGTGCTTAGAGACCAAGAGATGATACCTTTGACCAAAGTTTGCTTTCCAAGAGGGTGGAGAAGGAAAGCGTGGTGATGGAGAAATGGATTCGATACTGTTTGTGTAACATAACACCTTTCAAACAAAAAGGAAACGGAGGATGTAGCCAATTTCCTTGTTCTATAGAACATGACCATCCAAACACGAAAAAACGGTTGCTAAAAAGCAGAGATGTGAGAAATCCTCCAGCCTCTATTTCTCCCTTTTCTGTCTGACCAACACAGACATGTTGCTGAAGATTCACAGAAGTTTCTGCCCAGCAGCTGCTCTGAACTGAGCAGTGAGGACAGGAACAAAATCTCTTACTCAAATCACAGAGATTAAGAGAGGTTAATCCTCCTGATGCTGGCAACACAGACAGCTCTGTCAGGCGACCTGGTTCCCTAACGAAGAGGTGAGCTGAACAGCAATCCAAGCTGTCTCCCCTCTCCAATATTCTGCTTCAGCCTTTATTTTATTAGTAAAAAAGCAGTTTGGGTGCAATGCAGTTGTGTAGGCTACCGTGTTTATGAGACTTTCTCAGAAGATGTATTCTGTTCAGACTGCACTTTGGTCACTTTGCTTTAAGGAGCTCCCTGCAGGTTACAGATTTATCCTGAACTTCGAACTGTTTTATGATCAGAAGAGACAGCATCATTGCCTACTGCTGAATCTGAGCATGCTTAGGAAAAAAACAAAATAAAAAAAATCTATCAAATCTCTCAGAACTTTTAGATACAGAAGACAAACACTACTGGGCAGAGAATAAAGGAGGCTTCCAATTTTCAGTGACATAAATTATCCTTCTCTAGAGTTTTGTAAGGTTCAGAAATACATTATTTTATGTTAGTGGAAATACCTTAATTGAATAAGGGAACAAAACCCACAGTACTTAATTTTACACAAAACAGACTTCCAACTCATACATGCCCCAGGCTGTCAAAGACTAAGGAAATATGCATAATGAAAACCATATCCTTCCACCAGAAGGCAGGAAAAGAGATAGGCTGATAAGGTATTAACTCTGCTAGGAGCCATTCTGAGTTGGAAAACTGACTTTGCTGACAAACCAAGGAAAGCTTCAGAAAAAACAAAATAAAGACAAAGTGTGAAAATAACCCACACAAACCCCAAAGAATGGACAAATTGGTTGGTTTGGGTTTTTATTAATTTGAAAATAAGATATACCTCTTTAGAGAATAATTTCTTCCAAGACAAAGTATACGCAGCTGCACTCACATTCTACATACAGGTAAAGGCCACTTAAATGACTAGAATCTTTCCAGTGCATAATGTCAAATCACACAGCACAGTCAGAGCAAGGTAACAGCTGCTAGAAGACAAACACTCTGGTATCAAACAAAGAAAAAGCAGGAATCACAGGTAAAATAAAACAACTTGAGCACTTTGCTTTTGGCTGGTGTGTGCTTTTCTCCTCAGCCAAAGAAAGCACTGAAGTCATCCGTACAGTCTCCCGAATGACTCAGGTTTCCACACTCTACATTTAGCTTAAACAAGATGCACTCTGGAACACAGAGTTGCTGACTAACCACACCAGCAGCGATCGCCACCTCATCACAGCCTTGGTGCATTTTCTGGTGGTTTCGATTTAGGTTACAGGATTGCTAGCAACCAACCAACTGGAACACAGCTACTCGTCAAGCAGGATGGAGCAGAAGGCTTGCCCTGAACAGCATCAAGCCTAAAAACTGATACTAACAAATACTGTTCAACTTGAGAAGTCTAGCATATTCATGAAAAAAAAAAAAAAAAAAGAAACTCAAAAATAAAGTAACAGCTGTTGGTGGATTCAGTAAATACTTCTTTTTAAGAGCAAAAACACCCTACCATACTACAGCCAATGATAAGCTCCCAGGAAAAATAGCACCTGTGTTTTCCTGCACCAAATAACGAAGCAGGATAGGTCTAGTTTGAAAAAACAGTCTTAAGGAAAATATGAATGTTATGTTACTTCGATATATACTTGTTTGAATTCACAAACCAGAGAAAAGACTAAAAACCATGAGCATTAACAAAAAAAACTGTTTAGGATTTGAGTTATGGCTTAACTACATGAGATTCCCAGGCAGGAGCCAGAACTGTTTGCAGAGTAATTCTTTGGCAGCCTGACTTTACTCTCAGCATTCACAAACTGCTCAAGCACTGGTCTCCAGACGCCACACGCAAACTGCTGAAACAGGAGAGTCAGATTAGCACCAGTATTTCTGCTTTTTTTTTTTTTCTTATTTGCTTAAGGTCTTGGGATACCGGTCACTCAAAATATTTTCCCTGAAAGTGAAGAGGACAGCCTGACAGTGTTTCGTATTTGGCTTTTCTAAGTTATGTGTCTTACAAAACTCAGCCTAGAGACTGACACCTGAGCAAGTACATGCTTTTAACTCCACCCAGAAAAAGCAGCTGCATGGCTGCTCCCCACGGCAGCTATACAGCATATGAAGGAGCTCTGTCTCCCAAACACGTTATATTCTCCTGCTAATATTTCTGTTTTAACAGAGCGTGTACGCAAAGAACTGAACTACAACCAGGTCTTAACTAATGACAAAGATTATGCTCAAGCCTTTTCTCCTGAAACTCATGCTGTGTGCTTGCATTTGGGCCTTCATAAAAATTAAAACGAAATTCCACCAGGCTAAATGACATTAGAATCAAAATCATTAACTAAAATAAACAGCCTTAGGTAACAATTCAGTATAAGCAAGTTCCCTCACAAGTCGTTCAGGTTTTTTTATTATTAAACTTTATAACCGAGCAAGATGTTGCCTCAAAATTTTACCTTAATACACAATTTGTCTATAGTGAGCAGCTGTCAGAGCAGTAAGTCCCATCACAATAAAGGTAGTGCTATAAAGATCATAGGACTGGAAGAGCCTTTTGGGGTCACCAACTCTAATGTTGGTTCTCCCATCACCTGTACCACTTAAGCCATTAAAAATCATTCCTGGCTTCCAGCCTACACTTTAATTAATGGCACACTTATACCTTCTGTATCTTATGTCAACACTATCCTCCACCTTAACCCTGTGTTTAATTTCCTGATGTTTTTAATGGACAGAAGTCATAGATCCCATCAGTTTATCAGCACCATGGTGCTGAGTCACAAGGACTCCCCAACACCACTCCTTTCAGCAAGCTCTGCATTTTTCAGAGTATGTTGTCACTTGCCTTTAAGTGCGTAGCTCCTCTATGCAGCATCAACTCCTTTTCCTTATCACCGTCCTCAGGGTCATTGAATCCTCCGTGGGTTGTATTTTATGTACTTCCAAAATGATTACGCCTTTAGGATTTGTCTTAAAACCAGCTTTGACACACACATTCCTACTTGTTTTGCCACATACCAAGCAGAAGATACCTGCTTCTTTTACCAGTCTTTACAGTGTTACTGGCTTCTGCTACAGCCAGTTCCTTATACCGTGTGCGTGTCTTTTGCCAATCCCAATTTTCTTCAAAAAAGAAATGTCTTCTATGGAAATTTGTCAGATATTGCAAAAGTCCAAATAGATGCATGTTCTCCTCTAGAAACAAGAGGTTAGCCCAGACAATCTTCCCCTTGCAAACCCAAGCCACATTTTATACTCTCTGATCTTCCACACTGCTTCCACCTATTTTTTTGGTTTTTATTATTCTCTTTTATATTTCAAACCTTGCAGATTATCACAGTCTTACTGGCTTTTGAAGTCAAGACCCATACTCACCCACATTTATCACCCATCTCCTTATCTTCCTGCCAACCCACAGAAACCACCTTTCTTCTCCAGTTCAGAGATGCCACCACTTGCTTACAGCAGTAGTTAAAACTTCTGCTAGCAGAGTGCAGATTTCAAGTGTCACATGCTTTAGCACGCTGCACAACAGACTACCAGATTCGAATCCGAGGTGTTGAAAGTTTTGCTCCCATCCCATACACCTGTGCATCACTTTCAATGTCACCTTCATAAGAAACAATTCCTGCGGTTCAGGGTTCACCCCCGGATCCTCCTTACTCAACTGCCTGTCCCTATGCACAGCAGGCTGATTCCTTCCCTTGTGAGACTAGCTATTTCTCATTTTGAAGCCATCAAAACACTTCCGTTTTCTGCTTTAATACCCTTTGCAAGATGTCTCCTTGCCTGCCGAGTTGGAAGCCCCTGCATTAGCCCTGGACTTCTAAATTCTCAAGATACACCCTCCCTTTACAAACCGGTTTTTTGCCCACAGCTCTCAGAGGCTCTGTTTGCTCACCATATCCTGACACAATGATCAGGTGAATCATAAGCTCTGAGGTAATTTCCTAGGTGGAACCTTCTCTGTTATCTGAGATGCTAATATTTACCCCTGTAGCTTCACTGAATTTCATGCCCTCCTCTGTATCCAAGCTCCCCACTTCACCGAATAGCTTCTTCAGTTTCTCGAGCAGCTTGGCAGTCACTGGACTACATGTGTACATGTTTATCTGTTTAACTCAACCTAGGTTAAAGCTGTGATCACTCAAACCAAGTTCACATCTTATCTCTAGCTTCCCCGAAGCATCTTCTGTGCTTCTTAAAACCACATCTACAGTGAACTCCATCCATTTTATGGCTCCAGTCACTATCTGGTGATGACACTGCCAGACAACACAGGTCTCCTGTGCCCAGCCATTACCAACAGCATTCATTCTCTGATGTGGGGAGTTAGTCTCTTACAGTGACAATACCCAGAAATACCTCTCTCTAACCATATTAGAAGATTTCTACCCACATTTAAATCCCGGACTATGTGCCGTAGATCTCTTGCTTTATCAGAGCAACATCTCTTATCAGCTCTTCCCCAAGCAATTTCAGCCCAGCTGGTTCTCTTTTATCCACACTAATGCTGCTTTACAATTTTGCATCACCAACACAGAGTGGAATTTTCCCAGTCACCTTTATTCCTCTCTTTCCAGAGATAGGCATCCCCTCCAAAATCTCTGTTCCCCCCATAACCCCCACTTGCCATGGGTCCTGCTAACCTTAGGAGGGATAGTTCCAAGTCCTACCCCAGCAGCCCCCTTCTCTCCACTCTATAACACTAATGTATTTGCATCCTCATGGAAACAAACTCAAAACTACTATTTAAAGTGCTTTTCACTGTTTAATTTCTATAGCTGTATCATCTGTCATTTCAGGATAATGTAATCTCTAGTTCAACTCTGACATCAGCTCCTTCCTGATGCTCGATTGAGGGGAAAAAAGAAAAATACAATGCAGGCCCCCAGCAAGCATGCACAGGGTTAACTCATACACATTCAGGCTGCTGTCGTGTGCTGCTCTGCTCCAATAAAGCCTGAACACACTTCTGTATCACCAAAGTGCCATACATACATATATATACAATGGTAACATCAAACTCAATTTACAGAAGTAGTAAAAAGCCTGCTGGTAGGGCTCTGTTAAACCACACTTCTCCCACCTAGCCAACGTGTAACACAGTACTGATTTAACCCTGCAATCCATCAGTCACAGCACGTCTTGATCTCTTTTTAACCATGGAAAAATACATAAATGCCCTCATTATAGTCAGATTAGTTGTAACAAAACGGCCACATACCTCTACTCAAGTAACAGACATTACCAAACTCCGTTTTCCCCCATCTTTAAGTACCAGAAGGGCAAGAAGTAGACATTTCATAATGGCTTCTCCATTGCAATCCAAGGAAAGACACACTAACTTCTGCTGGCTTAGGCTGTTCAGCCTAAAAAGCATAAGTTTTTCACATATTATGATAATCAGAATAAAGCTGCCAACAACTCAGAAAATCCTTCATTGACTTTAATTCAGAATCTGGTCTTTTTCTAGAAGACTCTAGGTTGTTATACTAAAAAAAAATACTGTATCCTGCATAGGGTCATATTAGATGATTACAACAGTACATTCTGGTCTTATAGCTATGGAGTTTCTAAGCAGTTAATCACCTCAAAAAGTCTCTTACTAAACTGGAGCATACACAGACTCCACATACTTAAATTGGTGTGTTAAAATCTAGTAAAACTTTGCATATGCATATCAGGTAGGAAATGTTGAAAGAAAATTACTGCTTCGCATCAATTTTTCTGTCCCCAGCAATCCATATATACAGGTTGCACGCCAAATGCAAGTCACACACAAGTTTAGGTTCAGATCAAGAGTCCAAGGTTGGTGGATGTTTGTACCAGAAAAATAACAAGAATTTATTTCATTTAAAGAAAGGTTACTAAAGGTATGAAACGGCTTTATGATTTTGGTAGCATTAGAACTCCCCCAGTCAAAAAACAAAGGCAAGCTCAGCTTTCTAGCAATTCATGGTCCCTCGTACTTTCAAGGAGGACCCACATGAAGTAGGGAGTGTGCCAACACAGAGGCAAAACAATCTTCTGAAGAATGCTACCTGCTTGCCTTTGAAGAAGTGGCATGAAAAGTAATTCATGGAACTGGGAAGATGAACAAAAGCCAAAGAGATAACGTTTTTTTAAATATGTGTAGTATTCTACTCAGCAGCCAAATACCTTCTTCTCTCAAACCTGGTACAAGTGCCTTGGCATCATCTCAATTAGTGTCCGGTACTCCGGGCCCTATAGTAAAAAACAATTATTAAAGATTTCCAGAATAACAGTTCGCAGATCTCCAGCATATCACTGCAGCCATAACATTCCACAGGGACTTCATTTGCAATGGATTGTGGTTCTTGCAAAAGAAAATGGGTCTGACGACTAAATGTGAAGTATCACAGGTACTGGAATCCTGAAGTCCGTGGGCATTTCCTGAAAACATGTCCTGAGGTTTATACAAAATGTCTCCAAAGGATCTCTAGAAATTTACATATCTACGGGTTTATATGTGTACTTATTCCTTGGAAACTGCTGTGTTTGTTAAGCAGAAATTTCCAGTTCACAGCATAGCTTAAGTGAAATTTAATCCAAAGTTTCTGCACGCCTGGCCTTTCCATCACTACCTGACTATATGGAGTTGTTCTGAAACACCCTTAAAATGTAGTTTTGAGCAATTAAAAAAACCAAAAACAAACACAAAACTCTGAAAGAACTCAATTTGCACAGCACTCTTTGAACAGTCTCAATGGTTTGCTGAAAAAAAAAAATGCTCTACAGTAAGTAATCTTCTTGTGATACTCAGGATGCCAACAATCAGTAGAGAGCAGCTTAAAGCAAAGAGCTCTTTATGCTTGAAGTTTGTAAAGCTGCCTGGTACTGGCCAGATATCCAGTGGCACAAAAGCTAAGATAAATCTACAAAAACTCCAAAAATTATGACAAGTCAAGAGACTTGGCCAGGGTCAAGTCCCATGAAGGTTTAGGAGCACAGTGCACCTTCATCATCACATGAGGCTCCCAACGAGTGCCTGACTCTGTGGGTTTGCTCTCTGTGCACAGCAGCACCACACACCCCGCTCCCCAGCCCAAGTGTTGCCCGGGTACAGTGGAGCAGAGAGAATGTCTGGTGGCACAAAGTCACAGAAGTGCCAGACAGCAGGACAACACAGGACAGACTTGCTGCAAGACCACAGAAGTAGTTCAGGTAACAACCCCTGTCGGTTCCCAAGCCAACCGACCATCTCCCAGACCAGGCCTTGGAGAACAGTTTGCATATCATCCTCCAGAACAGGTTTCAGGTGATGCAGTCCCTTCATCAGTTCACTCTGCCTTATTCAAGTACCCCTGCATCCCCGCACAGGGCCCACACCACTCTGATGCCATAAAAGTTTAGAAAAACAAAGGGTTTACTGGGCCACCACACTTAGCTCCAGACTCAACTCCTTTCCTCAGGAGAGGACAAAGAGATGATAGCAGGTTGCTTATACATGGCAGACTTCACCTGGACAGAGGGATGACCCTAGAAGTCCTTTGGCCTATAAGGTGGGGTTTTTTTAATGATGTTTCTTAAACTGAGTATTACTACACTGGCCTGAGTGGAGAACATAAGCATTGTGTGTGCTAATACTCAAAAGTGTAATCCTGCAGTTATTTTACACCTAATAACTATCTCTCCATGGTAGAAATGCTGGAGTTTGTTTAGCAGAGCATTTAGCTGGAAAGAATTAAGAGAGTTAAGTCACAGGAGCTTTAAGTAATAAGGTTAAAACCAGTATTTCTTAAAGGGACATGATCAAGGCTGGAAGCCAAACTCCTGTGAAACTTGCCAACAGTTTTAATCTAGAGATTATCTCAAACAAGACACCTCCTCCTCTTATCCCTCATCAGACATGACATTCCAGTCCAACTCACTTTCCATTCCTACAGGATGATCACCTGCAAAATAAAGCATCAGGAGTCTGAGGCCAGCACAAAGTTGTTGAAAAATCATACCTTCTTTATGTTCCTAAATGCCCCAACTCCTCGAATACAGGCAAGCAAAAAGGGAACAAAATCAGGTTTTTCATGCCCTTAAAACAGTTTCTAACACACGCACCCTGCCTAGCAATGTTAAGACCTTTACAAATTTAAGCCTAGTCAGCAAAAGTGAACCCCGTGAACAAAGCAGATGAGGTTTATATACACCTGAGAACACCTCAATTTAATTTTCTCTCTGCATAGGACTTCCATAACTCAAGGTCTCTAAACATACACTTCTGTGTTGAATACAGGTACCTAATTCCCTTACAGTTCCTTCCAGACCCCACCACAACTCATCTGACAAAAAGATGAGCCTACTGACACTCAAGAGCAGCGTGCTACAGGGAACATAAACCGAGTCACAACCATGAGCTGGTAGCATTTTCTTTCATTTTTAGAATGCCCTTACTTAGCTGTCAGAGAGACAGCATACCTGCCAGTCCCATGCCCCAATTCCTTGCCGCTTTCCACAACAGCAGGACATGAATCCATGCCACAACAGAGTACTCATGAAGTTCAACCAGCATCTGCCAAAAAATTCTTCAGCTGAGGACTTATCGTAAGATCCCACAGCCAAAGCTTGTCTCTTGCACTCCACGCTGCACGAGAAGGAAAAGGTCGCTGACATGTGTAGGTACTCAGCGTGCTCTCAGAAGTGTAATTATTCAATTATTCAAAGGTAATAACGGGGAAAAAAACTTAAAGGACATCAAGGAATCTATTCTGAAAGCCTAGTAAAGGAGGTAGGAGTATCACCTTTTTGCAATACCACAAATAAACCTCATTTGCATCTTTTCATTAAGCTACTAACCAGAAGTTTCCTGACTTAACTCTTTTTCTTTTTAAATCTGGTTTAAACTTGAAGCTTTCTTCCTAGCTGAACCAGAAACACAAGAGTTCATAATGTATTTCACAGTTTACTTAACAAAAATTTGTGAACTCATCACAGAAGACAGTATTAGTCACATACAGACCATTAACAGCGGAATGCTGAAGAGTTCATATGCCTACCAGGACTTCTCCAGTCCTCTTAAACCTTGTAAACAGCATTTCAACTCAAAAACTGTTAAACAGGAGAATAACTGTTTTGCCTCCCCGCTATGATTTAATTCTACAAAACAATCATTGAAAAGCTACCTGCAGTAATTGTGATCAAATCAATTATGACATGGATTGTCCAAAGAATCCCTAGCAATACGCAAGAGACATTGCAGAGGGGGTTGATTTCATGGAGCTGAGGATAATTATTAGAAAATTGACAGGGAAGAATAAACTTGAATGGAAGCTACACTACCAGAAGCAGGAATTGTTTATTAAGAGCTTTCTAGGTGGCCAAAAAGCCACAACTCCTCAAGCAAGGACAGCTGAAGCCCATTCCACCTCAAAGAGCTATACGCCATAGTAAAATGTAAAAGAAATAAACAGTATGAACACAGGTCGGGTGGCCATAGGTATATGAACTAAGATGCGAGGGAAAGCAGGAGTTAAATATAAAAAAAAAAAAAATCTTAATTATATTAGAGAAAAAAACATCAACAAGGATATTGTCCTCCCATCCCATCCACTTAACTGCTAATGGTGAAGAAGCAACAGGTATCCAGTGAACATTTGCCCCATGCTCTGGGAGAGGCAAATACCTGTGAGACCAGGTTCTTTCCAGTTGTCACAGTTTAGGGTCCAGGCAGCCCCTCAGACCTATAACAGACGCTCTCTGTTAACCCCCCTCCCTCCCCAGAGGGGAAGAGAAAGGGAATAAG
>WUAM01000287.1:19543172-19560574 GCA_024336885.1 Actenoides hombroni
TAAATTGCTCGTAATTTGAGTGGAAGAAGCAGCCTCGGGGCGGGAGGACGCGGAGGTTTGGATTTGGGTTAGAAACTGACGAAGAGCCCGAGAAGCGGAGGGCCGGTGGCGGTACCGGGCAGGTCAGAGCATCCCCCGGCATTCAGCCCGTAGGTGGGGGTCTGGGGCCAGCAGAGAACGTAGGGAGTGCTGAGAACACACAAACTGCACGCCTGTCTTCGTAACAGCTGAACTGTAGTTTTGACAAGTGTACGATAATAAGGATATGCGTGTATGTAGGAGAAATGTTACATATTACACAAGTTGTTGACGCATTTGCTCTTATTTAAAACTTGGAAGTCACTGCTAGTGGTTTGCTGAACACCTCTGCCCGCAGCACGATGGAGGGGAAGCAATTTTGGGGGGGTGTGACAAAGAAATAGAAAGGCTTTTATTACCCTGAAGTGAAGGTGGCCAATCCGAGTTTATCATTGTTAGCAAAGTTAATTCTTTTTTATTTATTTTTAGGATTTTTGAAACCAACCGTAATACACTCCTTACCTCTGAGTTGCGTGTCCGTAGTGGTCAGGCTGAAAGAAATAAAAAGACTTTAATGAGTCTTTAAAGATGTTACTACAGGGGTTTCAGGCTCCCCTGTCACCCAACACGGGTGTATTCCAAATGGTTTCAGTCTGAATGAGGGCAGAAAGGGTATTTTGAAACAAGGCTGTTCTGATTGAAAAATACAGGTGATAAAACCCCATCAAAATGATCATGTGTTGTACTGGAAGTCTGGAAAGTGTAATTTGTAAAACATGTGAAGTAAAAAGGTTCCGTGTAAGTTGTGCAGTTTCTTTGAGGACTCGGGGCTCAGGTGGGCAGGACTTGTGAACTCGGCAGTCCTGCTGTGAATTGTCAGACTTTTTCATCTTTAATGGAATGGTCAAGTGTCTGTTTCAGGTAGGAAAAGGATCTCACGCTGATTCCACAAGATGTGTTTTTCTGCCAGCGACGTTCAGAGCTAGGAAGGGTTCAGAGAAGGATGTTTGATACTTAGGAGTGGCCTTAACGAGCTCCTCGATCCAAAGAAGACAGCCTGTGATAGAGGTGTGTAAGGCAGTGAATGGTTATAGAGAGGCTGAAGCGAGGTTTGCTTGTCATATTTTGTCATCATAAAAGATCAAGGAGATCTTCAGTTGAAATGCAGTTTAATTTAAATTCAAATGTGGAACGAGTGTAGTTTCACAGGATGAATAATGAAGCGGTCTTCTTTGCGAGGTATATTAGTAGGATTTTTAGCTGGATTTAGGAGAAGGTATTAGTGGTTATCTGATTAATCAGAACACACTTCAGTGCACATTTGCTGCGTTTGTTTTTTTTTTCCTAGATAGACACAGATAAACCTATCCCGTGGACAAATGCTCTGGATCAGAGTCTGAATCCAACTGATGAGATAAAGGGAAAGCTCTCAACACAGGGAGAAAACCACAAGTATGCATTTGTGATGAGGGTGCGTTAGGAGCGTGTAGTTTCTCATAACTGCTCTCCTTTTAGAAATGCAGCTACCCCGCAGTTTGGACTCCAGCTCGCAGGTTGAACTGGGGCCAGTAACTGCTCCTCTGAATCGCATTCCTGCGCGCGCCTCGGGATGGTTGCGGTTTAGCGATACCGGTCTTGTAAGGCTGGCGATGGTGATCGAAAGTGAGAGAGGAGCAGTGGGGTTGGGGTGGGCTGGGGAGTAACAGAGGTTTTCTGACATACAAACTTCATTGAAATCGAAGTGGAAGAGTCTTGGTGCGCTGATTAAAATGTACTTGCCTGCTCTTAAAAGTGAACACTTGAAACCCCAGTGAATTGAGGGGTACCTTACGCTAGTGCCACTTGTCACGGTGTAGTTTATCCTGTTCCCTGGACAGACCAAGTTACGTCGTCAGTCCGTCCCAGCACTGCATGTTGAAGTTTTGGCTTGCAGGGCCATTGCAACTGAGGGTTTTTTGGTTTTTTTGTTTTTTTTTCCTGTCCCTCTAAAAATGTTAAGCAAACCTTGTAAAAGCCCCCAGACCTCAGGTGAAGTGGCAGTGAGGACAAAGGGAGAAGCACTACCTTAAAATGGGACCTGGATACTCACTGAAGTTATTTCTTTTCATTTACGCGTGGCTTAGGAAAGTGAATATTTTTGAGCATCTAAATAAGTTATCTTCCAGTTTTCCCTCTTGCAGGGGCGGTTTCATGAGCAGTTCCAGTATGAATTCCTGCTTGGAGAGTTCAAGCAGCCTCGTCCCCTGGCTTTTCCTTGCTGCTCTGCCCATGCCAACGCTTGCGTGGCCCTGCAGTGAGCTGGACTGGGCAGCTGGTCATCTTAAAATCGACTTGGCTCTTCCCTTATTCCTTCTCACCCTGTTCCCCGACAACAAAAAGGAAACGGGGAAGAGAAATGTTGATTTTTAACTCTGTGAGCGTCCTGGTCATGTTTGCCATGGGTCTCTGTGAATGGCTGGTGCTGACTCAAGGGAAGGACATGTGGAAACGGGCCGTGGGGAAGGGTGGGACTGCCGCTTTCCACAGCGGTGCCAGCTTATATTGGCTTAAAATAATAGTGAAACTGCACTCAAGTTTCAGGCCTCTGGAATATGCTTGGTTATAGCTGTTGAAAATAAAAGAAATGCAAAGTGTTGGTTCCAAGGCCCGTCGCTGAAGCTCGTCCCCGTGGTTCCTGAGGAACCGAGCGGTGCTGAGGACCAAACCTGGCCTTTTTATGTATAATCAGTGTCAAAAAAGGTACGTGTTTTGTAACCGTTGCAGAAGGGTGGTATCTTCTAATAAGATAATAAACATACAAGAAATGTATGCACTTTGGAATGCTGAAAATGCTGAGAATGTAATGGGTCTAATTCCCATCTTTACATAACACACTGTCCTTTTTGAAAGAAAACAACCCAAATGTGCATACGGATTGGTAATGTAGTAGAAAAATCACTGGAGCATAAAACCTAAAACCTTGAGGCTTGTTATTCCGTGGTTGAATATCATATCCAGCAGTCAAATATAGCAAAGTTTGCTCTTCATGGTAAACGGGCTGAGGTGAAAACCTGCCATTAAAGCAGCTTGTCTGGTGTCGGGTACTAAATCTGAACTGATGAAAAACGCGTGTTTCATGTAGCTAATAACACTCGTTTTGGACAATTACAAATGAGCGTGTGTGTGCTCTTAAAGATGCATTGTTGCACTGCAGCAAGTAGGGTCAGAACTTTCTATTCAAATCCCCTCCCTGTTTTGCTTTACACAGCCGAGCAGCTGTAAAAGTGTGAGACTTGTCTGGAGCTCGGAAGCAGCGAGACAAACGTTAGTAGTGTCCCGAAGAGCTCTTTTGCCCTAAAAACGTCATATAGTCAAAACTCATTTTTTCTGTGTGCTTAAATGTTAGCTGAGGGTAATCTTCCTCTGTTTACTGAGAGCTGTTGATACAACATGTGGGTTTTGGTGAATTTAAAACAAGTTTGGCAGGAAAAAAAATGTTTATGTGATCCAAAGGATAACTCTAAGACAGTAACTGAATTATCAGAGGGATGGAACAGATGCTTTATAAAAATCTTAAAGAGCCTGCTTTTTGTTTTGAACTTCAGGACTTCTGAACTCAACTTCCTGGCAGTTTTTAGGAACAGAAATAACACTGAGCTGCTTTCTGTAGCTCCCAGAAGGTGCTGTGCTGGGCAGCGCTGGGCTCTTGGTGCCTACAGCTGCCTGTTGTGGCTCTTCCAGCTGCCCCGGGACATTCTGACTGAAGTCAACTGACATGGATTCTACCAGAGTTCCCGAAATTCTTCAATTCCTTTAAATTCCTTCAGTTGTCAATGACCGTTTCTTCTTTGACTCGCGTTAGTTTATTGGCTTTGAAACCCAAACTAGGCAATGTGTTGCTGCAAGATAATGATGTGTGTTGCTGGGGGTAGGGGAAAGGATTTTGATTTCACAGCTTTTCACGCTGTAATTTGGATATTCCAGTGACAGAGCTGTTCAAACAGACCCTTTTCCCCGCCGTCTGTTGTCACCCATCTCCTCTTCTCTGAATTGTGCCAGCACAATTGTTTTTTTGTGGCCGCAAGATGAATGGGATTGGGAAGCCTATCTAAAATGAGGAAATTGTACTTGTGGTAGGATTTTTCTGCTCCCTGGTCTAGTTTACTGTGCAGCTGCAGAAGTAGTGGTGTCAAGACAGGAAAGGGGGTATTGAGGACTGGGATTAAATGGTGGAGGAGGTAGCAGATGAGCCAGAACTGCTACATTGGCTGTGCCACAGGGGAAATGCTCCTCGTGTCGTGCCTGCCGTTGTGTTTGCTGTGCCCGTGCTCTTGTGCCGAGACCAGGGAAGCCAGGCCTCCTGCCTGGGCTGGTTCCTTGGGGATCAGCGAGGGGACCCATCTCTGAAGCCAGACAGGACATCACAGCACACTGGGGTGGATGGAGGAGTGCGAGACGCTGCTCCTGCCTTAGCTTCTCCAGTGCTGCCTGTTTATATCCGAGTGTAAATGTATGATGTGGACCAGGGAGTAGGGGAAGTTAAGAGGAGTTGAGTAAGAGCTTTTTCTTTAGTTCTAAGACTGGTTGGATTTTCCTTTCTGACTATTGTCAGTTTTACTCATTTTAGATACTTCAGTTGTATGAAAGTTGTAGGGTTTTTTCTATTAGAGAATCTCCATACAATACTCAGTTCTCCTGTTCTCAGGTATTCAAAGAAACTGTAACTGGAGAGAAGATATTTCAGTCCCCTGCAAGGACTTGGCTATTGATTTGAATTGGCCTCGCTGACGTGAGCGTGTCAAGGGTTGCAGGGATCTGTTCCACAAGGAAATGGGCTCTGGTGCTTTGGCATCCAGGGCTGCTCCGGGAGGAGGGTCCTCTCGCGGCCATGAACGCGTGGTTCCCTGCCATCAAATGGGTTGGACTCGGACTCCTTCCACCTGCAAAGTCAAATTAGTACAGTCTATTAACATTGTCTTTTAATTCAGCAATGTTGGGAGGTTCTTGAGGATCCAGAGTGTTCAAAAGTCTTGGGTTATTGTGTGGATTGCTTTAGAGGAAGATGCTGTTGCCCAACACTTTCTTTCCACCCACCTTAGTCTTTCTTTTTTCAGCTTGTTGCATTCCTCTTTGATATGAGGTTAGGCCACTCGACATCCCAGATATTTTTTGTTCTGGAAAGTTCTTTGTGCAGTATTGACACTTGCTGGAATAGAGATCTGGCAGTTTGGGGAATATGAAAACATGAGGAGTCAAGAGCACTTGTGTTTGGTTAGTTCAGGATCAGCATATTTGAAATCCATTCGAGCTGCTCAGAAGGGGAATCCATAGGATCCTGCTGTGTAGTATAGTCAAGAAGTAGAATTTTTCTATCGTATGTTGCCCAGATTGTAGGTTAAAATTTCTCGATTTTTCTAAAGCACCTGATCTTTATTTCTAAATTTTCAACAGCATAGTTGCCTTTTGGGATCTGTTGACTGAAAATGATTGTCAGCCTTGGTCCAATTTTTGCACAGGAATACAGATCATTTAGTTGGATGTGTAAATGTGCTACTTTTGAGTTGGGGAAGCTGCAGGAGGAGTAATGCTGGATTCTATACAGAGGCACTGGCCTGAACTCGCTTTAAAGTTGGACGTGCTGGTAAACCCCAGCAGGAATTGAAGGGTGGCCAAAGTGCAGGTGAAGGAAGGTATGTGGTCATGTCTCTGCAGTTTATCACGTCTGTTATCTTCTCTGTCTTTATGTAAAGAGTAAACTGATGAGGCTGAATATTCAGGCAAGTTTTGGCATTCTCGTCGGCAAGTACAGCAGGAATTTTAGGAACTGACTGAATTGAACTCTAGCTTTGAACCGTGGTGTATCCGCAGAGTCTAACGGGCCTGTAGCAACATCTTACCTGCTCTTTTGGAAAGCATGCACTGCCTTAGCAGGGTTTGAAATGTAAATGCTCAGCCTGGTTTTGTTGTTAACTTGGGTGTTGTGGGGGATCTGTGTGGTGAATATGACTGCACCAGCCCAGGGAATGCTCTCACTGTTTACACAGATACGCTTCGCAGAATTGTTCTGCAATTCCCCCTGATTATTTGTCCCTCCAGCACTTGGAAAGGTTCTGCAGTTGCTTTGTAAATAATTGGAAGGAATTTCGGGTCATCTTAGAGTTTACAAAACTAATGCAATAGGCCAAAGTAATGCAAAGTTTTGATAGTAAAAGCAGACTGGAATTGTGGTGAAGTTGTGGGCGTTGGGTGAACAAGGGGACGATGGCCAGCAGTTCTCTTAGTGCCCGGACTGGGTCGAGCATCACGGAAAGAAAGAGGTAAAGACAGTAATAAAGTTTTCAAATGTCCCACTCCCGTTCAGAAAAACTGACATTTCAAGCCAGTTGTTTCAGTGTCTCATTGTCTAGAGGCCTGATTTCTTTTTTTTTTTTTTTTTTTTTTGGTACAGATTCACTCAGCAGAAGCATCTGCAAGTTTTGATAGCAGCGCTGCAGAGTGATTGGAAATAATAAGCTGCAGAGTTCAGTAGCTTCTGTTAACTGACAGTTGCTCTTTTCTTGCGCATGACCCACTAATGTGACTATTAACTGGCAGTGGTCATGCAGCTGCTTTGTCAAGTGGTGCGGGAGGACGTGAGTTGTGATGATCTGCCTCTGTTAAAATGACATCCCAGCTCCCTCAGCGCTTGTCCTGAGTGTCGATGGCAGCGGTGGCTGCTTCTGAGCCACAGGCTGTGGCAGAGATCGTGCCCAGTAGCACTGCACATCTATACGTTTGAGTGACACATCTATAGGTTAGAGTAATGGGAGTCCCACTAATAACACATGTTCCACAGCTCGGGCTTGTCCCCAGCTTGGCAGTGACGTTCCTTTGTGTATAATCTTCTATGTGCTGAACTGTTTGGGCTATAACAGGAGGATCTATAATCTTAATTGGTTCTTTTTTGACTCTTGTTTGGTTTTTGGACTCATCAAGGAATTCCACAGTCCAGTTGTACACTTAGTAAAGAAACTTCTGCTTTAAGTTTGCTCTCTCTTCATTCAGTATTAGGAATGAGGAGATCTGGTGTAAAATATTTAAGTATGTTTTTGTTTCTTAAGCGGGGACAAAAGGTGGCCGAGCTTGGAGTATGTGTTGCTATTAAAGCAGACTTACTGAGGAGCTGCCTAGCAGTATTGGTTGTATCTCATAAGCAAATGCTGCAGACCCCGGGAACCTTCTGAAAACGCTTGGGTGTGCAGGAGGTGGGAGAGGAGCAGAGCGAGCGCTGCGGAAGGCAGTGCTGGCTTTGGGTCATGCTTTGGGTCACACAGTCGTTGAGGTTGGCAAGGACCTCTTGAGATCATCTGATCCTACCCGCTGCTCGAGCTGTGCCAGCTAGAGCAGTTTGCCTGGGACCATGGCCAGTTGGGGTTTGACTGGCTTCATGGATGGAGGCTCTACAAGCTCGCTGGGCAACCTGTGCCAGTGTTTGGCTACCTTCAGGGTTAAGCTAATTAAGATGGAATTTAATGTGTTTTAATTGGTGCCCATCCCCTTTTGTCCTGTCACTGGGCACCGCTGAGAAGAGCTTCTTGTTCCTTCCTTCCCTTCAGGTATTTCTACACATGGATGAGATCCCTCTGAGCCTTCTCTTCTCTGGGCTGAGCAGCCGTGGCTTTCCCAGCCTCTCCTTGTGGGAGAGATGCTCCAGACCCTTCATCTCTGTGTCCCAGAGCGCGTGTCGCTTGGTAAATTCTGACCGGCTTTTACTGTTCCTGGGGCGTTTGAGTTCCCCCAGCAGCAGGTCTCACGTCCAGTGTTACATACAGAATTAGTTCTGTTCTCACTCAAACCAGGACACATGGCAGTCGTCATCTTACTGAGGCACCAAGTCAGGTTTTTCCCCTTGAATATAGCCATTTATTTTCCTGTACACTGAGATTTTGTATCCTGTTACCAGTTTTGCTGGGGCTCTCTGTCTGGTTCAAACCTCCTGGGCGTTGGGACTGCCGTGTTGCTCCCTTCAGAAAGGAGGTTACCCTTTTTATCCAGAGCGTGTTCCTCTGGAAGTGACTTGCTGGAATTCCGTGCTCCAGGCACACTCGGCATGGTCAGCAGTTTGAAACTCTGCATTGGGTAGTGGTAGGGAAAGAACTTCCATCGTCTCTTGTCTCGTACGTGGTGTGTGACCGGCACCCTTCCTTAGCCCGTGTGCAGACCTCACTGGGGAGTAAACCTTACTTTGTTTTTCTCTCGGGTACCTGCATTCTGGCCGGGGCCATCTGCCTCACCTTGAAACCTGACCCGCACCTGCAGTGGAGTTGCTCTGTAATCAGATGGGGAAATCATTTGGTTTCTTATTTTGTGGCCTGAAAGGATTCAGGTTAAGCTTCAGTAATTCAGTTAAGTTATTTGCTGCCACTGAAGTAAAAAAGGTGCTTTTGGAAGCGTGGTAACAAGGAAGGGATTACGTTGTTTAGAGTAAATTTCGGTACTCCTTGCTGTGCAGGTCTTTCACTACGTGAATACAATAGCAGAAAGAATTCATTTAGGAAGATTATGACCTTTCTGCGCCTGAGCCAAGGAATCTACAGGCTTTCTTTCTACCAAATTCAGCTTTTAGACACAAAGGAAGGCCAGCTGAAGTACTGTGGGTGTTTGAAACAGTTTCTGTAGTGGGATACCAGTTATCTGTTGAAGAAACTCTTGAGTACAAGTTTTCCCCCTTAGAAGTCCAGTTAGGAAAGACAAGTTTATCGAGGGGAAGAGATTTTCAAGTGTAGCAGTTTGTGGCTGGAGAGGCTGGTCAGAGCAGCCTGTAAGAACTCAGCTTTCTGGGGTTCAGGGTGATACAGTCTTGGAGTCCCCAAAGCTTTTGAGACAGGTACACCGTATCCATCCGGATAGGATCTTTATCTGCATGCTTGCCAGTTATCCCCGTGAACTCTAACCCTCAGCAGGCTTATCTGCCCTGCTATTGTCTGTCCTTGAATCACCGTCAAGCTGTAGCACATACAAAGTGCTGCACAGTTCAGCTGTGGATACGAAGCTGAAGAAGGTTTGAAGGAGGGGGATAGACAAGGAAGGCCCAGGTAAAGAGGCCATGCTCATTTATGATTTTGTGTGACTTCAGAGCTAGAAGACACTCAGAAGTCATTTGCAGTGACCAGGGCAGATATTTCAAAGAAAAGATACATCCTTATTTTTATGGGGTTTATATTTTAAATATTTATTTTTTTTTTCTGTGCACCATTTAATTGTGGAATCAATTGACAGATGTTTTGGGTGACCAAAGGGTAAATGATTCGAGGAGCTGTTAAGAGTCGTAGAGAATCTATCTGTATAGGGCAGCCTGTACACAGAGGAGTTAGTCTGCAGCCATTGTCAGAATTTGGAAGGTGTTCTACGAGAAATGCTCTTCGAAACTTACTGGTCTATAGTTTGCTGGTATCAGAGAAAAGATACGGGCTAAAGAATATTTAATTTGATTGGTTACAACCATCATTAAGTTTTACCTAATTTGGCAGTTCCAGAGCAGTTCCACCAGTGATTTTTGTTGCTGCCCTCCCTCCAATTCCAGTGGGGTTTTAGCTCTGTAATACAGAACGGAATCTTTAATCCACAGGTTGCCGTTAAATAGTTGGCTTAGGTTCCCACTTGTCTCTCGAGTCATGTGTGAACATATTTGGAGAAGAACTTGCTTAATGGTTTCAAAACCTGTTTTTTCCAAGCAACTTGCCTTTTTATTTCCTTGAGGAATTCCATCAGGTGTGGTATTTATCACACTGGTTTGCAGTGGTGGAGTGTACACCTCGTTACTGGCATCTCCTTACCCTCGGCGTGTGGCGGCAGCACGGCTGGCGAGAGCGCGCGGGGCTCGCAGGTGTTGGCCTGGGGATGGAACCGTAGCGCCTTCTGCTTGCTGGAAGCTTGCTTTGAGCGAGCGCCGTCTGTAACACCTGCTGCTGCTGCATCTCCCGTGCTCACAAAAAAGGATTTTGTTTATAAGCTTCTTTTCCAGTTCCCTCTTTTCCAGTTTCTGTCTCGAGCGTGTTCAGAGCAGCGGCTGTTGGTGCTGGACGTGACAGAAAGCTGGGCGGTGATCTGGGACACCCCGTGACGGTACCAGACGTGTGTGAAGCACCCAGGCTGCCTCTCCTTACCTTTGGTGGTTTGTAACACTGCTGCAGTGCTACCTCCTGATCTGGGACCCTGCAACACCAGGGGGAGATGCGGGAGCCTCGGCTCCTCCGCCTTCACACACCGCATCTCTTCCACATACCCCGTTAGGCAGCTTGTTAGAGAGGTCAGGCTTTCGGCAGAGCCTTCTTTGAGCTGTGCCAAGAGTATTGTTTGCTAAACAGGACTTCATGTTTGCTTTTAAAAATTATGTTTATCATCAAACATAGCAGTTGAATTATAAGTAGAAACCAAACTGATGGTTGGAAGCGTAAATATTTCTCAGTTTTGGGGATGACGAAAGAAAATGCCTGTTAATGTCAGGATCTTACTGAAGTGGGTAAAAGGAGGGGGGCATGGGGGTGGTTTGGGGGCTCGAGGTACTAGACAGCATGCTGGGAGCTGCTGGGGCGTGTCAGGTCTCATCAACGTGGCCACTGCACTCGGGTTTGGAACAAAACACCGACTCTGCGAGACGGCTGCAGTGTATTGCAGGTCTGTGTGAATCCTTGTGCACCCGTGTTGCATTTCTCGTTCGACAGCAAATAGAAGAGATGGCACAAATAACCCCATGGGAAAAGAGGCTGGGAAACGCTGTTCGGAGACAACAGCACCTTGAGGGTCAGGTGGGCTTGTGTTGGGTGTCTCTTGAGTTCGGATGGTGCCTCGCACCTACGGAACTGGCCTAACTGGCCAGAGAGCCCAGTTACCTCTGTTTGGGGTGGATTGTTGATTTTGAAACAACAGCGGCATTTTCAAGTGATGGATAAATAGCTACTGTTGATTTGCTTTGGTCACAGTGTGTTTGGGCTCCTTTGAGCACCGAAGGCTTTGTACTGACAGAATGGGAAGCTGGGGAGAAAAGCAGCTATCCTTAAAATTCCCTTTAGTCTCGAATCACAAATAAAGAAATGCCATTGTCATAACAACTGTATATAACAGGGTTATATGGCAAAATGAGGTTGTTTGATCTCCTTAATTGAATTTTCATACTTATCATATTTGGATTCTTTCCAGACATAAGCTAAGCTCCGTTTCCTGCAAGATTAAAACACGGCAATGTTGGATTGATTTATTTTTCAATTCTTAAGGTATTGTGAACGGTTTGATTTTATTTATTTTTCTTTAATTAAATCCTCCTCCCCCCATTTTGGATTGTTTGAGAGAAACGTGCTCCTACCCCTGACACGTGGTAAAGCCTTTCGGATACGTTGCTGAAGGTTTGACCGTTTCACAGGGCAGCGCTCTGTTACATCCAGCTACCTGCAGGTCTGTTGCCTGTTGCTGCTCTGCCCTCTCCTCTGGGGTACTTCACTAGTATCTTGAGTTCTTGGGGTTTTTGTCTTGAGTTCCCAACGGCATAGATGGACTTTTCCCTAAGCCATTACCAGTCCGTTTCTTGAAGTGACAATTACTAAATAATGTCGTTCTCTCTGAGATGTGTAAAATTGGATGCAAACAAGACCCAGGATTTATACTGCCTGTCTACATTTATAAAAGTACTCTTTGAGCTGTGAATGGGGCTGGCTGAAACGCGGCCAGGAAAGCTTTATTTGATATCTGGATGAATGCCACAAATAGAATTCAGCTAACACATGCCTTTGTCAGTTGTTGAAATTCAACTTTAAAAGGATTAATTTCTCAACCCTACCCTGCTGTGCAGAATCCTGAATATTGAGATGAACAGCTTTTCTGAAGGTTAGTGCAATACTGCAGCAACTGAGTTCTGTTCGGTTGCAAGTTGCTTGCGAAAGTCCTTTTTTACTGCTGGCATTTGGGGCACTGATACTTGCGCTTTAAAAAAAAAAAAAAAGAAGCGAGAAACAACTTTTAGCTTCAATTTTTAAGTACAAGGAAAAATGATACTACAGTTGTAATAAAGTTTTAATGACTTTGGTGGTTAATAATAAATAAGTGGTCATCCATCTGTAAAATAGAAGCGGGTGACGCTCAGCAAACCTGCTCTCTTCTCCAGTACCGGGTTGTAACGTGCATTGCGGCGGCGGGGCAGCAGCATTCGCGGGCAGGGTTGGCATTTCACAGTGTCCAGAGCTCCGTCCAGAGCGCTCAGCCCCTCTGCTGATTCTTCAGAGTGCAGCTGCACCAACAAACTTTAATCCTGAAGTTTTCTAGTGCACACAGAACCGTGGCATCTGCCTTTCCCTGTGTGCTCAGGAATCGTGTTGATTTAGGATTTGCTGCTTTTGTCTGAAGCCAGAGGGAACTGGAAGGAAGATTTTCTGTTTGGCCGTGTAAAACATCCTTGTATACACTGCAGTTCCTTTGAAAACCTGCCACTGTTGCTGTAGCAGCCCTATAGCTCTGCCAGTATTGACAATAACCGGGGCACTGGTGGGAGGACTTGCTTCCAGTCCTTCGCTGCTCTGCCATCCCCAGACACTCAGTATAGCGTGGCAGATAACGAGGGAGGCAGCAGGACTCTGCAGTTCCTTCCCACCCTGCTCTCTTTGGAGGTGTTACTGAAATGAAGGCACCAGTCCATCGTCGGGGAGCGTACCGAGTGTCTTGCTGACGTACCTTCCTTTGAGAGCTGGGGGAAACCAGTGGTCCAGACAGCTCAGAACAGGTTGCTGTCTACAGGAACAGAAGGAAGTACTCTTTATGTATTTTAGGTCAATTTGAACCGAGTCCTGTGTTTAATCGCATTATTCCGAGACGTACTCGAAGCCATGAAACAAAAGCATTGTCTTAGTGAGCGTTACCTACTGGATTAAGCACTGGGGAAGAGAAACTATTGCACCCTGCTGCGGGGGGGTGCCCTGTGAGTTCCTACGGCTCAGCTTCTGCATTTGCAAAGTTAGGAGTGATCAGACCGAGAACTTTGTAAAGTGTGGTGAGGTGTCTGCATCAAGACTATTCAGTGCGTGGTGTCGTTTGCTTAGCTGCACCAAAGTAGGGGCTTTGTCTTGCTCTTTGGATGTTGCCGTGCAGTTACACAAGTATCTCTGTGGCTTGGTGAGACTTGGCAGTGCTGGCTTAATGGTCAGGCTTGATCTTGAAGGTCTTTTCCAGCCTAAGTGATTCTGTGATGTTACGATTCTTTGAACAGTTGCTGCATTTTAGCTGTTCTTACGTGCGCTCGAGTAGGATCTTGCCTTCTTGCTCTGTGTGAAACTTAAACCTGTCTTCAGGGCTCTTTGCCTCATTCTAACTACTGCCAAGCAAGCCTGTGGTAAGTCTACTGAAGTTGCAAAGATGTTAGGAAATACAGAAACTATGATCATCTGTAACAGATCATAAATCCCCTTCTGACGATAAAGAATAAAATCCGATTTACTCTCTGTGTTGTCTGTTTTTTCCTTCTTCCAAATCTTTCTTTTGTAACTCCATCATGTGAGATCTCTGCAGTTCCTTTAGCAGAGCTGCCTTTGTCCACAGTTGTGGGTGATTCTCACTTCTGCAAGTGAGAGTTTGAATCTCTTGTAGAGTACTCAAAAAAGCCAACCGACCAGAAAAAAAAAAGGGAAAAACACCCCAACAACAAAACCACCACACCAGAGTAGGAAGTACTTTAGCAGCCACAGATTCATCTGGCCTGTGCCTGTCTCAGTCTGGTTCTGTTGTGGTTTTATGCACCAGACGCTTTGTCTTTCTTCTAGTTTCCTTTCTCAGACTCTCAAAGCTTCCTCTGTTGAGCTTCTCACTGAGTCCTCGTTATCCTGCCTTGGCTTCCCGTCGGAGCAGCCCCTGTTCCGCCGCCCCGCGCCAGCCCCTTCCCAGCGGTGCCACCTCCCAAGCAGCCGTTCTCCCAGCACACCGCTGGCTGGGCGAGCTTGTTCTCATCCACCAGGGCAGAGCTGTGTGTCCTCAGTGTAGCTGTAGCAATGCCTGGGCTTCCTAACTCGGAGACAGAAAAGCGATAGGCTGTCTGTATTTGTACCGCAGATCTTACGCCACTGGGTCCCGATGTTACTTCTCCCAGTTTAGCCCAGATGAAGCAAGAGCAGTGGCTGTGCTGTGTGATGTGGGGTTTCTGTGCTGATTCTGATGCCTGTTGTACTTGAGGGCAGTGCAAGGTTTCTGAAAACAGCCCTCTGTTCTCTGTGTGTAATAACCAAACTTGGTCAGTAAGAGCTTTCCCTGGGATCTGCAGCAGAACTTGATTGTCTCTGGGGGATGAATGGAGGGAACCGTGGGGAGAGCTCAGAACTGGGGGCTCATCAGCTGGCTCTTGCAGGTTATTCCTGACAGCCAAAATCTTTTACTTCAGAATATTCCCACACCCAAGCTTTTGTACACAGAAAAATCCATGAGGGTCACGTGGCACTAACGTTTTGCAACAGAGCTAGGCTTTGATTAGATCTTGAATATTTAGAGCTGATGTAACACTCCCCCTGTTTCCCCCATCATTCTTTAAAACCTCTTTGTGAACTGAGCTATTGTGGTGGGATTGGTGGCATACAATGAACTCAGCCACTAAACTATATTGTTTGCTGTAGACCGTGGACTTCTGAGTAGACCGGAACTTCAAGTTAAACAAACCAACCACGAGGTCTTCTGGCAAATTCAGAGGCCTCAATTTTTCAGGTGCAGAACAGGTTTTGGTGTCTTTTACCCACAAAAGTTTCTGAAAGATACTCAGGTACATCTGGAGTTATTAAAGTGCATCTACCTTTGGAGCAAGGAGAGAGGCAGACCTTTAGTTGACACTGGGAACCTTGGTAATAGAGGTTTAGCCCCGAGCTGTTTTGACATGAACTGATCAGCATCACAGAATCTTTCTACCTGGGTGTGGGCACTCTGGGCCTGAGTCGTGTGCTTAGCTGTGGCTGTGCTAGAATATGGGTGCCGTTGGTTTTGCCTTTAGGGAGTTTCTGTAGTTTGCTGAGCACGTGTGCTTCACTTTTCTGGCCTGCCTGCTGTGGAGCAGAGCCTACCTGTAGGTTCATCTATTGCTAATTGGTTTTTACTCTTAGTTCCATACAAACAACACTCTCTGCCTGTTTGCTCGCTTGTTTTTTGATCAGCTTAGAGTACATCATTAGGAGAGATTTCTGCTTGGATGCTGCCAGCTGATTAGAAGAGTACACCAAGGTTTTGTCTAATCTCTGGTGTGACTGTCATGTGCTGCGGCAAGGAAATGGCTTTGGAAGAAGCAGCCAAATCTGTACGGGTATTAAAACATGCTGAGGAGGGGATGTATCAGTGGGGATCAAATGGGCAGCCATTCAGTGCAGGGAGCTTATTAAAAGACAAGGATTAACTTTTTTTTTTTTTTTTTTTCCCTTTCTCATGAGGTCATAGAAGTGGTAAGGGATTTCCAGGAGGAACCTGCCCTGAAAGGTACCAGCTGCAAGTGGAAAATGCCCTCTCTGCCTCCACGGCAAACAACTGCTGCTTCTCCTCACCCTTCTTTTATCAGTCGTGCTCTCCCACGTGATTGCCTTGTCAGTGGGGAGGCTGTCATGGCCTTGTAGTCTGGGGATAGGAGAGATGCTGCTGAAGAAACCCCCTGCTTTAGAGGGGGTAATGCCACCGGAGCAGATCACCGTGGTGGGGCAGACAGATGGGTGGGTGGGGGGAGCTGGGACTGTATTTCAACAACCTACTCAAGGCTGGGCCTGGAGGACAACCTGAAGTGGGAGTTGGAGTTGCAACTGAAGGCAGAAGCAATACTTCTTTCCTGGGTTACTTTTTTGTGTCCTTTATGATGTGTTGTCAAAAATAACCTGCCAACATTTCACCACTGTTTCTAATTTAACTGCTTATTCTCCTGAATTTATGTTAATACTAAAAAAAAAAAAAAAAAAAGAGAAGGGAGGAGCAGTGACATGCTTGCCAAGCAGAAATGGCTGTTGACTGCATATTGCTCCCTTAGTTCCAGAGCAGGGTTCTGTGGACCTGTGTGGTCTGGAGTAGGTGACCTTTTCCGCTGGTGACAGCAGTCTCCCTCTGCATTAGTTATGGCCCTGTTTGCTAGTAGGTCAGGGCAGAGTTCTCCATCAAGTTGAGATCTTGGCTTCCACGTGTGGAAATTCTGGGTGGCATGGCTTTGCTTCTGGTAGGGAGTAGCAAAGCATAGGGAAATGACATAGATAAAGAGCATTCCATAACACACATGGTGTTTGGTGGTCCTGGCAAAATGAGGACGTCTGGATTCACTGTGGATGAACCTGCTGTAGCTTTTCAACAGTGGAAATGTCTATTCCGCTGTGTTCCATCTCTTCTGTGCTCTGTCACCAAGTGCTGAGTTACCAGAAACAGCTCTTTGGCCAACCAGCCAGAAGGATCTCACTTACAATTACTGATGGGTTAAGAAAGCCTCACAGAAGCTTGAGGAGAGGCAAGTTCTTTTGTAAGGTCAGGAACCAGTCCTAGGACAGTGTGAGTTCATGAGGTGCCACATTACTAGAAATCACAGTTTTTAATCTGTAAGGTTGCAATTCCTGTGTGGATGTAGCTGCAGAGGCATTTAAGATGCATTAAAGGTGGGTAGCTGCAGGAGAGTCGTGCACGTGCTGCACGTGGTGACAGACGGGATCCGCGGGCACTCGGTTGGTTGCATCCCAGCTGAACTGGTTACTCACAACTCCTTTCATTAGCTACTTTGGGGAAACGACTGATTTTTCTTTTTCTGCTTTGTCCTCTTGAAGTCACAGTGCCTGTCTCTGTTTCAGTGTCAAACCTGGGTTATTTAACCAGAGACCTTTTACTTGGAGGTAGCTCCCATTCCGACTGTAGGAGGCTGCCTGAAATTCTGTCGTGAGAATTCTCCTTTCTGCTTACAAGGGAGAGCACTCTCCCTGGTGACAGCGTGTACGCTCCGGAGAAAGCGAGGCTTTCTCTGGGACGTGTCCAAAGCTGCAGTGACTTCTCGCAGAACCCTGCAGTTGTCTTAGCGCTCCCAGGCAGGAATCGGCTGCGCTGTGTTCCCTTTGCTTCCGGAAGCTTAGCTGCTGTGTTCCGAAGGTAAAGCTTAAATAGAATCTCAGTTTCCAAGTTAGTAAGGAGGACTCTAATGCTGCTGGTCACAAGGCATAGCGTGCTTCTGAAAGGGCCTTTGATACTGTGATGATGAGAATGGTTTAAAAACCTCAGTGTAGGATTTTCTGTTGGTGGTGACGGGGGAAGCTGGAGTGCTTAGCTTTTGCTGGAAGCTCGGCTGCCTGTAATTTAGAATCATAGCATTGCTTTGGGTGGCAGAGCCCTTTCAGCTCATGGAGTCCAACCACTCCCCCAGCACTGCCAGGGCACCACTGACCCCTGTCCCTCAGCACCACAGC
>WUAM01000287.1:19565207-19604923 GCA_024336885.1 Actenoides hombroni
TGCTCTGGGTGACCCTGCTGGATGGAGCAGGGGGGTGGCACCAGATCAGCTCCAGAGGGCCCTTCCAGCCCCCACCATGCTGTGAAAGAAAGAGGGGAACCCAGACAAGCCTCGAGCAGTCAGTGCGGGCGTGTTCACGGCGTTCTCACCCTAATGCTTCCAGGTGACACACCAGGGCTGGAGTGACAACGACACCCATTGATCAGCTGCATTGTCCCTCGAGTGCCAGTGCAGAACCTGCCCAACGGCGACTGTTTGAAGGAGTAGTGGGGCTGCTTGGCTTCCAGCTTGGGGTTTTACACAGTCCTCCCAGCTGGTGAAGCTGTGAACACAAGCGTGCAGAGTGATGCGCTGTTAGGTCAGGCATGCTTCTTGACCCCCACCCTGCAGATATTTGTAACCATTGATCAGCTCCCCTCTCAGGCTTCTCTTCTGCAGGCTAAACAACCCCAGGGCTCTCAGCCTTTCCTCATCAGAGAGATGTTCCAGTCCCTTCAGCATCCTCACAGCCTCTGTTGGATTCTCTCCAGTATTTCCCTGTCCCTCTTGAACTGGGGAGCCCAGTAACTTTTTCAAAAGATTCTGAAAAGATTGGATTATCATTCACATCTGTTAGGTGAAAAGATCATGAACAAATTTTTGATGAAGATGCTTTTTGTTCAACAGAATCTGTCTATGACCTTCTCCCAAAGGAGCTGCAGTTACCACCTTCCAGAGAAACATCTGTAGCATCCATGAGCCAAACAAGCGGTGGTGAGGCAGGTTCGCCGCCTCCAGCTGTAGTTGCTGCTGGTAAGCCTTCTCATTTCTTCCCTTCCTTCGTTAAGGTTTGTAATGTTCTGGCCAACATGAACAGTGCTGGCAAAGTTTTGACTGTAAAAAAAAAGAGCTTGTGGAGAAATAACAAGAGTTCATTCTAGGAGAACTTAGGTGATAGAAATTAAACCAAACTGGGTGGCCTAAATTATTAGGTATCGATGTTCACAGTTGCTGTATTTCTTCTATATAATCATGTGAAATAAGTTACCTGTTTTGCTATTCTGTATTGCACAGCACAGGCCTGTTCCCTCCTAGAATGCACTCTGGCTTCAGAGGTCAGAAATACCAATTTGGAGCTAAGGCAGAACGCTGACCAACTGTGAACCAGTGAAGCCCGGCTAGGGTAACAACTGGAATGGGAGTTGGCGTTTTGCGCCGTGGAGCTTTTACCAAACTGTAAGGAGGAGGAAAGGTCGTGTTGTCCTTAGAGGCTTAGTGTTTAAACTCCATGCACACCGAGCTCACTGTTGTAATCTCTTACAAAATTCTCCAGTACCTGAGAATGTAACATATGTCAGGATGGCACTTCTATAAACTGACCAGTTTAGTTAGCTTTCTCATTGACAGCGTACGAAAGGAGTCATGACCTTTTTATCTTCGCCATTATCTTACTCCCAGTCATGTTTTAGACTTCAGTCTAAAGACTCTGTCGCTGATCTTCATTAACCGTAGAGCGAGGATTTAAGGGCAAAGCTCTGGTTTAGGAGGTTAGCCGTAGTGCAGGTTTGCCTCTGCAGTTCTTGCCAGTAGCTTGAGTGGATTAGTAAGATCATCTGTGCAATGAGGAAAAAATGCTTGTTATGCTCGTGATAGATGCATCTTTTGTCATTGGATAAGAGAAATTTTTTTGCATAATTAGACCCCCTTATTTCTTACAAGCTCATGTTCCACTTTCCTAATTGGCCTTAAATTGTTGCTTGAGAAAAATGTATATATTTAAGGTGAGGATTCCGATAGCTGCGTTACTCTTTTTTTCCCTCTGAGTTCATATGCATTAAATGTTTGTGTGAGAATGTTTCCCAGATTTGCATGGTACAGGAATCCCGATCAGGAACCGAAGTGATTGTAGACTTGTCAGAGAAACTTTACAGCACTGCTCACCATTCATGTTTCGCCAGACCTCTTCTGAGAGAACCTGTGGATTTAACTGTGCACAGTGGAACTTCGGCCATTCAAAGAATTTGATGGGTTTATTTCTTATATTGAAAGGATTTGATATTTTTATATCACTGATTAAAAAAATAATTTGGGCATGCATTTCTAAAATCAAGATACTTAATGATCAGTTTGGTTCAAAGTCGTAGCAGCAACCAAATCCTGTAGAAATGTGTATCTTAAAAACAAGTGAAAAAAATCCCACAAGCCCTGTTACACTCTAAATCCACAGCCAGACGTGAACTGCTCATTAATTCTGTATCTAACAGAAAAGACTTAAAAACTTGAATGGAACTAAATGTCTGTTGCCTCCAGGTATTTAGTGTCTGCTAACAGCCAGTCCAGTTCCTTCTGAAAAAAACTTAAGAATGGGTCAACTGCATTTGGGTTAAACTGCAGCACAACTTTCTTGAATTAAAACCATAAAAAACCCAGCACTGAGCTTTTTTGTTAACACTGAAAAGCAAAGCTGCTCATTCAGTTAAGACTAGTTTGGAGTGTCAGAGATCACCTGGTTTCACCCAGACTTTAAGCTGATCCCACTGCAGGAGGAAGAGCTTTTCACATGTGTGCCACAGCGTGCCTTGGGTCCGGGACCTGCCCCGGGTGGGCTTGCTGTGGGTCTTGGTAGCACAGGGAGAGGAAGGACTGGTCAGGAAAGGTGGAGCTGGCTCCTCTCTGCGGCTGTCAGTTTGTGCTGGCTTGAGTTGTTGACTCAACTGTGGCTTTGGAGACCTTCCATCAGTGTTGTGATAAGCCAGTGAAGGTTCTGGGTGCCGTTAACATCAGGAGCAGAACTATGAAGCACAAGCAGCTATAGTTCTCCGAGTTGGTAGAAATTGTGTTTAACCAACCGGACAGAAAACCCCGAAGAGAGCAAAGAGTAGTTTTGTTTCCATTGCTTACATCACTGTCCACTCCAGTGAGGGCAGGGACAATTGAGTCTTGGTCTTTTATAAACACGTAATTGTGATGCCCAGGATCAGTCAGCAGGGAGCTGAGCTGTGCCCGTGTGTAAGGAGAGCTGAGCCCCAGCTCTACCCTGTTTCTCGATAAAAGGGTGTATCGTGTTTTACTCTGTTCTTTAATTGTTTCAGGATTGCTGTAGTGTCTTTGGAGACTTGCTACCATGTTTTCCAGCCCTGTCACCCAGCCTTGTGTAGCTGTGAGGAGCCTGGGCTGGGCTCTGCTCTGATTTCTTAAGAGGAAAATCAGACTAGGCTTTGCACGTGTCCGTTTGCTTCTCCAAGAAAACAGAAATATATATGTTCTATTTATATTTGAAAAGACCAAGATTGACTATTCACTTGCATATCTCAAGTCCTTAATAGCAGACTCCAGGCACATTTTCCAGGAGGTGACACCGTACAGATGGTAGGGTGAGGAGAGAAGATGACTGTGGCAACCTAATGTTCCTGCAGCTGAAATCGTTCCCTTGTTTCCCGTAAGGCTCTCTCTTTTTAATTAATTTCTGATCTCAACTCTTACTTGCTCTAAAAGCTCGCTTCTGGGGGAGGTGACAGGGAAAGGACAGTTCAGTCTCCATAGCATTGCAGGTAACCTCCTTTACTCCTGGTTTTGAAGGGAAGGGCTGATTTGCAATGCCACTGGCTCCCTGTGTGTAGCAGTCAGTCAGAGACGTGATTCCCCTCAGTAAGGAGAGGATTACGTTGCAGGGAACGGTCCGGAGCGGTGAGAGCCTTTTCCTCCCCTTGTAACAGCTAACTCAGTTTGTTCTGTGCTTCCCCAAACACAGAGTGAGCTGGTCTCTGCCTGGAACTCGACTCACTTGAGGCTTTTCTGTCAGTCACTTTGCTGTGGGGTTTTGTTCCATATCAGCCACCTTAGAGGGGAGAAGTGCCTGCTGCTGCAGTTGACATCTCTGGGTTTTTTTGGAGGAGCAGGATGGGCTGGTTTTAGCAGCGATGACCTTGCAGGGGCAGACTTTTAGTTCTTCCTTTTGGAAATTTGTTTTGTGATTTACAGAACAGTTTTAAGAGTATTAAAATGGAATGTTGCTGATTGGATTTTCATTAATTTGTTAATAAATGTGTATCTCATATTCATTAATCTAGACAAAGGAGGTATTACCCACTCTCTGAGTATCAAACAGGCAAGTATAATTTAATAGAACTCTAGGATTTTGAGCTGTGATATTCACAACCTGAGCTGCTCTCTCAAGCTCCTAGTGCTGTTACTCTTTGGGAAAGCAGAAGGGAGGGAAAGGATCTGGTTTTACTTCTAGAAATTGTTCTCCGTGCTTGCTGTTTGCATTACAAGTGTCTTTGTTCAGGGGACAGGAAAAGGGGGATTTTGCCTGGTGCAGTACAATAAACACATTAAATATGAATCATCTTCTACACTCTGGAAATGCATGAGGGTGTCATGCTGAGAAATGTCATTGTAAGCTGTGCCTGGAGATTTCTTCTATGAAATGAATGTGCCTGAAGCTTTAATAATGCCTTTCATGCAACATTTTTAAGCTCGAGTTGCAAGGAGGGCTGCTTAATTCTTTTCAGTTGGCTCTTAAAGCTTGGACAGGTTTTTTTTGCTGTTGATCAGGACACATTGTGTAGGTGCTTCAATGCTTGAAATCCACGCTCCTAATTAAAGGCCTGTCTCAAAGGTGTCTTTCTAGTTGGTAGGTCAACACCTTTTACTTGTCTTTTGTGGATGATTCAGGAGTATTTTCGACCATGTACTTGGACAAGTGTTGCATTTTCATTTTCTGTCTTCAGTAACTGGAATGCTCAAAGCTTCTGACCCCAGTGAAGAAAACCATTCGAGAGACTTAACTTCTCTGCTCATCATCCATGTGTTCTTTCTGTGGCAGATCTTGGAACGAGCTTCTTCAGCTTGTTGATGAGCTCTTAAGCTGCTCTCCATTTTCCACAGAGGCAAATACGTGTCTTTCCATGTTTTCAGTATTGTCCCCCAGGACAGTATTTCCTACGTCGTTTCCATTCTGGCAATTCCCAGTTCTGATCCCCAGCTGAATTCTCCCCAGAGCAGGGCTCTTGCTCCAACAGGAGGGGAGCAGGTTTTATACCACTGAAATGTATTTACTGATCTCTCTTTGCATTCTTCATATTTGGATACAGTTAATCTCTGATCTATTGAATTTTTCTGGCTCCCAAACATCTGTGATTGTATCCTGGGAATACATTTGGTAACCACTGAAGCTGGACCTTTTTCTGGTCGTGTCAATTTTGTGCTCCTCTTGTAAGTAAAGCTTCAAAATAGAGATGTGGGTGTTTTTTTTTTGTTTCGGTTTTGTTTTGTTTTTCTTCTGAGTAGCTAGAGTCAGGGTTATTAATTTTTATTTTTAATGAAAATATTTTGTCAATTTATCATCCTTCCTGGTGTCATTAGTCAGTTTTTCCTGTTGATACAGAAATAATTACCAGAGATTCCGAAGGGGATATCAGTGCTGTTTCTAATTCTGTTAACCTGGGCTTATAATTACATGTTGTAAACAAATTATGAGAAAAAAAAGATTCTTCTTTGTAGTTGGTCTGCAATGCCTGTAAAAACTTCCATTTCTTTGTAGACTTTTCCCTTCCTCTTCCCACCGCCCTCCCAGTTGGAAGTGCCTTCCTGTCATTTCCTAGGAGGATGTCTTCCAGGGATTTCTGTCTGCAGCGTGCTTGCTCCGGCCATGTGTCAAATGCTCCTTTCTTACAGAATTAATTTAAACCAGACCCAAAAAAGCATCTTCCTGGTGCTGCAATAGTCTCTGCTCTGGCTTCTTTGCACTATCTGATGTGGCCCAAGTCTAAAGAGGCATTGTACAGTCTGGCAGAGGCTGGTCCATGGTTGGGTATGGCTTGGGGTGGGGGAGAGGTTCCCTCGGCCTCTCTTGGTGAGAAGTCGTCGCTGGGAAAGGAGAAAGAAAAAGTTTTCTCTTCTTGTTTCTGTTTTATGGAAACTTCTTAGACGAGGTGTTCTCTGCAAATTCAGTTAAGAAGTTGCAGTTGTGTGGGGTCCGATGTGCATAGGGTGCATACCTGCTCCTCTGCATGGAGCAGAGCTTCCTTACCAGTACCTAGGAAGGATTACATCTGTGTACTCTGCATCATCTCTTTTTCCTCCCCCCCGAATCTCGTATAGTCAATAAACCAATTTTTCCAGAACTGCTCAATTAAACACAAGCTGTTTATCATTCTGGGAGGGGTTTTCTTACGGCAAATTCTTGGATTAAGTGGCTCCTATTCTTGCATCAAAAGGGCTTGAGAATTACTTTGCCCTGTTCCTTAAGGAACAACGAAGAACCAAGCCAGTGAAGGGCAGAAAGAGAATCCTCTTATTGGACTGTGGTGTGGGCACCTCCTTGCAGCAGCAGCATCGAAGACTTCATGAAGGCCAGGAGGAGTCTAGGAAAAAACGACAGTGGTGTATCTGAGGAGCAGAAGAGTCTGTTTCTTAAATTGAAGTGTTCTTTGTCAGATCCATCAATCCTGACATCATCTTAGTGTCTGTTCTGGGGCAGCAGGCTGGGAAGGGAGCGGAGGTGACGACAGGTAGGGCTTGAGGAGCAGCTGAGGGTCCTAGAGCTCTGACTCGCCTGTAGGCAGCTGGTTACTGCTCCGAGTGGGCACCATCTCAGATAATATGGGATTGGTGTGTGTGAGCCACTAATGAAAGTTCTACTTAGATACCTAAACTGGAGTGTGACTTGAATAACGGGTGTCGTTTATAACAAAACCAGACTGATTAAGCTATTTACCCAAAGTATAATACACTGCTTGGTTCAGCATGTGAATGTAAGGGGAATTTACACTGTTGGGCTTGATGTAAATTAAATTAACCTACCTATCTTGAATCTGAGTGTTTTGAATAACTGGTGAATTGGATTGCTTTATTATATTTGCTGGGATGCTAGTTTTTTTCTCTATTAATACACTTAACTTGCATTCTAGCTTCGCCATTCAGAGACAGGCATCGAGTGGTGGGTTGTGTGACAGTGTCTGTCAATAGTGAAGACAAATAGTGCCAGAGACACTTAACCCATCCAATCTCACCCAGGGTATAGGTCGGTCTTGTTTTCAGACTTCTTCATAAGTCTCTTTTCTTTCTTTCTTTTTTTTTTTAATTTTTTTATTTTTTTATTTTTTTTTCGTTTTATTTCTAAATAGTGGATTGATACTGATTTGAAACTAAACTTTTTGGAAAAGTTTTTGACATTACTTCAGTAATACAAGCAGAAGAAAAGTAGAAACTCAAGTTTGGCATGTGAGGTGTTGAAAGCAGATTTGCAGCCACTTTGTAAGTTCTGGGTTTTACCTTTCAAACCTTCCGCAGCGCAAGGGTTGATGCTGGAAATTTTGCACCTAGTATCCTTCTGGGTTTGTTCTGCAATTGTTCTTCCATAGCCAGTGCTTCGAATAAACCTATTAACATACAAAAACCTTCCCAAGATCGTGGCGTGTTAGATAAATTGCCAAATTTACTGAAAGGGTATAGCTCATCTCTTCAGCTTACACAGCAGGTAAATAAAGCTCGCCCTGTGCGGGGAGTTCTTGGTTCTGACGCTCGCTTTGGGGGATCAGCTGGGAACCTGGGGCCAGGTTCTCCCACGGCTTTCTGCTGGTCCTGGCTTTTCATGCACAGGTGGCTGAAAAACTGTAAACCCCAAAATATTTCCACTTTATTGGCATTTGCCATCTTAAGATTTCCAGTTGCAATTAAAAAAAAAAAAAAAAAAAAGGTCCTCAGGAGGCTCTGTGTTTCTTTTTGAGGAGCTGGTGATCCTTGTTGTGTTTAAGGATCTCTGTGGAAAGAAAAGAACCAGGAGATCAGGATTGGCTCCATCTAAGCGTTGTCTAAAGGCAACACTCCCTCAATGTCAAGTCGTGATTTTTTTATTGTTTTATTCTTCCTCTCCCCTTTCTCCTGCTTTTCAGATGTTGGGTTTTTTTAGAGGCTGAACACCTTCTTTGACTTCAAGATAATAGGATATAGAAATATATGCCATTGCCTTAGTTGCTAACTCAGGAGATGATACATTTTCTTTGTATGATGCTTTCTGTTACTGGAAAGGGCAGGACTGCCTCGATGTGCTCCCCGGGACGCTCTTTGCCCTGTGCTCCCCTAGTCTCTGACACTCACTAGCCTGGGATTTTTGGCACCGTGCACTTGTGCCACGTGCCCAGTGCATCCCTCCTCCCACTGCCTGCTTTTTGGCTGCTTTTTCTTTTCAGAAAGAACCTGAATTACTTGGTCTCTGGTTGTGAATGTAATTCTGTTCACTGCTTGGACTCGATGGAAGTGTTTGGGAGCTGTAGGCACCTTTTTAGACTGTCTGGGAAGCAGATGTACAAATTACTGGTATCATGAACAACTGGAATTTTTGAGATTTCGTCTTCCTGGGAGGAGTGTGGAGCAATTTGTTATCTTTACTTCCATTCTGAGCTCCAGCACTAACCCCTTAGTTTATTAGCTCTTGGTTATTTTCTATCTTTGATTTACACGTTACAGAATTGCTTGTAATTGACGTGTAAATTCTGCTGTCCAACACAGAACCAGGGCATCCTTACACTGAATTCTCAGATCCCATCCCGCCTCTCCTTGTAGGACAGGCAACAAATTCCAAACGAGTTATTTCAACCACCTTACGTGTTGCAGTGATGGCAATAAGTAGATTCAGGAGGTTTAGTTTCAACAGTGATCAGAGCTGCTCTAACATTGAAGTAGTTTTCTTTCTCTTTTTTTTTCTATTAAGAAAAAGGAAAAAAACCACCTTGTTATGCTGGTGCACGTTTCATTTCTTATTATAAATGGCTGCATACTTGCTATAACAGGCACTTGGCTTCTATTCAGTGTTACTGCTCTGAAAGCAATTTTTATTTTGAGGCTGTGTTAAAATATATTCAGTCTTATATCTCAAAATGTACAGACTCGTGGAAACTCTCTCGTTGTCATCGCAAGCACTGTTACATTGCAAATGAGAGAGCCACCTGTACAGCTTCCCATTGCTATGTGTCTCAAGAAAGTAACCTCAAAGGAAAGAGATGCTTGAAGTGGGAAAGGCGTGTGTGTGTCTGCTCCAGGGTGCCAGCCCAGCACCCAGCCGTACCCCGCACTGAGTGCCCACGATGTGTAATTTAATTATTATCTGCACCTTGTAGAAAACTGCCTTCCTCAAGAGAAGGAAATGCAAAGCACTCTCACCTTTTAAAGCAATACCAGTCAAGTTTGAATTGCTGAAAACCTTTTAAAAAAACCCCAAACCAAACAAAACCCAAACAAAAGCACCAAAAAACCCCCAAACAACAGACTTAGTGTTTCCGAAATGGAGCATATTCAACCAAGAGCTCTCCTCTGGGTATCAGATACACGGATGTTGTCACTGGCTGTAGAATAAATGGACAAAACAAACGGGAGCCATGTAAAACCCGCAGCAGTTTACTTGTTAGAGTAACTGATTTCTTATGTGCCTGCCCCATGTGGCTGTTTATTCGTTCAAAGACCTGCAGGCTCTGTGAGGAAAATACACATTTTACTATGTGTCCCAGTGTTTGCATAACTTAAGCAATTACTAATTTATCCCACCAAATAGATTTTGAATTGGTGTATTTGTTTTAACATAGCCAGTTTATTTCATTGGCTGTAATATCTTGTCACCCTTTCTCACAGCTTTTTAACTGTGTAGGTAGAGAAGAGCTGACCTGCACGTGCTCTGAAACGGCTGGTGATGGCACTTGGGTCAGAAGGTGTAAGGCACAGGGAGGGGTTTTCTTGCCGTTGCCATTTAGCTTGATGTTGTTTTGAGCATCTCACTGTTGCACGGGAGTGTGTCTGGTAACTGGAGGAGAGTGTAACCAGTTTATAACGGACGTGTTTCTTTTTGCTGCAAAGGGATAAAGAAAAAGCATAGACACATATTCATACACCTACACGCTTTTTACCTTCTAGGAGAAAAGGCAGCCTGGAGGAGAAGTTGTTTAGGGTAGCAGTAATAACAGCAATTTAAATACTGCACCCAAAAATAGTGACACTATTCCCAGCTCTTGGCTTTATACCCAACACTATTTTCTTCAGTGATATTTTTTAAATTTTTAATTTTTTTTAATTTATTTTTTCCCCTCGGAAGGCGAGGGAAAAGGGCAATGGTTGCATTTCTGGACAAGCCACGCGAGGAGCCCTTTGACGGGCAGGGCATAGTCAGCGTTTGACGGACCCGTTCCAGTGCAGAGCTGCAGATGGATCGGCACTTGAATTGTCGCTGACGGGGCTTTTAAAAGCCCTTCCTAAAACATTCCCAGTATTTGGTGCAAAAAGACAAACCTTTGACGCTCATCTATTGAAGGAAAAGTCTTCCAGTTCCAGAGCCCTGCTGCCTGGTTCAATGTACACAACTCAAAGCCTTTGTCACGCACAGGCAAACACGAGCCGTGGGTCCGTCACGAGCCGTGGGTCCGCTGCCGCATCCTGTGCACGATGCTCAGTTTCATCCCTTCAAAGGAGAACTGATTTTACCCGGGGGAAATGTTGCTGCCGAGGAACGCAGGGCTGCAGCATCACCCCTGCGTGCTGCCCATCGCTCTTCCTCTCCCTTCCAGGCTGTGAACGGGGAGCGGCAACGAATTCTGTCCTAAGCAAACCAAGCAAACATCCCAAATAGCGATGGCCTTTCTCAACTCAAAGTGGCTGCAAATCAGCTCCTAAATACTGTCACTGAAATGAATATCTAGATTTAATAGTTCTTGCCAATCCTATAAATGTTTTTGAAAAAAGCATTGCATTAATGCATGATATAGAAAGGATAAATTTGCCTTTAAATTGGAATGCAGTTTAAAGTGACTGAATTCTCCAATTTCAGCCACTGTATTTGCCAAAGAACAAACTGGAAAATGGAACTGGTATCATTCACCTGCTCCTGGTTCACCGGGAGGTTCGGGGAAGGGACTTCCTATGAAGCTAACAGCAGAATAGTTTGTTGATAAACTCTAATGACTGCTAAATTTTGCAATCTGAAGTGGTGGAACTTTGCTTTCAAAGTAATTTAGCATGGAAGAGCTGTAAGAAGCAGTAACGGTTTAAAAATTCTTCATCGTTAGTCAGGGATGCCCCTGGAAATCACAAGTTGACTGGTTTATAAGGTTTGCTAAGTTATCTTGTTAGTTAAATACATATCTCATGGCTGAATGTGCTTTATTCTGATACTTTCAAATAGCTTAAACAGGATCAAATCATTCAGCTCTCTAAACCTTTTACACTTGAGAGTTTCAGATAATATTTTATATTTAAAAAAAATCTAAAGGGGCAAAAAAAGAAAATGTCACGTTCCTCTTCATAGGTATTGCCTCTCTGACAGCAGTAACTGGCTGAACAAAGATACTATGTGATTACTTGTGTATATTCCGTACACTCTGTTGCTGAAATAGATTATTTCAGTGATTCTGGTTTATTGTGTGAGGTGTGGTCAGCAGTGCAGAAATACAGAAAACAACATCTTCCCCTCTAGGAAGCTTAAATCTGAATATAAAATTCAGTTAGTTGTTCCTCAGTGAGCTACAGCTGATAGAGATAGAGGAATGAAGACCTGTCTGTCTGTCCTGCTTCCTTGGAAACTCTGTATCCTACGTTTTCAGCTGATTTGTCCATTGAAATTCTTCATTGGAAACGATGATGATGTTCTCCAGCAATCTGCAGGGGGTTGTTTTAACCATTCAGCTCTCCTCTCCTCTCTCTAAACCAGGTTGCTCTGTGTGACCTCCAGAGAAGCCACAGCCACACTGTTTAAATATCCTGGTTAGGATGAATTTTCCAGAGGTCTGTCCCAAGCTGTCTCTGCCCCCATAAGGGACTCTGCTAATGAAGCCTCAGTCTAGTGACTGAAAGACTCAAATTACAGAAATTTCACGTCTCCTCCTATCAGCACATCACCAACACAGAGACTGCATCCCTGGTTTGAACCTTCAAAACAAGCAGCTGTGTCATAGAGACTGATACCAGTTCCATTTTGCCTACCAACTCAGTTGATTTTATATTTTATTTCTCATTTATGATGGAATAATCAGCAGCTCTTTTTCTCATTTATTTTCTCATATTTTTATTCCAGGATTTGCCTCTGAAGCAGGGAGTGTCTGCATTAAAAATGACCTGTAGTTCTCTGCTTCATAGGTTAGAAACTTATTTTAATATTTTGTGGCTAAGCACAGTCCCGTCTTTTCCAAAAATAGAAATTTCCAACAATAACTGGTTTAATTGGCATTGAATGTGGATTATAAGCATTTTGCGTTGGGGCTTCCATTACTGTAGATGAAATGGCTTCTACACAGAGAGCGAGTCCGGCAGAGGCAATGAAAGCTCTGTTCACTCGCAGCCATTTTTATGCATTAACATTAAGTTTTAAAAAAAACCAAAACAACTGGATTACGATGGATCCTGCTAAGTCTCGTTTGGACATTTCCAAAGCTCTGTACCCGCCAGGCTGTACTGCTTTAAGCATTTACATTCTAAAACTTACCAAATTCCAAATATTTGTTGGGGGAAAGCAATCGGTTCATAAATCACTTTATTTCAATGGGACTGCTATAGCCAGCACACACAGAACCCTGTATCTTGTATTTACTTGTGAATTATACACCGCAGATGCTTCTTCAGCTCCTTCCTCTTCCTCCATGGGCGGTGCTTGCAGCTCCTTTACCACCTCTTCCAGTCCTACCATTTACTCTACCTCAGTCACCGACAGCAAGGCTATGCAAGTGGAGAGCTGCTCCTCAGCCGTGGGGGTAAGTACCCGAGGGGTAAGTGACAAGCAGTTAACCAGTAACGCAGCCCAGCAGCAGCAGTCAACGCCGAAGAGACACACAGTCCTGTACATCTCGCCACCACCCGAGGACTTGCTGGACAACAGTCGGATGTCCTGCCAGGATGAGGGCTGTGGATTGGAGTCAGAACAGAGCTGCAGTATGTGGATGGAGGATTCACCCTCCAACTTCAGTAACATGAGTACCAGTTCCTACAATGATAACACTGAGGTGCCACGTAAATCACGCAAACGAAACCCAAAGCAGAGGCCAGGGATCAAACGTCGAGATTGTGAAGAGTCCAACATGGATATATTTGATGCCGACAGTGCCAAAGCGCCTCACTATGTCCTTTCTCAGCTCAGCACGGACAGCAAAGGCAACTCAAAAGCAGGAAATGGGTTGGTATCTGTTTTGTTTTTTGTTTTTTTTTTCCTAAAAAAGTTCTATGGCCATATGTAAAACCAGACTAATAAAACTCCCACTGTACCCCGTCAAGTGTTCTACTTGGGTTCTCACATAAATCCCTTCCCCTCTCTGCTGTTCCCTTTTGCATCCCAGCCCATGATAAGTTCTCATTAGACTTGTTAATCTTTATTTAGAAGATAAAGCTAAACTTGCCTGCAACAATTGGACGCTGCACTGATGAGCTCATCTGTATTCTTCTTTAAGTGAAATTCCTCAAAGATTGCACAATTCCGTTTACGAAACGGCAGTGAAAAAGTTATTGTATCTAAAAAGAAAGGCAGGAGCAGAGTGGATGTACCCTAAATCTTAACGTTTTTTGCAGGATTTTATGTGAGGATTTCAGTCTGTGCACTGCACCTGCTTCTGTTTGGCTCTCTATTTATCGAATAGAGCGAGCGATGGGAGTAGAAGTTACTGGCTTGTTAGGACCTCTCATCCTTTAAATTAACACATACTTTACTTCTTTTATAAGAAATGTTAAGATGAGAACCAGATTTTGTTTTTTCTTGTCAATTCACTTCTGTATTTGATTTTTTCAGAAATAAACCTCTAATCCTGTTTCTCTCTGTGCTTCTGGGTCGTGTGCATGCGAGTGTCTGTGCGTGGGCACGCCTGGGTGGTGGTCTCATCTCTCCCACTTCACACTGTTCACTAAACGCATCTCGGCTCTTGCTTAAAGAGGAAAAACTCCATCAGTTTACAATATTGTATTGATACTTTTTTTTTTTCCCCATTTTTTTAACTTATGGCTTCTTTAGTACTTTTGAGGTGGTCAAGTGGATAGATGTGCCATTGTTATTTGGGTTTTTTTTGAGGGGGGAGGTGTATTTAGTTTGTTTTTACCTTTATGTACGTGCTTGCACTACATTCTAATGTTCATCACAGTAATGGTGAAGGTTAAAATTTGCCTGACAGGAAAGATTATGAACTTCTCATCTTCCAAAGGGAAAGAGCCTGGAGTCTGTATTCCCAGGGTCGTTGCAGTTCCATACTTAAAATTTCGCAGTGAGAAGGTGATTCTGAGGAACTCTCCAGAGCATGCTGGTGCCGGGAGCGTTGGCTCTGCCACCCGCTCCTGCCTCCGCCGACCTTGGCACCGGCCCCGCTCAGCTTGGCCGCGGTTGTCCAGCGTCTCTGGATTTCCCCGGCCGCAGTCGATAAGGTGCTGAGGCCTTAGTCCGTGCTGGAGCCGAGGGAGGAGTGAGCACATGCAAACTGGCTGCCTGGAGCTGGGGAGCTGCCTCCACCGTGCTGAGCGAGGGCAGGTCTCCCTTACACAGGCCAGAAACTTCTGTCAGCAGGCAAGAGCTGTGCGACTGGCAATGGAATCTCTGCATCTCAGGAAGGGGAGATTTAGTAAACTCCGAAACGGTCTCGGTCTAAAACATGTGGAGACTCTTTAACGTTCCCTGAAACATTTGGGGCTGGCTGGTGAGCATTCATCAGCACTGGCAGCAATACCCTGAACGCAGGGGTAAATAAACATATTTTTTTCCTAGCGTGTCGTGCACAGGCTTGATTGAGCTGCAGCAAACCTCTTACGTAACAGAAGCGTCCTTTTAAATAAAAGCTCTGGGATAAGGAACGGCCGAGATATTAGAAAACTTAATTTCGCAGTTGGAATACGGAGATGGAGCGTTACAAATCTAGGTCACAGTTGTGACTTTTATCTTAACTTTCCAGCCTGGTGGAGTTCAGCCAAGGGAGTTCATTTACTTTTGGCTTTGAGAAAAGAGCAAGGAAAGCGCCCTTGGTAATTTGTGGAGTGGAAATAGCGCTTGCCTCAAAAGAGTCTTGTAGTCAGTTGTCTTTGAGCTAGGAAGCAAAAGAACATATTCCTGTGGAAACCGTTGGGATTTGTGAAAGCCTTTTTAGAATGGGACGAATCGATGGTGATTTAGGGCAGAGTCTCAGATTTCCAGCAGACTTGGTCTCGCTTTCCTTCTCAGGTCTCCGCTGGGAACGGCCCCGGTGCTGGTGCAGGGCCAGGCAAACAGCTCGGGAAATCTGCTTTAATAGAGCCGTGGGGTTGGCCACTTAGGTTTGTTTTTTAGAAAAGAGGTGCTGGCTTTGAGGACATGCTGTCTGGTAACAGTTAAGCTCATAAATAAAGGTGCGTGTATGAAATATTTTACTATTTGTATGTGGATGAATACTAGTATTATAAATAAACTCAAAAGGATGTGTAAACGGTACGTCCTCGTAGTGTGATAAGGAAGACCCCTGAGAGGTTCTAGTGAAGGCTTTACAGTTTCTTTCGAGTTCAGCTAGTCTGATTGAAAGTAACCATTGCTTTTAGGTTTCTAGAGAGCAGACTTTCAAAGTCGTGGTTGGGCAGCATCTCTTCACATAAATGTGGCAATGTATAAAGTGTTGGTATGTCGACAATTCAGGTAACCTGGGTCTTAGGAGTAAAGTACTGTCAGGCAAAACCAGTTGTATTGGAGAGGCCAAAGTGTTAATGTCACACTGCTAAAACTTCACATTATGAGTGTTCAAAGTGAATTTCACTCTGATGGCTGCCCCTCTGACACTTCCCTTCCAAATTAACGATACCTCTCTCTCTCGTATTCACTTACGGAGCTGGAACTTCCAAGGGTGGCCAGTTGACAGTAAGCAGACCCCGAGCTGGCTTTCTGTGGAGCGGTGCCCAGCCTGCCCAGCGTCCCGGGCACAGCCACGTGGACCGTGCCCAGGGGCTCGCAGCAGCCCAGCCTGCCTTGCCGGCCTCCCGCGGGGAAGTGAGAGACTAGCTGGGTGATTGAAAATTCTGAGTGAGAAAAAGAAGATACTCACTGAAAGTTTGTAGATGTATTCCTTTAATTACTAGTCCGCAGGAGTAGCATCTTGACAGGAAGAACAGAGAGAGTGATTATCTAACGAGCTTGAGCGTGACAAGCGTTTTTGCTTAACTTGCACGGAAGCGAAGAGCACAGTGGTGTTAACTACAGGTTATTTAGTGTATTGTATATGCTGCAATGAAGCAGAATTTTGCCTCTTTTCCTAAAAGAAGGTATGTTCTTATGTAGCATTTTGATGTTTTTAAACAGCCTGGTTGACTAGTCTGTGTCAGAGTGGTCAGGACGGCTGGGCAGAGATGTGGTACTCCTGCAGTTCTTTTATACTAGCTTTTTGTCCAGACCCTGCCCCTCTGCAGTTCCTGGGTCACCGATGAGCAGGCAGGGCAGGGATGTGCTCTGGCATCCGTCCTGGCTCGACTGGGCAGGCAGTTCACCTGCACAAACAGAAAAACAGGAACAGAACTCATACCACGTATGGGCAGTGTCTGGTTTAACCCTTTGTTATGTGTATGAAAAGGTTTTGGAAGGGTTAGTGGAAGTAAGAGTGTGACGCCGGGGCTCCAGGGGCATGAGATGTGGTGGAGTCACAGGGCAAAGTGCCCGACCTTCCGTGGGGCAGGAGAAGGGCTGGGCCAGGCTGTGCTGGGGCCAGGGAACAACTTGGAGGTGTCTTTGCTGCGTGGCCTTGTGCTGTTCCTTACACAGTAGGAGCTTTAAGGAAGGTGCTGCTGATGTTTGCTAGTATAAATCACCTGGTAGTTGGAGGAGAGCACTACGGGTTACCCCAGCTTCAGGTCAGTGAAAAACCCACGCAGTGGCAAAGCTGCCAGTAAAGATCTTTGAAGCAAAAGCTTTTCTTTCACCCTTCTCCCAGAGAAGAAAAAATCCTGGATAAATCACTGCTGTATGTTGCACACTGAAACGGGATTTGTTTCTTTAGAAATTCACACCTGTTATTTTAAAGTGCTTTCTTCAGAGGCATGAGCTGTTAGAAGCTACTTTTTGGTAGTAAAATAGAGTATTACATTTGCATAGATTCACTGAGCCCTTTTTCTGCCTGTACCGTTTGCCCTGGCGTGTTGCTAGTGTTACATGAGTTTATTAGACTGCAGGTCAGGTTGGTTGTACAAACCTGCTCGGTACAAGATGAAGGGTTATTTTCCATTGGGCTTTAACGCGAACACAGAATCCATCACCTGATGTTTTACTGTGGAGGGCTGCTTCATTCCATTTTAACTATGGAACTGAGCACAAGACACAGTCCATCTTCAGGTGCCCACCTGGAAAGAAACATCCTTTTGCATACGCTGCAGATTTAAAATTGGTGCAATTATGTCAGAGCTTTTTACAAGAACTAATTTGGTTTTAACGTAAACTGATCGATCTGTTTTGACGGAAATTGGTATTTACGTGGATATGCGGGTTCAGGAGGAGACAGGCATGAGGCTGGTTTCCTATTTAAAGAAGCATCATTTAACCTTAAATCCATTTGGGGGGTGTGTGTGCATCTGTACATTTGTCACAGAAGCAACACGGCTTATTCAGATAACATTGGGCTGTCTCCTATACTATGAAAAAGCAGGTTATGAGCCTTCTTCTGTTTGTTAACATAGTTTAATGCTAATTGCTTTTCCCTTCCTTTATGTTTACTTTGAAAAGCAGTTCCTGTTTGCCCTGGCTGAGGAGGCAGGGAAGCACCGTTCCTCTTCATCCTGCAGGTTTCCTTCTCTCTCAGAAAGAGACTTCCAAAGTTTGCTCTCACTCTCAATCTTCTACCCATTAATACACACTCTTTTATCTTTTTAGCTGTTCTGTGATTTAGCTGGTTTTTACGGGGGAGCTGCTTATAACATCTTTTTAATGGTCTGCTTTGACTTCCCAGAGCATCAGAGAACCAGAAAGGAGCTGGAGGGAAGAAGACCCCAATGTTGTGTGGTCAGTACCCAACTAAGAGTGAGGGGAAGGAGCTGAAGATAGTGGTGCAGCCAGAAACCCAGCACAGGGCTCGGTACCTGACTGAAGGCAGCCGAGGCTCCGTGAAAGACCGGACCCAGCAAGGCTTTCCGACTGTCAAGGTAGGTGGCTTAGCGCTCGGCGGTACCAGGACCCTTTCCAAGGGGTAAGCTTCTGCAGGATGGAACTGGTTCAGTTCAAATGGGCCTGGAATCTCTAGAGGGAAGGGGGCGGGCGTCGCAGCCTCTTCGCCGCGCAGCCATGTCGCGGAGGCTGTGCCGCAGCTCTTCTCACAGGTAACAAGAAGTTCTATTTGCATCACAGAGTTGCAGGAGGAAGGAAGCTTTATGTCAAGGCAGTGATATATCCTCTGTGACGTGTGTCCTGTTAGACTACAGTCGTACAAACTGTGTGACTAGATGGGCACTTGAGGCGTACAAAACTAGGACAGCGCGATGCTCTAGCTGTGTGACTGCTGATGACAGTGGGTCATCGTTGTGCCCTGTTGGTAAAGATAAAAAAACTAGGTTTCATTAAAAGAAATAAAAGTGGGGGTTTTGGGGGGCTCGTTTTGTTGTTGTTTTGTGGGAGTTTTTTTAATATAAGAAGTATCTGAACCCACATATTCAGTGTCTGTCCTTCGAGCAGAGGCATAAAGATCTAACTGAGGTGGACTGTACAGGTCGTACCGCTCAGTGCAGTTAGCAGTAGTGAAGTACTTGTGGATGAGCAGAACTGGAGAATGGGGGGAAGAAAAGAGGAAAAGCAGTTGTGTGCACACTGAATGAGGGCAGCCTGTTTCCTGTATGGACTTGGGTGCCGTGAGGTTTAAGTGTTGATGGTCGCTGGCTTGGAGGCAGGGATGAGCGGCTCACAAGACTAAACTGCGTCCTCAGCCCTTCCAGTCAAGGAGAAGGATCTGGATCGAGCAGATGCAGTCAGGAATCCAGGGCCTGGCTGCAGAGCTGGTTTCTCCAGCAAGCATTTAGCTTTTTTGTTTGTCTTGCTTCATTTGGAGGGGAGAAAAGGATGACTGATGCAATTCACTGTACTCAGAGGGGAAAAATCGTTGGTTATCAGGCTTGCCAGCCTGGTGAGGAGGGCTCTGAGGATGGGGAGCAAAGCCCAGAAGGGAAGGAGGAGCTACAGATGGAGGAGAAACATGAGGAAGGAGGCTACAAAGAGGTCTTTCACATTCCTGCTCAAAAGGGAGGACATTCAGAGGCTGCTCTCCAGTGGCTGCACACTGATGCACAGAGTGAGAGTTGGCAGGTCTTGTTTCTTCCCTTGTGTAGTCACAGGGCTGTGACTTCACTGGAATGGCAGAGACTTGGGGCAGCATACGTGGCTGGGACACAGCTGTGGATGTGCAGCAGCAGTTGAGGAGGAAGAGAGGACATTGTGACAGGTTTCAGCCGTCTGTCCATCTGCCAGGATGGCTGCATAGCCTGGTGAAAGCAATCGAGGAGGTTTAGGACTGTGCATGTGAAGATTTCCCCCTGCAAACGGTAGAGAGGTTTTCCAGGAGTGCTGCTGTATGTGACTGACACAGAGCTGAGCAGAACCAATGTCAAACACCGTCCCAGAAGTCGCAGTGACCACGGTATGAATGTGAGTGGACACTAGCCTGAACACATGCCAGCACTGGCCGCTCAGCGGGAACACGGCAAACAGCAGCCTGGTTACACTGGGAGGAGCGTGGCCAGCAGGTCAAGCGAGTAGACAGCTTTGTTTGTTATCATACAAATAACGATAAAAGACATCTCCTGTCACGCCTCTTCTTAGTTACGGCATTTTGAGAAAGCATCTGAGCTGTTCTCAATCCAAACTGATCTAGCTGGCCCACAAAGAAATGTTTCTTTATGATACAGCCCTTAAAATTTGTGCTGACTACTGTTGGCAGAGCGCAGAGCTATACTTACCTGTAAAGTCCTGTTCAGCAGTGTCAGAAACATCTCCAGCGCTTCACTCCGTCCTCCTGAGTGATGGAAAATCCAGTAAAGTTTCATAAGAAAAGAATTCATTCATACAGTCCTGTTGCTGTGGCGATTTAGTGCTCATTTCTGTGAATTTTCTTAATGGGCCTTTGTTCATCTGAATTTCCTTTTAATTCCTTTCCCCGTTACCCTTCAGCACCCATCAACAAAAATTCTCTTTGGAAGAGTCTCGTGTTAACTGGATTCCTGGAAGTTCAAGCTTGCTTTACCAGTAGGGAAATGGGTTCATACTCTACGTATAAAAGTCTGACTGGGCTGGACAGACAAAAGTGAGTCTGGAGCTTCAGGAAATCTGAGCTAGTGGAAAAAAAATGAAAAGGACAAGAGTTTGTTTTGTTTTGGTTTTGGAGGGGATGTTTTAAAGATGGGAAAGAATAGTGTAAAAATGTTGCTGGTTCAGTAGAGATCTGGTGCTTGCTCTTCTCTGGCAGCACCTGGGGCAGGTGGTCATTCAGATGCATCACTCTGAAGCAGACTGAGAAGGAGAAGCAGGTTCTGTGACCCTTGAAAGAAAACCATGTTACTTGATGACTTACAACTCCAGAGCCTACAATCAATAAGCAGCATTAAAATTGTGTAACCAAACCTCAGTCAAGTGACTTGTGTGGCAAAAGACCAAATCTCCTGGATGCCGAGTGCCAGCAGCGGCAGATTGTCCTGTTTCCCTGCTCCCGCTGCGGCAGAGCTGGGGTGGTTCCCATCCAGGAGATGGGAGATGCTCTCGCACACCTTTCACAGCCTCTTCGGACAAGAGCGCTGGGGTGGAAAAGCAGCACTGGTTAGCTTGGTGATGCTCTTTCTAGCCGAGGAGACCTTGGTGACGTGGCACAAAGACCATTCATTCAGCTTTCCATGTAAAAGAGATTCGGTGGTAGACTATCAGAGGACCCTTTCGACCACCTGGTGAGATGAAGTCCTCTCATGGGCTGGTTTCGTGGGCTCTCGTTTATTTGCGGTCTCTTGGGTACGCTCTGGACCTGTTAGCCTGTGGTTCACAAGTGGGGGCCTGTATGAGGCCACCTCCAGAAATCTTTTGGCTTTGCCCATCCCTGATGGTCGTACCCCACCTACCTGCCGTAAGCTCCTTGCCCCTTTTGGACATGAGCACACTGTACTTGTATCAGGAATAGCTGATTTTTGGGTTTCTTTTTCAAAACTTGCTAAGGACTGCAGAACTAGATTTTCGAAGTGTCTCAAGGACTAACAGATCCTAATAGGACTGTGAGAGCCTCTGGAGGATTCTGCTTTTGTTGGAGTCTTCGTGCTAGTAAAGACTGAGCTGCTTTCTGCAAGTTTTGACTGAGCTTCCAGGCCTAGGCTGTAACGTTGTCACCCCAGAATCCTCTAGCAACAGTCGTGGCTTAATGAAAACATGAACGGTACTCATTTTTACCTCCTAGAGTGCTGTGGCAGAGACTTTCCTTCTCTGGCCCGGGAATTTGGCAGCTATCTAGCGTTTCTTTTTACTTGGAGTATTTTAATTCTATCACCTAAAAAGAAGAGAGAGGTCACTTCGTAATACAACGTCCAGGTTCACTTCAAGGCTTCTTTTACGGCAGAGTGTTTTTTAGCCTATAGCACTGCAGTGAGATTCCACCAGTAAAAAAGGCATTCAAGAGACACAAACCCTTTCCAGGTGGGATGTCAGTGTTAGAAAAACAAATGCATCTTTCACGGAGGTGTTCTGGGGTAGTTACGGCTGCGTGATGGATTGCAGGAGGACTGCTAAGCCATGAAGGGAGATGTTCGGCTGACTTTTATTTATTCAGTCTTTCAGTGACTCCAAACACCGAAACAAGCTGCTGGGTTTTATTTTTATTTTGGTGTCTGAAGTAAAACTGTGTTTGCATGGTTGGCCCATACAATCATTCATCCCGTTCCTCCCTCCGCCTTCCCCCTCATCCTGTTCTGACTCATCCAGTGGTTTTGCAAGCGTTGGACAATTTTAATCTGGCTTCACAAAGGTTCCAAGGTGCGTCTGGCACGAAGGTGGGATCTGAGAAGCGCAGCATCCTGAAGGGCTGATGGCAGTGCACATGCTGAGCAGCACATTCTCCTCAGCTTTGGAACCGGCCGCAGCAGATGCTCTGGTTCTCAGCTGACTGGTGGATGTAGATGCTGGTGGGGAAGGAGGATCCTGGAGAAAGGTGGGGAAATAGTCTTGGGTGGGGTGAGAGTTAAGGGGTCGTCAGAGACCTGGAAGTTGGAATAATTCTGGGCGTAGATATATGGGATTTAAGCTGGTTTAAAAAGAAAATATTAGTAGTAATAATTAAAAAAAAAAATAATTTAATTTCATGTGTGTATTAAATAACTGACTTGTCTCTTAATGGAAGGGCAAATGACAAAAAAAGAAAAATATTAACGCTTTGTTTATAGACTAGATGAAAATTTTTTATTCTGCTTCTCTTAGGATTGTTTTCCAGCAACGCTGGGAGCAGGTTCCCTTCAAATTTGTCTGCATAAGATGTTTCCTGTTTTAATTAAGAGGCATTGCTGGCCAAGGGAAACACTTGATTCTTTTGTTGCCGTGTTTCAGCTGGAAGGTCACAACGAGCCGGTGGTGCTGCAGGTCTTCGTGGGGAACGACTCCGGCCGGGTCAAGCCGCACGGGTTCTACCAGGCCTGCAGAGTCACCGGGAGGAACACCACTCCCTGTAAAGAGGTGGATATAGAGGGGACCACGGTTATTGAGGTTGGACTGGACCCCAGCAACAACATGACACTTGCGTGAGTCGTTTTTCTTTTCACGGTATTTTCATTCATTAGCTTGTGTTCAGAAACTGCCTTTCCTTTTGGCGCGGCTTGGTTCGCGGTTACAAGTCTGAACATCTTGGCACACACCAGGTACTGGGCGAAGCTGCGTGCACGAGAAAAACCTCTAAATTGCATTGTCTGTTGATTATACTGAGAGCTTAACCTGCTCCTTCCTAAAACTTTAGCCATTAACTTTGTTACGTTCGTGTCCTGTTCTGTTTGATCAATAATGTGCACATTCAAGCATTATGTGAACCATAAACCGGTCACTGGTTCTGCTGGTTGTCTTCTCTTTCTGCAAGCACAGAATTGCTGATCAGAGGGGGGATACTCTTCACATCCCTTCGGGCCCTGGGCTGGGAGTCGCGATGGCAAGGATGAACTCGGGCTTTCCTCCGCTCTCGCCTCCCCCGTTCCGTTTCTGTCCCCTGAGCAGCCAGCCCCCTGCTCTGCCGGCCCCGCAGGGCTGCTCTGGGCAGCACGGGCAGTGGGTCGGGTACACGCTGCGGGCGAGTTGGGAGCAAGGGGCCTCGTCTGCCTGTGTAGTTTGGATCTCACAGGAAACTTCAGATTCTCTGATCAGCTTCGCACGTATATCCCGATATGTAGAAGGAAGTGCTCTTCTTTCAGAGTATTTTCAGTAGAACGTCTTTGTTACTGGGTGTGTGGCTGAAAGGTGCCACTCTTCACTTAGAATCATAGAATGCATTGGGTAGGAAGGGACCTTTCAAGCTCATCTCATCCAACCCCCCTGCAGGGAGCAGGGACATCTGCAACTAGAGCAGGGTGCTCAGAGCCCCATCAAGCCTGACCTTGAATGGCTCCAGGGATGGGGCCTTTACCACCTCCCTGGGCAACCTGCTCCAGTGTCCCACCACCCCCCCGAGTAAAGAACTTCTTCCTAGAAGCTTGTCTTGTTTTGAGAGAAAAAAAATCTTTCTTCAATTTGCAGTGTCCACCTAAGCAAGATGATAATACAGTTTGCTAATAGACTGAAGCAATTTGAATTTTTTAAAATATAAAATATATTCCCATGATAAGTTTAGAAACTGCTTCTTAGAGAGTAATTATATAATTGTCCTTAAGTGTTAATGTAAAACTGTGTAGAATAGAGACGCTGGAAAGATGAATTTGGAATGATCTAGGAAGCAAAGTTTTGCCTCAGCTCTTCTCTCAGAGGCTCTCTTGATGTCTCAAAAGAACTCTTGCTAGGATTTCAGTGATGCTCCAGCACCTCTTTCGATGGTAATGCCGGTGCCTCCTTCTGAATTGCCCTCTCCCTTCCTCTCTCCTCCCAAGCTGGTGCTTCTTGGCCCTCATGCAACACAAAAATTTGTTTTACTCACATTAGCTATTGGATGCTCCCTGTGCTTTTGGGTGTAGGGCCTGACATCCTGGTAAAACTGCAGTGTTTTACTTCTTAACACATCAGGCTGTTCTTGGGGTTTTTAGGTTTGTTTTTTTGGTTGGGTTTTTTGTTGTTGTTGTTGTTGTTTTGGGTGTTTTTTTTTTTTTGTGGGTTTTTTTTGTGCTTGAAATCATTTTGCATCTTGCACGTGTTTCTGGAAGTCAGCACTGCATCGCTCGCTCGCTCACCCTGGCCCTGTATACGTTTCCCGTAGGAGCACAGTTATGGTATGGTGTATCTATCACTTCCAGTTCCACTGAGCATAAAAAATAATATGACAACAGTAAGTTTTCTTCTACTACTGCTTTAAGTGAATGCAGAATATTTTGTAGTAATAATCCAACAAACTCAGATCCTGCCCTGGGAATGGGAGATGACGATCTGTGATTCTAAATGGAACGCTTACCAGAATGACTTGGTTACGTTGCATTTTCTGTTTCATTCGTGCTACTTTCATGTTCCTCCCGTGATTCATCACCCAAATTATTTAGAGTTGAGTTGAAAAGTGGGCAATATAATGAGAAAGGTCATACAGAGATTTCTTGTAAATAAAAAAATAATCTAATAGCATTTTGGTAATTAATTCAAGAGTTTTGACTTCGTGGCTTGTGTACTTATTTTATTAAAGAGGCTGAACTTGAGTAAACTCTACTAAGCTCTCGACTGTTTTGTGTTGTTAGGGTTGATTGCGTGGGAATACTGAAGCTGAGAAATGCTGATGTTGAAGCTAGGATAGGGATTGCTGGTTCCAAGAAAAAAAGCACCCGTGCTAGGCTGGTGTTCCGCGTTAACATCACTCGCAAAGATGGTTCAACTTTGACTCTTCAGACACCTTCTTCCCCAATTTTGTGCAGTAAGTATCAAAATAAAAGGTGGGTGTTGGAGGACTCTGGATTTTTAGAGTGACTGCCATAAGATGCCTTGGGTGGGGTGGGGGGGGAAATCCCAACGTTAATTTGTGATTATTTCAGAATTGCTGTGCCTAGGATGACGTGAACTGAGTTGTATTTGGCATGGGGTGTGTGTTAGTTAAATGACTGACCAGTACTTAAAAGTAGTTATAACTTCTATTGGATGGATTTTTACCTTTTAAAAGGTCAGAATTCTTGTCATGATTGCTTTGAACTTACTGTGTGACTCTCTTGACACAGGTTTTAATCTCTTCTGTATTGTCACGTCCATCTGTCAGCTTTCAGTGCTGGGAAGGACCCGTAAGGAGTTAGCACACGTGGCTCTGCAGTTGCAGTGGTTTACTGGGCCAGAGGCTGAATCAGCTCTGGTTCAGTGCAAGAGCAAAACTTTATATAGCTGTTTATTAAAATGCTTTGTTTAGCACCGTGCACAGATGGCTGCACTGACTGGGTGGGTTCCACTGACCACCGGGGAAAATGAAACTGGGGGAGGCTGCAGCACTTCAGGGGCTGCCTGAGCCTATCCAGTCTGCAGGGACTTCCAGTTAACGGGGAATTCTGCTTGTCTGTCAAAGAGAAAAGAGAGGGAAATCTGTTTAATACAGCTGTTGATGAGATCACTGGTATTTCATCATGAACAAGAAGCTAGGAAAGCTGCTTCTCCATGCGTGAACCATAGTAGGATTGTGCAAACTCCTGGGCACTTGTGTTGTGCCCTTCCCATTGTATAAAAAGTTACTGGGTTTTGGTGGTGTTTTCTTCTGAGTGCTGCCGGGACCTGTTGTGTCAGGTCTCCTGTTCAGCACATCAGAAACTGCAGCTCTGCTGCCAGTGACAGAACAAATTTGGAACTCTCTCCAGTATTTCCCTGTCCCTCTTGAGCTGGGGAGCCCAGAACTTACTGGTTAAAGATAAAAATATTTAAATCCTAGCAGAAATGGGACTGGAAATCATCTGGTGTTTTCTTAAACATGTAACGATCCCAAACTTGCTATTCTAAGTAGAAGCTGCGAGCCCACGATGTTTCAGAGGCCAGTATCAGCTGCAAAAGCTGTAGTTGATGCACTTCTGCTTAGCTTGTTGGTAAGGCCAGTCCAGTACTGGTTTATGAGGGTGCCTTGTCGTGTTCATTTCTCTGTTCATTGACTGCATCCTCATTTATACCCATAACATCAGTAGCTGTGTGTTGAGATGTGGGCAGTGAGTGAAAAGCAGAATGTGAGAGTGATGACACACTAAGGGACGTTAGAAGAAAAGGAAGGAGGAAAGAAGGAAATAAAAGTTCTCCTTCCATAAATAAAGTTCTGTAAAGAATACAGGAAGAAGTACATTGGTTTGGTTTTTAGCAAGCTGGGTTTTGGTCAGTTGATAAGAAAATCTTCCTAATTGTGTAAGTAGCCAAGAGTTTGCCCGGGAATTTTATAGCATCTCCACTGCTGGAAGTCTAAAGCAAAGAAACAGAACACTCTGGTTAGACTCGTGTCTTTGAGGAACAATGAGGGTAACAGTGATCATGATGTGGAGGCTGACAGGGGGATTCTTAGGGTTCTTTTCAGGCATTTGTGCTTCTTTTGTCTTAATTTACTCCAAAGTCATGGTGACTTGCAGTACATCTTAGCCAGTCAGATAATGCTGGTACATCTATACAGGCTGATCAATATGGCATAAAATTTTGTGGTTTATTAAGTTATTTGTTTACATAAAACATCTCCTTGAGCACATTATATCTGGTTTGTTTGCCACGTCTTATTACAGATGTGTGCTGTACCTTCTCATAGTAAAGTTTACACTTTGAATCATCAGATCCTGTTCATGTTGTGTTTTATAAGGGCTGTTGCTGTCAAAGGTGCAGCAAATGTTCCTGAAACCATAGGAAGGACATTCAGTAGACGCAGACTCTTATTTAAGGTCTAGATTTTAAATAGGCTTTGTTAACTTGTTAGCAAACCTAAATCCAGTTACTCTTTTCAGAGGTACATGTGCCTTGAGCATATTTAGTGGTTGCGTAATGGTTGCCTAGGAACCCTCTGCAACAGTTGTAGAAAAATCCTTTCTGAAAGGTCATTAAATAATTTGGAGTCTTACAGTGTGTATGTTCTCCTGTGTAGTGAGCCCAGAGAATGCTGTTATTAAACATGAAAAGTGAGCCGTGGAAGTGCAAAGCACAAGCACAAGCTCATGCCACTAGGATTTTACGGTGAATAAAAATGGTGGTTGAGAAATCTTTATAGAAACTGGGATTATTTTATAACATATTAAACAAGACAAGCTCAAAATACTTTGTTTTAAAATGGATGTCTGCATTTAAATTTTCTTTGGTGTTCATTTCCCCTTAGCACACGTGGTCTGATTTGATTTGTGCTTTAAGAAGCATAGAAGTAGTTTGCATAAAGATGGTTTGTGATGTGTTACATAAAGCACCACCTGAATCCCTGGCTGAGGCAGAGGTTTCCAGGGATGTCTCTGTAAGCCATGTTCTCTTTGCTCGTTTATGGGATATAAATTGCTGTAATCCCCAACTACAGAGATGAGACTCTTGCGGGGATTTGCATTAGCTGAAGTATATCGGCCCAGAAAGTCATCACAGACTGGTTTGGGTTGGAAGGGACCTTAAAGATCATCTCATTCCAACCCCCATGCTCTTGGGCAGGGACAGCTCCCACTAGAGCAGGTTGCTCAAAGCCCTGTATCAGTTCTTGCCCCAGCCAGAAAGCTATGCCAGTCTGAAAAACCCAGGTACTATGGGAATCGGTGCTTCTAACCTTTTGCATAGCACAACAAAAGGAGCTTCCTAAGAAATGGTTTGTGAGCTGAGGGCTGAAAGTGAAGGTGTGCTACAGCTGCAGCTTGGTGCTGCTGCCTTGTTTATTGCTTTCCGTGCCAGGAAATTACAGAACCAAATTTTCTTCTCCCCTGAGCACTTCTGGAGCTGTAGCACAAACACTGAAAGTTTTGTTTTGAAGAGGTGATTAATGCAGGAGAGAAGGGAGAAGATTATTAGTGGATCATTTACCCAAGTGTGGTGTTTATGAAGTCATTACATTTAGTGAAGAAATAATAAAAACAATTATCTTCTAAAAAGTTTTGTCGTGAGTGTACAAGAGTGTCGAGAGTATGGTAAAGGAAGAAGCTCGGGAATTATTTTGTGCTTTCCTTTCTAATCCTGTAAGTAAAAGCTTTTTGGTTTGGGTGTTGATAGTTTGTTGATTTCAAACAATGTGTTTTTTCAATTGCAGCTCAACCAGCAGGAGTTCCAGAGATCCTAAAGAAAAGTCTGCACAGTTGTTCAGTGAAGGGTGAAGAGGAAGTTTTTCTGATTGGCAAGAACTTTCTAAAGGGAACAAAAGTGATTTTCCAAGAGAATGTTTCGGGTTAGTGTGAAAGCAGTAACGGCTCAGGGTGCTGACGAGAGCGCGTTTGTTGATAAAGTTTGGTTGTAGAAACGGAATCAAAGGCACTAAAATAAATGGCTTTATATGGATGTGCAATAAATGATGCTTTTTGACTTTCATTTAGATGAGAATTCTTGGAAGGCAGAAGCTGAAATAGACATGGAATTGTTTCATCAGGTACTTCTGTTTTTGCTGACTCTGTTTCCAAACATAAATTGATTAAGCCTTTCCCTCTTCCTGGGCATTTCTAGAATATTCCTTTTCTTCAGATAAGTTCTTCAGTAAGTCTGGTGGAATATCGCTGGTTTGGGTTTGCACAAGTGTAATTGTTCCATTCCTAGTTGAGAACTTAGCACGGTAGGAGTGAACTAGGTGAGCAAGTCTTTGTCCTTCACATACAGTGTAATTCAAAGTCTTTCCAGTGGCTTCCCTAAGGACAGGTTAGATGGCCAGTGAGTGGAAGCAGATGGTGTGTCTGCCACAGTCTTTACACCTGGCTGAATTTCAGTTCCACTCTGAAATGTTTTACAAAATGTTTGTTCTTTCTGACACAACTAAGTGTCTATAGGGACTATTGGACTGAAATGGCAGCAATAATTAGGTGTGAATGATATCTGGGAAATGCCACCTTGCTCCCAGCTCCAAAGGCCGTATTCCCTGCCTGCACTGGCTGGAAGGATTTCTCGCTTCCAGCGGGGTGGAGGTAGTTGGGGAATAGATGGATCACTAGTCCCATAGATGAATGATTGCAGGCCTAGTTTTTGATGTCTGCTCAGCGTTAAATCTGCTTAAGTGTAACGTAAAACTACATCCTCCATCTGTTCACGCTGAACATGAAGACCTGACTCAGCAGAACAGTGACGTGTCCGGGTCCAGCAGGATTTGATGGCAAACTGATGGCAGCTCAGTGAGGCATGTTAGGCATAAGCTTATGTTTAAAGTGCTGGACTTCATGGGTCTTTTCTTTCCACACCTTCCGTAAGTTGCCAGCGAGCATCACAGGCAGATTATTCACATCTCTCTTCTAGCACAAGTTTGTTACCAGTTTACTCCACAGAAAGTGTAACTGGGCCATGTTTCCCCCGATGCCTTTGTTTTTACGGTGTTTTATTAGTCTATTTGTCTGTTTTGATAAATGTAAACACAATTAAGGTCAATAGTAATGAAATAAGGTTTCTAATGTGATCTTTTTGTGCTTCTTATGTTACAGAACCACCTTATTGTGAAGGTGCCACCATATCATGACCAACAAATAACCTCAGCTGTTTCTGTGGGAATTTATGTGGTGACCAATGCTGGAAGATCGCACGACGTGCAGCCATTTACATACACTCCAGATACATGTACGTAGAATAGAAAACTGGAGGAAGGAACGGGCAGTTTTCCCTGCTAAGTGTCTCATTTTTGATTTCTTAGCATTTAGTCTGTGCAAAAGAAACATTAAGCAATGTGGATCTTTTCAAGCTCCTCTGGCTGGCAAGGTTTGCTGTGTTAAATAATGAAATCTAAAGGCTTGGCTTTTCTCATTTATATGGTAAGAAGCTCAAATTTCAGCTGCATGGAGACAGCTGTTCACAGAAAGTAGCATCCATTCCTAGTACAAGGTTCAAAATGAAGCTGAACAGGAAAAAAGTTGAGATGTTACACACATTGGTTACAATCCAACTGCAAAAGAGCACCAGCTACATCCTGAGGAATGTTGAAGTTTGACCATACCATGTATTTTTTGCTTGTTTATTTATCTTTATTACAATACAGAGTGCAAAAGTTTGTGTGGGTTTCAAAGAAGCTTTATTTCTTTAAGATATAAGTAACTGTTTTGCTTTACTTTGTTTTTTTGGCTTTTTTTTTTCCTTTTTTGCTGTTTTAACATAAGGAAGTTCTCAATGTGTTTTGTCTCAACAGCTGGTACTCTGAATGTTAATGTGAAGAAGGAAATCTCCAGCCCAGCCCAACATTGTTCTTTTGAAGAGGCTATAAAAGGTACTAAATAGATTTTTATCATCGTTGTTAATGGTTTAACTATAAATTCCTACCCAAATTTGGAGGAATGAATCAGACGTCCTGTGGAGATAAGTCTGTGCTTATAAAATCTGGCCGTATTCTTACAGTGAGCTTTGTTTTCTGCTTCTGAATATTTTACTTTATAACAATATTCCTTTAAGTGTATTTTAACATGAGCTAGTATAGGGCAAAAACATTGCAAAAAATAACATTAAAAAAAGGGGTTTAGTTTTTTCATGCCTCAGGCCCTGCAGTCTAATCTTTATTTCATATGCTTGCAAGTGAGGGAGAAAAGAGCAAGCAGCCGAGGATGGCAGTTAATGCAAAGGATTTAGGAATGATGCAGTGTTAATTTGGGCAAAACCACCTGTAAAGGTGGTGACAGGGAAGAACTGAGTACTGAGAAACACAAACGTGCCACTTGAGTATTTTTCAGCAGCTGTCCTCTGGTTTTGCAAGGCTGCTTTTGGTAGGTCTAGTTAAGAATGTTAATTCTGGCAATTCCAGCTTCTGCCCTTCAGCGAGGTTTGGGGGTTTCCTGCTTTGTTCCAAGGGAGCAAGTTTTACGTTCGCCTGATTTTTAAGTCTGAAGTGGATTGATCCTTCCCATATTGAAATAAAGTGGAGGAAGGAAATGTTTCTTTAGCCGATTGTTAAAACTATGGTGGTGTACAAAGGTTACTGGAAATTTCCATAGCGCCCTGGTGAAAGCAGGTTGAAAGGTAAGCAAATGAACAGTGTGATCACAGGTTTGATAGGAATCCGTAGCTTCAGGTTAAAATCATGAATCTCAAGTTTGAAGTTAATAGCTTGGTCTTGGCAAGGGATATATTTATAAGTTGACTCTACAACTTGTTAGGGAGGATAAAACAAGATATGATGAGTTGAAACCTGCAGAGAATATTTGGGGGAGAAATATGCAAAAATATTTAGGGCAATGAAGCAAGCTGAGAAAAGGGCTGTAAGTGTTCTAGTAGAAAGATGAAAAAGATGGGGGAAATAATAACTAATGTATCAGGGCAAGCCTGACATCCATCTGATTTAATATGGAGGCTTAGCCAAGGGAAGACACCAACTGCTTCAGAACATCTGCTGTTCATGAGAACACAAAGTGCTGTTTCTGTTGCTTCGCGTCCCCCGTTTAATTTATGCAACAAATCTCAATTTACTTTCTTGTGTGGGTTTTCTGCTAGCCAGTTCTCTTTAAACTGTTCATTCCTGTACCTGTTCTGCTCTAGGCTGATCGTGAACCAGAGGTCACACAATTCCATCTGCTTTAGGTGCTTTCTTTTTGCCTCTGTCCCAGCCTGTCCTTCCTCACTGTTCTAAAATGCTAAAGACCAGCTGGGGATCCAGTGGGATGCTCCTTCCTTCCCGTTTCCTCTCACTGGCAGCAGAATCCTGGTATTCATGATTTTTTAAAGCAGCATCATTTCCAGCAGCCCTGGCCCCAGAGAATGAGCTGCTGCTGCTGGGGCCACGTGCAGTTCTGTACCGAGCTGCAGGGCCTTTCGCAGGCACTTTTGATCTTTGTCTTGGGTAGCTGTGAACATTCCTTAAAATAATTTCTATTGCAACATCTGCATATGTAAAAAAAACCCCAACGTGGCTTCCCAAAGCCGTTACGTATTCTTAGCTTTCACATTTTAAGAGCCTTTTTAAGATTTTGAAGAGTCATTCTGAGATCTGACAAGACTTCAGTGACAAGTCACGTGTCAAGGCAACACATTTGTAACTCTAAGCTGTTCTGTGAAACTCGAGGAAGATGGGGGGGTTGTGGACCACTGTGCAGTTCAGGTCTTTGCCTTCCAACGCTGAAGTAGCGCTGGAGGATTGTTTTTAAGTGGTGAATGTTCAGTTGCCAGCTTTGGGAGAAAAGGAAAGGGTTAGGGTGTGTGTACCTTGATAAGATGGTGACTATTCAGAATTTTTAAGCTAAGTATATTACAAAAACATAGTGAAAGACCAAACCCAACAATGTTTCTCTGCTTTTGAAACTTCTTTTCATTATAATCTCCCTCGTTTTCTCATTCTTCCAACCAGATATGTCGCTCTGACTGAACATACCATTGCTAGAATCTGATCTGTATACCACTGGGATATTTTTTAAATTACATCAGGTTTTTTTTACTGTTTCTGAGGAACACATGATTAAGTGCATAGAAGAGAAAAGCTTTTAAGTTGTGGTTATGGTATAGAAAAATTCTGTCTGCTGTTTTTAAACACGCTGTCTGACCAGCTGTCCTGAAGTAGGTGTATTTTAGAACAGTCTCACTCAAATTGCCTTCCCTGCCAGCAGCACAGCCCAACACATCGGGTCCAGGGCTTCTCTTTCTGGAGCCACCCCAAAACTGTGAGTTAACAGGAGGGAAAGAGTTTATTTGGCTGGCAGTATATCGACAATTGTTGCCATACTGATGGCTGAGATTTTATTGCTGAAGACAGAAAATAACATTTCAGGAGAATTTTTGGAGGACTGGTACTGAGGACATGGCTTTCTGTTGGTAGAAATGCGTGGAAATTTTAGTAATATTTAAGCTTGTTTAAAGCATGGAGATCTGTTGCTTTATGTTGGAGATTAATCTCTTAATTTACTTAAAAGAACCCAGGGAATGACAGTTTTTACAGGTGTTCCCATTGCTTTATTTTAAGCTCAATTTCAGCAGGTTTTGAAATCGAGGAGGTTAATTTCATTTATAGCAAAGATCTCAGGTAGCTTGTGTAATATTTTTAATGTGGATCACGGAAAATTAAAATTAAAGCTGAAAAGATCTAATTGATTTTAAGAAGCTACCTTTCTACTTAAAAAAAAAAAAAAGATAAAAAATAGGCCCTGCTAAGACAAAATGAAAACTTTCTCTTGCTACAGAGCTGGCATGAAGATTTATCAAGTTTTTGCTTGATCAGTCCTTCAAGAGAGTAAAACCACAGTGTGAATGCTTTGAGCACTGTTCACATGCTTATCTGAAAGCAGACGTTTTTCCAAATGCAATGGAGAAGTTGCACAGTCAAGGTGCAATGGAGTTTAAAATCTGGTAACTTGTGGAAAGATGTCTTAAGCTTTTAAGTTTGTAGTTTAAGCAGTTGATGAGTGACTGTCCTGGTCTAGAGGGACAGGAAATGGAAGAAACCCAAAACTATGGCACTGCTGTTAGTCTTAAAAATAACCTTTGAAGCTTTCACTGGTTTTCCAGGATTATTTCAAGTACTTGGATGTTTGCAGATCTCTCTGCATGTTGCCATCTTATTTATATGAGTCTGGCAGCTCTTATGGTAGGGCTGGAAAGCAAACAGGAAGCTGGCCACTACTAGAAGCCCACTCTGCATGACCAGTGTTAACATGCTGTTGCCCTTCTTTCCTTTTCATCTGTGACTGCAGCAGTGAAGGCCACTGGCTGTAACCTGGAGAAGGTGAACATTCTTCCTAGTGCCTTGATAACTCCACTCATGCCAAGCAGTATGATTAAGAGTGAAGATGTGGCTCCAATGGAAGTAAGTGGAGAAAAAAGATCTCCCCCTGTCTTCAAGGTAAGTTTGGTTGTGGTCTGAAGACAGTGGCTCTAATAGCCTCAGTTACATCTCCCCGTCAGTCCATGTTCTAATAGCAGAGAAGAGCAACATGCAAGGAAAGTGTCGTGTCTGAGATTGGTCTGGGCAAAGCATCTGATCAGAGGGTGTGATTATGTAAGAGAAAGTTTCCTTTGAAAGTAACTCACCTTGTTCCCACATTCAGATTGGCTACTGATACTACAGTTAAATTTTTTTGTCCCGTGACACAGAACTAGTAACTTACTGTAAGAATATTATTTTAATGTTTTCTCAGCATTGCTTTCATTTGCTTTCATTACCTTGACTTTTTCCTTGAATTAGCATTTCCACTGTTGGTCATTTGCTTACTTGCTTGTTCATGTATGGAGAGATGTACAGCTATCAAATCTCTGTCTGATCGTTCCTGAACATGAATCACTTCATGTATTGCTCCTTTCAGGCTTCAAATGTGGTTGGACCAACTCAGCAAACATTGGAAAACAGTATGTCTGGCATATCAACTTCTGCTTCCCATTTACCTTCTGAAAACGAAAACCAGCAGCAAATACAGCCCAAGGTGTATAATCCAGAGACACTAACTACGATCCAAACGCAGGACATTTCCCAGCCCGGGAGCTTTTCAGCAGTCTCTACTGCCGGTCAGCTGCAAAACAGCGACGCGTTGCTGCAGCAAGCTGCACAGTTCCAAACAAGGGATTCCCAAACCAGGGAGGTCTTGCAGTCCGATGGCACGGTAGTCACTTTGTCACAGTTGACCGAGGCATCCCAACAACAACCGTCTACGCTCTCGGAACCCGCACAAGCGCTGCAGCAGCAGATCTCGTCCAGCATTTTCTCATCGGCGAGCGGCGTGAGTCAGTTACAGAACACTATACAGCAACTGCAGGCTGGAAATTTTCCAACCAACACTGCCACTGGCAGCAACAGGAACGTTGACTTGGTGCAACAGGTATTGGAAGCTCAACAGCAGTTATCTTCTGTTTTATTTTCTGGTTCAGACAGCAGCGAGGACGTTCAAGATCAGCTAAATGCAGATCTCTTTCAGCAAGTTAGCCAGATCCAAACTAGTGTAAATCCTGGGATGTTTTCCTCGTCGGACACAGCTGTCCATTCCAGACCAGAGAACCTTCTGCCCGGACGAGCTGAAAACGTTCACTCGCAGCCTGAAAACGCGTTGTCCAATCAACAGCAGCAACAGCAGCAGCAGCAGCAGCAGGCGATGGAGACTTCTGCGGCAATGGTGATAGGAATCCAACAAAACATTTGCCAGGCTGCAACACAGATGCAGTCTGATTTGTTCTCTTCGACGACGTCAGGGAACGGAGCCCTCCAGCAGTCACCTGTTTACCAGCAGGCTTCTCACATGATGAGCGGGTTATCAACAGGCGAAGACATGCAAATGCAGTGTGAATTATTCTCTTCGTCTCCCGGCGTTTCTGGAAGTGAGACGACTCCTGCTGCTCAGCAGCAGGTCTCCAACAACGGACCCGCCATGTTTCAGACATCAAATTCTGCAGATGGAGAAGAAGCTTCAGGACAGAGTAAACAGATGCAGAATACTGTGTTTCAGACCATGGTTCAAATGCAGCATAGCGGTGAAAGTCAATCTCAAGTTAATCTCTTTTCATCTACCAAAAACATGATGACTGTCCAGGCAAGTGGCACTCAGCAGCAGGGGGGAGGGCTGTTCCAGCAAGGCGGAGAAATCATGTCTATTCAGTCGGGAAGCTTTATGCAGCAGTCTCCACATTCACAGGCTCAGCTTTTTCACTCTCAGAACCCTATTGGTGATACTCAGAATATATCACAGGAAACACAAGGCTCTATTTTTCACAGCCCGAATTCCATTGTCCACAACCAGACCAGTACTAATTCCTCAGACCAACTGCAGCCTCCCATGTTCCACTCTCAGAACGCCATGGGTGTGTTGCAGAGCTCCTCGGTTCCTCAAGACCAGCAATCTGCCAACATGTTCCTTTCCCAGAGTTCAATGAGCAACCCTGCGACGCAGGAAGAACAGATGTCTTTCTTTACAAGCCCAAATTCCATTTCTCCTCTTCAGACGGCGACAAACACTGAACAGCAGACTTCTTTCCAACAGCAGGCACAGATCCCTCATATCCAGAGTTCTATGCTTCCCCAAGAACAGCCCCAGACCCAGCCTGCTCAGCAAGGTTTGTTTCAGTCTCAAGTGTCACTAGGCTCCATCCAGTCCAGTTCCATTCCCCAGAACCAGCAAGGAACCATCTTCCAGCCTCAGCATTCGATAGTTGCTATCCAGAGTAGTCCTCCGTCTCAAGAGCAGCAGCAGCAGCAACAGCAGAATATGATGTTCAGTAATCAAAATGCCATGACTACAATTGCTTCTCAAAAGCAGAACATGATTTTCAATCCAAATCAAAACCCAGTTACCAACCAGGAGCAACAGGGCCAGTCCATTTTTCATCCGCAGACTAACATGGCATCGATGAACCAGGAGCAGCAGCCCATGCAATTCCAGAGTCAGAGCACAGTGTCTTCTCTCCAGAATCCTGGATCCAACCAGGCTGAAGCACAGCAGCCACCCATCTTCCATAATTCACCCCAGATTCAGTTGGTCCAAGGGTCACCAAGTTCTCAAGAGCAGCAAGTCACCCTCTTCATCTCTTCAGCTTCCATGTCTGCCCTGCAGAACACTATGAGCCAGCAAGAGCTGCAGCAGCCTCCTATGTACTCTTCCCAAAACAGCATGGCAGGAATGCAGGGAACTGCTTCTCCTCCGCAGCAGCAGGCTTCTTTATTTCACAACACAGCGGGAGGTGCCATCAACCAGCTGCAGAATTCTCCTGCTTCATCCCAGCAAACATCGGGAATATTCCTGTTTGGCATTCAAAACAGTAAGTGAAAGACGACCGGTTCTCAGTTTGCAGTTTAGAAGAGCTCCTCCTTGGAGTCCACCAGACAGTGATTGGTCAGTTCTAAGATATTTTAAGAAATAAAGTTCTGGAGTAAGTAATGTGGCACTACAGGTGGGAATCCGTGTCCTCACCACGTTGCCCTGCTTGTGGCTGATTTTGCATGAGAACTTAAATACCTGTTGGTCTTCTGATGCTTAGGATGTGACAAAACCACCTTAGAATTGTGTGTATATCTATATATACATATAAATAAGCACATATTATATATAAAATGCTATTAACAGATATACAAACAATATATGAAACCAGTGTCTGCAGATGTTAAGAGGGCAGAACCCTTTTTTTAAGACAGCTCTACTAACCTCTCTCTTGCTGAGTTTGGTTTTCACAATTTCTGCCGTGGCTTTCTCCACACATTGTTGAAGAAAAGCAAAGTTTTCTTAAGCTGCGTGGTCCAGAAAAGTGTCTTTTGAAGTGTATTTGAAACCCCTTTCACTTTATAAGCCTGCACTTTGCTGTATCTCGTCTCTGCTTTGAGCCTCTGTGAAGGGTTTTTTGGGCCATAGGCCCTTTCCTCTGCCTGTAAAGGGCTGTACCGACCTGTGGAGCTCCAGGACGAACAGATGCAGGTGGTGGTTACAACAGCCTACAAAAGCTGTGAACAGGGAGCCAGAGCTGTGTGTTGATCTGTGGTTGTACCTCTGTATGTGCTTTGCTGTCCAAACTGACAGCTAAGCTGAAGCTCATGCTCGTGGTGGGAGGGGGGGACACGATTTGCAGATCTCCAGAAGGATGTAGTGGATGCCTTGGCTGGACTGGAGACGACAAGTCTAATTCGGAAAGGCGAAGGGTGGGCATATTCAACACCACTCTTACGCTGGGCCTTGATTTTTTCTTGTAGCTGAGCGTGGTCCTCTGGGTTGTTAGCAGCGTTCGGTCATAGCACAGAGTCCGTGTATTCGATAGGAACACCTGAATCTCTGCTGGTGCCCCAGGGGAGTGGTGGGCAAAGGTGCTCACGCAAAAGCGCCTGTCCTGTTCTGTGGATATATGTAAAGGGGCTGGCTAATTCACTGCATGTATTAACCTCACTTACGTGGTCCTTTGTTCTCCACTTGCTGCTTATCAGACTGTGGCCAGCTGCTAACATCTGGACCAGCTACACTGCCGGATGAGTTGATGGCTATAAGTCAGCCAGGACAGCCCCCGAGTGAAGGACAAGCCCCGGTGCCAGCGCTTCTCTCTCAGCAGATATCTGAGACTCCTCCGCTACCCTCAGCTATGGCAACCAACCAGAATATCGAGAAAATAGATGATCTGCTCGTGTCGTTGCAAAACCAGGGGAACAACATGGCTGGCTCATTTTAATTAGTCAAGTAAGCAGTGGGTTTGGGTTTCTGGGCTCTTTCCTGCCACACATACTTTATTGTTCAGGAAGTCTTTGCTTCAGCATGTAGAGGCCAGCTAAAATACCAGCCACGCTGAATTAAGGATGTAGCACCAGCGGCTGGAATGAAGAGTTACTAAAAACAGCCAGAGCTCAGAATTTGCACAAAACGGTCGAGACTGGGTCTTGTCGTTCCACTGCTGTATGTTTTGTCATCTCCTCTCACGGCCCAGCACTTCATTAGGAAGGAGAGTAGGTCGCTGGCAGCTCAGCAGGTGAAAGTGTTGTGAAATAGGACTGTAGTTAAAAACTTAATGCTTATTGAGGAAATAACGCCTCAAGCCTGTACTAGGCTGGAGTTGCTCCCCGGGTTACACTAACGTCATGTGAAAACAGGTTCCGTTGGAATATGGCGACTGCTGCGAGAGTGCCACACGCTGGGCCTTTGTCAGAAAGGAGCTGCCACGAGCAGCTGTTACTAGGAGACATTCTGCTTTAGAAGGTGCCTTTTGCAGAGAGGTGAAAGAGGCTTTGACTACAAATGAGTCCCACGAACCAGGGGGACTCTGGAATCTGGTATTGTCCACACTGTGTAACTTGGCTCTGCTTAAATCCGTTGCTGTTCTAAACCCCAAGGAGTTTCACAAAGTGATAGGCTTTGTTTTCTTATCTAAGCTATTTGCGTATGGAGTTATGCACTGAAAAAAAAAAAGTAATTTAAAGAGAGAGCATCAGGAGAGTTGTTCTGCTCTATGGCAGAGTGCTGCATTCTGATACTCACAGCTCCACATCTGCTTGTGAAGAGCAGGCTGAAGGTGAAGGAACTAGGCAGAACCAAGACGATGTCTTTTGTTAGTCACGTCTAACTTTTTTGCTTGCTTGTGTTTTCCTGCAGAAATTCTGTGAAGAGAAAAGTGATGATTTCCCAGATCCTCTCAGACCTTCCGTCTCTGGATTAGGCTGTGTGGAACTGATTGCTTCTGTCAAAAAGTGGCCCTCTTCTCTAAAGAGCACACCCGTGGCCAATTGCAGCGTCTAGCACCTAAGGCTGTGCCCGTAGCGTTTGGGATCCCTCGTGCCAATAATGCTGAGGAGCTATGCTTTGTTTTACCGAGCGTGGGATGGCACCGGTACCAGATTCCTAAACCTGACTAACTGTGGGGTGCTCTCTGAGTTTAAAGCATATCCGGTCAGTTGTTATTGTTGTTAGAAGGTAATCCATGTCACCGCGTTTACTTTTTTCCCTCCTCTTCTTTCTTCACATCCTCTCTTTCGACTAGCAAAGCTTGTGAAGCGGGAAGGCCCGCCGCCCGTGCCGCGAGCAGAGCGGTAGCCGCCGGCGCGCGGGGGGACGGCAGCGGCAGAGGAGAGCACGGCTCACGGTAACGAGCGGCCAGTTCCGCGCTGCCGCGGGTCGCCGGAGCGGGGGGATACCACCCTGCCGACGGGACGAACTCTTTACAC
>WUAM01000287.1:19615972-19625983 GCA_024336885.1 Actenoides hombroni
CGCTGCTCCTCACCACCCTTGTCCTCCAGCCCCTCAGTGTCCGTCTGGGAGTGCGGGGCCGTAGGGGAAGGGCAGGGGCAAGGCCGCGGGCCCGGCCCATCGCGCACTCACCGAGGCGCAGGAGCTCGGGCGGCGGGCGGCGCAGCCGCAGCTCGCAGGGCAGCGCGGCCAGGCGGCGGCGGGCGGGCCTGTCGCGGATCTCGGCCAGCACCTCGGGCACGGTGTAGAGGTTCTCGGCGATGTCCTGCGGGCAGCGCTGTCAGACCCAGACCCAGACCCAGACCCAGACCCAGACCCAGACCCGCCTCCCGGCCGCACCCCCCGGTACCTGCAGCGGGGCCGCGCTCAGGAACGCGCCGGTGTCGGCCACCACGTGCGGCACGCGCGCCATGCCCGCGAGCCCCATGACCCCCGCCGCCACCCGTAGGCTCCGCGCGGGGCGCGCCGGGAGCGGCGGCTCGAGCGCTTCCGGCAGCGGGCGGTCAGGTGACCGGCGGGTGTCACATGACGGCGCGCGCTGGAGCCGGAAGCGGGAGCGGAGCGGTTACCGGTAACTCGGGGTGCGCGACGGGACGGGACGGGACGGGACGGGGCTCGGCTCGCGGTGCTGCCCGCTGGGCCCGGCCTCCTAGGAGAGCCCGTCCGGCGGGCAGGGCGCCGGGGGTGCCGGGAGCTGCTCGGCCTCAGGCTCCACTCCGCTGTCCCCGGGCCGTACCGGCCCGGTGAGCTGAGGCCCGGCCCGGCCCGGCCGGCCCCGCCGGGGGGCTGCCCTGGCCGCCGCCTCCACTCCGCTGCGCCCCCGGGGCGGCGGTCGAGGCCCGCGGTGCCCGGCTGTGGTGCGCTGGCCGGCCCGGGTCTGTCCGAGGAGAACCGGGACCTGGCCCGGCCCCGCTGGCGGCGGTGGGACGGGGTGCCGGTCTCCCGGGACTGCTGCCCCGTCCCCGCGGGTAAGCCTCGCGTTGGCAGGGAGGTGACGGGGCTGCCCGCGGCCCGGGGAGGTGAGGCCGGGTCGGCGGTAACGGGAACCCCGGGGGCAGCTGGGACGGGGAGACCTTGACCTTCAGAAGTGGAAAAGGGGCCCCGGGCCCGCAGCAGTCACAAGGCGACTGGGCAGAGTGGGGACCAGCAAGAGGAAAGCGGTGCGGGGGGCAGTGTTGAACCCCGCTGGGGACATCAAATCCGGCGACAGCAAAGTGGCGTGGAGTCAGGAAGGGGGAAACTGGGAAAAAGGGTCAAGATTAAAAAGAAAACCGATCAGATGCAGCCCAGACAGGACAGGTCTCTGCTGTCACCTTGGGCCGAGGGCGCACTGGGGAAAGCGGTGGCTGGTCAGGGCTGGGGCCCTTCTCTGGGTTCTGGGGGGCTCAGGCGTGTCTGCGGGTGCTGCACGGGCATGTGGGGCAGCCTCTGGGAGCCGGAGAGAGCGGCAGGGCTGTGGGGGACGCGCATGCCGGGAAGGAATGCCTCTGTAAGGGGTAAACCTGGGGGATTAATGGATCCCGGGTGTCCTCCTCAGACGGAGGACGGTGGGGCTGCGGGGCCTGCAGCGCCGTGAGGGTGGCTGGAGAAGAGCAGGATCAGCGCCAGGGACTATGAGGGAGGAGCTGGGGGCTGCAGGCCCCACTGCTGTGGCTCCTCCCACAGCAACTGGAGGCACAGGTCGCTCACATCCACGTGAGAGGCCCTGAAGGTCAAGTTCTCTGCCCGGTCCAGCCCAGGGCTGGTCACAGACCAGTGCGGGAGGTGCTGCTGGAGCAGGAGTAGCTGTAGTAATGGCAAGTGCAATTAGTGTCGTGGGTGATCGCCCTCCATAAGTCAGCTCTCCTACACGAGTGGCAGGGAGGAGATTGTTGCGGGTCAGGGAGCTCCGGCCACCCTCTGATGGAGCCAAGACGGCTGCGGGTCACAGAGGTGGGGCTTGTGCAGGGCACTGGCCAGATCTCCACTCAGCACAAGGTGCTGGGGGAGTTTGCTGTGCTGGGGAAGGGTGAGGTCATGTGGGACTGGGGTGGGGACAAGAGACTGGTTCATGTGAGGGGATTTAAATGGAACCCGGCTTTGGGCTGAAGCTTGGGGAGGTCTCATGAGGGTGTGGGGAGAGAACAGGGAAAAGAGAGAGACTCTGGCATGAGCGAGGAGGTGGCAGAGGCTGGAGATGATCTCCCCTTCACATGCATCCCTCCCCTTGCTGAGGGGAGGGAATGCTCAGTGGGCACTCTGGGCCAGGGCCAGGCAGGAAGGCTGCTCCTGGCTTCTGTGGCTTGGGAGGGGGATCAGGTCTGACCCCATCTGAGCCCTCGCTGCTGCGCCAGGTGACAGGATTGAGACTCCCCTTTGCTTCTGCCCCGGGGTGGGCAGCAGGTGCCCCTTTCTGCCCCTTGTGTCAGGGGCTTGCCCAGGCAAGGACCCTCTGCTCCGTCACCTTGACCCCCGGTGCTGGGCGCATCCTCTGCAGCTCCTCTGCCTGGCGGTTGTGGGGAGGAGCGCTGTGGGGGAACAGTGCCCATCGGCAGCTGGCTCTGTGGTCCCTGACCGAGCACCTCGTGCTGCTGCCTGATCCGTGACCTCATCTCTGACTTCGTGGTTGGTGGTTTGGGCAGCGGCACCCAGCCTCGTGCTCTGCCGACGTCCTTCCTGCCGCTGCCAGTCCCTGCCGGGTGATGCCAGGGAGAGCTGCGGCAGAAGGGGCAGGGGGAAGTGCTATGCCCACAGTGGCAGTGACGTGGCATGCTCGGGGAAGCGGGAGGCCTGGGCTCGTGGCTTGCTCTGCAGTGTGATGCTTCTCTGTGCTCAGGGTCACTGCAGTTGTGTGTCCCCCCCACAGCATCTTAGAGCAGATGAGACCGATTTCTCTGTGGGATTGTTCTGTGATTTGGCTGCCTGGGAGAGACCTGGGCTGTCTGTGAGGGATGCGGCCACACCTTCCTCTACTCTGCTGGTGTCACTGTCTTGTCCCTACTGAGGGATCCCGAGGGCAGCTCATGAGCTGGTGCCGAGCGGCCCCGGGCAGGGTGTGAGACCAGCACATCCACTGAAGGCTTTGGAGGCTGCTCCACCCTCCTGCCAGCTCCGGTTGGCAGCGACCTTTGGGTCAGGGCAAGGTGCAGCTGCCCAGACGGGGTGACCTGAGAGCCCAGCACAGCCCGGCTGGGCTGGCATGTCAGGAGCCAGAGGGAGCCTGGCACATGCCGGTCCCTTGCCCAGTCCCTCCCCCACAGGAATGGCCGGTCCAAGTTCGGTCTTGGAGGGGCTGACCTTGGAGCCCAGTGCTGCCCCAGCTCCCCGTGAGGTGCTGAGGCGACTCCTCTCTCTCTGCTTCCAGCCAGGGGTGATGCCATGGCTGCCGCCAGCTCCAGCAGGGCCAGGGCCGGGCCGCCCTGCGAGAAGTCCCAGCTCTCTGTGAAAGGTGAGTCCCTCTGCCTCGCCGGGGGTGGGGAACCCGCGTGTTGGGTGCGTTTGGTCGGGGAGCATGCTTGGCCTGCACCCCGGGCTGGGGCCGGCCGGTGCTGCCCTGTGCCCCGCGGGTGCCTGGGGAAGCGGGGCAGCCATTGCCTGGGCTCTGCCGCCGCCGGGACGCGGCTCGGGGGCCCTGCCAGGGCCCGGTCGGTGCTCCCGTGGCCGCGAGATGGCTCCCGATGTCTGGAGCTCCGTCCCCGGAGCTGGCCGGGGCAGCCTCGCCTCGCAGGTGACTCTTCCCAGCAGCTCCCGCAGAGCCCTCTCATCCCACACCTTGCCCACAAGCCTGGGGTAGGGCGGTGTCTGTGGGGACCGTGACACTCTTGTAGCCTTCGGGTGTGGGTGACACTGGGGACAGGCCACGGGAAGGTCTTCTCAGGGCTGGCGATGGGAGCACCTGGATCTGGCTGCCGCTGCCATTGGGAGGGCCGCTCCCCAGAGCAGTTTGCAGTGAGTCCTGGCACCCCAAGCTGGCAGGGACGGGGTGTGGGGCAGAGGACGAGGTCTCCCCTGTGGCTGCCTGACCCCCTGCCTGTCCCCCCCGCCCAGTCGTGTCGGTGAAGCCCAAGGCTCACAGCCGCCCGACGCGGATGAACTGCTACGTGGAGGTGGCGGGCGACGGGCTGCCCAGCGAGACCAAGAAGACAGGGAAGCAGATGGGGAGCTCCGAGCTACTCTGGAATGAGATCCTCACCCTGTAAGTGTCCAGGATGCCCCGGGGTGGGGCTGGTGCTGGGGCCGGCCCCATGCTCCCAGTGAACCCCACTGGGCTGTCAGAGCTCCTTGCCCTGCAGATGAGGACGCTGCCAGGGACAGAGGCTGGGAGGGCAGCAGGAGGTGGTGGGGAAGGTGTGTCTCCCATTGCCCTCTGGCTTTGCCCCCAGCCTTGGCAGGCCTGGCACTGCCTGCTCCCTGAGCACGACGCAGGGACGAGGCCACGGTGATGGCCTCTCTCTCCGCTCTGGCAGGAACGTCACGGCTCAGAGCCACTTGGACCTGAAGGTGTGGAGCTGCCACGCGCTGAAGAACGAGCTGCTGGGCACCGCCTCCGTCAGCCTCGGCAACCTCCTGAAGAGCGGCGGGAAACGTACGTATGAGCCGGGCCCCGGCGGGCCGGGGGTCCCTGGGGGTCCTGCCTCCTCTCCCTCCCGCGGGGGGCAGGAGGGGCGATGGCCGCAGCGGCTCCCGCGCCGTCCCCCGCCCCGGGAGGGAACAAGGCGCCGTTGTGGGCCCCGGCGGGGCCGCGGCGTGACGGCGGCCGCTCCTCCGTCAGCCAGGGTGCCGCGGCCTGCGCGGAAACACAAACCCCTCCGCTATTTGCTGCCGTTTGCGGTCGCCGGCCCGTGGCTCCCGACGCCGGCTGCCGCATAAAGGCCGCCATTCAGGGCTTGGGCCGCGCAGGGCTGGAAAAGGCTCGCTCTGTCTTTTCCAAGCAAAGCTCTGCCTCTTGCGAGAGACGGACAGACAGACAGAGCTCTTATTGAGTGGGGAGAGGGGCCTCATGTGCCCCGGGGGGACGTGGGGCTGGTCCAGACTCTCCCCGGTGCCAGGGGCTGAGGTGAGCTCCTTGCCCTGCTGGTGCCAGCTGCAGGCTCCCAAACCGCGGGGCTGTCCCTGCCGTGCTGCCCTGCCCCTGGATGGCTTCTCATCTTTCTGGGGCAGCGAGGACCACGTTTGGAGCTTTGCTGCTGCCGCTGTCACCTCGCAAAGCCCATCAGGACCTGAACATCTGCCCTGGGGAGCTGCAGGGCTGGGTTGCCTGTTGCGTGGGCTGTGGTGACAGGCAGCCTGCAGCGGGGGTCTCTGCCCCAGGGCACCCTCCCCTCCAAGTTTCTCTCCCTGAGGTGTTCACATGGCGTGTGCCGGGCTCCCGGTGCTGCCGCCGCTCCCGCCCTACCTGCCCGCTCCTCTGCAGGGGCACAATCGGCTCTTTCATTCACAGGCCTCCCAGGGGGCCGTGTGGAAAATGAATGGAAAAGGCAACTGGCTGTTCTCGCTTGTCCCCTTTACATCCACCAGAAAAAACGTGTCAGATTTTTCCTTGACACCGCAGGGCCGGGAGGGAGGGATCTTAAAGCTGCAGAGCCTTGCCCTGCCCTGCCAGGAAGTTGCTGCTGGGGGCTGGGGGTGTCCGGCACCGCCCAAGTGAGCCACGTGCCCTTCTCTGCCCATCTCATCGAGCTGCTGCCTGCTCCGTCCTCCTCTCTGCAGACTCACTGCCTGGCCTTCGGGCTTTGCCGCAGCTCTGAGTGGGCCAGAAGCTGCTGCTGGTCCCGTGGGAGCCTGCAGCCCCGGGATACCCCTTCCCCCAGAGGAGGGGAGCCCATTCCCTCTGCCTGGGGAAGGGGCCAGGTTGCCCAAGGGCCTGTAAAGGGCGTTTGGGATTTCAAGCCATCCCAAGGTGGACACAACGTCCTAACACAGCCTGCGGCCCTGTGCCTGGGGAAGGCAGTGAAACACGTGTGCCTTCTGCTGCTGGTGGGTCCCAACCATCCTCTGCCCACCCTGGGAAGCGCTGGGCAGGAGGCTGCCCTCCCCGGGGCCGCAGACCCACCTTCTAGCTCAGTTGGGTTTGTTAGGGCTTTGGGGGGGGTTTTCTCTGAGTTGCTGCTTGTGCTAGCGTAGCTGTTCTGCTTGGTGTGGCAGAACTGTTCTGGCTGCTGCGTGTTCGAGCAGAGGTGGTGTTCCCGGGGATGGTCGTGGCAGCTCGCAAGGACTCCTGCCTGCCAGGAAGACGCAGGAGCTCCCCCCGTTCTTTCTGTCGGCCCTCCTGCCAAGCACGCCTCGCTTCAGGTGGAAAAGTCTCAGCTCTGGGGCCTGGAGCCTGGAAAAAGAGCTCAGTGACGAGCCCAGTCAGGCCTGAGCTCCCTCCCAGGGCGATGGGACGAGCCTGCTGGAGCGAAGAGCCCGAGCTGCCGGGCAGGAGCCCCTGCTCCGGGCGGGTCCAGCCGTGCTGGCGGGCTCGCAGCGCTTCCCACCGCCTTGGCAGCAGCTTCTGGGGCCTCTCCTCTGGCAGGCAGCGCCCGCTCGCTTTCCGAGGGGGTTGGCCAGGGAGGTGGAGAGGGGGGTAAGAATGGGCTTGGTCACAGCAAACCGAGGAGCCTTCCACGGAGCTGCTCCCAGGGCTCTCTTCAAACAGCTCGTTGGCTGTGGCACGGCCCCTGGCCCCCTGCCCCGGCCCCCGAGCCGCTGCCTGCCGCAGAGCCACCTCTTTGTTCCCAGGCTCCAGGAGCTCCTCGCCTGCTCCTCCCACGAGGCCTGAGGAACGTCCCTGGCTGGCCTCGTGTACTGGGCCTCGCTGGTTTTTGCTGGTCCCGCTGCGTGCGGAGTGCTGGATGTCTCTGCAGGCACTGGAGCGAGCCAGGCTGCAGCTCGCTAACGAGAGCGCTCGCTTATATTGCTCGCTGCTTGGGTTGCGAGTGACATCAACAACGGGCTCCTGTTTCTCGAGTGGCACCACAAGCCAGGGTTTTATGGGCCCCACAGAGCCTTTTCCAGGCAGAGCTGCTGGAGCAGTGGCCTTGCCCAGTGGCAAATCCCTGAGCCCCTGGAACGCGGCAGTGGGTACCCTGTCAGAGGGGCTCTGCTCTGCGTGGGTACCCTGTCAGAGGGCTCTGCTCTGCTGCCTGGCCTGGCATCAAAGGCTCCTCACAAGGAGCTGTGACAGGAAAGAGACTGGCCGAGGGGACTCTGCAGTGACTGGCTCTGCAGCAATGCTCCTGTAGAACTGATTGTTCAGGGCAGGAAGTGACAGCGGGGGTCAGACTGTGCCGACCCTCTGTCACCTTCCGGGTGTCGCATCCCGAGTGTCCTGCAGAGCTGGTGGGACTGTGACCACCAGCACAGTCCCCGTGCCCTGGCCACCTCCGGGCTCCTGTTGGCTTTCTCCTCCCATCTCATCTTCCCTCCCAGGGCTGTGATGGTTCAGAGGAAAGCAGCAGAAGTCTCCAGGTTATACCTGGCAGACAAGTGGAGAGGGACACAGCTGTGTCTGAGATGGGGTCAGCAGCAGCAGCAACACAAAGCTTCCCCCTGCCTGGGGAGACAGTAAAGATGATCCCTTCCCCTAAGCTCTGGGTTCATCCTTGGCTTGGGGGTGGCTGTGGGAGGTCTGACTTCCCTCCTGCTCCTTCCTGGAGGGGCTGTAGCTGCAGCGTGGAGCTGTTCCTTCCACACACAGGTTAAACTGGTCCTAACTTGCCGAGCACCGGGGAGGTGGGTGCTGTGGGGGATGCTGAACATCCAACAGCCCCGAGCTCTAGGATATCTCAGGCCCTGAGCCCTGGGGGAAGCCAGCACAACCCAGTGCTCCCAGTGGGGCTGAGGGTGAACCCCCCCCAATGTTATTTTCTGCCTTGCTTTTTCTCTCTAGTGCCAGGGTGCTTTCAGGGCCGGGCTGCAGCTCTGGGATTTGATTCTTCTGTGCATGGATGGGGGGCTGGTAGGTCGCGGGTTGGAGTGTGTGGTTTTCAGGGTAGCCCAGAAGCACCAGTCCTGGCTGCACCACAGGCAGCTCCTCCGTGGGGCTGTGGTGGATACAGCGTTGGTCGTGTGGAGCCGAGTGGAAACTGGCCCGTGCATCCAGTGGAACTGTGCAAAAGGGGTTCGGGGAGCCGAGAGGGTGGGGAGCACCGTTCTGCTGTCTGTCTGCAAATCCCCCTGGCTGTGTGAGTGAAGATGGAGCCACCCCCCCCCAGGGCAGAGGCCCAGGGGCTGCCCCGTCCCGTGTGGCAGCTCTGGTGCGTGTGCCCACGGGTGTCAGACAGGGCAGGCCCCGGGGGGCTGGGGCTCAGCCTGGGGCCGTTATCACACCGGCTGCTACCGGCCTCGCTTGGTGGAACCGTAAATCCGCTTAATGGGCTGGGTGGGAATTCCAGCTCACCTCCACTAAATGGGAGCTCTGATGCTGCGTACGGGGCACTGGAAGTAGCTGAACTGAGACCTTATTCAGGACCAAATCACCCCCCGACCCCCTCCCAAAATAATAATAATCCCTCTGACATTCTGGCTGCCGGCGGGACACAGGCAGCCTTTGTGCTGCGCCGTTCAGGGGACCCTCTGTTGGTGCAACAGCAATGTCCCTTTGTGCGTCCCGCGTGCTGGACGGGGACAGTGAATGGAAGGTTCTGCCGGTGTTTATTTTCTTTAAAAAAGCTGAAGGGGGTGTGGAGGGGGAGAAGGAAGCCGGCTGGGAGGTTCATATTCACATCCTCCACTTGGAGACACCTTGTCTTTGCTCCGGCGCTGCCGCCCCCTCGCCTGGGCGCCGGCACAATGAGGGCTTGTGCGGCTCGGGGGGGGGAGAGAGCGGCTCGGGGGGGATGGAGGGACCCCCGGAGCGCGCTCGCGGAGCGCGCAGGTTCCTATGGCTGGGAGCAGCCGGGGAGAAACGGGGTCTGGGTTTGTTCTGGTTTTCGGCCCTGCTGTGTCTCAGCTTCTCTCTCAGGCTCTGAACACGGCCTGTGAGGTTGGTTCCTCTCGGGAGCGCAGCCAGAGCAGCTCCTTTAGGTGGCCGGGTAAGAGCGGGCGTAGCAGGAGCCTTGGCTGATGGCGGGCGGTTAACGAGCCGCAGCGCTGCACCCCAGCCCCTGCACTGTGCTCCTGCCGTGCCCGGGGCACGGAGGGGTCACCTGCCCCCTTGGCACTGAAAACCTGAGGTGCTTTCAGGAGCCCCACGAGTGCAGCCTGTCCCGCGGCCCTGCGCTCGCTGCGGAGCCTGCGGTGCCGGGCTGCGGGGTGGCTCTTGGGTGTGCCGTGGGGCAGAGACCGCTTGGAGAGGGGCTGGGAAATCCAACCCGAGGGGCTCCCACTCAGTGCTGGTCGGCTTGGAGGATGGATGGCTACCAGCCCTGGGCTGGTGCACATGGTGCGAGTGCTGTGACCGGCCTCCTGCCTTCTCTGTGCCTTTTGTGTCCCTTCCCAGTTGTGTGAGGCTGGCAGGAGCTGCTCTCCAGGCTGGCACAAGAGGTGTGGGGCGGCTCTGGTCCTGGCAGGGGCCAAGCACCGTGACACGTAGTGGTCTTCACACTTTCACCCCCAGTGCTGTGGAAGGGCCAGGCTGACAGCCAGGAGCCAGAGGTGCTGTTGGGGTGGCAGTGACACTCCCCAGGGTCCCGCCAGTGTGTCTCACCCCAGAGCTAGAGGTGGCACGAGAGGTCCATGGGGAGAGCGTTTCCATCCTCCTGCTCCCGCCAGGTACCACGCCCCGTCCCCACCACACACCGGGACAAAGCAGGTTGCTGAAAAATGGTGCCATTGTGTCATGAGCAACCCTCGTATAATAAAAATATTATTTGAGCAAATGAGTCAGGAAGCGTCTGGGCCGGTGTCCCAGCCTGCCACAGCCAAATGCTTCTGGCCTGCTGTGGCAGAGCTGGGTGGTTCGATGTCCTCTGGATCGACGGGCAGTGCCGTGATGGGGCCAGAGCCCTGCACGCCCTCTTGTCAGGGAGCTGTCAGAGCCAGAAGGTTTCCCCTGAGCCTCCTTCTCTCCAGGCTGAACAAGCCCAGGGCCCTCAGCCGCTCCTCACCACCCTTGTGCTCCAGCCCCTTCCC
>WUAM01000287.1:19626083-19638262 GCA_024336885.1 Actenoides hombroni
ACAAGCCCAGGTCCCTCAGCCGCTCCTCACCACCCTTGTGCTCCAGCCCCTTCCCCCGCTCCGTTGCCCTTCTCTGGCCACGCTCCAGCCCCTCAGTGTCCTTCTGTCTGTGTCCAGTGCCTGTGTGGATGCGGTGGACACAGTGGACACACCAGATGCAGTGTTTCACCAGCAGGTCAGCACCAGGGTGGTGAGTTTGGCACTGGGGAGATGGGTTTGGCACCAGGGAGGTGCAGACCCACTGGCCTGGCCAGGATCAGCCTGTAATTAAAACCTTCTGCATTTGGAGGGTAGCGAGAAACCATTAAGAGGCACTCTGCTGAGGCTGCTTGAGTGATGCTAATTACCAGCAGTTAATTAAAAACCAAATAAGAGGGAAGCTCTTTCAGGGCCTGGAGCAAGGCATGGGGTGGGTCACTCTGCCGTTCTCCCGGAGTTTTCTGCTCGTAGCCACACAGGGCTGGGGCTCCTTCCTCTCGGACATAACTCGAGTCTTGCCAGATGAGCTCCCGTGGGTGAGTGGGCAGCGTCCCGGTGTCCGCCCGCCGCTCGTCGCCCAGCCTCGCCACCCTGACTGCCACCCGCCACCCACCACCTGCCTGTGCCTGCTTCTGCCACCAATCTGTCCCGGCAAGAGAGCGAAAGGAGGGTTGCTTGTTTGTGATGACAATGACAGTACGGATTTAATGACGATCCTTCTTCCTTGTGTACTGCTGAATGTTGCGCGGTGTGTTTGGTGTAAAGAAAGACGTTGTGCGGAGGGGAGGTGCGGTTCGCAGAGACGTGCTCTCGCCCCAGCCGGACGAGGTTCCCGTGGTCGTTCTTTGCAGCCCGCGTGCGGGGCAGGGGCAGCTGCTGCACAGAGATGTCCCCGCGCGGGGCTGGGCGACGAGCCTTCGGGAAGGGAGCGAGGGAAACTGGGAATAAGGAGAGAGAAATCCCCTTCCGTGCCTTGCTTTGAGTGGGCAGCTTCAGATACTATAGCAGGAATACAATATTGAAGCCTCGGAGCGCGTGCTTGGCTCACAACAGCGGGAATCTAACGTTCCCACTTCCCGTGTAAAGGGCCTGATTTTCCTGCCTTTGAAGGATCTGTTTTAAACTCGGAGCCTATCGTGTCGGTGTGAAAGCAGCTGTGGCATTGTCTTGCGAAGGCAAGCTGGCAATGGCTTTGCCTTTCCTAATTAGCTAACAAGGAGTTGCTTACAACGTGCCCGTCTGGCAGCGTGCCGCTGAAACGCACGGCGCACGTTTGACGCACCGTCATTAACAACAGGGGTTTCGAACGCTCTCGGGCGATGGCTTCCAGCTCCCCTCGCTCAGCTGGGCCATTGATGGAGATGAGGATGAATTAGGCCAAGGGTTTGAATTTCTTTCCATAAACTACCTGGGGACTGCAGGGTGTTTAAGGGGGGCTCAGCAGCCCCCTGCCCGTGTCTCAGACCCCCGCGGGTGGCACGAGGCGAGCTGCCCCTGTGCCCGGGGCTCTGTGAGCTCCCCCTGTTCCCGGCGAAGGTCGCGCTCTCAGTTACATCTTGTTAGAAAGCCTCTCAAGGAGGCAACTCGAGGGAGAAATGATTTCTAGTGATTCTCGTCAAATTACAGAGAGTCTTCAATTAAATGAGTGTCCATTACTTAATGGCAATTATGGAGAGAAAATCCTTACTTCTGAAAGAGGCAAATCTCCAGCTTCCTAACAAAAGTTTGCTTTTTAAAATAATAAGATAAAACCAGCTTCTTCTGTCCTTTTAGAGATTTAATTTGGAAAGTGAAAAACATTGGCATTGGCTTTCTGCTTGCGTCTGCTGGGGCAGAAGTCACAGCTGCAGAGCGAGCCGTGGCCACTTGTTCTCAGCTTGGTGCTGGACCTGGCAGTGCTGGGTTAACAGTTGGACTTGATGATCTTAAAAGTCTTTTCCAAGCTAAATGATTCTACGATGAATCAGCCAGTGCTTCCCGGGGGTACCAGCGCCCCAGACCCATCTAGGGGTTTGCTGTTCTTCCCCCACCCTTCACAAAATCTCCCATCACTTTCCAGTCAACCTGGAAAGGAGGAGATGAGGTTGATGGTGGGATGCTCTGGAGCCGGTGGGATGCTCTGGAACTGAGGGGATGCTCTGGAACTGAGGGGATGGCCCCTTGCATTGTGGAGCTGACGTGGAGATCCCCGAGTTCAGGGGTCCGTGCGGGTTTGTGTCCCTGCCAGCCGCTCCATGCCACTCACATCTCATTGCAGAGCTGGGCGACACGCGAGAGAGCGTGGCCCAGCCTTGCTGGTTTGGAACCCACTGAGTGTTGTTAAGATTTGCCTTACGTCTTTTGGGTATTTTTATCTTCTGCCTCATCCTAACGGTCTTGCCTGAGTCATCTCATCCCTAGTTTAGATTTATACTCCTTTCTACGCCTACTCCCAACAAGACCTGAATCCACCAAGCACAGGCTGCTGCTGGCCTCCCGAAGTCATGCAGGACTGTTATTATTAAATGATGTGGGCACTGGAGCGGGGAGTTAGGAAAAGTGATAGGTTTTATTTATCAGCCTTCTGAATTTAGTGAGTGTCCAGAATACAGTAATTCATAATTTACCATAAATGAAGACAAACGATTAGGTTGTAATTTAATAATTTTTGTAGCTGTTGCAGGGTTTGTGTAACAAAATGCACTCGGGAAAAGCAGCTTTCCCTAAACCACGGCCCGTTCTTTGGGCAGTGAGCTGGATGAACTCTCTTACTCCTTCTGGAGGCACTGCTCACAGGAGAGGATGGATGCCTTTGCTGCAGGAGGGTTTGCAGGACCGTGGTTTGAGTTCCTTGTGCACCTTGCAGCGCTGTTACCAGCGTCACCCTGCCGTGTAAGATGTGCTGTCATCTTCTGCTCTCCTTCCACAGCCACTTGGTTTCTGCTTATCTAACGACCAGCCCCCTCCACGTGGGGCAAGGGGACATCTGCACTGCTCGCTTCCTTCCACATGGTGAATATTGTATTTATGATCAGGAGACCCAAATACCGTCCATCTGTTATGTGTTATTTAGCTGTTCACTTCATAGAGAAGAGAACGTTTCCGTAGCTTTCCTGTGATGTTCAGATGAAGAGCTGAGTTTTTTAAAACTGTTTGATGTTTTTCTTTACAGAGTGGATGCTGAAACATGGGAAGTGCCATGGAATGGTGCACTTAGGGTTCCTGGAACACCCCAGCTGCCAATGCGTATCAGTGGCTTGGGAGACCTTCTGGGGGCCTTGCAGGACTTGGAGGGGCCTGTCAGAAAGATGGGGACAGACTTTTGAGCAGGGCCTGTTGGGACAGGACAAGGGCTGATGGGTTTAAACTAAAAGGGGGAGATTTAGACTGGAGAGAAGGAAGATGTTTCTGACAGTGAGGGTGGTGAGAGCCTGTGCCAGGCTGCCCAGAGAGATGGTGGCTGCCCCATCCCTGGCACCATTGCAGGGGAGGTTGGCCGGGGCTCTGAGCACCCTGCTCTAGTTGCAGATGGCCCTGCTCCCTGCAGGGGGTTGCACCAGGTGAGCTTGCAAGGTCCCTTCCCACCCAAACCAGTCTGTGATTGCTTTCCCTTGGCTTCTTCTCTTCCTCACTGGGAGATGAAGCCTGTGAGTTCTGGGAGTCTTAAGTGCAGCCATTCTCCTGGTGCTGCTGGTTCTGCAGAGTCCTGGGTTTGCCTTCCCTGGTGCTGCGCTTGGTGCCACGGGTGCTGTAGGGATGGGTGATGCCGTTGCTCAGCAGAGGGAGAGGAGAGTACCTCGGTGTAAAGGCTGGAGGTCCTCATGGGGCTGCTGTGCTTCTGAGTCTCCTTTCTGGAAGTAGGCAGGGTAGAACGAGTAGGGGCCTCAGTCATTTTCTTCACCCACTTTTTATTCATCACTTCAGGGTCCCAGCTGCCTGGACGGGACACCAGCAGCGTGGCTGCAGCCACAGAGGGTAGACACCAGCCTCCCAGTACAAACTGCTTTGGAAGCAGACCAAGGTAAGGTTCCTGTGCTGGCAGCACCTGCTGGTTCATTACTGGGTGGTTCCTGTGGCCGTGAGGCAGCTGAGAAGTGTCTGGATCGTCCTTGTGCTGTGAATCCCACTCCAGTTCTCCCAGTGCACCCGCAGCAAAGCAGCCCACAGGAGGTGTGGAGCAGAGGTGGGCTGGCTGACCTCCTGGAGGACAGCAGAGATGGAGGTGGCCTCACAGCCGGGGTGCAGCTGATGTGAGCCTCCCTCAAGGTGTTTGTTTCTCAAGGAATATCAGGTCTGTGGTGGCCCAGACAGTTTCCACCAGTTACTCTACTGGCAGCTGAAGGAACGGTCTGTCAGGGAGATGTGGGGCAGGTTGTGACCAGACAAACCAGCAAAGAGCTGGTCTGTGGGGGTCCCTTCAGATGGGCGTTACGGGGACCCCAGCTTTTGCCTCAAGCACAGCCCTGGCCAGGCACTGGGCCAGGCTGGGAAGCAAAATGCCCCTGGGCGTGACGGTCGCAGGGGGACACCTCCAAAGGTCCAGGGAGAGCAGGAGCAGCAGAGCAAGAGGAGCTGCAGGGAAACAACAGCTGCTTCCAAAGGAAATGAGCTGCTCGGGCCGCGTGCCATCCTGGGCCTGGCCCCCCGCCCGCCCTCGCCTCCTGGCCGGGCTGGAGCGGCTCAGCCGCTCCTGGAGCTGTGGTTACTGAGAGACGTGTCACACTGTCAACATGGGGTTGAATTTAACACCTATTTATATTCGCAGAGCGTGGCAGTGGCCCAGCAGCTGGCACAGAAGCCCTGGTTAGACGTGTGCCCGTAGGGCGGGTGCCGGCAGCGGGCCCAGGACAGCACCCGCGGGTGCCGGGCGCAGGAGCGCTCGCAGCAGCCAGCCCCACACCTCGGGCCTTTCCTCTCCTCCTTCATCTGCTGGGCACAGACACGAGATGAGCCAAGGGGAGAAAGGGTTTTGACTCTAAAGGGAGCCTGTTCTTTGACAGCATGTGTTCATCTCCCACTGAGGAGGGAGTGGGACAGGAAATTGGGAGCAGGTTGCTGAGCGTAGTCTGTGCCCTTTTGTTCATAGAATCCCAGACTGGTTTGGGTGGGAAGGGACCTCTAAAGGTCATCTCGTCCAACCCCCTGCAGGGAGCAGGAGCATCCTCAACTAGAGCAGGGTGCTCAGAGCCCCATCAAGCCTGATCTTGAATGGCTCCTGGGATGGGGCCTCCACCACCTCTCTGGGCAGCCTGTCCCAGTGTCCAACCACCCTCCGAGTAAAGAACTTCTTCTTGTGGCTGCTCCTCTTGATCCCAGGTGTTAGAGGGTTCTGAAGTGGGCCAGTGCTGGTGCCCCAAGGGGAGCTGGGCTTGGCAGCCACTCAGCAGCTATCAGGAGGTGCTAGAAAGCCTGTGAGGAAAGTTCTAGTTTGGGAGGGTCAGCCCCATGACTGCTCACTTCCCAGTCTCGGCTGTTTTCCCGGGGCCCCAGAGGAGTTTTGATGTTGCCTCCACCTGCCAGCGTGCAAGGGAAGCGTGGTGAGGCCTGGCTGGTGCTTCTACAGGGGACAATCCAGCTGTGCCCACCATCACTGAAAATCCCATGGGTGCTGTGCTGTGGGAAATGTCCTCGCTGGTTTTCAGTCCATCCCTCACCACCTGAATTTAAGGTTGTTCTGGACACAGCTCCACGGTTTGATGTCGTGCTGCTGCACGGGGCAGAGCATCGCTGAACGTGCCCACCCTGGAGGCAGCTGCCTCCTCTAGGGTGGAGTCCGGGTCCTGGGTGCAGGGGAAGGCCCTTTGATGTCTCTGTTTGTACGCAGAGCCGTGTTTATTTTTGTGGGCCTGCTGATGGATGCTGGCAACCTCGCTCGCAGGCGGGACGGGAAGAAAAGGGGCATTCTTTGCTCCTCAGCTATTTCTTCCCTGTCCCCTCAAGGGAAACTGCTTGGTCAGGGCTTCTCTTTCTTCTGCTGAAAAAATGTCATCTTGGGATTTGCTGCTAATCTTGGTGATGGGGTGTGAAATTCCACAGCCCTCTGTGAGGACAGAAAACAGAGCCCAGGAGTCCCCGCCTGGGAGCTGGTGCCCTGGGTGCCCAGAGTTGTGAAAGGCCCGGGGAGCCGACATCACCTGCGGCACGGGCAGGGCAGGGGCAGCTTGTGCTGCATGGCAAGGGGCTGCCTGCTCCCACCCAGGGGCCCCGGGGCTGCTCAGGGCCTTGGGGAACAGCCAGCAGAAGGGTCTTGGGTCAGCTGGAGGGAGGCAGGTAACAGGAATAAACTGGGTTTGGGGTTTCAGAGCCGGGTTTGGGGTTTCAGAGCCGGGTTTCAGAACCGGGTTTGGGGTTTCAGAGCTGGGTTTGGGGTTTCAGAAACAGGCACTGGAGCCAGGTTTGGGATTTTGGATGCAGGTGCCTCTTGGGCTGCACGTCCTGCTGCTCTGGGCCAAGGGGTGTTCCTCCTGCTGCAGCTCCAGGGCGGTGGGACACAGGTGCCATCCCTGCTTCGGGCACTGCTGGTGTGAGGGCTGGGGGATGTGGTCTCCTCCCCGCTTTGCCAGGGCAGGGGGTATTTCTCAGCTCTAAGTTTCGGGGCGTGCTCTGCCCTCCTCTTCGGCAGCAGTTTGCAGTCTGGTGTGTCGAGTGAGAGGGAGACTGGTGCTGCCACCTCTGCTGGCGTGTCAAGCCGGGACCTTCTGGCCACCGCAGCAGAAGGAGGCGGCCGCTCCTGGGTTTCGTGCCCGGGACGCACGTCAGCCCCCGTGGCGCGGGGACTCTGCCTTGGCAGGAGGCGGGGAGCTGAAAGGTTGATGTCACCACCTTGGCTACGGCCACTTTCCTCTTTGGTGTCGCCTGCTCCCTCTGCCTCTGGCCCAGGAGGGGTGACGGGGCAGAGCCCTCGATGGGCAGCTGCCCGAGGTCCCCAGTCAGGGAGGGGAGAGCAGGGGTCTCATCGGCCACCCGGGAGATGGGCTGACCCCGCACACCCCGCTCCATCCCGGCGGCACGGTGGCAAGAGGCTCTTCCTCTCCGCACTCTGCCTTGTTTTCTCCCCTCTCCTATTTTAAGAGCACGTTCCCAGCCCCGCCGCTCTCACGTGACCTCACGGGGTTTGTTTCCACGCGTCTATTAAAAGACAATGCCCAGATGGGAGCACTCGTAGGAGGGCTGGGCTGGGCGGCGGGCCGGCTAATTCAGGCCTGGCGAGGCCGTGTGGCCGCCTGGCAGCCTGGAAACATCCTGTTTTGGTTTCTAAAAACTCTCTGGGCAGCTCTGAGCTCATCTGTGCTGAGAAGGGCAGGGACCAGATCCGTGACTCGGGGGCCGTTCCAGCCAGGACCAGCTTCTGCTGGTGGTGCCACCTGCCCGCTCCCCACCCCTGGCCGTGACTCTGGGGGCTGCCTGCGGGGAGGTGGGTCCTGGCAAACTTTGGGGAGGTGGGTGGTGCTGGCGTGTCCTGCTGAACCCCATGGATGGGCAGCAAGGGGCAACCTTCACCTCCTGACTGGGGGCAGAAGAGCCTGTCCTGTGCCTGCAGCTGCACCGAGTCCCCGGGTGCCGCTGGCCAAAGCAGCCCCTGTGTGGGGCTCTCCTCCAGGTCCGTGGCTGGTCCAAGCAGCCTCAGCAGCTCCTGCTCACAGCCTGCTCTGCCCGAGGCTCTTATCCGATCTATTTTCACCATCCATCTCCTGCTTTCCCATGTCTCCTCCCGATCCCGGCCCTTCCTCTGCCCACTGGCGTGAGCTGCTCCCCAAGGAGAGTGGCTTTGGAGCGAGTGGGAGGAACGGAGGGCTCTGTGGAGCTGGTGAGGGTGGCATGACTGATGCTGTGCCCTGTCGCTGCCAAGCTGACATCCCCTCCCAGCTCCAACCCTGAGATGTGGGGACAGTTTGAAGGTTTTGCCCTTTTAAGGGGAGAACTTGGCTGAGCCAAACCAACTTCTTAATCTCTGCGGTCCTCACCCGCTGTGGTTGCTGGGTGGAGGTGGCCGGGTTTTGCCTCTGCTCCCCAGGGAAGGCAGCGTCCCTCCTCCTGCCTGGCCCCGGCCCCCTCCCCGCTTGCAGGGATGACCAGGCTTCTTATTCAGCTTTTTCTTGATTTCCTTCGGGCTGCCCGAGTGGCACGGGCTGGTCAGAGGGGCAGAGTTTGCTCAGGGGGTGCTGCCGGCACTCTGCCCTGGAGGTTGGGCTGCCCTGGCCACGGGGACACGGTGCCAAGGGAGCTCCAGGGAGGTACAAAGAGAAACCCCTCCCACCCCCCAAGAGATGGAGCAGCTGCATCTGAGCTGGTCACAACCTGTGCTGTGATTCAAACTCCCAGCTTTCCCGGCTGCTTGTTCCCTCCTCTGCCGGAGGCTGCGGCTGCCCCGGGCATCCCAGCAGCAGCAAACACTTGCGCTTTCCTTGGCTGCTGTTGTGCCCTTAAGGCTTGGAGCTGGGTGGGAGGCACCAGTGAGGGTTCCCACCATGGTGCAGGAGCTGGTGCTGGTGTGGGATCTCTCCTGGGAGCTTTACTGCAGGGATGGGTGGATGGATGGGTGGATGGATGGGTGGATGAATGGGTGGGTGGATGGATGGATCAAACTTCTGGGGTCTGTCGGGGTGGCTCGATGCCACAAGCATGTTTCTGGCCATGAGTTCCTGGGGCCATTCCTCATCATGTGGGGAAGCTGGAGTGAGCATCCACTAAGAAAAGCAAGATCATTGTCCCACAGGTTACTCCTCCATGGGATTCCACCACCACAGGCAGGTTCCAGGGCCCATGGGCAGGCTGCCACAGCCGAGTAAGCAGCATGAAGTTCAGGGCACTGCCAGAGGAGCAGAGGCACGTGGCTGCATCCTGGCTGTTCTTAGGGGAGACCGATGTCTGTGCCAGGGGAGAAGCAGCACAAGACCAAGGCAAAGAGGCAGGAGAGGGTTTTTCTTTGCAAGGCTGGTGGCATCTCACCTCCCACGTTCCCTTCCTCACAGGATGAACCGACATGCAGCTGGAGTGACAAGGCAGAACCCAGGGAGTGGAGAGCAAAGTCCCAGCGCCAGGAGCCGGCACCGACAGCAGGCCAAGAGCGCGCAGCATGCCGGCATGGCCAACGGCACGGCCAACGGCACAGGTGACCCGGCGCTTGGGGGGACGGGACAGAGCGCGGGGCAGCGTCTTGGGGGGGGAAATGGGTTTCTGCTCAGATAACGGATCTTGCAGTGCCTGAGAATTTCCTTCCCATTAATTGACTGGTTTGCATCGATTTTCCTTTCGATAAGCCGGGCAGCTCGGCAGAGCGCACCGGTATCATCTGTTCTGCCCGCTGTGAATAATTTCTGTGGCTCCTCTCTAGAGTCCTCCTGATTAAAAACCGCTGCGTCCAGCTCCAGGTTTTTAAAAGGATACTGGGACAGCAGCGTTACTGATGCCACAGCAAGGAGAGCAGGGGGACCTTTTTTCAGTGTTGGGAACATTCAGCTGAATTTGTCCATCAGTCTTCAGCGAAAATGTTCGGAGCCCTGTGCCCACCGAAGTGGGGAGGAGCAGCTCTGTTGAGCACCAGAGAAGGCACAAACTGCCTTCAAAAGGGGGCTGATTCTTACGCCAGAGGGTATTCTTGGAAAGGTTTCTCTTATCTTTTCTTGAGTTTGTCCACAAAGCTGTAAAATACCTCATGGAGCAGGGACTGGGACCTGCTGAGTGCCTGACTACAAAGCCAGCAGTGGGTTATCTGTTTTCCTTCCCTGCTCTCCTGGATCCAGCCGAGCAGCATCTCCCGCTCCCCTGCGCGGCTTTTGCAGGCAGCACCATCCGTCCTTCTGCTGCTGCTGGAGCCCTGGGAGAAGAAGCAGAGCTCTTCATTTCAGATAGAAGGCAATGTTTCATTCAACCCAAAAGGAAGATTATTATTATTATTGTTATTTTTCCTATTTCATTGGAAAAACCTGGAGCAATGCAACTTCGATTTTGCCACAGCCCGTTCTGGGGAGGAGCTGGGGGAGCGGAAGGCTGACGTGAAATGCTGCCTTTCAGCCGTGGCTCCTGGGCCGTGCTTCCCTCCTCGGGCTTGTCTCTGCCTTTTGGTGCAGCGCTGTACTGGGAGCCCACCAGCCCACACAGCCCCTCCCAGTGCCCTTGCCATGCAAGGGACACTCCTCAGGCTCCGGACAATTTTTATTCCCGACTACAACCGGGTTCCTTGGCTTTGGTTTGTTTAAAACACGTTTTACTGGCCTGGCCCCAGCCCTCCCCGGTGGCTTTATGACTGTGTCACTGTCCACCCCTCGCTGGCCTCCGTGTCTCCTGCAGGACCTGTTGGTGATGATTTTACACTTGAGGACGGGGAGATGAGTGTTGCCAGCGGCTGGGATTAGTGCTGGACACCTTGGCTTGTACTCTGTGGAATGCCTCCAGAAACAATCCTCTTCCTCCTCAGTTTGGCACATTTTGGTGACATTATCCTGTTTTCTGAACAGACTGTGGCAAGAACGTCCCCATTGCATTTGTCACTTGCAGCTGTGATGTCACCCAGCAATAAAAGGCGATTGTTTTATGGCATGTTTTCTCCACAGCCGTGTTGCTGTGTTGCCCCTGGAGCTCTTCCTTATCAGGTGAACTTTGGATCAGCATTTGCCCTGCTTTGTCTGGGACTGAGATCAAACTGATCACAGCGCGGTTACCTGGGTCATTCTGCAGGTTCCCTTTGAAGATGGGTGCAACGTGGTTGAACCTTCTGAAATCACCCTTTCCAAGGCTTGCTAGGAACGAGTAGCAGCCAGAGACCTTCTCAGCTGAGCCTTGAAGGACTCTGGTGGAAGTTTCTGTGAGCCTGCTGACCCGGAAATCTTCATCTCCTGGAGATGCTGCTTGAGGGGCTCCTTTAGCTGCTGACACTGTGTACCAGGCTCCTCTGGTGCCACAGGATGCTGCCTTGCCACCCTCCAGCTGCAAAGCAGAGCTGTCCTGAGCAGTCTGCCTCTGCTACAGTGTCTGTAGTCCTTCAGTCTCCCATCTGTGAGGCTTTATACTGTTGTGAGGGTTTTTTTTTCCTACAATACTTCTAAGTACTTGGGCTTGTAGACACAGACACTTTCCGTACAGTTTTCTGCATTTCTCAGCTCTGACTCGTGGAGCTCTGTCTGCATCCCTCAAGCCTTTGTTACTTGTTGCTGGTTTGGTTTTAATGCTTTTGCTTTGCCACTGAAGCCAGGATGTCTTGTAGCACAAATTACCCTCTGCTGGACTGCCAAGTCCCAGGGGTTTTTGGCTATCTAATGAATATTCGTCAAACTCCCTTTTTTTTTTTTTTTGCAGTCTGTATTTTCCTTCTCATCAGTTTTCTTTGTAATTTTCCTTTGCTCTGTCTCTTCTCCTTTTCTCTTTTCCGATAGCTCGGTGGAATCCAGCATCGTTCAGCTCTTCCCAGCACAGCTGCCTTGCCGAGCCTGGGCTTCCCTCTGCCCGGGGAGATGCTGCACCGGCAGTTTCTGAGCTCCTGCCATTACCTGAATTCCCGTCAGGCCTGCAGCACCTTTTTTTTTTTTTTTTTTTGCAAGTGGCAGAGGAGATACTGAGCACAAAGTACCCTCAGCACAAAGGCAGAGGTGGTGGTTCTCCAGGCATCTGGCTGCTGGGTGAAGGAGGTGCTGCCTTTGCTGCAGGCTGGCAGCTCCAGGAGTCCCTCAGGGTGGTGGTGGCTGCCAGGGCCGTGGCGTAGATCAGCCAGTGCCCCCTTCCCCTCGCCGGGTGCTCATGTCTCTGCCCTCTGCCTTTCCAGTGAATGGAGACGCGGCGGGTGCTGCTGACGCGGAAGAGGAGAGGCCGGCAGCGAGCGTACCGACCCCAGCGGTGTCAGGCGTGGCTGACGGCTCCGTCGCTCCTGCCCTGCCCAGCTCTGGAGAGGCAGAGGAGGCAGCCCCTGGCTCCAGCGCCCCACCGGCCCGGGCAGCGGTGCTGGCTGCTCTGCCCCCCGGGTAAGCTCTGCCTTCTGCTCCAGACTCGTGTTCCCTGACAGGGCCAGCATGGCAGAGTGCCTGTGGCCCTTGGGGAGGGAGGCATGGCCCTGGAAGGGGACATGAGCAAACTGGGGCACTGCTGTGTGCTGGAAGAAAAGGATGTTTGAGGGCGGGGGCTGTGCTGCACCAGGAGCTGGTGGAAATCACTGAATCCCAGCATGGTGGGGTTGGCAGGGCCCTCTGGAGCTGATCTGGTGTCCCCCCCCTGCTCCATCCAGCAGGGTC
>WUAM01000287.1:19638300-19648596 GCA_024336885.1 Actenoides hombroni
GTTGGGAATCTCTCCAGACAAGGAGACTCCACAGCTCTCTGGGCAGCCTGGCCCAGGGCTCCAGCAGCCTCAAATGATGGTTGTCAGCCGAGCAGAGAGGGCCTGGGGGTGCCTGACAGGGATCTCCGTAACCCTGCTCACCTTGCACAGCCTGGCCTGCCTCATCTGAGCTGTCTGGCCAAGGCTTGACCGCTGTGGATTCCTCCTCTGGGCCCTGCAGGCTCTGATATGTCCGCACTGTGTGTCTCTGGGGTAATAACCAGTGGGTGGCAGCTCTGGGGCCAGCGACCCCTGGGTGGCCATGCCCAGGGGAGCGGCCGAGGGGATGGGTTGGAGGGAGATGGAGCGGTTTCCAGGGAGCTCCCGCTGAGCGGGAGGCCACGAGCACACCCTCCAGAGTGGAGACACTGGCCGCTGCTGGGCAGAGGCAGGCAGCACCCTCACCAAGCTGTGCCTGTTCTTCTCCGTGCTGTGGATGCTCTGTATCCTCCTCCTCCTCCCTGGGACATGGGGGAGAGCCGGGGCTGGCTGAGCGGTGCCGGTGGGCGCTGGCTCTTGGTGGGGGCTGCGCGGGCGGGCTGCAGGCTCAGCCCCGCTCTGCTGCAGCTGGGTCCTCTCCCCTCCTGTTCCAGACACCTTTAATTCTGGGCTGCAAACGCAAAGCGGCGAGGGCGGGGGGTTGAAAATGGCTTGTGTTTTGTATGAAGGGAGCTGTTTGTTTTCCTTTGGCTGAGGCGATGCCTGGAAGGTCAGGGCCTCGCCGGTGTGTCAGTCACAGGTAATTAGGGTTAACGCTCAGTGTGCCTTTATTCGGGGTGTGTGAGGGTTTCTGTTCTCCGGCCTGGGCGCTTCCTGTTTCCAGGCAGCTGGAAAAGTCCAGTGCTCTGAAAAAGGTCTTTATTCCAGCCACAGCTTATGCCCCTTTCTGCTCCTACCAGGTGGACTGAAGGTCTCCTTTTCCCCACCTCTGCGCAGCCCGAGGTGGAAACAGGCTGTTGTTTCTTTCCCGGGGTGGAGGGGAGCCCACGGCTGTCTCACCATTGGTGTTTCCGGAGGCTTGGGGAGGTTGCAAGCTCTGCTTTCTAAGACATGCCAGCCTTGCATTTACCTGGCCCAGCCAGGTGGAAGGGCAGCCCGTGTCCTCCCTGTCTCCCTGCGGTGCCCACACACCAGAAAATGGTGCATGTCAGAGCCTGGAGGAGGATAAAGCCCTTGTGCTTTGGGAGGTGGCTGGAGAAGAGCAGTGAAGGGGTGGTGAGCCCTGCTCCGGACCCAGCGTGTGGAATTTGGATCTCTGGAGACACCTTTGATCATCACCTTGTGCATCTGTCCCTCCCTGCTCTGGCTGTAGGATCAGTGGGGGGCAGCGGGCAGCAGCCCTGCGGGTGCTGTCCCAGTTACGTGCTCGCGCTCAGGTGGCAGCTGACCCACCTCGGTCGGGTGGAGACCACGTGTCGAGCTCTTCCCAGGTGGAGGAGAGCAAGGGATTGAGTCCACTGAGGCTCGAGAGCTGCCAGACGGGGTGCTGGGCTGACAGGGGTTTGCTAAACAGGGATTGCACTGTGGCCCTGGGGTGGTATTAAATGAGCTGCTGGGGATCTCTGGAGACCTGCTCTTGGGCAGCTGATTTTTGGCTGGCTCACCACACCAGGGTGTTGCTCTGACTAGTGGTTTGGGGCCCGGCTGGGGAGGTGAGGATGCGGCCGGCTGGGCTGGTGGGGGCGGCGATGTCTCAGGCAGACGGGATGCAGACAAAACGCAGCCGCTTTGGCTCTGGCAGCAGCGTGCTCCGCAGAGAGCGGTGTGGGGCAGCCCCTTGCTGTCCCGGCCCTCGCAGGGATGGCCGTGAAGCCCGGGGGTGATGGGTCTGGCTTTGCCGCTCGCAGGAGCGACGTCCCCTGCGCTGCCGAAGAGCCGGAAAGCTACCGTGTCCCTCCTGCTTTCTGCTTGAGCCCGGCCTCGTTCTCCGAGTGCCTCCTTTCACCGGTGGGTGCGGGGAGAACCCTGGCGCTCGGCTGCCCGCCAGCCTCCACAGGGGAGCCGCGTGCTGGGGGGTCTGCTGAGCCCCAGCCTCCCTGCTCGTCCCAGGCTGCGTGCGGATGGAGTCCAGAGAGGCTGGGTTCATGTGGGGATTCAGAGCTATTTATACTGCTCAGATCACCATCTCTGAACATCTGCAGCAGATGTGGTGGGCACAGCCGCGTCTCTCACACAACCGGGAGTCTGTTCTAGGGGCTGGAGGGTGCTGGAAGGTGTTCTGAATAATTCCAACCCCAACAGTGCCCAGAACCTCTTTCACATCCTCCTGGCTCGGGCAGAGCGCGTTTCCTCGCGAGGTTGGGGAGCGCGGGTGGCCCAGGAGCCTCCGGCCGCGGCGCTCGAGGCCTTTGGCGCGGGGTCCCCGTTGCGACGGCGGGGGTTCGGAGAGGACCGATAGCGAACGGGGGGAAGGCGTGAGAGCCACTGGCTCCCGCATCTGGTTCCTCTCAGCGCGGCTCCCGCGCGGGGACGGACGGCGGTTGGTGGTGCGTACGCACGGCGCTGTCTCGCCCGTACAAAGAGGCACATTATGCTGCCTGGCAGAGGCGCGGGGCTGCGGTTTCTTACGTAAGGAGAGCGTTTTGTTTGGACCGCAGGGTTCCTCAGCGCTGCCGTTCGCACCGTCCACGGCTCCCTGGGTCTGCTGCCATCTGAGCCCGGAGGGGCCGGCGGGGGCTGACGCGTCGCACGCTTCGTGCCGCCGCACGCGGGCGAGGGCTCCCATTGCCCGCTAAGCCCCCGACCGTCCTCGCCGGCGGTGGTGCGGGAGGAACGCTGGTGGGGCTGGGGGTCCCCAGAAGAAGAGCCTGATGTCCTGCATCTCCCTGAGCTGCATCCTTTGTGGGCTGGCAGGTGGGATGCTGGGAAGCCTGCAAAGAGCTGGGCAAGGTGGTCTGAGCAAGGGTGGGCTGCCTCGTGCCCCCGGCTCCGAGGGCACTGCTGTGTGTCAGCAGCCACAATGGTTTGTTGTGGCCTGCTGTGTGAGGCTGGGGATTTGCTGCGCTCAGGGCTCGGCAGATTTCCTTTTCAGATCACCAGGGAGCTGCTGACCTGAGCAGCATGTGAGCTTGTCACCGGTTTGTGCAGGGCAGGAGGCGGGGACAGAGGACATCAGCCGGTAGCCACCACCACCGGCAGCTCTCTGCAGTCCCGCGTGCTCTTTGCAGTCACAAGGGCACCCAAAGGAGTATCTGAAGGATCCTTTCTGCCCTGGAGGAGTCCTTATCCTGGCGTTTCTGGTCTCTGCAGTCACAGAAATGGTACCTGCTGTCTTGAGAGCCTCTTGTCATAAAGGAATTTCAAGTCCTCAAAGCCATGTTGGTCAGAGAACCTGTTTAATGAGTCTGGAGGACCTGTCCCCTCTGGTAAGGACTGCTGGCACCACTGGTTCTGTGCGCACAAGGCCGGGGTCCTGTTCGTCTCTGAAGCACCACATGTCAGGGTGGGCAGAGCAGTGTGACATCTGTCTGCGGCTGTCCTTGCTGTAAGCAAACGGTGCTATGCTCTCTTGCATCCAAAGGAGGCTGTTGTGTACAACTGACCTTGAAAAGATGATGCTGAATGGGTTTTCACAGGATGCTGACTCCTGCAAGGGCTCGTGACCAGAACTATGCCTTGGAGTTGTGTTTGTGACCCGTGTTCCTCCAGCTGAGCCTTGTGCTGGGTCTGCCTCTGGCTGCCGGTGAAGGTCTGAAGCACCTTCAGCTCCAGTCAAGGAAGGGGCTTCCCAGAGCTCTGCTTGCAGCAGGCAGCTCTCCAGCCAGCCCTGACTGATCCCTGAAGACGTGCTGGGACCTCTTGTTCTCCATCTCGTGGGGTAGACATGCTTGTGTCTTCAAGAATTCCCAGCTATGCTGATGTTCTCTAGAGATTTCAATCTTTTTTTAGCTGTCCTGGTGCTTTCATGCTCACAAAGCCCTGAGCTCATCACCAGTGAACAGGAAACTTGAGGCGTCTCCCCTCTGACAACGCCCAGTGCTGCCCAGGGGTGACCCAGGAAAAGTGCTGACCATGAGATGGGGAGACAAAGACTTCCCAGTGCCCAAACAGCAGCGGGCAGCGCCAGCTCTGCCATGGTTGCTGTTACCCTTGGCAGCCCCTCTCGCTGTCACAGCACAGCAGGTCCTGTCTTGGGCTCTTTCCGTCAGAGATAACCTCTGGTGTCCCAAGATCTGTTCAGGGATGAGAAGGAACCCAGTGCTACTGGCTGGTGGCAACACCTGCAGATGTTACCTGGCCTCTGCAGATGCATTAAGCTGACAGTGGTTTTGAGAAGCCCATAGGAGCAAAGCCAACAGCTCTGATTTGGGTTAGACAATCTCTCGACTAAATCCTGAGCCTGGTGTTCACAGTCCTCCTGCTATTGGGGAATGGACTCTTATCTTGGAAGGCACAATGGCCTCTGCCCAGGGCAGAGGTTTTTCAGCCTGCTGCAGCGCTGAGGTCCCTGGCTGACAGCATGCTGCTGGGGCTTGGAAGCGTGGCCGGAGCGCTCCCTATTCCTGCCTTCCCACCTCTATTGAGAGTGGTGTCGAGGGCGGCATGATGAACGTGAGCTGAGGTCACAGCAGGTGTGGGGTTGTGGCTGAGGTCACTGTTCGGTGGCTTCGTCATCCCCTGGGGAGGATTGAGGGTGAGCAGGGATGGTGTGAGCGCAGGCGACGGGGCATCAGCACTTAGAGCTGCTCCTTCCCACGGCTGCTTGCTTTCTGCAAGCCCAGCTTTGTTCTCTTGCTGTCACAACAGAAGCTGGGATATTAATTTCCTAGGGCTTTTTGTGGTGATTAATTGAGACTGAAGATTGAATGGGGAGGGAGACCTGTGGGAGCAGACGTGTGGCAGGAGAACACTTTATCTGCCAGCAGCTGCCAACTCGCCTCTCTCCGTCGCAGAAGAAAAGCTGCTGGGAAAGCGTGGAGCTCCACGCAGCTCTTCCCTTGGCCAAGGCGTGCGCTTTCCTCAACGGAGGAAGGCGAGGAGCGGTTGTCAGCGTAGCCGCGCGCAGCCAGGCCCCCCTGTCGCTCCCGCTCCCCGCTGGGGCCGGCTCCGCAGCGAGCGTCCCGTGCCGCGCGGCCTGGTGAAGCGGTGCCTGGCAGCGGCGAGCAGGAGGGGAAATTGCAGCCCGGCCCAAACTCAAAGGCTCTCTGTGAAGAGAAACCAAACAAAAAAAAATACATCAGAAACTCACAGGACGTAAAACCGACCCTGTGTGGAATCTTAACGCTGAGCCTCCAGCTTGCTGAGGAAATCGGGCACTTCTGCCGCAGACGATGCCCCTTGGCCGGCTGCCGCCACACCCCTCCGAGCGCTGAGCGATGCCGCGTGGCCCTGCTGCCATCCTCTCTTCTAAGCGAGGGTTGGAGCCCCGTAGCTAAGCGGGGCGAGGTGCAGCCTGGCTAATCCTCCCCACGCAGCTCTCCGCGCGTTCTCGGTAATTAGGTGATTATTAATTATCCCCGGCTGGCTGGGGCGGGGGGAGGCTGGGCCGCGCAGCGGCAGCCCGGCTCCGTGGGCAGACGGTGCTCCTGGGGAGGCCGTTCGGCCTTGATTTAAAGTAGACAGAGGTGCCTGCAAGGTCTCTTGGTCCTACGTGGAGCAAGGCCCCGGCTGTCACTGCCTTTCGGACGCTGAGGCTGCTGGATCCATCCACGTGGCTTGTTCCAGCTGAGCCCCTTCGCCGCTCGCCTGTGTTCGAGGAGAGGACAGGCGCGGGCCCTCCTGCCTCGGGGTTCCTCCCCACCCTCCCGAGGGGTGCTGCTCTCTCCAGCCAGCAGTGACACAGCGCGTGTGGGGACGGGCATCCCCGGGAGCCCCACAGCAGGGCTCAGTCGCTCTGACTGGCGTTGCAGAGGGAGGTTTGCTTTGGTAGCTCCACCTCAGCCGGGGTCTGGTCTCTGCTAGCAAGCAGCAACTGTCTCAGGAGGCCTTTTTTCTCTTGCAGGTGGGAACAGCGAGAGCTGCCTAATGGTAGAGTCTACTATGTAGACCATAACAACAAGACCACCACGTGGGAGAGACCTCTTCCTCCAGGGTAAGGAGCTCTGGGGGCAGCAGGTATCTCAGATTCTGAACTAACTTGTAGCGGACGCACAGGAGTCCGCACAGAGGAAGGCAGCAGGAAGGTCTTCTCATTCCTGAAGAGAAATGGGGTGAGATGACCAAGTGTTCACTGGCCTGGAAGCACACCCTGTATCCTCAGAAAGGTCTTTTCAGCATTTGCAAAAAGGAAAAGACCTTCCAGTCTTTTTGTTTTGACCTCTGCTAGAGAATTACTTTTTAAACAGTCCATGGAAATCCATGACCACTTGAGCAGCAGCACAACCACTTTTGTGCAGAGCAGAGGGGCACCAGCAAAGTCCCCTTCCCTGATAAGCAGGAGAAGGAAGAGGGTGGGCCTTACGTCACCTGGAAAAATAGATGCTTCTGGCTGGGGGCTGAGCTCCTGGTGAGCAGAAACAGGCACACTCAGCACACCCCAAACCTGGAGCTGGACCCTGAGCTCTCTCTGAGGAGCCTCTTACGTTCTCAGACATATCAGGGTCTCCTTGTGATCGAGAAGATGAAGGTGCTCAGCTTGGTGAGACCTGCAGGAAGGCCTCTGCAAAGCTCCAGGAGGTGTCCAGGAGAGCCATGCTTTGGTTTGCAGGAGTAAACAGTCTGTCTTTACGTCAGAAAGGCTGCACACAGCCCTGGGTGCCACGTGCTTTCCAGGAGCCTGTTGAATTCTCACCTCTTTGTGCTCCTAACAGCAAAAAACTCGAGACAGCCGAGCCGTTGTTGTTCTCCAGGCTGAGTTTGTTCAGGGCTGGAAGGACTGAAAGGTGCTTTAACCACGAGTGTAATGTGTGAAAGTGAAGCACAACCCTGTCCTCTCCTCCTCCACGGGAGCCTTTGGATTCCTGTGTGCACGCGCTACCTTCAGTTAAGCTGCGGTCTCTGCAGCTGCCTACACCAGCTTGAACCCTCTCTGGTGTTAAAAGAAAGAGGCTGTTCCTGGGAAGGAAGGTTTGGAAGGGCCCCAGGTGTGCCCCTGCCCTCCTGCGCAGGTCTCCAGCCAGAGCCTCTCCTCTGCCGGAGGGTCAGCTCCTCGAGGAGTGCTTACAGCGTCCTGCTGCTGTCTGGGAGCCCATCCAGGCTTTGCGTGTCCTCACAGGGACCTGCTTCCACTCTTACTAGTCTTTTGTATTTCCTTCTGGTGGATCTTTGTCCAAAAGAGCCCCTTCAGCTGTGAAACTGGTGGTTATGCTGGAGCTGGAAATGGAGCCCTCATGTTAAAGGATGTCTTAGTCTGGGAAGAGGAGCCGGAGAGCAAGTGTCTGAAGTCAGCCTGGAGATTCAGAGTGAAATGACAAATCATGGTGCCCACAGCTGGACCCTGGGCCCAGGCAGCTCTCGGCTCTCCCCCCCTTGGAGCACCAAGAGCTGCTTTTCTCACCTGTCTTTCCAAGAGGCAGGACTTGATCACAAATCCTCCACGTGGGGAGTGCGAGGGGAGGGTGGCACCTGGGGAAGTGGCTCATGGCCCCATGCTCCCCTCAGTCCTGCTTTCAGCACGTTCTGGGGCAGCAGCTGGATCTTCTCAGGCTGCTCCTGTTCATCCAGAGCCCCGGGGACAGCCCTCAGATGAGGGCAACGGGAGGTTCCTCTGTGTACCATCATGGTCTGGGCCTTCTGCTGTGCCTCCTGAGCTCTGCGGGGTTTCTCTCTGCTGCTTTCACGCAGTAGCTGGAGGCACCGGCCAGCAGGACCCAGTTAGCTGTCTGAGGACAGACAGTGACACCTTCCTCTGGTGTCTCCAGGTGGGAGAAACGTGTGGATCCTCGAGGCAGGTATTACTACGTGGACCACAACACTCGGACGACCACGTGGCAGCGGCCCACGGCCGAGTACGTCAGAAACTATGAGCAGTGGCAGTCCCAGCGAAACCAGCTCCAGGGAGCCATGCAGCAGTTCAGCCAAAGATTCCTGTACCAGGTGAGAGCAGGGGGCAGGGGTGGCAGGGGTCTCACCCGGCTCTCCCGCTGTTTCACCCAGTCTGGCCTGGGACACACAGAGTGTGGGAGGCCCTTGCTGTGCTGCATGGGGTCTGTGGACTGGGTGAGCTCAGCAGAGCAGTGCTTGGGCTGGGAGAGCCCCCAAGCTCCTCTGCTGTGTGCAGAGAACCGTGTGGGAGTCATTTTCTTTTTATAAACCAGCTTACACAGCCCTGAAGGGTGGTGGGAGGTGTCCTCAGCGGCCTGTCCCTTCAGTGCCAGCGTGGCTAGACACACTTTCTCCCGTGGCTCCCATCAGCTAAGCCTTGCTGCTGACCCATGGGGCTTGCAGAACTTGCTGCATGCTGTCAGAGCTGGGCATGTGCACAGGAGCCTCATCTGTAGTGGGAGGCAAGGCTCTTGGGGCTGAACTCATCCCTCCCCAAGTCTCTGTTGGGCTGAGGACAGCATGGCTGGGTCCTGGGTGGCAGCAGGAGTTGGCAGCAATAGCTGCAGGCCCAAGGTGCAAGTGCTGAGGGAACACAGGGACCAAGTACTGCTGGGCTTGGTGAGCTTCCTCCTGCTTCCTCCACTTCTTCCCCTCCTTCCTGGTTTGGGCTCAGCAGCCATGTTTCCTTGCTCAGGGAATGGTCTCAACAGCCCTGCAGAGCAGGAGCTCCTGGACAGAGACCACTCTTGTCCTGGCCTTGCCTTGGCTGCTGAAGCCAGGACCCAGCATCCAGTGGTGGTGAGCACCCTCTGATAGCTGGGATGGTGCTGGTGGCTGTTGTGCTTCTGGGCGAGCAGTGCGTGGAGAAGAGCCAGCCTGGAGCATTTCTGCCTCCCCGAGCAGCGATGTCCCGGTGCTCTCCATCATCAGCCGGCCACGTGCTGCACAGAGGCTGTGCCACGGTGTAAGACACGGCTGGAGGGGAAGGTGTGGAGCAAAGGTGGGCAGAGCAGAGTGACCAGCTTCCCGGTGACGTTTCGCTCCTTGGAGAACACCAGGAGGCTGACGCGACCCAGCGGCGCTGCTGGTGCTGCTGGTGCGAGCTCGGGTGCTCTCTGGGAGGGGGGTGCAGAGTCCATCCTTGGTGCTGCTCTGCATGAAGCGCAGCCAGGGCTGCTCCTGGGGGTGCAGGGAGCCACTCTGCCCTCTCCTGCCCCTGCCCGTCTCCCCTGGACACCTCGCCAGCCCTCCCAAGCCTCGCTGCGGGAGCGGGACCCTCCCGGCTCTGCTGCCCTCGGCACGTTCACAGCACCGCTGCGGGAGGGTGCAGGGGAGGGGGCTCCACCGAGGCCAAACGGGGCTCTGGGCCCGTCTCTGCCAGCACCAGCCTTGGAGCGGCTCCAGCGCTGCGCAACTCGCCCTGGCCGGGCTCCGCAGAGCGCAGAGGGAGGGACTCCTGCTCCAAATTTAGCCTGATGAAACGGTCATACTTTTTGTTTCAAGCTCTCCGCTGCCAGCAGCGATGGCTCCCGCTCTGCCTCCTTCCCTGCCTTCTGCTTGGCCTCGCCGTGCCCTTCCCAGTGCCCACCTGCCCTCCTTGCTGGGAGAGGAAGGTGGGGAGCTGACGGGCAGCCCTGGGTGATGCAGAGCCTGCAGCATCCCTTGCACTGAGGGCTCTTGGGGCACAAGGGGCCAGGTTCTTCTCTGGGGCCATGGAGAGCCACAGGGCTCCCCGAGCTCTGCCTTGCAGTCTCCTATCTCTGCCCTGTTAGTTTTAATTAGTTTTGAGGTCACGGTGAGGTGGTACCTCTAACCATGACTTGCTGCACCTCTGGGTGGCCCCTCTGGGCACGGTGGGAGTGGATGGAGCCCCAGTTCCGAGCCCCACCGTGTGAGGCACAGGCTGCACCAGCTCCGACCCTGGCATTCTCCAGGACATCCCTGGGGTGCTGGGCTGCCGTGGGGTGTCCTGAGCACCCGTGCTCAGCTCAAAGTGGGGGACCCTGGCTCCTCAAATGGCAGCCGTGCCTGAGAGCCTGGGGCTGCCTCCTGTTCTCAGGCGGGAGGGACGAGACGGGCTGCGGGTGACATTTCCCAAGCCCAGGCTGACTCAATCCCAAGCCCAGTGCAGAGGCCTGGGACACTGGCTGGGCTCAGACACTGGCTGGTCTGGGACACCAGCCCCCCTCCAGTGCCTGCATTTCGGGAGGTGCAATGGAAATGCCTTTTTGGTAACAACACGTTTCTTCTTTAACCGTTGCAAGCACTCGCAGGCCCCTGAACCCCTGACTCTCGGGGCTGCGCCTCCATCCCCAGGGACCTGGAGATGGGGGG
>WUAM01000287.1:19668414-19691679 GCA_024336885.1 Actenoides hombroni
GCCCGGCCCGACCCGACCCGACCGCCCGCTCCCCGCCGCCCGCCCCAGGCCCGCTCCGCGCCGCGCGGCCCCGCTCCCAGCCTGCCTTTCGCCGGGGCGGGGCTACCTCCGCCGCCATCTTTGAGAGGTCGTCGCTAGCGGGACGCCATCTCGGAAGGGTCGCGCCGGTGCCGCCGCCATCTTGGGAAGGTGCACCCCCCGCTGTCAGTGGCGCGGCGCCATCTTGGGGCAGTCGGGTAGCTCCGCCCAGAGGTGAGGGGCGGGCCGGCGGAGCAGGGAGCCGGGCGGCCGCCCCCGAAGCGGGGGGGATATGTGCGGGTGCTGCTCTCCCTTGCCCGCAGCCGCGCCCCTTCTGAAGGGGGGGGCCGGTTCCTGTCAGCGGGGGGCCGGGCTGGAGGGTGATGGGCAGGGGGCTCCACCGAGCAGCGGTCGGCCACGTGAAATCCCTCCAGGGAGAGAGGTTCCCGCCCGGGCTGCCTCCCCCGGCTCCTGCCGCTCTCCTGGAAGACGAGCGTGGCGCTTGCCTTTTTTTCCGAGTTGTCAGGAAAGTCTCACAATCACCATGACCTTTCAGAGAGCTGAGAGAGCGGCCTCAGAAGGATGTAACCCCAGCACCGCCACTAGACCGCAGGGTCAGCGGGCGGGCGGGCGGCCTGCCCGTCCTGGCAGGGAGCGAGAGCGCCCAGGGCACCCCCGGGGTGGCAGCTGCCCGTAGCTGGGCTCCCCGCCTTGGCTCCTCCGTCTCTCTGCAACCTCGGCAGTTGTTGCAGCCTGGGCTGGAAGGAACTCGCACCACTTCGCCTCTCGTTCCAGAGCTACAGGTAACTTCAGGGTTCTCAGTGCTGCAGTGATAAAACTCTGAGTAAATAGGCAGAAATCCTTGCTGCTGTTAGCGTTCGCTTTCTCCTGAGGGGGCTGTGTCAGGCTAATTTGCAGGCCGACCCAGCATCCTTCAGTCTCTCTCATTTTGGAGATCTTTTTCCTCTCTAAAGTACAGCTTTCCTCCACATAAAGGAGAAGCTAAGCCGCGTGCTCGGGCTCGTCCTTGTAGGAGGGTTTTTGCTCCGCAGGAGTAGGACCTGGTACACACAGAGCGTGCCTTTTTTTGTACTTCTAGCAAGAAAACAGGACCTGAGGCTGTTAGTCCTGAATCTACTACGGAGTTACTACTAACAGGAGAAATCTTAGTACAACCCTTGAGGGTAATCTGCTCGTAAAGCACTGGGCTAACCCTGTTTTCTACACTTTCCCCACGTGTTCCATGGTTGTTGTCTATTTCTCGGGCCTGGCCGAACGGCGGCATTCTGGGGGAAATCTCTGCTGTTGAGCGCCTTTTAACACTTCGCAGGTCTCTGCAAAAGCAGCATTCACGTGGAAACTCCAGAAGAATTAGAGACCTCTCGTGGACTTTTTTAGGCATTACATCCCTCGATGTGTTGCTGCTTTTAAAACCATTTTCTGGTCGAGTTTTTAGAGTTTTTTTCCCAGCAGAGGGAGACATCTGACCGTGAAATTCAAATACAGACAGTATTCTTGTAGCTTGTTTTATCAATATACATATAAAACTCAATGCTCAAATTAACTAGTTCAATAAGTAATTTAGCTCATTGATTTTTGGGCATATCCTAAGTGCCATTACAAGCTACGGATATTTTAAATGCCATTACCTAATAGAAGGAATGTTTTAAGCACCTTTTATTGATTTTATTACTGCTTTATTTTGCTGTCTTGGTTTAAAATCATTTTAACCACTCTGTAATCAAGAAGAAATATATCGTTGGTGAAATACAGTCAATTTCCTAAAAACCTTTGACATCGTTAAATAAGGAATTACAGTTGTTAAATCATGTCAGGCAATAACCGAGGGACAGAAACGATATAAAATTGGGAGCAGTGGGCCAGCATACCAGTAAGCCCTGCTGACCTTTGGCATTCCGGCTCCGTATGTGACAATCACACTTCAATTCTCTTCTTGGTTCTTGCAGCAGTCAGATGAGATTTAGCATCTCAGCGTGCCAGTAGGGTTGTGGAGGGATAACCGGGTATGATCTAGAGACAATTAAGGGGCATTTTAATGACCTGCTGTGACTTTTTGTTAGAATTACTCCCTAACTTAACGCATTTGAAGTTTCATTTGCTGGATTGTATTGCTTGTGGTTTAGTGTATTGATGTTAGACACAAAAGGAGTAAATTGAGTCTGCTCAGAGGGATTTCAGTTACTTCCCTTCCCAGCTCTTTTGACTTGAGAAGATTATCAGTGTTATTGAGCTAATCATCCGGTAGATGTAGACTGGGAATACAGGCAATATGCTGCTTAATCAAAGAATTGAAAAGTAAGTAATGAATGCTGGTGCTCAATAAAAAACAGCTAATGAGTTGATTGCATTGACGCTTGATGTAATTTAACTGTAGAGTGGCAAACATCAATACCTCTCTATGATTTGGCTCATGACCGCTGAGCTGAAGCGGAGAGTTTAGAGAGGTTCTGCAGTTCATGAGCCCCTGGCAACTGACCTGGAGCGGGGAGGGAGGGAGCTGCGTTTTGGGCTTGGAATGGAGCAAGTGATCCTATGATTAAGTGTTGGGCTTTTCTTTGTTTAACAACCAAAACAATAAACAACAAAAAAACCTCCCCAACCCCCCAAACTCACACATAACTGTTTTCAGACATTTAAGAAAAGTGTCTGGATTGAAAAATAAGAATATATCATCATCATCAAGTAGTATAAAAATCAAATTAGTGATTCTTAATGTTTATCTAGCCTCTAGTCTTCCTTTAGCAACAACCTTGATCATGCCAAAGGGGAAGGCAGCAGTGAAGGGACGTGTCTGTGTGGGGAGGGGAACATCTGAGCTGACTGTCCCCTTCGTGTCATCTTGGGTACAGCTGCATTTTAAAGAAAGTGGGCACTGCCTTGAATGGTGCCACCTGTAACTTCATTCTGAATTCATTTTTTGCCATTATTCTCTTCCTTTTGAATTGCTCGGTGTCATAAGCTGCTGCCGCCGGACAAAACCCCAACACCACAGCTGAGGGACACTTTTAGTGGCCTTATCTCTTGCCTTCTTTCAACTTGTCAGTACTGGGGGAAGGGGGGAAATCCGGAAATCTGTAATGGGGGGAAAAACAAACAGAGGTGATTCAGCTGGTAGAATCACAGAAGAGTCTGTCTGCAGACTCAGGAAGGCTGAATCTCCTGAATCCATTCCATCTGGGTTTCTAGGTGTTCTTTCCAATGGTGTGAGTTAGGAACACAACAGTGCTTTAAATGAAATACCAGCGGGGGCACAGTAATGACCACAGTTCCTGAAGGCCATGATCTGAGCCCCGGATGTCTGGGCAGTTGGCTGCACCCCCCAGACTTAGAACCTGCTTCGTGTGTAGCTCTTGATGTGTATTTTCCCCCTTGGTCTGAGGAGGAGCTGCCGTTGACTGGTCAGCAGCCTCTCCTTGGGCAGAAAGGTTCGATTATCTGTGTCACGGAGTCTCTCCCAGGTAAAGAGGATCCTCCCCTGGCTCCCTAGGGAGCAGAGTGCGTGAAGGAAGGTGGCACGAGCACACAGATGGTGGGCTGTGGGCAGGAAGCTACATCGCGCAGAGGCAGTAACGCTCCAGCCCGATTTGCCTTTTCCCTGTAGCTTTCCAGTGTCTGCCAGTGATAAGTAACTGGGACTTGGGCTACAGAAGTTCCATGCAGCTGGCAACTATTGATGCCAGATACTTTAGATCCTAATCCTGAATGACACTGATTAATGTGCTTTTTTAATATTGGTTGTCTTTGTTTTTCGAGAAAAACCCTACTTTATTTTCCTAGATTGGGGCAGGGGGAACTGAGCAGTTAGAGACAGTATCTGCTAACATGTATTTGCATTGAGGTGCCTTCTAAAATGTGTTTAAAATCTCATCAAGAGACGCTCAGCTTTCTTTAGACTTGTTGATAGTTTGTCACATAATACCTTTGTGCTACCAGTTTGAACAGGAAATATACTTATTTCCCTATAAATACATTCAACTTTGTCCAAATCACCGTAGTTTCCTGTTAAGATTTCCTCGGCTGGGGTGTGCCATAAACTGGTTTAGAAGGAGCGATGCTGCCTGGAGTGGAACAAGGATGATGCAAGCCACAGAAGCAGCCCAGAAAGCCACCCCAGTGTTAACTGTGATTTGTTGTGGTTAAACCATAACTCTGTGAAATGCTGGCACTGTATTCTCAACACACCCATAAAGAGCGTCCGTATCCAAACTGCAGTTTGCTTCTAAACTCTCCAAATAACCAATTTCTTCTTCCAAATGTCTGTCCTGGAACATAATCTCTAAAGCCAACTTGTACATCTGTAATGATAAGTTGGTCTGTTCCCTATGATCTGATTCTGAACTGTTTGTGCTGTAGCAATGTATTTCTCTGTTCCCCTGTAGGGTGCAGTTGCTGGCCCAGAAGGGACACATCTCTGTAGACCTTGTGCTCCTTGGCTTAGCTTGGCCATCTGGATATTGCTGGGGTTCCTGCCAGAGGAGTTACAACCTTGTGCCCGTGGGTTAGCTGGTGACTGATAACCCTGCCCTTCCTACAGCACTGGAATTCCAGCTGATAACTTTTGCGCTGGTTTTCGCTGAAATGGGTTTAGAAGTATTGCTAACATCTAATGTAAAATTATGGGAAAGGCTTTCATGTTCTGTATTGTATATTTCTGATTTTGGTGCTCCGTCCAGACATCACAGGGTATAGAAATGCCAGAAAGATGGTTTTTAAAATCATTTTATTACTTTATTTATTTCTTTTAGTAGCTAGGCACTGACTATACTTTTTCTATTTCAATACAGAGTGGTTTGCTTCTTTGATTCTGGTACCCTTGCCACAAAAATGATTTTTGGGAACACAATGGAAACAAACGGTTAAAAAAAGCAAGCACAACAGGTTCTTGCCATACTCATTTTTCCACACCTTGAGGACTAGCAAATTCTTTAATATGAGATTTTATTTGTACAAAGCAAAACTTCAAAACCACTCAAAAGCTTTCTTATTAACTGCTGTCAGTCCTTTGATTTACAAGGGCAATAAAGATCTAGAGGGGGCACATTTATCATGGAGTTCAGCACACCAGGAGCCATTTTCTCAAGCGGTAAAGCCAAGTGATAAAATGAGCTCTTTTGTTCTATAACCAAGACACATTCCCTATTTTTAAAAATGTGTGTGCTGGACTTCTTGGCTTGTAGCTTGGCTGTGTTCCTGTAATACATTTATAAATAATGAAAAATTGCCAACATGCAGATGCTGATGGTGCATCTGGAAAAACAGACCGTCTGAAAGAAAGAAATTTGCTTTCAACTTTGGTTTATTTGCTAACTTTTCTCCAGTGCTAATTCTTGTACGAATTTTTTAATAGCACTTTTTAAACTAGAGGTGTGTTTGGTGGTTGTTTTTTCTCAGTGTGTTGGTTGTTTTGTTGTTGTTTGCTTGTGTTGGTTTTGGTTTAAGTGATCATACACCTCTCTGCAAAGCAGAAAGAATTCTGGTCAGGAAGTAATAACAATGCTGTATTTAAAATAAGGGGCCATGTTTGTAGAGTACAGAGCTGTTTTGCAAGCTTTGGTTGCTTCATCTGTTTCTGAACTTGTATTTGAGCCACTTCACTGTTGTTTGCTATTGGTGGATAGAGAGGTTTAGCTGCTTGTCTAGACCAAACTACTGATGGCTTGTGTGGGCACTTCAGCCGTAGCTGTGTGGGAGGAACTGACTGCCAGAGCAAATATCCTTGTATGTGAACAAGGGGCTCAGAAGCTGACTAGAAATTGAATATTAAGAAAAGTAAATTGTTATTTCCGCATAAAAATGCTGCCATCTACAGCCTCTCCCTGGAAAGAGACGTGTTGCTGCTCTCATCAGTCAGCTGCAGGAAGCTTGGTGAAGTCTGGCTGCACTCAGCTGCCCAGGGTTTCCCTGGCATCTTTGAAACAGGAGAAGAGACTTGCAAAAAGTACTTCCCCGTATTGTTTTGAATAGAATAATCTTTAAATGCAAATGTAAAACAGTGTGAAGCTTGATGATTTGGCTTCACTTATCACAACGTACGTAAGAGCGAGTCTGGAGACGGTCAGAGGCACAAGCCTTTCGATACTGCAATCGGCACCTTGCTCTGGTGCCTGTGCACCCACAGCAGTGCTGTGGCTGTACCAGTTTGTCCCCAGGTTGGGCCAACAGTGATGTTGGGCCTCGGAGGCCCTCTGGGCAGCAGCTGTTTCTCTTGGGTTTATTCTTGGTTTCTTTTCCTGCCAGACCTTAAGAGAAGCCGTGTGTAAGCAGATTGTGCTCGTAGCAAGGTTACCGCAGAGCTCTCCAGTGTGGTGTGTTGTGGGTGAAGCCACTGAACGGAAGGACCGAAGGGATCTCTGATCTGCTCGGCTTTCTTGGACTGTGGTCAGCAGCGCGTCTGCAGAGACATGGTAGAACAAGGCTAACGGGGGGTGGGATGGTCAGAATGAGAAATGGGGAGCAGCACGGCTCTTGCCAAACCTCTTGATTGATCTTGGCCAAATGCTCTCCAACCGCACAAGGTGTGCGTGTGACAATTTCTCATTCGCTGTACTCTACATTAAACAGTTTGGCAGTAGGACTTGTACTGTTATCACCCTAATTCATATGCCTGTGAAAGCTTGTGACTGAGAAATGAGAGAGAGGTGTTTCTGGAGGCTGAGTGGTGGTAGTTCCTTCTCCAGAAGGCAGCAGCTCCTACAACAGCCAGGAGATCTGGCCCTGACTGCTGTCCCAGCTCGTGGAGAGCTCGAGCTCGGGCTGACCTACCATGGCAGGCGGCTGCAGCCTGGCGATTTTGCAGATCTCTTTGCTGTAATTTTGTGTTGGCACTTGCAGTTTAGCAAGGAAAGACATAGTCCAGTGGGGCTGCTGTCCTGTAGAGCTGTGGCTGTTACTTCTGGTACTTGCATTGCAAAACCTTTAGTCTCTGATATTTAAGGTCAGAATTATAAGTATGGGTTTGGGTTGGGTTTTTTTGTTTGTTTGTTGGTTTGGGTTTTGGTTGGTGTGGTTTGGGGTTTTTTTGGTTGGTTGGGTTTTTTTTTTAGCTTTTGTGGGGTTTTTTTTAAGCCCTGGGGCCTCTTATACTGTAGTGTCTTGAAAGATCCTAAAGCTTTGAGGGGGGAAAAAAAAAATCAAAATACTTTATTTTATGAAGCAGTTTTGGGGTCAGTTTTTCTAAAATGAATGCTTTTATGTTGGATAGTTTAAAGACCATCTGTTAACTGAAACCAACCGTAAGTGAAGTTGCAGTTATGTTTCCTATTAGTCTTGTATCTTTCCTATTAGTCATGTATGAAAGAATACAGAGCCATCCAACAGAACTGAAAACAAAAATTGAAAAAGCAGATGTTGAAACTGTTGGCTTGTTGCTTCTCTTTTACGGGAGCAAGTAATCATTGATGGATCACAAAAATACCCTGAGACTGGGTTTGTAAGCGGTTACCTAGAACCACAGCTAAAGATGTATTGCTGATGATTGTATACTGCGGTCGAAAACTGGAGTATTTCACTTGGAGACACTGAAGAGGGTTTTAAAAAATAGATCATGAATGTTATGTCTGGAAGCATACAATGAAAGATAAAATACAAAATTTTAAATAGTTATGTGCTTCTGGTCTCTCAGGGCTCATTTATTATGTTGTCATGGTGAGCAAGGAATAAAAAAAAATAAAATAAAAAGGCTGTTCCTTGGGTAGTTGTGACTTATTGGTAGTTATCTTTTACAAGAGTTCCATGCTGGCTTAAGTAAAGATCTCTGAGAAAAAAACCAAACTTTATTTTTCAAATAAATTCAGCTAAGAGCTCACAGCCTTCCATGACACCACACTGAATTATTATTAGTGTACACTGCTGGGAGAATAACGCTCACTGCTGTTTAACAACAGCGTCTTTCCGTGGAACTTCAGAAAGTCAGTAGGAAAATGAAAGGCAGGATCGAGTGCTGAAGCAGAATTAAACCAGCCTGTCCTGAGGACAGGATACTTTCATCATTATTGGTGTAAGGAAGAAGAATTAACATGTACTGTATATGCAGTTCCAGAGGATTTGGTTGAGAAATTCATAATGGCTTGTGAATGTTAAGCAGGAGGGCCTCTCTTGCCTGAATAATCTCCTTAAGTGTATTTCTTTCAGACTTCCTCTCTTCTCCACTCTTAACCAGCAGTCAAATATCAGAGTGGCAGCAGTTTTGTCTGTGTAAAGCTCCGTTTGTCATGGAGAGGAGAGGTGATTTTTAATTTTTTTTTTGCTTACTTCCATTGTGATGGAAGATAATGTGCTGCACTTGGTGGATGACAGGATTAAAATAGCTGGGAGTTAACAGCTACCATGTCTAGGCCGTTCGGCAGGATTGCGGAGAGAGACTGTCCCAACAGGGCTGTGAAGTGCCCGCGAGTGCTGCCCTGCTGCCTGCTGCAGGGACATGGCTGGTGCTCCCTGCTCAGCCTGCTCTGCTGCTGGCTGCTCCTCTCAGACAGTCCCACATCTGCACATCTCCTCCTCAGCCCAAACTGGCCTGTGTACGCCCAGCTTGACCAGTGGGGAGAGCAACCAAACCCAGCTTTGGGGCAGGATCCTCCTCTCTTGCCTTTGCTCACCCCTTTCTTTTCCTCCTCATTACCATTTCTGCACAGCGTGTTCCTGGGTGGAGAGCGGCGGCCGAGCACGTGGGTTTGGGCGAAGGGCCCGTTGCCGTGCACACGTGTTGCTGGCCACGTACCTGCACCCTTCCCCACGGCTCAGATCCTCCCCTTCACTGCCAGCGGCCGCCATCCGTGCCACGCACACTGAATGCTTCTTGCAAGTAGTGAGGAACTCCCGTGCATCTTCCCTGTGTCGGGCTGCAGGCGAGTGTTGAGAGACTCGCTATCCTTTGCCATCTTTCTCATGCGTAGACTCAACACCTGTGTACGTATAGAGATACATCAGTTAGTAAGCCGGTAGGTTAATGTAAGTAAAAAGTGCCTTTTTCACTTGTTTCTGCCCAAATCCCGGTAGAAACTATCACCATATAATCATGAAGAAAAGGGAGTAATCATCTCTTGATCATTTTTTTTAAGCCTTAGTTGCCATCATAGGCCTTTTAAAAGCACAGCTTGTTTGCACGGATGTACAACAACTCAAAATGCGCAGCATCTCAAGAATTTCTTTGTGCTTAACGTTTTTGGTGTTACCCTGCTGGTGGTGGTGGTGCTGACTGGGTGTGGGGCACGATGGGGCATGGAGGCTTCTGCTTTCGAAAGGGAAACGCACCGGCTTGGGTGGCTGTCAGTCTGTAGGGCTTTCATAGTGATAAGATTTGAATAGGACAGACTTACACAGTGCTTCTAGGAGAGGTGGATGTTTGAATCTCCAGAAATCTCACACCTCTTTGCACTCTAAACAGAAGAGAGGAAAAACAAAATACAGCCCCACACTTTTGTTTTGTTCTGCTTTGAAAATCCGTTGTTACTTTTTGTTTGGTTCCTTGTTTCCAGAGGGAAAGGGGGGAATGGGGGCAGGGGGTGTACAGATGTGTAGAAATGTTAGAGAACAGGAGACTGAGGAGCTCTGCAGAGGGCCCTCTGGAATCAAAGGGCCAGAGTCAGTGAAATTTAGTGAGGGAAACGTTGTACAAGGTGAGATATAATCATTGAACGGTGAACTCTGAAATTCCTTCTGTAACTGATAAGCTGACTGTACTTTTATTTTTCCTGGCCAGCATTCTTCCCCGGGGCTGCATGGTGCAGACAGTTCCCCAAGCGCTGTTCCGTGCCGTTTGTCGATGCAGAAACGCGTCAGGTTTTACTCGGGATTACTTTCCCAGCTTATGGGAAATGTCGTTCTAGCTCATCCATCCTCAGATTCTGGTGATAGTCCTTTTAATTTCCCTTTGCTCCTATTGCATTCTAGAAAAGGTTAATTAGTTATCCACTGAGCTTGATAGAAGAAGATTTTTTTAGAACATAATATTAGAAATGTTCTATTGGGGTATGAAGGTAACACCACAAGGGGGTACTAGAATTTTATCAAATTTGCCTTGGTAAGTTGTTCTATTAAAGTGAAGTGATTACAGCCTGCAGAGTTAATTTTAATATGCTAATACACTACAGCAAGTTGGAAACTTAACTAAAATGATACAATTAATTTAAATTTATAGAAGGTAGAGAAGCTTAGTAAGGTCATCTGTATGTTATATGAAGATTGCATACAGACTTACCAGATTTGAAAGTCAGTTTTCTAGCAGCAAGCTTTAGAGGGTTGCTGTGTGTACTTTAACGACCTTAGCACGAGGAAGTTCGTTAGCGTAGTGCTGCGGAAGCTGCATTCTATGAGAAGGCTGTTTTCATGTCAGAAAACTAACCCTTTACTTTCTACCTACAGAAGGTAATGTTAGAGATGTATAGGTTTTAATGGCTTTAACACCTGTAGGAATGTGGAAATTTAGCAGGACTTTTATTATTATTTCCAATGGCAAAACACATCCTCTGCTATTCTTCTAGTGAAGTAATTACTCCGTGTGAGACTGCGATAAAATACATTCCTAGGACTTGCAGGTGGCTACAGGAATTGTGTTACTCCATTTTGGGAAGGAGCTGAATTGTTCCCGTGTTGGTTTTGAAGCAAAGAATACCAGCACTGCAGAATGACTTTGATGTCACCGCTGCCTTCAGATGACACCTTCCTGAGCTCTAGAAGAATAGGGTAGAAATGGGTTTGCCAAAACCAGGCTTTTTGAAACCGTCGCTGTTACATTTGGCCAGGGAAATGAGAACTATGAAAGCTCAAATGACATAAAGAATGAGGGAACTCAACATGAGTCCAGTGAAGCAGGAGTCACAGGGACTGGTTCTAACGTGGTGTTTGTACGCAGCCTGCTGCTGCCGGGCTGTTTCACCTGCCTAGAGCAGAACTGCTGCCAACAGCGTGGCTGCTGCTGGTGCAGAGGAGCCTTCATCCCGGGCCAGCCTGGTGAAGCAGCGCTGCCACTGCAGTGACTGGAGGAGGGTCGGTGGGTGTGCAATCCCAGGGGCTCCTGTGGAGGAGGTGAGAGGGAGGAACTGTTAACAGTGGTCCTTGTCTTTGGAGATTTTGATGGGTCCACAGAGAGCCAAGTTACAGAACAGGAAAGAAACAGTATGTCAGTAGAACACATCAGAAAAATATTTTCTCATCATTTCTATAGAAGAGAACTATTTTGTCATTCCTGCGAGCCTGTTGAGTGAGTTTTACTTTCCTTAGGAGGTTCCTGAGATCACTGTTTCCCCCCAGGATATGGAAAACCAGATTGCACATCAACAAGCCAGTCAAAAGGCTAGTTTGCCAGAGACAGTAATTGGCAATGATGTAACAAAATGGGATTTTTCCAAATGCTTTTAAAGATGTTTTCCATGGCCATTTGCAGTCTGTTACTACAATCTCCACATAGCATCTGTGCGTATTGACGGGTACGCTGAGATGACAAGGTCAGTGCTGCAAGCCTGCCCCTGATGCAAGGAGGGGATGTCCGAAACCCACGGTCATACAGGGAGCGAGCCAGGGTCTTAGTAAAACCTACCAGGCTTCTTTTTTTTCTGAAATCCATGTATTGTACAAACCTCAGAGAAAGGAGGATTTTAGTGGCACTGTCTTTACCAGGGGCACTCTGCTTTATCTGTTTTGTAAGCACAGCAAATCAGCATTGCCCCTGAAATTTATTGAGCACTTCCTACTGCTGAATTCTTGTCCCCGTGTGAGGAAATAAACAGATAACGTTGAACGTGGCTTCGTGGCACAGTGTGTGGAACCTGCCAGTTTAGAAGGTCATAAAGAGTCAGCTTCTGCAGAAACCAGGACCTGGTTTATCGTGATCACTGTCTGTGGTGCTTTCAGAGATTTGGATTTCTGCTAAAAACTGCACACGAGTGGAAATGGAGTAGGGTAGAACTTTGCCTTCAGTGGCAGCAAAATGCTGTTTGTTCATGCCAGGGCTTTCTGTGCCTATGCTTTGTCTTGGTGTTGAAGATGTGCCCAAGGAGCATCATCAGAACTTCCTATCAAAGCGAGGTGGCCTGGCTTGGTTCTGCACCTTGCTCTGCATCTTCCCCAGCAAGAACGGGAGGCTGGGGGTTTGAGTAGTGCTTACAAGGGTGTGATTCCCCTGGGTATGAGTTTCTTCCCATTTTGAAGGCTGCAGGCAAAATATGGCAAAGTTGGGACCTCTGATAAGAATGTTTATTCACAGAAACCTTGAATGTAACTTTTTTTCCGAGAAAAAAACAAATGAATCCTTCTAGATTTGTACAACAAATTATTGGTATTAAATTATCAAATTATATGCACAATTAAGTTTTTATTAAATAAGAAATAACATGTGCAATATTATGCTAATCTTTTAAAGTATAACAAGTTTTTAACTTTAGCAGCACCATGCACCGTGCCTCTGCCTCTCAGGGGACTAATTTTAGAAGTAAAGCATTCAGCAATTGAAAAGGAAATTATAAAAATTAGTCACTTGAGTAATTTAAACATGCAAATAAGTATCCCAACTGTGGTGATACCAGAGTTAGCTGAATTTACTAGGGCTGCTTAGACTTTATCATCCTAATTATTCCAGCTTTGTGTCAGGCTCAAGAAAGCAGAAAGACGGAATTGTCTGTTAGGGAAGTTTCTTGTGGTGCTGTGTTACAGTGCTGTGTATTCACTGATGCACTCAAACTTCTTCCAAGAATTTTTCCTCCTAATTAGCAGGATGAAGCTGTTGGGACTGTTCTATCATTGCATCTCATAAAAACAGCAGAGATGGGAGAACACTTTGATTTTACATGCTGGGCTGAGTGAAGTATAATGTATGTTCTGATATAAAATGATACAGCACAACTGATTGAATTCCCAGTGTTGGAGCTTCTCATGAATTCAGGAAAAATCACCTGTAAGGATGACGTGCCAGGTTAGGCCTTCTGTGTGTGGTAGGTTGCACGTAACTTCTGCACGAGGTGTTGACTGGGAGCATGTCTCAAAGTACGGCAGGCGGTTTGTAATCGTTATCTTCAGTGTCTGTATCATACTGGCATGCAGAGATACCCTGCTGCTCTTGGGGTATAAAATGAAGTCATTCCCCTGAACAACTTGTGCTCCATGATGATGGATGGAGACAACAGATGGAAAGGAAGCGGGGCTAACAGGGCCATGAACACATCTTGCCTGTCCACCGCGGCTTTATGGCGAGCGCTGTGCCAGAGGAGGGGGCGGGCTGAAGAGGCACGGCGAGGTACATCTGGTACTTGTGATGCTCCTGTGCAACAGCAGAAAATACCCTCCTACAAAAGGAGCTGACAAACATCTTCGGTGGAGTGACGATAAAAGATTTCAACAGTGAACAAAATATAAAGGCAAGGCCCTTTATAAACTCATAACTTTAAGTGGTGAAGTGGTTAAAGATAAAGATGCAGAGTTTGTTTTTTTTGATATAGTAAAGAGGGTAAGTAATAGGTAGAACTGCAAAGATGGTTTTGTCATATTAAAAAACAAAACCAAAACCCAAGAACTTGAGGCAACATTTTAAATGGGTAAAGTTTGAGCAAGATTGCATTTATCGAGACTGTAGAGAAGGAGGTTTTAGGAGTTATGGTGTTAGGTGATAAAGGCTCGATCAAGACGTTTAGTTGGATGGAAAGGAAGAGTCACATCCTAATAATGTCAGACAGGAAGAGTGTGAAGTTGGATTCGGTGGGAGAAACAGAAAGATGAGACTTGGGCAGTGGCCAAGTTACAAGTGTAAATCTGGTGATGAGTGTCTGGGAAGATGACTCAGGAGAAAGAAGGAATGCCTGAAGGCAAAAATGGAAGGTACGCTTTGGTAAAACTGGCTTACATTTGTGGTTGGACGCGTGAAAGAAAGGGACCATGACTTTAGCTTGGACTGGAGAGACAAAGCAGGAAGAAGGAGATAGAAGATCTGAACGTAACAGTTAAAGTCATGCTTGATGGTGAATTTGCTTAAGGAGAAGGCATATGGCTGAACTGTTGCAGCCTTCTTGAATGTTGGCAGGTTCCCAGGTATCTCCAAAATCCCTTCTCCCGGTGCACCGAGAAATGCCACTGGACCATCCCAGTGCAGCGTGCAACTGGCTGAGCTCTGGCCTCCTGTTGCCACCTGGGGACAGACAACTGGATTTTCTGACGTGCCTTTCCCAAGGAGAGCTTTGTGGTGGAGAATGCAGAACAGACTTTGCCTCCCCTGTGTTGCCTGAGCGGCGTCAATCCATCGGAGCAGGGCAGTGGATCCTCCGTGCAGCCTGATCGGTTGTTCGCTTGCCTGTTCTAGGTGTGCTGTGATACTCGTGCCATGGGCAACGCTCTGCCTGTCGTTGGGATGTTGAGATAATGTTTTGTTTATTTTTCCTCAGAACTATCTGCTTTTGTGATGTTTGTTTTGACGTTAAAATGTATCTGGCTACCATGAAAATATAAATATACTGTAGAAATCTTATCCACAAGAAACCAGTTCAGCTTTGTGAGAGGAATGGTGATGAAAATAAACGTGTGGCCCAATTGCGTGTGCGGGGCTGTTTTCAGGCTAGTGTTAATCTTAAAAGAATGTTAATACAGAACATTAAGATAAGAAATTAGAGACCAGTCTCCACCTACAGAAAGTCCAGGAGCTCCCTCTTGAGCTCTGCTTGATCAGCAAGTATAGAAGTTCTATTATTAAATGGATTAGACCTTATTATTGGTGTTTGGATGAGCATTCAGAGGCTATAAGAATATATTTTTTTTTTAAAGATATATTAGTGATAAAAGGCTGAGAGCCAAACATTTCTTCTTATTTTTTGGCATAACTTTTTAAATCCCCCCCCCCCAACTGTTCATAACAACCACATTTTCCACATGTGGGTAGAGATGGAAATAATCTTTGCAGCTATGGATGCTTCTTAGTATTAGTTGAAAGTAAAGATGCACGTAGGGCTTCTGCTCTATAAAGAAGGTGAGAAAACAAATAAGAACAAGTGTTAATTCATGTACACAGAATTTGCATCTGCACAGCAGGTGAAAATGCTACATTAATGCTGGAAATATCTGTCCTGCTGTGTAGTTTTCCTTCCTTTTTATTACTTCAGTGTTTGGTCTCGTATGAATGCACCATACTTATTTGCATGTTATCACGATGGATTCCTCTTTGCTTCTACTTATCCATATAAAGAGACAGATGCTCCATATGACCTCAGTGAAGTATTCAAATGAAATACTGCATTAAAAATATCTTGGGCTTCACAGTGCAGTGTATATATATATAAAAACATTATTTTTAGTCTAGGTTATTAATTGCACACAAAAATGCTAAATAAAAAGAACGTTGTTAAAATGTCAAACACTTCTAATTATGGAAATGTCAGAAGCAGGGTTCAGTCAGAATCTCCATGAGATGAAATTGAAAATTATCTAGGTGGTGCGACTCAAAGCATCCAGCACTGCTGAGCACTGTGAAAACAAGTCCCATTAACTTCATGTCTGAAAATCCACAGCACTCTGCAACTGCCACCCCCTGCTAGAGGCTGGAGGTCAGTGTCTGTGGAACACGCAATTAGCGAGTTCCTCTGGCGAGTCGCATTTAACCCACTGGCTTACATTTGCAGCAGTCATCTCTCTAGGGCAGGATGAGATTTATTTATCCAGGGAAGCACTTAGTTGTCCATAACAATCAGAATTGTCTTCCTCTTGCTGCCCCCGGACCAGCCTGCCCCGCGTTTCACAAGCTTTGGCCGCGGTGCCACCGCAGAACTCAGTGCGTGGCTTTGATCGGTGCCTCTTTTCAGGAAGGGACTCAAATCCAGAGCTGGAGACACCCTGCTTTTTGGGGAGCAACGTTTCAGCTAGTAGTACTGTCAGCACTGAAAACCTCAGCTGAGTGTCCCGTTTGAATTAGCCCCTTTTCAGTAAAAAGAGTTCCAGCTAGTTTCCAAAGAAGGGAGATGGTCCTGTGCTGGTCCAGGGGCCGTTGCAGGCTTGTCACGTGCGGTGCTTTCCAGCCCCCTGGCACATCATCAGGCAGTGCCGGTGCTGTGGGCAGCCAGGGCAGAGCCTCGTGCTGGGCTTCTGCAGAACCTGACAGACAGGGCTGCTGGTAAAGCCACCATTTGGTATAAAGTGCACACAGCACTGTGTTCTTTGCTATACTAAGTTTATTCGCAGATGGGATACAGAAATCTGTGGACGATGCTTTGTTTTGCTGGTTTAGGCCATTGTGCATCAGTAATAGTGAAATGCTGGAAAAGTGTGTTCCAGGGGCTTGCTCTGGTCTGGTTCTCCCTTGGACCTGCAGTTGTCTGTCTTAGAATATATGCTGTAGAAATAATTCTTTTGTTTGCTTGGTTGGTTTGGTTTAGGGTTTTTTTTCTTCTCTGTGAGAATAGCAAGGAAAAGAACATACAAAATTGTAATTAATTTGATAATTTGCTCTTTCCATCCACACTCATTCCAAGTGAAAGCTTGTCCTTCAGGAGGAACTGGGCATGATGTATGTCCTGGTGTGTTTTGGGCTCCATATATGCCTACCTATATTATTAATGTTGTGTTATCCTCTGACAGGGTCAAACAAAGGCACGGTATAAAGGGGAATTTTTTTTTCCTTAAAAAAAGGGAAATGAGTGCAGTAAGTGGAACAAGGGCAAATACACGTAAAAACAGGAGAAGCATCCCATCAGTCATTTTAGATACTCTTTCAGACTGCTTTATGTGGCACTCACATTTTTCCAGTGTGTTTTTTCTGATAATGCTTTATGTATTTTACTTGACACAGCGGGTACCTGGGATTTGTACTTTCTCATATGCGAATCCCAAAATGGGCTTTTTATTTAAAACCGGTCTTTTTCCACGGTTTTAGGCAGCCAGGTGGTGAATTGGGGTGCAAGTGCTTCCGACTGGCAGGTCAGCAAAGCATGGGTATCGGCGGAGCGGGGACTGGGACGGTGACATCATGGAATCCTCGTTCTTTTTCAAGGATTCCAGCAAACCCGCAGTTCACAAGCTAAAATCTGTTGGTTTGGGGCTTTTTGGTGGTTTGTGTTGTTTTGTGGTTGTTTCTTTTTCTCCTTTCCCCCTTCTTCCCCTAACTGCAGGCTCTGGCCTCTGAAAACCATCCGTTTCCTTCCTGTCTCGTACATTATCATCAGCAATAAAGGCTCAACAGTCAGGGCTCAGAACAGGATGCTTCTGTTCACAGTGTGTGAGGCAGGGCAGGCTCCAGCTCTTACTGCTCTCTAGGTGTTGCCACTGTAGAAGTAAAAAGAATAGGAACTTCTTTTAATAACTATAACCAAAAATGAAGTGCAGAGAAGCAGCAAGGGCTGTTTTCATATTGGCACTTCCCTGTTCATAACGAGATCTTAAAAAATACCTCAGGGCCGTGTCTGTGAGCAAGCAGCAGGGTGAAACCTGCCCCAGGGCAGAATGATCCCCTACTGCACTGTCATCGAAGAGACAGGGTGGGGGCAAGTCCTCCAAAGGGCTGGCTGAGATCTCGGCTGCTGGTTGGGATCCTCTTTCTCGGTTTCCTGATGCAAAGTGCTTGATGTGATCTGCTGCCAGAGAATTTCCTGGGCTGGGTACAACTTCCCTGGTGCCTCAGGTGTCGGTAAGTTAAAGAAGTGCTGAACTGCTCCAAGATACATTTGGACTTGCAAGTCTCATTCCAAGGTACAGGATCCACAGACATTGCTCATATCCAGGCCCTACTGAGCTAACCTGAAAATGTGTGCGGGTATTTTCAAGTACTCAAAGTGCTTTACAGAGTAGTTAGTTTAATGAGAGGAGTGGAGACAAATGAAGCAGCACATGGGTGCTGGGTTACAGCTCCAGCGTAGAGACAAATCACACGCTGGAGGATCAGGACACAGCTACAGCTTTTGGGAGAAGTGTTATCGTGAAAAATGCTGACTGTTACAAACTTAGGAACAGAAAGAAAGCAAGTTATGCAGATTCACACTTGTCTTTCATTTTACCGTGTGCAGCAAGGTTGGGCACAAACCTGGAAAGCGGAGAATTTTCTGTGCTTTTTTCTGGAGAGAGCTCTTTGGGGAACGGTGCACAAGCAGAACATTTTACAGTGAAGTGAAGCTAAAGAATTTCAGTCTCCAGGCCTGCTGTCCATGCACAGGTACCTGTTACTTGTACAGCTGCTTTGTCTGATCCCGCTGGGCTTTGGGAATTTACATTATAGCAGCTGAAAAGAGCAGCTGACTGTATGCTGGTGGCTTCCATCATGGTGTTCTCCATGGAATATATACATGGAAGTATTCACCTAAAGAGCATGAGATGGTAACACCTTATGTGAGATTTGTATCTGCTGTTTCCACATGGAAAAATGGAAAGCTGTCTCCCATCAGGGGTGGGATTTTTGGGCTGGTGTGACGGGTGCTGGAGTACCTTCAGTGCTCTCCCCTGTCACATGGCCAAAACCACTGGAGCTGTTGCACGCCGTGGGCCACACATCCCTGCTGGAGTGGTCAGTGGGAGCATTGCCTGCTGGTGACAGTGCCTCACCCATTCTGAAGGGCAAGGAGTTTGCTTGATTTAATTAAAAGGAAGAACTTTTTAATGAGCGAGGTGATCAGAGAAATCTCTTGCAGGACTCAGCACACAATACGCTGGGTCAGTGAAACATCTGGAGTGGCTCTGTAGATGCTGGACGTGGAGAGCTGCGGTGCTGGTGCTGCCTGGGGCAGCCTGCAGGCACTGAGCTGCTTCGCAGGGCTTAGGTTTGTGGTTACTGGCCTGGCAGAGACAGAGCTGTGCCAAAGTGATGCTGAAACGCGCTGACTGGCATTGGAGGAGGCAGTTGCCTCAGTCTGCAGGTCTGCGTTGTTTTCATTTTGCTTACGGTGTTTTCAGCATTTTAGAGAAGTTCATCTTTCAGGTCTTCAATACACAATGAAATGTTTAATCATTTAAAGTTCAGATTAGGTCTAGAAACAAAAGCAATCTGGATCCTCTGGAGAAACCTCAGTGTCTCCAGATGATATCAATAACAGCTCTTTAAAGCTGAGCTGGATCTTGGCTGCCCAGGTGACCTTGGGACATCCCTGCAGCTCTGAGGCCGGGGGGAGCCTTTGGATCCCTCTCCGCATTGCTTCTGGAGCTTTCATTGGGCAGCAAAAATGTCACTCAAAAACCTTGGAGTTTAATGAAGTTATTGCTCTGCAAAGAATGAGTTAGATGAGGCAGCTTTCAAAATATGTGCTTGTTCCTCTTCTGACCTAAAATGTCTATTTTTTGTTGCCTGATGTCACGGAGCCAAACTTTCCTCACTGACTTTAGAAAGAAGACTGTGACTGTGATACTGTGTTGGATGCAGTGGGGACTGGGCAATTAGCATCTGAAATCATCACTTAATAGTTTGTCTTCATAAATTTATTTTTGCTTCTTCTGGAAAAAAGTGTCGATATTTTAAGCATTTTAACCGTTCCCGCTTATTTTTTTGCTTCCTTTTATGACATAAAAATTCAGTTTGCTGGTTCATTTTGAGCCTGACTGGAAGGCGAAATTTGTTTATTTTGGCAGCTTAGTTGTAGATCGGCCAAGAGGAAAATGAAAAGCTGTAGCCTGTAGGCATGCTGCGTGTGCTTATCTCGGTCCTGCCGGAGCTGGGGTAACCATCTCCTTCACAGGAAGGGAAAAAGGGCTGGGGAGAAGCCTTACTTAATAATATTTTCTCTTTTTGTTTGTTTTTGGCCGTCTCAGTTATGCACCAGGTCTTGACCGTGCTGGCTCTGTTGTCAGAGCTGGCAGTGGCAGAGACACTCCTACAGCAGTAAGCTGAGGATATGGGCTGAAGTACTTCTGCCCAACAGAAGTTTAAACCAGTATATTAAATATTTGTGTTTTCTCCTCTTAGTGTCTTGAAAATAACTCGCCTGTGTATCTTCTGTTTGAGTATTGACCTAACAGTGAATCGAGAAACAATAATAATTGGTGTCGGCTCCTTTTTTGGTGTTACAGTTCCAAAAAGGGCATGCGTACCGAGGGAGCGGGCACAGCCGGCTGGTACCCTCAAGCCTCTGCTCTCTAGTCCCCGCTGGGGACAGGCGGTGTCGGGTTTTAGTGCCGCCATCCCAAACGTCTCCCACATTTTACCCGTCCTGTCAATACCCAGACAGGCCGTGGGAAGGATGCGGAGGGAGCCTCACTGCCACCTCTGACTCCTCGGAACCCCTCAGCTGAAGCATCCTCTGCAGCCTGTTTTCTGTGGGTGACGTAAGCGCCTTCAGCCGTCGTCAGGGGGTAGAGCTGTGCCCTGAGGAGCTGGCAGGTAAGCTAGGGACGGCTGTTGCTGCTTGGCAGGCTGTGTACCGGCCGGTGGCAGAGACGGAGCGGTGTCGGTGACGCTCGCTCTTCGGCTGCTTTCGCCAAGCACAGGGAAATGGAGCGCTGCCAGCTATTTCACACACAGGCGTTTCAAAGATCTCAGTTTAGGAACTTTCCAACAAGCTGTAGCACCTCGCATTGTGCTTTACGTGCAGTTTATCATGGGGGGATGTGGGAATTTTTCTTAATTTCTTTACGAGGGATGGTGAGTGTGCAAAACCTTAATTCATTAGGAGTCAGTAGAAGTTGAAATGCTGTTGCAGTTTTTGTTGTTGGTTTTGTTTGGTTGGGTTTTTTTTAAGTAAAGGTACTAGTGAGGTAGAGAGAAGAAGCTAGATGGAAAAAGTGAGGGCTGTGTAGTGTGGGGGGTTTGTGTGTTTTTGTTGTTGCTGTTTTGTGGAGTTGGGTGGGGTTTTTTGGTTGGTTTTGGTTGTTTCTAATGCTTCTTGCTGAAAGGCATCTATCCTACCCTTGGAGGACTTGGGTATTGCTTTTGGGCCATTTCTTTCACAACTGAACCGCTCTTTCTGTTCTCCTAATCATACATGTACACTAAAGCCTAATAAAATTATTCCTTGTCTATCTGAGAGAAAACCATATTCTTTTGTTTCGGGAAGGCTGGCGGCTGCTGCTCTGCTGGATTAGCAGATGAGAAGCTTATTCCAGAGAAACAGCTCTTTCAGGAAAATGACTTTGACAGAAAACTCTAATTCATGTGACCAGAATTCACATGCTTTAAAAGTAATTAAGGTGGCTGGCTTCAGTTAAATACATAAACCAAACCCCTCAGTAGATTTGGCTGTGGCTCAGCTGCCTTCCTCTGGCCATGGGTCCATCCTGCTCCAGGGGGAGTGGGGTAAATGTGGGGGGAGAAGCAGTTACTGATGGGGGGTGAGGAAACAAAATCACCCTCTCCTTTCAGCTAGAGCTCTGGCTCCCAGGGGCTGGGGCCACCAGAGCCTGGCCACAGAGGAGCGGGTGGGCCGGCAGCAGCCGGAGCTGCGCGGTTGGACGCGTCTGCTGGTGCGGAACAGTTGTAGGGGCCTGAGGGCAACTGGGTGATAACTGAACGCTGCTGGTAGCGGGTAGCTGCGTGCTGGGCCTGCTGCTGGTGGCACGGCCCCTAGGACACCGGTGTGCCACCACAGGGCCGAGGAGCCTGGCCTGGCGGCAACATCCCTCACTTGCCTTCGCTGGGAGAAAGCATCTGTGTTTTCTTGACGTGTCTTTAGTTCATTAAAAGTCTTTGCAGGGGGAAAGGGGAATAAAACCTCTGGGAGAAGTGATGCTTTTGCTGGCCTTTTCCTTGTGGCCAGCCCACAGCACCGACCATCATTCTCCTCCTTCTTTTCGTCCTAATAACAAATTCAAGTTGTGGGTTTAATGCTGCTTTGCTACTGGAAGTTGTGTGCCCGAGGCAGCACCTTTCCATCGACTTGGTTTTTCCTCTCTTCATGTATGTGCAGGGGGAGCAAAGGAGTCAGGGGATGCACTGGGCTCCTGTGCCAGCCTGGGTGGACTCAGCTGCAGGAAAACCAGCTTTACTAGATCTCATTTGGAACTAACCCTAATTGAATTCCCTTACCCTGCTGAAGGCCGTTGCTCTCCCTCCTGCCTCTGATCCTGTTGCAGCAGCAATCAAAGTGCCGGCGGTGTCTGATCCACGCCTGCTGGGGCCGTGGGTGTGTGGGGTGGGAGCTTCCGCCCAGGTGCTTCCCCATGGAAGTCTGGGAAAAATCAGTGTGCAGAATCAGGATGGCTCCTGGTGCAGAATTCACGTGCAAGTCAGGTGAACTGGCACAGGGCTGGTGACTGCAGGGGGAGGCGAAATGGTGTGGGCACCTTGGGTGGCAGTGCCACCAGAGCATCCTCACCCTGCCCCAGCCCGGTGCCGGAGCCCGGGGCTGGAGCCCGCTGGGTGCCCAGGCCAGTTGGTGTGCAGGGTGGGACTGGTGCACAGTGGGTGCTCCCTGGCCGAGCCGGGCTGGCGATGCCCGAGCCTCGCCCGGGGAGGAATGCACCCAGATTTCCCCCAAAGGGAACATGAGGAAAACATCTTGTTTTAAGAGAGATATTTAATATGTTTTTCATATTTGGAAAGCAGTTAATGTCTGGGAATGTCCTTTTGCTCCCTGGCCAGCACGATTAATATTACTTTTGATCTTTTTTTTTTAAATTTTAGATTAAAAGTGATTTATCTGCACCGAAAGCAACGGCAATTACTTACTCTCCATTAACGTTTAAAGTTGCTTTCTTTTAAACATTGTTTTTGGGAGGGTAAAAGTTCTTAAAAATAAACATGGTTCACATTATTTTTAGATTAAAATACTTTATGGAAGGAGAGCTGAATTTTAGTGTTTAAGCAGTAAACCAGGAAGTCAAGACTTTGGGGAAAACACAGATGTAGAAAAGCTGAGCAAAAATGTGCTTTTAACTGACTGAAGCTAATTGCACCGAGTGCCTAACGAGGATGTTTCTGTTACAGTGCCCAGGTGGGTTTGTGTGGTGCCAGCCCTGCCCTGGGCTTGCCAGGCCGTGCCGCAGGGCGATGTCCCAGCTGGCGGGCACAGGCAGGGGTTAGGCACAGGGTGGGATGCACCCAGCCATTGCACCCCCTCAGCTCCTTTGTAAAGCGTCGATCAAAGCTTCCCTCAGCAGTGCGGCACCGTCTGCTTTCTATAGGATTATAAACTAATGCTCAAATAATTCAGGATGTGCTTGAAAAAGTGTGTCAGAATTATTTTTGTCGCTTTTTGGCCCGTGAAGCTGGGCTCTCCTGCTCCTCAGCACCGGGTGGGGACTGCGTAACTAGGTTCTTCACTGAAAGGGCGGTCCAGGGCTGTGCCAGGCTGCCGAGGGCAGGGGTGGAGTCCCCGTGATCCCTGGAGGGGTTTCCAAGCTGTGGTGCTG
>WUAM01000287.1:19691779-19729574 GCA_024336885.1 Actenoides hombroni
GCAGGGGTGGAGTCCCCGTGATCCCTGGAGGGGTTTCCAAGCCGTGGAGCTGTGGTGCTGAGGGACAGGGGTCAGTGCTGGGGGAGCAGTTGCACTCAATCGGAAAGGTCCTTTCCAGCTGAAATGACGCTCTGTCTCTAACCGCTGAACAGCTCAAGGTCACAGGACAGAGATCCTGGCATTTTAATCTGTATCAGTTGTACCATGGCCCCTTCCAGAGCCAGCAACAGGCATGATGTCCTGAGGCCAGGGACAGCCCTAGGGAACAGCCGGCTGCAAACCTGGGCCCACTCCTGCACCCAAACCAGGCGGCTGCTGGGGCTCAGTATCGCTCGCTCCATGCGGCCAAATGGGCTGCTGCTCACGCGCGGCTGCACTGGAGGGGGGAGAGAAAAGCCTCTTCTGCTTCTTTGTTTTCCTCAGTTTGAGTGTGTACAGGTTATCTCAGCTCCTGTGTTCACTCTGGGAGCTGGGGCAACTGGTGACCCACCCGTCACCCATCTGAGGGGCTCTGGATGCGCGGGAGAGCACCGCGGGGGTGGAAGGGTGGAGGCAGCGGCCGTTGTCACAGTTCACGTACAAGCAGAGAGATGATGACAATTTACAGCCAGATGACAACTTTACAGCCAACATGCTTCTGGCCCAAGTTTTTCACTGTTATTTGTACTAATTTTGTACTTATTTTTCCACATCTCATTTTTCATAACCTTTTTTCAGACAGTAGGTGAGTCTCTTGTTTGCTATTGGTTTACTTTTATCTTCTATTTTAATACTAAATTTACAGTAATGCTGCAGAGCAAGTTTACACAGTGTATGCTGGTAGATGAATCCTTTTTACCCAGGAGTAAGCTTTCTACAAAGGCCTTTCCTGAATGCAGTGAGGTGCTCACTCATGTTGATATTTTCCCTAAGAACAGAATTGAATGCCCATAGACGTTTCCAGCAGGGATGTTTCACTGTGCAGTTGGTGGTACCCAGGGGTGCTCAGGCTGGCTCAGCCCATGCGCTGTCACCCTGCTCCGAGGGCTCCTGGGGGAGCGTGGTGGTGACGTGAACACCTTTATTAGGCACATGAGGTGTTGGGATGGGTCTGCCTTCAGACAGTGACCTTTATGAAAGCTTCCGGTCACTTATAAACTTCAGCGTTACATGTGAACAGGCTTCATTTAACTCAAATTGCAGTTAACTTGAAATTGCAATCACAAGTAAATTCTGTTACAGGAGAAAATGTGATTTTTAGGGAAATGAAGCTTAATTGCCTTAAAGTAATATTTTGACCTCCTTTGTGTCAAGCTCTGATCAGTAAATGCTTGATCTTTGGAAAGTCTTAACAAAATGAGCTTGTGATCTGTGTGTCCCACTAATGAGGAAAAACACCGTTGTCAAAATTTGTTGTTATTACTCGGTGCAGTACTCAGATTTAGTTAAAAATTGGATCCATTCATAGGAAAGTGGGTGAGAACGGCCCAGGGTTGCATGTCAGGGGCAGCCTGGCACGGGCAGGGTCAGGGAGCCCACAGGGGCTGTGCAAGCAGCCAGATCCAAACTCATCCAGAGCTCTGGAGCAGAGGGTGCCCAGGGGTTCACGTGGGGAGAGTTCCCCACCTCCCCATCTTGCCCATAGCGCTGGCCTAAGCATGTCCCTCCTGTACCACCAGAGACCAGAAATGGCCCCTGGGCAGCTGACGGTGTTGAAGGTCCAGCTGGGTAGTGAGCAGAGTCCTGGGGCCTGGGATGCATCGAGTTTGGAGTTTTGCTTTTACTTCTAATAGCTTTCTGCCTCTCGCCATGCCATGTCTGATTAATAACAACTTACTGAAAACAAAGGCTGCCCTGCTGAGTCCAGAGTGCACGAATAAGCTAAAGGAGAACCCCAAGTTACTTCTTCCCTACCTATAGAAAATAGACCTGAGCTTTCCATTTTGCACTAAGCCCTTCCTGGTATGACAGCACATTCAGTGCCACAGGCATGAGTCTCAGAGGGAACACAGTTCCTTCTCATTTGATTGTAAAGTCTGGATGAGTCACACCGGTTTCCTTTTCCCCACACCTTCCATTATGGTGCTAGAGGAGCCCTTTGGGTGGAAATGGTCTGATTATTGAGCAAAATCACTCATGTTATTTCCAGCCTTAAAAGCCCAAAGCAATGTGTGTCCAGCCCAGCTGGGACAGAGACACCTGAAAGTGCTTCTGCAGGACTTGTGGCTATTAAATCCTGTGAAGCAGACGGCTCCTGCTGGCACTGGCCCAGGGTTCTCTGCGGTGACCGTGGCTGCAGGAGGGAAGTGGTCTGGGGCTGACCCTCCTTTCCCTCCTTGGGCCCGGGGTTTGGTTCAGACTAAATCATAGGAATTGTTCAGATGCAGCTGCATTAAAAGCTCACTGCAACAGGAGCAAAATGAAGATTTAAACTTGAGACTGATCTCTAGTTAATCCCTTCTACAAAAACACGCCTGAAGAGATCTTTCACGTTTCTGGAGCCTGTGTGTGTTAAAGTAACGTGACTTTCCAAGAAAAGGCCGTTATTTCTTATTTTAATGTATGAATAATCTTTCAGGAGCTGATACAAACCCATTATTGGTTTAATGTCTTTCAGTGTTTCAGTAACTGATGGCTTCCTTTAGTTCTTTAAAGCTGAAATTTTTCTTGCCTAGTATCTGTTCAAATATTTCTTTAAGTAATTCAGAGTCTGTTGGATGTCTGGATCTTAGTGTGAAAATGATGTCCCTTTAAAATTCCTCCTTTGTGCAGAGCCAAAAGCCCCCAGACTGTTGAAGCTGGAATTTCAAATTAAGTAGATGATGTGGTCACTGCTGAAGAAGGAAGGAAGTAGAAGCCACTTTTGTAGAAAACAGATCCACTAGTTTTCAATAGGTGGGTATGTCAAGCTGGAGCGCTTGTGGATGAGTGCCGGAATAATTCTGAGTGTTTCTGTGCTACCCATGCAGTGAAAGGGCAGCACGTATGGGTGTAGGCACCAGCAGCTGCGGGTCCTGGCGTGTGGGCAGCTGGAGCAAGGTCAGGCGCTTCCTGCTGCCCATTGCCTGCCCTGGGGTCACCAGTGCCGTGAGCTGGGTCTCAGAGCCGTGTGGGGCCGACATGGCTGGGCCCCAGCGTGGCACTGGGTGCCTGCTCCACCACCTTAGTTATCTGGTAATAGAGAAAGTGGTTTGTGCTTCATATTCCTGTCGATAACCTCACAAAAACTGTCTGCAGAGCTACTTGGGGTAGTTTTGTTCTGGATGCTTGGGCTGAGTCTCGACTGAAAGAGTTTCTCATTTCCTCTGTTGTGGCTGATGCAATTAGCGGGTGTTTGCTCTTATTAGCAGTATGTGACAAAGGGGTATGGCCAGAGCAAGCCCATTTATTAAGCCATTACCTATTTCTGGGCATCAAATCGTCCACGACCCACTTGTACGTCACTCTGTGATCCCATCCTTTAGCTGCAAGGCTGCTCTGTTGAACATCTGCTGATTTTTGATTTACATCCTTGAAACTGCCCTGCTAGGAGGTTATCCAGGATGTGCATGCTGATCAGCAGTTTGGATGCAGGATAAGTTTTCCTGTTGTGGGTGATGTTATGCAGTGCTCTCCAAACTTCACCTCTAGGCTATGAGAGAGATGTTTCCTGGTTGACTCATCTTCACTTTGTGCCCTGCCTATCATATGCCCGGTCTCCCTGGGCGGTTGGCCCTTGTTATCAGTGTGGGATTAGCTGGCAGAGTGTTTTGATTAACGCAGGCGACTCCTGCGGGGTAACGGTTTCTGTTTCTGGATGCTGAGAGTCTGAACCTTCAGACTCACCCACTTTGATACAGTTGTTTGTTCTTTTCATTTTCAGTGTACAAAACAGAACTCCACTCGTTAGGAGTCCGCGCATCTATAACTACCCTGTTCCTGAAGGGGAAGATCCTGTCATCTGTCTTTGTTGCATCTGTATTTAGCGTGTTATAACCAATATTATAACTTTAAAAATCCCCAGTGTTTAGGAAGGCTTGTGCTCTTTCAGAGGAGGTCTTCTGCCTCTCGTGCTGCTCACCCACACGGGGCTTGTTTCTGTCAGGCTTAGGGGTTCCTTTCTTGTCACAGCCTTCACTGCTTTGCACCCTTGATACAACAGGCTCCTTTTTGTATAATCAGAAATGCTAGACTCTTTCGTTGGACACACAAAAACACCTACCCAGATTCCAGTTTTCTGCTGCAATCCATGTCGTTATATCTGGAGCGCAAAGACAGTGAGGTATCAGGATGGCTCTCCAAAGAATAATCTATACATTTCTGTTCTTCCTGAAGTGCCTCGAAGTTTGGCAACTGTTTCCTCTGATGTTATTTATTTATTTTATTTATACATATCCCACTCTTTGCAGGCAGAGAGTCCCCTGGTTCCTGCCTAGGTCCTTTGGCACCACAGATGTGACACTTGTGCTTCAAATCCACAGTGAGCTCAAAAATACAACCTTGAAAGTGCTAAGAGTTGTGAAGACAGTCAGCAAGAGCAGCAATGGCAGATAGATAGGAGACAGATGTTCTGGCTCCCAGCTTTACATTCAGTGACCGTTCTGGTGAAATACCTCAGACTTATTAGATGCAGAAAGATGCTCCAAAACCACACAGGCCTGTCCGAGTTGAATGGTGCTGCCTCGGGTGGTGGTCGTTACCATGCCGGCTCACGAGCTGTAGAAACTTGGGCTGGGTTGTGAGACCCGGTTGTCTTGAATTGGGTAAAAACATGCTCTTTGGGAGTGGCAGTTACCTGAAGGAAATGTCAGTGAAATCTGCTCATCTTCCTCAGAAGAATATGCTCCATTTCCAGAAAAAGGAAACAAACCCCTTTTTGGAAAGTTTGGAACCAGCTGCTTCTTAGTGGTTGGTGTAGAAATGCAGGTGACCTGTGTCAAGATGTGTGCGTCTCCACAGGCTCCTCTCCCAGCGTGCAGGGGAACACGTGAAAAGAAGGAGCTGGTGGGTGGTGGGAGGTGCGTGTGGGCCCCGTCGAGTCCCGTGGCTGTGCTGAGATACTCATCTCACACTACTCCTGCTTTTATTCAGCCAAGGTCATTACTTCACACCCCTTAAAGCGGCCGTAAGAATGCATCCTCTGTCGTTAGGGTCAGGTTAGAGCAGTGGTGGCAGAACATCTGCTTTGTGGGTAGAAGGAAAAGAATACTTTTCTTATCAGGTGATAGAACTGTGTGGCCCCTGGGATGGACAGTTAGAGCAAGCTTTGGGGATCCGAGTTGTGCTCAGTACTCTGGGGACATGAAGTGAGACGGGTCCGTGGTTTTAAGCGTGGTTATTGCCACTGTGCTTGGGTGGGAAGATCCACCTTCTGTCGCACGCGCTACCTGCATGGAGTATATAAACAGAGGGGTTCACTGCTTTCCATTTGCTGTTACATTTTGTTGTCTTTGCCATGGGCATTTAAAACTGAGATGTTCTAAAGAGCCCTGCATGAAATTTTAAAGAGACTGGATCTTTCATCTGCGCAACAGCAGGACGCCAGATAGATGAACAAGAAAAAAAGAGAAATTGTTTTTGAAGCAATAGCAAAAAAAATAACAGTAGAAGCAATTATTTTATCAAAGGTTTATTTTCTTTCTTGTTTTTTAAAGACCTTTCCTCAGTTGAAGTTGGCTACCTTCTTATGTATGTTTGATTTGTGGTTTTCACAAGGTCCAAATGAAAAATGTCAGCTGGAAGATGTGTACTGTTAATGAGCAATCACAACAGCACCAGTGATTTCGGGGAATTTTGGTGCTCAGAGAATTGCAAAACTCTAGTCTTCTATCCTCAAAACCGGCACATGTTTCTCTTTCATATCGCAGCCTGTTCCTTGACTATGGACAGACCTTTTCAAAGAGGAAGGATGGAGTTGGTTTTTGTTTGTGATGCTCTTGCTTGTAGTGAAATAAATTGTATTCCTTGTGATAAGGAGCTGGATTATGATCCATCAATCCCCTCTTTCAGGCCGTTAAGCAGCAATCTCCACTTACGTTGCCTTGGCTCGTGTTGGTGACCCGACTGTGAGAAGTTCGATATTGCATTGCTGGTTCCAGCTCCTTTCAACTCATTGCCAGTTTTGATTAGTTTGCCTTCTGCTGAATTATCTCCTGCCTGTTGCTCCTTACCCCGCCGGGAGATGTTCCCCCTGGAGTGATGGAATCTGCTGCTGGAGCTCTAACTGGACCCCACTGGTCAGCTGGGGTGGCACTGACTTGCTCCAGAATGGCTGGTGGAATAGCTTCAGTTGGAATTTCGATGGTGTTCTGGTAGGAAGGAAAATCAAATTCCTCTCCTTGTATGTTTATTGTAATACAAGCTGGGAACAGGCTGCAAGTACTGCTGGCTTCTCCCAGAACTGCTCTGGAGCAGAAGGAAGGTTTGAGGAGGAAGCAAAGCCGCCCGCTGTGAGCGCAGAGAGTCCCCTGGAGGACAGCAGCGCACAGGCTGGCACCCGCGCCTCGGCCGCTCGTTATGGGGTGCCCATGGAACCATGGCTCTGGAGGAGCTGTGTTGTCCAGACGGTGCAGGAGGTGGAATACCACGTTGGGTGGCTTGTGTGAGGACAAGGAAAGCTGGAGGAATCTCAACTACAAATGAGTGTCTCTCGTATCCCTCCATTTCAAATCTCTATACCTTGTATTAATTAAATAGGGCAAGTGGGCAGAGGAGGGGGTTTGTGCCGTCAGTAAATATTGAAGCTGGGATCTTGTTTGAATTAAGATGATGTCTGCTGGGTGAAAGAGATCTACAGAGATATATAAGGCCAAAGCTTCCAGCAGTCCATACTGTCCTTACTGAAAAGCATATTTATATCTTCCAGACTAGTAATTAATCACTCACGAGGATTTTTTGGGGACGTGCATTCACAGATCTTTTTGTCCTGCCAGGAACCACAAAGCATGGGCACAATTAAAACCCTGATTTAATTTATTACGTGGAGGCATGGAACGGGAATGTTTTAAGCGATGTTGACAGGCCAGAATTTCAGAACCACCTATTTTTTTTTAAATAGAAAACAAATGTTGCTCTTTACAAAAATTAGATTACATTAATAGCAGCTTTCTAATACACTACTGAGAGAGAAAATCAAGTTTTGGCATTAATTAAGATGTGAAGAAATGGTATAATTTTTAAAGAGAATACATTTCAAAGTTTTGCATTTATAAAAATAAAAGATCCTGCCTTTTGTTGCAATGCTCTTTAAAAGCACACGGCTCTTCTGAAAAATTACAAATAGCCCCAAGTTTTTGTATTCTCCCCGTTCCCTCATCAGTTATCTCGGGAGCGCCGGCAGCTCCTCCGGCGCCTCGCGCGCTGTGGCCGCGCCGCTGGGGCCTTGCAGAAACGAGGCTGCGAGCGGGAGCAGCCCCTGGGCTGCCGGGGTCCCGGGATGCTGCTGCCCGCAGCCTGGGGCACGGGGCGGGTCTGGACCCACGGGCTGCCCTTCGGGGCAGCAAAGCGGCCGTTCTGGTGACCGTAGGTGCGTGGGACGCCGTCCACGCGTACGCTGCAGCTGCCGCCTGCGCTGCCTGCTCCGAGAGGCTCCTCAGCGCTGGAGGGCTTGGAGCGGCTGCTTCCTTCCGGCTGGGTTTGGGGGTGCTCCTGCGCACCGAGAGCGTGCGAGGGCTCCTCGTGCCTTTGGAACCAGTTGAGAGGAACATCCAAGGGTTCAGGGGCTGATCTGGTCACCCTGCCCCATGCAAATGCAGGAAAGCATCCAGCTTTCCGAGTGAAACTTGTGTCTTGCTCCTGTTGTTTGTATGTTATTCAAAGGAAGCCATTTTTCTTTGTTAAAAAAATAAGTTAAGAAATCGGAAAGCCTGTTGCACCAAAATCTGTACACCCCAGCAGCAGACAAAGGGTGCTCTTTCTGCAGTAAAAGTGCCTGAGATGTTCACCAGTTTCTTTGTGGTTATGACGTGTAGTTTTATTTGTGTCTTCCCCTGCCTCATATCCGAAACATCAAGGTGTAGGGTTATGCCAGAGAGAAATTAATTACAGCTTTAATCTGCTTGGATCCAATTGGAGCAACTCAGATATTTCAGATGTAGAATATAACTTGTAATGTTTTTGTGGTCTTGATGGTTTTAATGTTCTGGAAAATTACGTTGTACTGAAACATCAAATGGGTTGAGGTCGCGGCTTGGGGCAGGGCTGCACAGGGAGTGGTCACCAGCTTTGTGGCACTACCATCTATCATCAAAAGGCCTACTTGCTGTCTGGCCCTTTGGAAACTACGACAGTATGATCTGAACCCTATTCATCAAGATGCTGAACAGCCTGGATAAGGATGATTTATTTTCTTTCAAGAGTTCTTGATTATGTTTCCCCTTACTCACAGATGCCTTCATGTGACGTCAGCAGTAGATGTCATTTCACCCTTTTCCTGTGTCCGGGCTCCGTTGCACGTTGTCACGCCCCGTGGTTGTGGAGGGGTGGCCTTGGCCCGTGCGCAGGCTGCCGGGTGCTCCCAGTCTGCAGTGTTCTCTGGGCTTCCAAGAGGTATTGCTCTCTGCCTGCAAATGCAAGTCAGGGGAGACAGTTCTAGATAAGCTGCTCGTCTGCGTTTCATTTGACACCGTGCCAGTATCCTCCTTCCCACTTCAAGAAATATGACTCATTTTGAAAGCTGTTATCATGTGTCATCTTCATTATCTGTGAAGTAAAAGACATGTGCTTCCATTTGAGGTCATTGTTTTTAAAATTATTGTGTGATCACTGCTCTGAGACATTATGACGTGTGTCCATCAGAGACTTTCTCTTGGAGTGGTTTGTCACTTCCAGCTTGACAAAGGGACATCTGCTGGTGCAGCCCTTTCTTGTAGGGCCTGGAGGATGCTCTATAGGATTAGGGGTTGGATGATCTCTCTTTACCACTGCAAATGCCTCTGGAATATTGTCCATTTCTTGGGCACTTGGAGAAGGGCACTGAAAACAGAGGCAGTGAAAATCCATGAGGATGATTAAATAAGTAGAAAATTTATCTTATGGTGACAGATAAAAAAAAGGTAAAAAAATTCAAGCCTCTCCTGTTATCAAAAAGGCACTGAAGAGGTGACTTGAACATGGTCAGTAAGTGCCTACACAGGCAAAAGAAATTTGAGAATAGAAAGCTCTTGAAAGTAGTAGGGGAAAAAAAAAGTATAATGAGATTTAGTGAATTGAATTAAAGGTAGACAAAAGTTTGACTAGAAATGATGTACGTGTTAATCAGGCAAGGTGATTAATCACTGGAACAGCTTAATGGCCGCTATGGTGGATACATTAAAATCGAGATTGGATGATTTTCCAAAAGCTGCAGTTCAAGTGCAACTATTGAGCTTTAAACTGGAAGTAATACAGAAAATTCCAGTGGCCTGTTTTAGGCAAAGTGTCAGATCCAATCATCACACTACCTAGAGTCCTGCGAATTAACAGGGCGCTTTTGTTTCTGAATAAACAGGACCTCTGATAATTTCCCATCTCTTGAATAATTCAGCAGTCTGACCATCGAGTGGTTTTGATAGGATGTTTTATTCCATCACCATGAATTGTCTGAGTGTGGAATTTCTTCAGTGGTGATCCAAAGTATAGAAAATAAATGATAATTTAACGAGCTGTCAGGAAAAAGAAAGATCATTTTTTAACTCCTTGCCGTTTCTGCCTTTTTATGCATCCCTAGCCCTTCTCCTCTTCAATCTCCCCTGCTTTACGCGCCCGGGGCACCTCGTGTCAAGTGTGGCGTTGGGCAGTGCTGGAGCGTGAGTCCCAGCTTTCAGTGGGCTGCCTTTTGTGAATGTCCCAACGTTAGTGTTGCCTGGTTTATTCTTTGGTGTTTCCTCTGTACGTACATTGTGTTAGTCTGATGCTAGAGAGCAAAAATGGGATAAATGGCAAGGAAGGGAAAGAAGCGGCAAAGGAGATAAAGGGGTTTCATTTTAATAAACTGCGCTACTGCGTACCGGTGAAAAAATGCTCCTCATGCTGAAATATGATGCAATAGAGAGAGAATGCAATGAATTATGGTCACAAAGCTCTAACACCAAAGAGTGGCTGGACTGTCATCCTCAATCAGAGGCATACCTTTTGGAAATGACTTTGAAGGTTATCTTGGAATAGCTTTCCAAATTGACTTTACATTTCAAATGCAGAGGAATTGATGGATGGATGGAGAGGTAGTCAAGGAAATTAAATGTGGGTGACCGTCTGCACGAGCAGAGATTTTTATACAGGGTAACACCTGACCTATTTATTTTTCTCAAAGTGATTACATATTGTGCCCAGAGTTCTGTAAGGATGATAAACACCACGGAGCTTTGTGTCTTCCAAACAAGAGCTCCATCGGCCTGGTCCACTGAACAAGATTCACCTGCTGAGAAACTGCTGCGCTCGATCCCTTTTCTCAGCTGCTCAGAAAGCAGGGTGCAGATCTCCATCGAGGTGCTGGTGCTTGTCAGCCTGATTTCTGTCGTTCATGACGGGCCATGAGTCACACTCTTTGATCTTCAGCATACTTGTTTTCCTCAAGAAGGTCTTGCCAGGATACTTGTGCTTAGGAGGCGCTTCCATTTGAGATCTATGTGGCCCTAACCATCTTGGGCAGTGTGCTGCTGGGATGGTTCATTTTGGGTGAAATGGGAGATCTCTGTTTCCAGGAATGAGTGGTGATCATGGGATCAGCAGAGGGGTTGCTGTTCCATCTCCTCGTGGTTCGCTGGGATGTCAGGGGTGCAGGCCTCGGGCTGTCCTGTGTGGGCACTGGTAGCAGGCTGGTGGTGATGGGGTTTTGTGCCCGGCTGCCGTGATGGGCACTGGTCACTGTGCAGCTGTAGCCGTGCTGTGACCCCTTTCATCTTCACACCACACTGCCCTCTCCTCACATGGACAAATGGCCTGATAACGGGGTTCTCCTTTAAATCTGAAATCCAACAAACCAACTCCTAATTCTCTTTAATACTTAAAAAAAAAAAAAAAGGCAGTAGCTTTTATTGTGTATGTTGGTGTTTTCTCTTTTCTGAAACCAGTGTATTCAGATACTCTCTTCACCTTGCTTGTTCTTATTTTCCCCTTGCTTTTACCTATTTCCTCCCCTTTCCTCTTCCAGAATTTCCCATTTACTTTCTAGTTCACAGAATCACGAAGTCATTAAGGTTGGAGAAGACCTGTAAGATCATCAACTTCCTTTCTTTTTGTACATGGTTATCCTTCAAGCACACAAACAGACCCAGGTAGTAAGTGTATATTTTCTGTGTCAGAGAATCTATTTGTATTTTGTTCAGGTATTTTTTCTTTTCATATTCTGTTTATTTTTGTTCTGCCTAAAGGATTACCCCGTGTAGATTAGAACCCAGGTTCTGCTCGTTCGCAGCCATCCGTGCGCAGGGCCAGCTGCCTGAACACGCTTATTGGAAGGGTTGAATGAAAGTCTTTGGGTACGTTGAGTGCAGTGTGGACTTGTTCTCTCCTCTGCTGTGCTGAGCGTGTGTACTTCTCCCTGTCCCTTTGTTTCCCCGTTCCAAGTCCACCTCTAGCACCGCTGTTCCGCTCCTTGTGCCAACCCCAGCCTGGTCCTCGCTGGCGCTGGGGTGGGACCGGGCTGGCTCGCTGAGGTGAACAGGAGCAGCTCACGGTGACTTCAGCTGCCCCAGGATTCCACTCTGGAAACGCTGGAGTTCGTAGAGCAGAAAATAACCAAAGGCTGTGATAGTGCTGCCTTTGCAGTGACAGCACGGCCGGAGCTGATAGGAAGGAAGGGAGGAATGGGTGAAGTAACGAGGCAGTAATTTACGGATTAATCAAATGTGATAATAAAGAGTAAGACTTTTTTAAAATTATAAAAATAATTCAGTTTTCAGAACAAATCTGTCTGCAGTTTGAGGCTACTTAAAAGAACACATACAGAGATTTGTACATTGGAATTTGAAGGTCTCTTTCATTTATGAACAGACCAGATACCTTTGAAAAAACGTACGAGAAACCACAAACAGATTTTCAAACCTGTTCCAGGACAAGGAAAATTTCGGTATGATTTACAGGATTCCTGGGGGAAATACTTCACAGTGCAAGTCTCTGTTTCTTCTGGGACTTTAAGAGGCATTTGTTATAGGCATTTCCGTATTTTAAGAAGCAGGTATTATTCCCTGTACTGGTACCAAATGCTTTTGCCCTGCAATGGGAAGAGTTTTATTGCGCTGTTGATGTCAAGGTCAGGAGGCCAGGGGACACCTGTTTGTTTGGCTCTCGGTAAGAACTCTGTCCACTGACGTCTCCTTAGATTTATTCACACACTGGAAATTGCAGATGACAGTTTCTTCGACTTTCTTTTGAGATTCATGGTTTCCAAAGTTTTTTTTCTTAATGAGCTGTTAATTCATAACAGTGTTCACTAGTGCTGTAAAGTGGAAGTCTGCTGCTTTCCAAGCTGGTTTGCATTGTGCTGTAGCTTGCAATTTTTAAAAGAAAAGGATTTATTTTCTCCTGAGATTTCTTTTTCAGATCTCTAAACTTCCGAAGGAGGTTTTTTTTGCGGTTAATATTTGCACAAATGTGTGCAGCATCTGACTGTAAGTCACTGCTTGTGCGTCGCCGCATTTTTATAAAGCTGTGTGCAGGTTGGAGGCAGCACGAGGACGGTTGAGATAATGTTTTGTTGTTTGGCAAGTTGAGAAAGTGCCCAAAGAGCAAGGAAGGCTCTGCCCCTCTTGTTCATGTCACAAGAGCTTTGGGTAGGACAGGGTGCCTTTGGAGGGCCACATGAAGCAAAGGGAGCTCAGGGGCTGGATGTCGCTGCTGCGCTGGCGCTGGCTGCTCCGTGCGAGGGCTGTACTGTGAGAGAGCTGAGGACCGGTCTGAGTGCTGGCCCCCTCCTGTCCATTTGTTCTAGAACACTGAAGTGCTTTCAGGCAAAAATGACTTGTGGTTTAAGGGGATCTCGCTGGCTTTGCTTTTGGGCTGCTGGCCATTCAGCATCTTCAGCCTGCGCACGAGCAGGATAACGCGCAGAGCGAGCAGGCTGGACGAGAGCTGAAGCACACCAGTAGCTGTGGCCACGCTCGGTGCTGGGAAGGGCTTTGGGACTTGGCAGATGCCTGCGTGGCCCTTGCAGCCCCTGCTAATAGCAGAAACTCAGCTCTGAGGTGCAGGATGGGGGAAGAACGACCGCAGGGAGCAGAAGTGCCGGCCAGCAGCAGGAGGCGGCCCCGTCACGCTGCTCGGAAGATGCTCAGTAAAACGGGGAGAGGTTGTGAAGAGCCATGAGAGTGAAGAGAAGGAGGTTGTGTCTGGGGCGGGGAGAAGAGGTGGCTAATGGAGGGCTGCAGAGATGTGTGATCTGCTCCTGGTGATGGATGGGAAAATTAGCTTGGCAGGAACACTCCAGCCAGGCTGTGAGCAGAGCAAGAGTGCATTTGTCAAGGACAGAGGAGAGGATGCTGCTGTAATTGAGAAATGGCTCTCCAGACTGGGAATTTAAGGCAGCACTCCCCTTGAAATCCCCTCTGGCTGTGTGGGATGCCCCTTACTCTCAAAGTTCTTGGGTTTTATCCCATAAAAATGTATGAGGTTTAACTATAAAAGGCAGTATGTGTCCCTTACAGACCTTTTGTTTGCTTTTAAGACATCCCTCTGCTGTATCCTGGCTGGGATGTTGTGGTCTTCTGGAGACTCACGTGGTTATATTTGGTGTTGTGTATTTTGTGGCTATAGGAGTAAAGTGGACAAATACTATTCACTGCTGCAAATATTCAACTGTTTGACATCTAGCAAAGTCTGACAAAATACCTCAGAGGAATGAGCACTCCAGTCGCTCTTGGTATCAGGTACAGCAAAGAGCTCTCATACCTCATCTGTCCATTTTTTCTCCTCAAGTATTTTGTTCCGTTTTCCTTCTGAGCAATACTAAATGTCTAAATAATGTCACAAGGTAGGTTCTTCAGTAGTGGAGAAATAAAATTGAAATGAGAAGTTACCGCTCAAAGAAAGCACTGATTTGGCACCTGTATGCGGGGCCAGGCTGGAGCTGCTAGGACAGGGCGTGGGGGGAGAGCTTGGCGCTGGAGCCTTGAGGATCATGCTCTGGCTGCTGACACCAGTGGCTAAAGAAGGAGTGGTGGGTGCCATCAGCCCGGGATGTCAGGAGGTCGCAGTTGGCACAAGTGGAGCAGGTGCCCGAGCCGGCCTCTGTCGCCAGCTCAGTTTTTCTGCGGTAAGCTGGAAAACCAGAGCAAAGCTGGGGCCGTACCTGGCAGGTACCGCTCCGTTGCGGCAGGGGGGCACCCGCACGACCACGGGAGCCTGTGTCCAGACATCAAAGATGAATATAAATAGGAAAGAAGCCAGAGATAAAAAGGACCATAAGGCTGAAACAGTCCACAGAGATATTCCATGTTTATAGTGGGGTCTGTGGGAATAATGGGTGTTTATAAATGAGTTCAAGGGGATAATGTGTATTGAAATACGAGTCCGGAGGGAGTGTACGTATTCAAAAACTATCTACTGTATATAGCATAATAATCCCAGTATTTCATAAGCTCGTAGGAAAGTATTAAATAAAAATAAATTACAAATGTCTGTGGCTTGATTGCAAATCATTTCAGAAAAAAAGGGAAAAAAAATCCTTTGCGAAATGTGGAAACCATCTCGTGTTAAACAGCACCAGAAAAAAAATTTCTAATTGTAAAAAGTAAATGTCAGTTACAGTTATTACAGTGGCCATGTTGTTTCCAATAACAATTTGGCATTTTATTTAGTCTGTAACAATCTACAATTTAAATTTAAAATAAAGATTTTTCTTTTATTTCCCTCTGAAGTTGTGTGCCAAGCACAGCAGAGCAGAATGTAACATCTGTTGATGATTAAAACAAGCTTTCCTATGGGCCCTGAATACAAAGTAAACATGGATTTTATCCATAGTCAACAGCATTTACAAATGTAAAGGGAGGAAGCTACTGAGTTTTTGAAGAATGAGCTGTGAGAGAGGAAATATAAGTCCGGGGACGGCAGATGGCGATAATTGGTTCCATATCGCGAAAGGCTGCGGTTAAAAACCGGGGCGGACAGAGTCCCGCGTTACGCTGGCGCTGTATTGAAAGCGCCCTTTCTCTGCTGGTCCAGCAGCACCTTTACTGGCCGGCCCGGGCTGGCTGCAGCTGGTGGCCCTGCCCGCTGGCACCTGGCACCGAGCACGGCCACTCAAAATAGGTGTTTGCCTCGCTTTTCCCCGCGTAGCACTATAAACGCTGTGCTGGCAGCGGGGGAAACTTGGGGGGAATTTATTATAGCGACCCGGAGGCTCGTAATTCTGCGGTTTATTCTGCTTTGATTTAGATTTAGGGGCCAGGGTGTCCAAGGTTAAAGGCTGTACCTGGGTGACACCCCTTGTCTCCTACTTTGGCCCCGTTTAATCATGTGCTGTGTGACTCCCACCTCGGTGTTCAGCTGCTGGCGCTCAGAGCTGCCTCAGTTTATCTCTTACCAAGGCAAAATCTTTTCTTGTGCTTCTTGTCTGCTCTCTGCATTTGTTACATTACTCTGCTTCACTATATTAAAGAGCTAATTAGTACTGCTGGAATAGTCTCACTTCGTAGGGCTTCACTCAGCCTGCTTGCCTTGGTTTGTCTTGCTTTGACTTTTTTTCCAGTTCTACTGGAGGTAGAGTACGTTAAGTGAAGTGTCAAAATGGAATTCCGATTTGCTGAGGTTTACCTACTTCCCAGGGAGAGGACAAACCTCCTCCAGCTCCCAGGCCAGGAGCCAATCTCAAGCTTCCACTAGAGTTTTTTGACTCTTCTTTCAAATCTGTGCTCTCTTCAGTCTGCAACAAAAGCCGCTTTTTTGTTCCCAAAATAATTTTGTAGTGTTCCAGTTCGTATGTTATTTTGGAATTCATTTCAGGTTTTAATTGCAGTTTCTTCTTTCCTCACTTCCACCCTCCTTCAATGTTCTCTCCAAGTGGAAGCTGTTATAGCCGAGCTCTCAGCGCAGGCACCCGTGGAAGCGCTTTTGGAGCCCTGTGCAAACACCGAGTGTTAATCTGACGCTCGCTCGCTTTTTTTTCCCTCCCTTCCCCTTCCGTCATTTTATAATTACCCGAGGTGGTAACAGCTCTTAAGAGCCTCCTCTGTCACCCTGGAACCAAATGCTTTTCATTGAAAATTAAGGAGAGGCTTCAAAAGTTTCAGTTCTTTCAGCAGTGAAACATAACAGCCCTCCAGTAGAAGGAGTATGGTGATGATGGATCCCATCGCACCCAGTACCGTTGGATGCAAGCGTGCTTTTGTGGGGCAGAGGAAGCATAAAGAGCGGCGGCTCGCGCCTGCTTTCCCGCCTGTGCCCCGTGCCAATCCCTGCCCAGCAGCAAAGCTCTTGAGAAAGCAGAGCCCCCAGCCCCGCTCTTCTCCCGGGCGTCGGTGGGACCCTTTCCTTACGGGTGTATCCCGACCGCTGTTAACTCTTGCAGCCATGGCGAGAAGGTGCTGGGTGTGGGATTGACAGGGAGGCAATTTGTCATGATCATCTGAAAACCATGCATTAAATTTAAAATTAAAATGCAAAAAGAAAAACTGCGTGGAACTCAAAATTACCTTTAAATTGCAGGAGGAACGTATAGGAAGAGTTTTAGGCAAAATAAGACTAGATCAAACCAAAATAAGTGTCCAGATCTGCTGAGACGTATGTTTTGGGCAGAGTTTTCCTAAACTCATAGCTTTAGAAAAGTCTTCAGGTAACAGATATTATACTTAAATGTCCAACTTCAAAGAGAAATGACTGCAGAAGCAGCCTTGCTTTTATTTTTAATTAAAAATTTGAAAGCATTACCTGAGTGGACCCCAAAAGTTAAAAAGCAGAAGGCAAATAAAATATTATGTCTTTTAACATCTTTGAAGTTGAATGTTACAGTTGCTGGATCCCATTATCTCGGGGGTTTGTGTGTGTTTGCGGGCGGGTGCCCTGTGTCGGGGGGGTAGAGGGGATGGGTGAAGCAGTGGAGGTTGCAGAGGTGTTCACAGAGTAAGGGGCTTGCCAGGGACTGTACTGGAGGTGGAGGAGGCTCCCACTTCATCCGTAGGACAGACACCAGGTCTTTCAGGAGCCAGATCCCAGTCCTGTCCCTTCAGAACCCATCTAAGAGGAGGCACCCAGTGCCCTCTTGTGCTTCAGCGGTTTGGCGTTGTGTGCTCCATGACTCTGTGTGTGGTAGCACAGTAACTGTGTTTGGCCAGTTTGCAGCAATGATTTGGAGTGAACTTCCCAGAACACCCAGCCCGCCCGGCTTCCTGCATCACACCGTGTAGCACTTCCCGAGAGCAGCCCCTGCGCAACACTGAAACAGTTTACAAATTGACCACTGATGTTGGAGTGGATGCGGTGAAAGTGCCAGGGTTTAAATGATTTCATGAGCAGGAAACGCTCTGCTGCTTAAAAAAGAAAACACCCCAAGCCCAGCCCAAGCCTCAACCCTCGCCAACTCTTCTCTCCCCTCGGGGAAGGGCAGGGCGAGCCGTGGTACCCTGCACTCGGCATTTGAGGGGACCTTGGCCTCCTCCCAGCTTTCACCATTTTCCAGGCAGTAATTGCTTTGGAGGCCCAGACGAGTATTGGAGCCCTTCCAGCAGATGATTATACTTCATCTGCTGGCCCCGTAAGCGAGGCTGCTGGAGAGCCGAGTGCCAGCCCAGGCCTCTCCCTCGTGTTATGGAGTGCTACCAGAAGGCCACCAGACTAGCTCTGTCTTTCCTTTTAAATAAGCAGCTTAATCATTCTCTGCTTGCAATTAAAATTTTGAGTTGGTCACATGTGTTGTAAATCTGTGCAAGGAGAACTTATTTAACTAATAAAAATTAGCCTGAAGTTGTGTTTACCTGAGCAACTGGAAGCGAAACTCTCTGGATACATCAGCTCCACTCCTATGGGTGAGCATAAAGCCTCTGCTGCTCAGGAAGCTCACGCAGAAGCTAGCCAAGGACCAGCCTCAATCCCCTTTTATTAAAGCCATTATTTCAGCTTCTGAGCAATTTGGAGTCCGGCCATAACGTGGGATGGGAACACCTTGTAACACTTACAGATGATCTCCTGCTTTCAGTGGATCGAGGCCAAACTTCCGTTCAGCTTGCTTGTTGTCTCAGCCCGATGAGATGCGGTGGCTTGTGAAGCGTTTCTGGTCCAAGGGGCAGCAGGTATGGTAGCGGTGGCTCTAAGGAGCTTCTCCACCATCGCCTGCTCCTTGCGGGCTGGTTTTCTTACTGCCCTTCACCGTCTTGCTTGGGCTGCGAGAACAGATAAGATAAAATGAACTCGGGTGCCGACTCTGTGCACTAACAGTCGGGTTTTCTTACGTTTGCCATGCGTTGCTGTCGGCGGTGTGACCCAGTACCCCAAGGTCTGCGTGAGAAGATCAGCCCAAGGGATGGATGGGGCTTGTGGCCCTCAAACCAGTGTGAAGGAGCTTACTGTGGTAGTGAGGGTCTGTTTGGGCCGTGGAACCCCCCGTGCCAGCTGGCCAGCGGTTTGCTGCGTGGTGCAGCCCTGTTTGCCCAACGGCTCTGGCTCCCAATCACTCAATTCAAACAACGCTATGAAACCTAAAAAATCAATGTTTGCTCAACAAGACTCTGTACAAAACATTTGTGACTCGAGTTAATTTTATTCCCATCCTCTAATATTTTATTGATCAAACTCTATATTAACTTCCATTACTTTCTGCTGAGGACTGATGGCAGGTTAAGTAACCTCTAGTCACAAGTCCTGCCTGCTCGCTGTGACTATAATCTTCATGCTCTTCCAGTGTTCTGTGATTTCCCTGCTATGTTAACTTTTTCCAGTCCATATTGACAGATTAGTGATCTCTCCTGGCAACTATTTACAACTTAGTAGCACAAGGCATCTGGAGACAGTCAGATTCTAGATTATTTAGTACTCCCTGTGGCTAGAAATAGACTGGAACTAGTTCATTGTCTTCCTCTGACTCCAGTGAGCCGTCTGGGTCTTTCCTAACACAGTGTTTATTGACCAGTTCTGCCCTGCCTATATCCTTATTAATAATATAATCAACTTCATTGAGTAATAACCCAGTCCTTGGAATTTCTTTTGGTCCTGACTTACCTAACGCACTCCTCCTTGCTGTCCTTAGTCTGGCCAGCCCAGACTTTGACATCTGCCACCTTCTGTTAGTGATCTACACCTCAGAATATCTAAACCAGTATCAATTCCTGCTTCTTTTTCCACTCTGTAACATAGATAAAGTTGGTCTGGAGCTCTGGTTGGAGAAGGTGGTTTGGAGATGCTGACAGTCCATGGAGGCCAGTAGACATGGAGGCTTGCCCCTGCCCATCTCCAGGGCTCTCCAGTCCATGAGCCCCATCCTCTCCTCAAGGTAGGCAGTAGCCTGGGATTGGGCACCTCTGAAGGTCTTGTGAAGAGGGCAATAGTCAACAGTTTTTCCCTTTAGTCACCTGTTACAAGACTAAAGTTTTTTCAGAAAAATAGAGATTTCTTGTGGTTGAGCCCAAGCCGGGACAGACTGCTGGGAAACGGAGACCTTTCACTTATCTCTGCTCTGCTTTCAGGCAAAGCTTGTGCAATCTTTTGTTCACTACTTCTGCAGTTGATGCAGAATCTCCAGAACAAATAATTATATGACCACTTGCCAAAAAATTGCCTTACAGCAACTTTAAAATAGTCAGATGTCAACAGCTTTGGAGGTTTTGTTGTTGCTGTGACTCGGGTGGTCTGCGTGGCACATTAAACCAGGGGTGCAGCGAGGGCTCGCCCTTGCCTTCTGGGGCTGGAGTTTTTCAACAGATTGTCAAGATGGCAGTCTCCTTTTGGATTATTTCTTTCTTTCTCTACAATAAAATGCCTACCTTTAGGTTGCTCTGAAGCTTTCTCTTTGAATGTTTGAAAGAGAAGTGCTCAGACGATTTATGGCTAACATGATAAAGAACTGTCGCAGCCTGAGATTGGAGGGTTAAATGTGCTGCCTTCCTTCTGATCCGGACAAGCCCCAGAGGCACGGCTCAGGCGAGGGTGCGTGTGTCTCCTGCAAACTGGCTCTCATCTCGAGCAGATTGCTGGCCTTAGCTGCACAGAGAGGACTGTGACGTGATCAGCTTCCACCAGCATCTCAAAATTTCTGGAGTGCTCTTTAGCGGGACAAAGATGCTGGTGTGATAAAATGAAAGGCAGGTTCAACGTAGCCCCGTAGATGTGGGGTTTGTAGAAAAGGGCTTTGACCTAATCTGAGCCCTACCCTAGTATTTTTGATGGGACCAATACAGATGTAATTGATGGCAGGAAGAGAAAAGTAACATTTCCTGCATGTGCTTTCCCAGTCTTCAAACAATTCCCAGCAGTACCAGCAGCAAAAGTGCCAACTTGGTCTTCAGAAGGTGGCCAGGGAGCTGATGGTCCTGACTGTGCTCGAGACTGAAACCTGCAGACTCATTAGCGCTACAGGCTGTAGGATTCTACAGAGGTTGCTCCCAGCTTTTTACCCAGGGAAGAGGGAGGGAGGCAGCAGATTCCCTGGGGCAGAATTGAGTAGGGCAGCTCTCATCTTCTCACAGACTTGTGAGTGAAAAGTTAGTCCTGGTGCTACAGGTGGAAGCTTTGTCTACCAAATGGAAAACTCAGCAAAAGGCTGAAGGCTAAGGGCAGTGGTGAAGGCAAAAGGTTTAATGCTTTAGTATGGCCAGCCACATGGCTTGTCCTGAATTAATTCTATGCACTTCCTTTAAAAACTTCTAATAAGTAGAGATGTGAAGTAAGCATAGAACACAGAATGGTTTGGGTTGGAAGGGACCATAAAGATCATCTAGTCCCAACCCCTTTGCTGTGGGCTGGGACATCTTCAACTAGACCAGGTGGTCAAAGCCCCATCCAACCTGCTCCAGTGATGGAGCATCCACAGCTTCCCTGGGCAACCAACTCCAGCAGCTCACCACCTTCAGAGTGAAGAACTTCTCAATTTAAATCTCCCCTCTTCCAGTTTAAAGCCATCACCCCTCGTCCTATCACGACAAGCCCTTGTAAGAAGTCCCTCCCCAGCTTTCTGATAGGCATCATCAGACTAACTTTGGAGCGTGATGAGTAGTGGGGGGTTTTCTACGGGGATAATACTGGGTTATTTATAGAAGTTAGAAAGGGGAACATGAAACACGGCCTTGAAAAATACAGCTGCTCTAGGTGCCTGCGTATGAAAGTGCTAATCCATCACAGGTACATTCAACAGGACAGAACCTGAGCGGCCGTGATGCTGAGAGACGTTTTGGGCTGACACCAGACAGCGAGTTAGGTGTGAGTTAGCAGTGTCCTATAGGCAAAAGGAACAGTATAGATTTGGCTGCCTGCTCTGGTAACCAGGGTGGGAAAGAGCAGGAAAATAATAGTGACCCTCATAGTCAGCTGGGAAATAGTGCTCTGTTCTGGCACCACGTCAGGGGCTTTCTGTTAACAAACTGGAACAAGTTCACAGAAAAGCAACAAAGAGACCTGGGGACCTGGAAGAATTGACTTATGAGAAGAGATTAAGTAGAGGTAAATTTTTGCAGCTTGGCTAAGCAGTGACTAAGCAGCCACCTCAGCAAACCAAAATGCCCACAGCTGGGCTGCGAGCAGTCATGGAAAGGTCTGTTTTCCAGCGGGATGCCCATCGTGCAAATCACAGGTGAGGAGGTGAATATAACAAAATAATTGTTAGGCAATAGTAGGGAAAAGTAGCCCATAATGAAATCTTTAAGCACGAGTCTCTCAAAACCAGGAGCAAACTCGGTGACTCGAGAGTTTTGAAGGAAGGGTAGGTGACAGCAGAGCATGGAGTACAGTGACATGCTGTGTGTTCCTGAGACGTCCCCAGACGCTTGGTGTTCTCACCGCTCCCCAATGTGCAGCGATTCCGCAGGGCACCTGATTTCACAGGTACTCTTTGGCATTGCGTAGGTGCAAGCTTAATGTTTTTATCTTGAGAAATCCATATGTGGATATGAATGAAAACTCCCTTTGCAGCTCCTGGCATCCTCAGGTACCTCATTCATGCCTTGAGTCTCTACTGCAGCACCCCCCTTGTTGGTCTTTAAGATGTCCAGACTAGAACTTTGCATCCCAGGCCCAGAGGCTGGGCGTCACCACCAGCGCGTCTCCAAAATACCTTTCAGGCAGGTTACAAATGTGCTCAGCCTTTCGGAGAGTGGTTCCCAGAGGAGCGTGTGTGGGGCAACTGGGAGACTTGTCCTGGCTCCCCAGGAGGTTTCTGTTTGACTTGACCCTGCAGAAGTAAATACTGCACATCTGGCAGCCCGCTCCGGTGCGGTGTTGAGTCGCCTGGTGTAAAATCAAGCCAAATGCTCATAAACTTGCAAGGCCATGTTGATAAAACTCTAAGATATCAAAACATATTAATGTGGTTTTTGCTCGATGCTCAGGGCGGGTAAATTGTTTTGGGGCATCCACGCAGCAGGGACAGGGCTGCTTGAAGGCAATGATAACGCTCACAGCGCGGATCCTGCCGTGGGACCATGGGGCAGCAGCTGCTCTTTGGCACTGCACTCTGTCAGCCGCTCTCCCACTTCTAGTTTTAGGCTGTCTGTGTGATAACCAGGGGGGAAACATCTCCACTGAGTGCCAGCAAACCGAGACGATGAGGTGGAGATAAAAGTAGTTTCTGCGCTCGCTTCATTTCAGGCTGTTAACTAAATAACATGGAATTGTGACACATGAAAAGAGTTTCCTTTTCCAGTAAAGGAGAAGCTAGAGGCTTCTCAGTACAAGAAACTAACACCAAGCCTGTCTTCAAACAGGCACTGTAGTGGGGTGTGGGGTGTCTGTGGGGTGCGGAGGCTCCGTGCTGCCCTGCTCTAAGCATCAGGCCCTACAGGAGGGGTTTCTACATTCCTAGCCTTGTTTTGGCACATGCAGGGCGATGAAACCACCCCTTTGGTGTTTAGCTCATGAACAACAGAGAAAAGGGTCATTTGTGATGAGGTGTATCCTTCACCCAGGCCTCAGGGCTGGCTTTCTTAAGGTACCCAGCAGAACGTCGAGTGTGCAACTGGGGCCACCGGGCACTTGGAAAGCAAAAGGAGAAGTGGTGCTGAGTGCCTCTCCCTGCAGTAGTAGCAGGGCTGGCTGGCTGACCCCGGGTGGGGTGCAAGGTGTCCCCGGCACAGGCCCGTGCGAGGATCTGTGCCCGGGGCTGGGCAGCTCGCGGCGCTGTAGCCAGGCGGCGTTGGGCCGGCAGCGCGTCTCGCCCATGGTGCTGAGTGCGCCTGGCCGGGCGCTGCCCAGGGACAGCGCTCGTCTCTGTGCCCCAGCCAGGGAAAGGGGCTGTGCTTTGATCTTGCGCGCCTCTGGCAGTTGGGGATCTTAGCCGGGCCGGTACCGCCTGATGCTCCCCTGCGCACAGGCGCGCCTTTGTTCAACTATTCATCCTTTGCCTGAATTATTTATTCATTCTTTTTTTTTTTTTTTTTCTGCTTAATTTTTCCTTCTGTCTTTCCCCCGCTGGTGTCAGATGAATTCCTATTTCTCCAGCAGCTCAGCGCGGCAGGGATGAATGCGGCTGGAGCACAACTGCAGCCGTGTGGGGCAGCTGGAGTGACCTCTTCCAGGAAGAAAAAAAATGAAAAGGAAAGTATCCAGCAGTTAGAAATAAGGGGAAAAACTCCGGCTGCCTCTCGTTCATTTTCATAGCAGATATGTTCGCAGCATCTCCGTCCCCCTGGGAGACGAAATACAGAGCAAATCTTTAATAGAAGGTAAAATTGAATGTGCAAATATTGGGGATGAGTTGTACTGAAAGAAGTGGCACGCTACAAACCAAGAAGCCGTGCAAACTTGGAGTGCTTGGCCGAGGTTAACAATGACGAGCTCTGTTCTCACAGCTCTTATTGTTTCAAGCAGCGTGAGGCAGGGGGAAGTGTCTCCTTTCCTGTTGTCCTTCTGCTAATGGCATGATGAATTCTGATTACGCTGCAATCGCATCCCTACGATGTGGAAGGCCGCGGTAACTATTTGGGACATCACTTTTCCCTCTGCCAACTTTCAGGAGCATTTTATAGGATTAATATTCAATAAAAACCCCTTAACATTAAAAAAATGCTTAGTCCCACAATTGTTATTAAATTCTTTTCCTGTGCCATAATGCGGATGCTTTGATCTAAAGTCCTGCAGTTTCTGGAAGGAGCTCGCGTGATTACGATAATGTGCAGTGCTCTTTCTGCTATTCCTATAGGGAAAATAAACCCCACATTAGTTCCATATTAGTACCTGACTTGGAGAAGTTAAAAAGTGCCAGAAAAAGGTTAACCAGAGTCAAGTACACATAAGAGAGCTGTGATTATTAGTGTTAGGGGAGCCATTTGAAAAAAACATTTCTGCTTTTACAGAAGAATTTATCGGTGTCTTTGCTTCTGGCTGCTTTATGCATTTTAATAAAGCAGTAGCAGCAATAACAGGGTGTGGGAGTTGGTTGCGCCTGTGGCAAAAGAAAGAGTTTATCTGTTTGCCATTGCCCCTGCCCCGGGCCGGGGCCGCCCTCCGCTCGGCCCGGGCCGTGCGTTGGCACCGGAGCTGGGAGCTCAGGTGAGAGCCCGCGGCCCAGCGCTGCCCGCAAGTTCCCATTCCTGCCTGCAGCGTCGGGCCGGGCTCCCCGCCCTGCCGGCACACGGACGGGTCCGCGTGCAGAGCCCTTTCCATGAAGGCAGTAATTGCTTTGGCGTGTTAGACGTTCCATGCGGCCTCCAAGCAGCTTTGGCAATTTCCCTGCCAAATGTCTGGGATTATTTTGAAGACGGACTCTATTGAAAACAGTCCCGGCTGAGCTAGAGCCGCACGGCTGGGGTGAAGCTGGGGTGCCTGCTGAATGCAGCTGGGCCCACAGAAACAGGGCTTGGGGGGATAGCTGCCAAAGTGCTCCTTGTGCATGGGGACCGGGTTGCGCTCAGCTGAGGGACCCGCTTCTGGTTGGACACTGGGGCAGCTGAGGCAGGGTTTAACCCCGGCCATCGCCTCAGCACCAATGCTCCTCCCAACCCTCAGTGTTTTTCCAAAGGAGATGGCAATGACGCTTCACTCCAGTTTGCTGTAGGTGGACAGCTAACGTGCGCAGACTGTCCACAGCAGCTTATCCCTCCTCAGAGTCAGGTCAGTGATTGAAATTCCTTATGAGGCCACAGGTACTGCAGGGAAACTGCCTTCAGTTCGTCCAGCGGTTTGCTTGAAAAGACACGTATGAAGTGCTGGCAGCCAGAGCAAACGTAGGCAGTCTGTGGCTCGCACACCGCCTGCTTGGAGGAACGTGGATGGCTTTGCTACGTGGGGAAGCCACATGACCACACAGGTTTCTGTATTTGAAATGTTGGCCATGTTGATCTACTCCTCCTGCTTGACAATTAGCTTGGGTTTCCTTTAAGGAGGGTTTTTTCTTGCCAGAGGTTTGCAGCTGTAGATGTCCCGATCTCTAGCTGGTCTTTTTGTGAATCTGTAGTTGCTTTGTCTGCTTGGGATGTTTTTTCCTCTACCCAGCCCCTTCTTTCTCCCCCTTTTCTTTTCCCCTCCTGTATCATTTGCAAGACATCTCAACGGGATCTGTGGAAATGATCATTTTTTCACAAAGTTTCTGTCTAACAGCAGCTGGGCTCAAGTGACCTCTGAAGATGGTTCCTTGGTATTGTTTAGCTGCACAAGTTTTACTATTTTTTAATTTCACTGCAAAGCCCTGTCATTTATTCATGAAATGCCCTGACATTGTTCATCCTTCACAGCCACAATTTAATAGCAGTTGGGGGTGCATCCTGAGGGTCAGGTTTTGCTCCATGATCTACATTCCATCTCTTCAAGTGTTTACCTTTCTGGAACTTTTTTGCTTTGTTTTCACACCTCGGTTCTGATCTCAGGATCCTGTTGTCTGCCGCTGTAACTCTGCTTTCTTGGTAGTAATAATTTTTCACATGTTGTGTAAAGGTCCCATTCATCCATTTGGGGAGAGTGGGAAAGTATTTTGGTTCGCAGGTCCGTAAGCCCGGCCGTGCTCCCACATCTGGAAGGGCTCATGCTGTCTGTCATGTTAGTGCGTTGGGACAAGGCTTCTGATGGAAACACTTAATTCTCAAAGCAGTGCTGGATAACGGTAAATCCTTTGTGAAATGTGGATTTGCATTTAAGATTCTTTCCTGCTCCCATTGTCTGCAGGATGTTTTACTTTAGTTCATTTCCACCGTCCCAAGTGTAAACTCCTAAATCCCCTCTTGAGATGTTTCAGTTTGAGCTGATATTCCTCCGTTGCTCCTCATTTCCGTGGTTTTCAGAGCCCAGCCTTACCCCAGCCCCTTCCCTTCCCCTGGCACGCTCGCCATTTCTCCTATTCTCCACTAGTGCTTCGCTTCAGGGCTATCCCATCTCGTGGTCCCCGGTTCCGCTCCTCTCGGCCCATCCCTGCTCTCCCCCAGAGCAGCTGCCGTCGCGGATCCAGCGCCGAAGGTGCTCGCGGCCCCTTCCGACAGAGCTGCCGTTGGGGCTGAAGCGCCGCGGGAGAGATGCAGCCGGGCCCTGGGGTTGGTAACTGCAGACCGGGCCCAGTCGACCCAGGAACACACCAGGAGGCTGCACCCGCGCTGCGGTCGGAGCGCGGTGGTGCTCTGGCCCGGGCCCTTGCAGCTTTGCTTGCCCTTGGCTGCGCTGACCCCCGTGAGATGGGTGCGCGTTTGCTGGCAGAACAAGATTTTCCAGCAGTGTAGTTATCGGTAGTTTGTTCTTGAACTGAGAAGGTAAATCACGCGGAGAGCTGCCGTGCTGTGGTCTGGAGCTGTGCAGGCATTTCAGAGCTGCGGGCGACGCAGTAGCGAACGTGCTCTTGAGGCTGGCAGAGGGAAGGAGGCGAGCGGCTGCCGCCCCTCTGCAGCATGGACAGCAATTCAGGACAACCCTGCGAAGTTTGAAGAATGGTTGAAAGTTACAGCGTTGAAATCCAGTTAAGAAACACCTAAAACTCCATACTTACTCATTCATTTATTTTCCCTTTCTAAATACAAACCGAGTAGGTAGCAAAACTGCACAAACTTGGGGGAGGTGACGGCAGATGGCCGGTGACCTGGCAGCGGGCTGGTGTACACAGACACGGCAGCGTCGCGGTGGCAGGGCCTGCTGGACGTCTGCCCCTGTTCGGGAAGGTGTAGTTATTACCTGGCACCGGGCGGGCCTCGCGAGGCCTCGCTCACCTCTCACCCTCTGGTCGCAGCGTCACACTTTGAAAAAGATACGAAGTAATTGGAGGGAAATCAGAGGAGGGGAGGGAAGGAGGCAGCCCTGTGTGTCACGGGGGTGGTGGAACAGGGGGTTCAGCTGCAGAGCTGGAGGCTCTGCAGGGTGGACTGTGAGTTCTGACCTGGGCAGTAGTGGCCCAGGGAAGGGGTTTGGAAACAGCGAAGCTGTTTGGGCTGTCACAGGGTGGGAGCAGGGTGATGTGGTCCCTCTGCACCCCTTTTGAAGGCATTACATCATCAACCTCTGCAGGTCATGCCCTTCAGCCATTCCTCTAATGCTCTGGTTTTATGGCTGTTGCTCCCATGTATTGACATCTCTGAGGCATCTTTCTGCTGCTGTCTTTGCTGACTTGGGCAGTGCAACGTTCTCCTTCAAACCTCTGCCCGTCACACGAACAAAAGAGCCAGGCCCTAGTCACAAAAAACAGCCCTCAAATCAAAGGGAGAAATAAAATCCTGGGTACTTAATGATGGGCTAGAGGCAGAACTTTTATTTCATGCTTCGTCCCTGCAATTTCCCCCTTTGTTTTACAGGGTATGACTTTACCAAAAATAGTCAAAGGAAGAAAATAAAGTTTAAAACTTATGGGAAGGAGCCAAGTTTTCCATGCTGAAAATCACTTATTGCCTAATATTTAAAAGTCAAGATCACGGCGCTCTGGCCACAGGCCAGTTCACACACGTTCACCTGCTTTGTACTTGATTCACAAGAGTCAAAGATCTTGCAAATAAAACTTTTTATTTCCAGAGAGTTTTGAGTTTCAAGGGCGTGCTGGTGCTTATGTACTGCCAGCGGAGGAAGGTGACTTCTTACCACAGTCCCTGTGCTTTTCAGGGTTACCGACAACAAATAAAATTATTAGGTGAAATGAAACGATTGCTTTTGGAAAGAATTGCAAGGTGGCATCGTGAGACAGTGGGCATTTTTAAGGTCGCTTTACTGCGCCGGAGCTGCAAAGTATGGAAGCAATTTATCTCCTCTCGGTAATGCTCCTCTCTGGTCTAGCAATTTATCAGAAATGTTAATCCAACACGCAGTAAGTGTGGATGTGGTGGGAGGAGGTGAAGGGAAGGGAGGAAGGAGAGAGAGAAGGCATTTAAAATTAGCTTGGAAATATTGTACATCTCATTAAAAATGTAATCATGCATAAAATGAGATCAATGAAAATTTATCTAAAAGTGCAAGGAAGAGGCGTTTTCTGGTGTGATACTGGGTATAATAGTCTGGGGTTTAATTTAGTCAGTTTGCAACAAAAAAATCCCTCCAGGCTAAATAAAACAGTTTCCCTCCCAGTTATTGTATGGACAGCTAATTTTCTGCACCTTTCCTTCTAATATCCACCCTTATCTCTTGCTGGATAGAGGTTTCAATATACTGCAGAGTTTGTTTTCTTTACATTTTCTATTACTGCAATTTAATTTGCATGATAAATGATGAGAGGTAGAAACGTGATAAAAAGAAGCAGAACATTTCTTTATTAATTTTGTTTAAATTAGTGTAACTTTTCACTGACTGTGCTTTTTACACAGCAAGCCTGTGTAGGAATTAGTTTAAGGCTGCGGACTGCAGTAGGAGAACAGGGAATGCTCGACAAGGAGCCAGCTGGCACCTTCCTACTGCGGTGTGGTTTCTGCCTGCTTTCCACCGGCTCTGCCAGCACCTGGGGACCAGCCTGGTGAAATCCCAGCGGCTGCGACACAGGAATGGTTCAGATGTGTTCTAGCCATGCGTTGCGTAATGCTGAGTTTGTTGTCGCTTCTTCAAACCCCTTGCTAGGTTTGCAGCCTTGGCGGGAGCGCCGGGAGTCCCAGTAAGGATTTATTATTGGTGTTCCTGGTTTCTAATGGGGTAATCTGAAAGCATTTGTCAGATCTGGCTGAGTCTTCCCTGCTCTGCCTGGTGCAGGGGCAGGATGCTGGGTGAGAGCATGGGGATGCTGGGTGAGAACAGGGGGATACTGGGTGAGGGCATGGGGATGCTGGGTGAGAACAGGGGGATACTGCGTGAGAACAGGGGGACGCTGGGTGAGAGCGTGGGGCTGTACCCAGTGCTGCCTGGCTCCACAGCAGTTCCTGGGGGGTCACTTCTCAGCATCAGGAGAGAGTCTAGGCTTAGTTGTAGGAATAGAGAAGAAACGCTCAGTGGTGTTCAGGTAAAGCTGCACCTTGTTCCTGGAGCCCAGTCCTCCTAAGCCAAGTTTAGGGTTTGGATGACAGTCCCTTGTGATGAGCTGTGGGTGCAGGTGATGCTTCTGTGTTTATCTGTCTGCAACCAAACTCATTATAATACCTCAAACTGGTGACACGGGCATCCTCACCCTCCCTCCTTGCCTGCCCTCTGCTCACAGATCAGGGTTTGCTTCAACTTTATTCGCAGCTCTTGGTTCAAAATATCTGCTCATCGCAATGTTTCCCTTTCTTCCTGTTCTCACCCCAAGTGCCTGGTCTGGGGCACGGCAGCCGGCCCCGCTGGCTGGCAAGAGGGAGATGTCCCTGGTGTTTCTGTAGGCTCAGCCCCTTCGCTCTGGGAGGCTCGCAGGAACTGGATTTAAAGTTCCGAGTTTGGAGAGAAGAAATTTCTTTGAATTCATCCTAGTTGGTTTTACGCTGGTTAATGTTACCAAAGCTAAAAGGAATCTCTGCTGAGCCCCTGCAACCACGGAGAAACCCAGGGCTGCTGTTTTCAGATCTATTTTTTTTCCTTGCCTTCTGAGGTTTATGTTAATTAAACACAAAGCAGTTAAAGTTTTACAGGTGGAAGCATGCAGTAAGTCTCCCTAAATACACGTCTAAGTGCTTTCTAGAATACTTCCCAAGAAACTCGCAGTAGAGTTTCTGACATGGGGCACTGTGGTGTGTGGCTGCACCGGCAGGGTCGGGAGCGGGGAGTGCCTGGCCCCTTGCTGCTCCCATCCTCGGCCCATGCCAGTGCACCATCCTGCCCTCGGAGAACAGACAGCTACCCGGTTACAAGTGTATTTCTGCAGGAACAGAGAGGCAGGTACAGTCCTGGATTGCTGAACACACCACGCTGTAGCCCTTGCGTGGGTTTTTTCCCGTAAGCCTCAATTCTGTTGGTGTTTTCTGCAGACATTTGTAAAGCAGCAAGAAAAAGCAGCAGCGGTGGAGATTTGCCATAAACGTCCTTCTTTCCCCACTTCTCTGCCTCCCAACTGACAGTTCATTGCGGTAGGGTTGAGTTATAAACTTTGGAAAATTGCCTTTTTCCTTCTCTGTGCTGAAAGAAAAATACAGGGAGCACAACAAAATAATAAATAAAAATTGTAATTCGGGCCGGTGCTGCTGCCTCAGCAGCTCACACACAAACCTCTCTGCAGATGAGGAGGGGTTTTTTTTTTAAAGAAAAGGTGAAAAGGAAATTATTTAAGTTTCAAATTCCAAAACCTGGAAAATGCTGACAGAGTTTTCTTTGTGGAGTTTTTCCCAGGTCCCGGAGCGGTGCAGCGTGTTGCGGGCTCTTGCTGCCCGGTGCTGCCGGCTGCGTCGTGCCCGTCCACACCTCCCAGGCAGCCAGGCACCTTCTGTGTCACTGACCCATCTGCCCTCGTGCTGCCTTTTCCCTCCCTTTTCTCCTGTGATTCTCTCCTCTCTGGCTTATCCTATGCCCCTCTAGTTCCCTGAAAGTCTGACTCCGCTACAATCAATGCTCCTAATGGATACGTTAAACTGGCGTAATGTGGTAAACTGGGGCTTAATTTCATGTACATTCTTTACTTCCAGAGATGGCCAAATGCTTTGCAAAAAGAACGTATTGATCTACAGGTGTAATAGAACTGTGTATGTGTTTGGATATCTACATTAAATAATGAATTCTGGTACATAAGGAACTTGTCTTCCCCCGTGTTTCATCCCAAGGAGTAACCAGATCGATATGTTTGAGCTGAGAGGCAGAAAATGAGATCAGGTTTTATCTATTATGTCAGAGGATGAATTCTGCATTAGTTTTTACTTGTTGCCACCTGCCAGAGGGGGGATAAAGGCCAGCGGTGTTCTGAACCGAAGTAAGACAGCTGGTTTTGTGCAGGGGACCAGTCCACACGGGAAGGGCTGCTGGGGCAAACCGCGAGCCCGCGTCCACGGCACTAACGAGAACTGTGCAGCAGGCGGAGAAAAATGGGGAGGCCACAGAGCTGAGCAAATAATCTCAGTCATTAATGGTTTGTCAGGGAGCAGTGAGGGCCCCTGAAGCAGGGTGGGAATTGCTGACGTGCCCGTTCCCTCGCGCAGGTGCCCTGTGTGTGCCGTCGCTCCGCGGGGGTTGGCAGCAGCACGTGCATGCAGCGGCATCCCCTCGGCACCAGGCTTCTCCTCAGTTTATTTCATTTGCTGTCTTTAATTTCTATTGCCATTCTTTTTTTAATTCTACCTTCATCTCTGCCATAAAGAGCCAGAGGAGCTCTGGAGTGGTCATTTTGCTTTCCAGGTTGGCAGCCTAGTGATAATCTGAATCTTTGGAGGTCTCACTGTCTGTGATCCCTCTCATGTAAGACTATTTGCTCTGTTTCAAGGGAGAGAAATTTCCCATCGGTTTTCCCAGGGCAAATGTGGAGCCTGTTGCTGAAGAGGACAACCTGCTGCTGGCTATTCATTGCTTAGCTCACTGCTGGGTATTTATTGCTTAGCTCACTGTTGACTTGCAGCTTCTGGAGAGATTGGAGAAGATCTCCAGGGATCTACTTCAGAAGGACCTAATTTTGAACTATTTCTTGGGTCAGCCCTTGGCCTCCTGTCCATCTGTGCGTGGATTGTCCACGTGGGAGTGCTGGCTGTTCTCTCTGCCAGGCAGCGGGAGGATCAGGGTCTCAAGGGTGATCCCTCTGTGTGCTCTTCTCCCCTGGAGGGAAAAACTCTTAAAACGCTGGCCTACCCAGAACTGCTGCCCACAACTGTCAGAACCTGATCTGGGGCAGGTTGTTATCTCTCTTTCTTCTGAAAGATATAACCATGTAGTTTTTAAAGAGTTTGGGGACAACAAATAATAGTAAAACTTTGGTCTGCTAAAATATAAAGAACCCTTTGCACTGCTTTCTGTGTGAGTTAGCCATCGACCTGTTATCACTTTGTCCTCAAGACAAAAACCTCCCCAGTGGCGCACGGCTCCATCTGCCCTGTGAGCCTTCTGCCCTTCAGGAAATCTTCTTTAGGTATTCCTGGAGTCTCTCCCAGCTCCTTCTGTTGCACATCTTCCAAAGACACCACTGTAAGTAAGGCTTCTAATGTTAAAACTCCTCCTTTTCCAGTTAAACTGAGCATCGTGGCCATTACCCAGTACGTGACTTTGTGCTCTCCAGATCATGGTTCGGTCTGATCCATCTGGCTGGCCGTTTGCGTTACAGCATCTCCCTCTTTATCTGACGTGCACAGAACAAAACGTGCTCCCCTCTGCTCCCTCTCTGCTCTGCTGGTAACACTACCAGGCTCTTAACTTCATTTTATTCGTCCAGTCAAAGTTGGTGCATTTTTTGACTCACCGGTGCTTTCACGCCCCAGTCCGTGGGCTGGGATGTGTCAAATAACCTTTTACAATCCCAACAGATTATGTCCCGTGTTTTCTTCCTGTCTGGAGTCTGTGTTACCTCTTTAAAACATTCCAGCAGATTTGTCAAACAAGATTTACCCTTTGTAAGACTCTGCTGGCTACTTTTTATATCAGCTCACATTTCTCCAGATGTTTTGTGATCTCATCACTTATTAATGTCTCCATGATTCTGTCTTCTGCTGAAGTTACACAGTTATTACTGGTTAATGTGGCTGTGAATGCACCGTCTCTTTCTCCCTTATTAGATGTGTCTGATGACAAGAATCTGCTCAGGATGGGCTTGAAGCTTCATGGAAAGAATCTTTTTTTCTCTCAAATTTGAGAGATTTAGAAATACCTCTATTTTCTTAACCTATTACTGTATTACTTTTACTTAATTATCTTGTCCACGAGGAGTTGGGGTATTTCCAGTAACACACGAGGGGAGAGCCCCTGCCATGCAGGTCTCTCCCCCTCCCTCTCTCTCCTTGTTGAAGAACCTGCCATGCAAACATCATGTCAGCCCTGCAGGCATCTTTACTCCTACCTTCTGACTCGTGAAGCAATCGCCACCGGGTTGCGGCCGACTCAGGGTGCTTCTTGCAGGGTAAATGTGAAGAAGTCTCTTGAGATCACCAAAGGTGGAGGAGCTGCCTTAAAAAGTGCCCCAGTGCCAGCTGCCAGCAGCCGATGCTAACTAGGGCACTGACTTCCCTTGGCTTTTTCATGGAGCCATCAGAAACAACCGTAACTCAGTTCTGCGTTTCTCGTGGTCTTGAAAATGTTTAATTTCACTGAATTTCTAGAATGCCATTTTGCCTCCTGTAGGCACCGTCAGGAGACATCCTGGGTAAACAAATATGTCCAACGGGAGAACCCACGGGAGGGTGGCATCATGTGTCTGCTTGATCCCCATCCTCCCGAGGAAATGAAACGTTGTGGAGGAGCATGAGAACCTTTCCCAGTGCCGTCCCCGCCCGGGCCTGTTGGAGCGGCTGAGGAGGGAGGTTTGCCCACGCTGCCAGAGTTGCTGGGAAAGCCGTAAGCTCCATGAAGCGCATGAATTTGGATCGGATACAAGTCGGCCTCTCCATTACACGTCTGTGGCTCTCTGCATATTTGTGATTATCCTTATGAATAATGTAAGGAACTGCTCTCTGGCGGGAGCGGCTTCGAGAAGGAGTGAGGGAACGTGTCTGAGTGCTGCTGCTGAGCTTGCAGTAAGGACCGACAGAGCCATTTGCAGGGGACGGAGAAGTGCAGGCTTCTGCAGAGCCAATACAATTTCTGGGGAAAGGGGCAAAAAATGGTTTTTTTCTCTTGTGGTCACCACTTCTAGAACAATCTTCTCTTTTTAATGTGTGGTTGGTGAGACAGAAGCCAGATTAATGTCATTATTAGGCTTAAAACCAGTAGCTCTTACTGTGAAACACATCTGTGAAAGTGGATTTTTGTCGTGGCAGTGACTCTTGAATCGCTTGGAGACTGCTCTTGGACTTTAACAAATTTAACATTTTGACTCTTGGGACACAAAGAATCTTCCCTTCTCCTTCCAGGGAAATAAATTCTTTACATATACTCCTTGAATATCTGTAGCTGGGAAATCCAGCAGGAGGTAAAGATGCTGGAAGCCATTGAAATACTTCTAATGGGTAAGATGTTTACATTTCATGGGCCTGGATCAGAAGGGTCCGTTGTGTGGAGGCATTTTGATAACTCATCCAGGTCACCTGAGAAAATGGTGCTTAAAATTCCCCCGTCCATCCCCTCGTTTTCTCTGGGCGGGGCATCGCGGTAGCTGGCTGTGGGTCATCCATCGGGGAGGTAACACACGTCTTCAGAGCAGCTGCACCTGCATCCTGAAAGGAAAAGCATTCTTCAAATCATTAGTGTAAAAGGGGAGCACAGTGTGGGGGGTTTAATCTTTTCCTTGTCCTGTCGGAGTATTTGTAAGGGACTGCTGTAAAGAATTGTATTGTACTGCCCTGAGGTGTGGGATGTCCAGCTGTAGTCAGAGCTCCTGATGCTCTAGATCTGCTCAGGGCAGAAAGTAACTGCAGGAGCTGAAGAAGCCATCTCTGCAGCCTGGGAAAGCATTTCCATGGATTTTACTTATGCTGTGGTAGATGCCGGTGACGCTCGGGCATCGTTTGCGTGCAGTAGCCCCATTCTCCTGAAGCTGGGAAGACTGACCACCTAATTGCTGAATGTTTCCTGAAATTGTATTTTGGTGGCTACCCAAAATAATTTGGTTCAGGTTAGACTATGAGATGCCAAGTTCTGTCCATTGAGAGCTGCACCGTTCATCTGAAGGATGATGAGGTGTTGTGTAGAAAAGTTTCTTCATCGCCCACCTTCTCTCCTTACTGACGGTGGAAAGGACTTGGCATTTGATTCAACAACTCCATGCTGGTGGCACAGGCCCTCAGTGATCTCCCTGGGAGCGTATGGCCATGTGGGACAGGACTGGGCTATTTTGTGCCTCTGGGCTACCGAATCGGCCCGTTTCTCCTGCTGCAGCAATCGTGTGGCGAGGGAAGGGGAGGGAGGGGGAAGGTTGGCTTCTAGTTCTGATTCATCACTTTTATTGAACTTAAATTCTTTTGTTTTAATGCACACTTGATTGAGCCAGCATTTATTGAAACAGTTATGGTTTGCAGGGAAAAGAGACAGTTGAAGAAAGAACAAATGAATCTAATGTAAATCAAATACTTAACGCTTTTATAGAAACTACAAAGCCTTAAATGTGTATTCTTAATGGTAATTTTACAAAACTCCACTAGGCATCTTCAAATGGAGGTGTGACAGTGATTGTTTCAGTCTGGAGATGGCTTTCCTTTCACATGCTAATCATCTGCGCATGGTGAGATTTCTCAGCGTCGTTGCAGTCAGCGAATTGAATAATTTATGGAATGAATTTTGTTGTAAATTTATTGTGTCACAAGCAGGTTGTAATTTCACTAACAGTACACTTAAGTTATTAAGTAAAAAAAATAATGTGGTTGATAGGATCGTGCGTTTGGAGGTTCTCTTGCTCCCTCCCCAACTGGTTCTCATCTTATATATTTTCAAACAGAGTATTTACCTAATTTTTATTCAGAATCTGATCTGTGAAAGGGAGAGGGAGAGAGGACATTAACATAAATGGGTTTGCATTTGCACACCATTGTTGAATCTCGCAGTCGTAAACAAATTACGGAAGATTTTATATAGACAGAAATAGCATTAAAACGGCTCAGCTCCGCTGCAGCGCTGCCTTCGCTCCCCGTTTGTTTCTGAGTAATTGTCCTCAGCTTACAAGTGACGAAGTGTTGAAGTTACCGGCAAATCTGTAGAGAGAAGTGGAGCCTCTTGCCTCTTCCCCAACTTTGGCGTTAGGATAACTGGGAGTCCTCGCTAGCAAGTTCTTTCTGGTGTGAGAAGAACAGGGAGTGCAGGGAAGCAAGAAAGACGCGTCCCCTGCGCCCAGCAGCAAGGCCTCGGGCCGGAGCGGCTCGGGGGACGCTTGGCCGAGCCTGGACGGCGAACGGGAGGGTTTGGCTGCCCTGCTTTAGTCTTTCCAGACTCGCTTGTGCTAGAAGGGCCCGTGTTCCGCACAGGCTGGACCGGTACGGTCTGTCTGCGCTGACAGCACCTGCGCAGCGCTTGCAGGGGCTTTGGCGGTGCGTTTGGGTTGCTTTGTTCCTCTGGCAGTGTTTTCTTGCAGGCAAGTTAAACAAGCAAATGGTCCCACACTTGAACTCCTCAGAGTTCCAGCAGAATGTAAGGAAGCGGTTCCCTGTCTAGGATTTTGTGTTGAGGCTGGGAAGCGTTTGTCACAGTCTCTTTTTGTTCCCGCACCCCAGTTATTTCTCCAGACTTTTGTTGTCCTTTTTTTTTCCCCCCTCCAGCTTTCCCCCACGAGCTCCTTTCAGTGTTTGCCAGAACAGCTCTGTCTTTGCACCCTGGTTGTCTAAGTTGTTTTCCAGCTTCTCAGGTGAAGTCTTGGGTGGTGTTTGCAGGAATAATGTAATTTTTACTGTCGCAGGGTACTTCTGAGTCTCTGTGGGAGGCCTGGAGAGGTTTATTGGTCCAACTTCTGGAGGGTTTTTCTACAATGTCAAAACAGCTCTTTTATCATCTTAAACCAGCCGTTGAAGCTCTATCTAGCTGTTAGTCCTCGGACACGGGTGTTTTGGGTAAAGACTCGCTGTTACCTTCTCCTAGGGGTGCTGTACCTGCAGTTTTTTGCATCACCGTCGCTATCTTAAAAGCCTGCCTGTCCTCTTCCAGGGGTTTTATTTTGGCCACCCTCCTCCCTCTTCTCTGCCATCCCTTGGAGACGCTGCCATGAGTTAACTCTGCCATTACTGTTCTCGCGTGCAGCGGCAGAAGGTGACAACCCAGTCCGGGGGGTTCTAAATGGCCAGGGGCCCCTCGTGCATTTGGGTGTTTCCAGCAGGTCTTTGGCAGCTGGAAGGTTTGTGGAGCTGGAGCTGCTTGTGATATGTAAATACCGTGAAAAGCGGAAGTGTTGTGATTGTTTACTTAATTGTTTAAATATGCCAATGTTAATACATATAATTACACAGTATAAACAGATTTAATTACTTAAATGAGCTAAATATTTTTGCATCTTAGTCTAAAATTGCAATCAAAAGTGCTCAGTGGGTGGCAGATGTAGAAAAGAATTGTTTTCTCTGATGGATGGCTCTGAACATTTCCTCTTCTCTCCGAGGAGCAGAAGTGAGGTAGGGCCCAACATCCAGAGGAGCAGACAGTGTGTAACCAGTAGGCTTGCCTGGCTCGCTCAGGTTTCAGTGCCCCGTTGAGAGCAGCTGGACAGCAGGTGACGCGGCTGAGCGCACTGCTCTCCTCCCAGCAGCCTGGACGCCCACAGCACGCGCAGCGGGCACGGTGACGCGGAGGGGTGGGTGCTGGTGGTGCCAGTGCCAGGCTGCAGAGCGGGACTTGGCAGCTCTGCCGGCACAGCCGCACGGCCTCGTGCCTTCAGCTTTGACCGTGCTCGTGCTAGACTCGGCCT
>WUAM01000287.1:19741648-19752264 GCA_024336885.1 Actenoides hombroni
CGGCCGCGGGCAGGGCAGCCAGGTCTGAGCTGCTTCTGAGGACACGCGGGCTGGGCATTGTCTTGAAATAAATAACGTGATCTGATGAAAAACAGTAGTACATACATAATTCATAAATCCTTTTTAAACTGGGCGAACTTTTGAATTTACCATGAACAACGTTTTTTTTTCTTTAATGCAACTTCAGTATTGATAGAAGATTCAAATATGGAAACGTTTATGTGTGTCTGCGGTTTCGCTCCTGAGAAAGCGTATTGATTTCAGCGGACCATCCACACCAGGAAGGTCGGCTCTGTATGTGCAGGACTGGAGCTTTACTTCTGTAAACTTCCCATTTCCTCTCTTGCATCAGAAAGGTTTAAAAGATCTGTTTTACTGTCTTGAGGGTAAATGCCTTGCATTTCTGAAATGGTAAAACCCACTTCTCACTTGTTTCTCTTAAAGTGGACCCGGTTTTAAATGTGGGCAAAGGGAAAAAAGCTTCAGCAACCTGCCAGGGTGGGGGGGCTGGTGAGGTTACAAACCTCCAAGTTTGGAAGCGATAAGTTTTGCTTTGTCCTTTTTAAAAAGGGATATTAGAAAAGGAATATTTTGCCATAGTGTTCTGAACAACAGAATTTACCTGGTCTGGACCCTTTTAAGATAAAATTAAGGAAATTACAGCTTTCTTCTGCATGCTGCTCTCCACTTGTAGCATCTGCAGCGTGAAGGCCCCAGCGGAGCTGCAAAGGTGCGTGAGGTTGCGACCCACTCACGCTCTGCAGGCCTGGGACCGTGCTTCCCTGTGCCTCTGTCGTGTGGAGACACGCAGGAGGTGCCCAGGGATGGAGCAAACTCACCCCTAGCTTTCCAGGAGCTCAAGGACGTTACGGTGCCCTTGCGTGCTCAAATATACTGTGTGGTTTTTTCATGTGGGGGGACTGTGTTTGTTCACTGACCGGAATGGCAGATTTTGGCCTACCCAGCCCTGTGAGGTGCCAGGAGTTCCCGTGCTGGTTTGCCACCCAGCACTGCCGGTTTGCTATTGATACATAAAGGCTACAAACACACTTTCCATCCCCAGCACTGTTTAAAGATCCTTTAAAGGTCTTTTCCAGGCACTCTGCCGGTATTTTGTCATAGCACAACCCACACCCCAACCACCACTACCACAGGTACATGCGGACGCAGCTGCTGCCTGCAGAGGCTGAGAGGCACGTGGTGCTGGGGCCGGCGAGGCTGCGGTGGAGGCCACCCCAGGTCATTGTCCCTCTCTCGCTGCCTTTCTGTGAGCATCCCCTACGGCCACCGCGAGACCGGGGTGCGGCCACAGAGGGACTTGGCCGTGATGCCACTTGGGTCAGAAAGAAAATGTTCCTTCTGCCCAGGGTCAGGTCTGAGTTGTACCGACGAAGATGCACGCTGGCTTAGGCTAGGGTCGAGGACCTGGCACCAGGAGAACAGAAATGTGATTTTAAGAAACTTGCTCCCAGTTACCCTCCTCCTTCCCCTTTTGGGGTATCATTTCCAGCAGAAAAATGCCGTGTAGGTTCCTTCTCTGTCCGCAGAGTTGCAGGATGTCTGTCAGCACAGTGTGATCATGTGCGACATAAAAGCCAATCAGTTTATGGTATCCAAATGACACAGCCAGAGAGAGATTTTCCTGCTATATTATGCAACTATCTTTGTGTCATTTCTATTATATAAGTTCTGTGATTAATGCAGGATTCAAGCAGTCAGCTGGAATGTAGTTAGCACCAGTTCTGCAGAGACCGGCCAAAGCAGCTGCTCTGCTGTGTTGCCACTTCCCTCCGTTTTAGCCACACCACGCTGTTTCCCCCCAGGTAATGCAGACAGGAGAAATTACAGAGTGCGATACTTCAGAGCTTCCTGAGCTCCTCCCTGTGCCGACTCCCCCCCTGTGCCCAGGGCCATGGTGACCTCTGTGCCCATGATGGAGCCGAACCGCATCTCCCGGAGGTGTCCAAGCGGCGTCCCGGGAATGGGAGGGTGGCAGCAGCGAGAGGGGATGAGCTGAGCCCTGCGATCGCCCCAGGCCAGCGGAGCTGCCTCCTTGGGAGGTTTTATGCCCATCACAGCAGAGTGTGTTGGATGCCATCGTCTCAGGCCTTGCGCGGGCTCCCCTCAGTGTTCTAGGGCAGGCTGGAAAGCACTTTCTTAACGCCTTTCTTTGGTGCACTGTTTGTGGTTCCTGTTATTGGCTCTGAGGTGGAGAGATGAACTCCCTGAGGCCCTAGGGCTGGGAAGAGCCCTGCAGAGCCCTGGGTGAAGCAGGCAAACGTTGCCTTCTGCTCAGAGCCACCTGGTTTGGGACAGCTACAGGCACAGGCAGCTTCCAGGAGTCATTCTGCATCTCTGGGGCAGGGCTTCCAGCCAGGGGCTCCTGCAGCCCCTCGCCCAGTGGGAGCTGCACGGTGCAGGGGGATTGCTTTTCGACTCCCCGCCGTCACACATGGTTTCTCTAAGCTCGAGGGTTTGATGCCGACCCCTCGTCACTCTCCCTGCTGGGGATCACCAGGATTCCTGAGCATCTTGTGCCTGGAGCCAGGCAAGAGGTCTGCCCGTCCCCCAGACAGGCAGATCCAGTAAGATACATCTTACACAAAGGCAGTTCAGTTAATAGCAGACATAGGGGGTGACAAACAGAGACTTTCTCTCTTGCTACAGCTTGTGCAATGAAAACAGTTTGGGTTGGTTTGCTGTAGGTTGAGCAGCAGCGAGATGCAGAGGCCAGAATGGGAAGTGACACTGTCTGAGCCACTCTTGCTGTGCTCTGCAGCGCGTTTCCTCCCCTTCCAGCCATCCTCATCCTCGCACCTCCCCAGGCGAGGATTTGCAGCGGCTCCTTCCCCAGCACGTGGCTGCTCCTCTCAGCTCCTGGACTGGATCCGTGGCTGCTGGCTCGGGAGCTGCGTCCTTCCCTGAGCCTGGTACCAAGAGCCTGATGTGCAGTTTGGGCTCAGAAGAGGAGAAGCTGTTCCTGAGCAGCGAGGAGCACAGGACGTGATGCTAATGAGAAACATTTTGGGTTGGGGGCTGCAAGTTACAGTCTCGAAACCTGCTTCTTGGCATGGTTATGAAAATACCTGTTAAGGGTCACGCAGGGAGGTCGTGGCCATAGGGACAGGAAAACAGAACCTGACCGGTGGGTTTGCCTTGTGTGACTGATGTGCTAAAGATGATATTCTCCTTCATTAGCAGCACTTAGCAGTGGAGGACACTCTCGGACACTCAGGACGAGCACAGTATTTTTAACAAGTAATTTAGAGCCTGTCTTCACTGCGTGATCAGCTTGAGGTAGAACTTGAGAGCTGCCGGTAACCCGACGCTTGTGCGTGTCGGGCTGGAGCCAAAGGGCGCTTTCCTGGGCGCTGACCCGGTGGTGCCAGTGCCAGGCTGGAGCTGCTGCTGGTGCTAATCGTGCTGTGGGGCTGAGCTGGCTCCTCCAGACGCACCCGGCAGCTCCAGGGCTGGTTCGCAGCGCTGCCGGCTCTCGCTCGGAGCAGCCTGGCTGGAGAGGAGTTCATTTCAGTGTAGATAGCTTCAGCTGGCAGTTAAGTGAGGACAACCCCGTAGAGAGCTGAGAAACTGGATGTAACTTGAAAATACACAGAGAAAGTTGGGAGATGGTAGATATCAGCTCTCCGTTAAATCCTTTTCTTTCTTTTTTTTTTTTTTTTTTTTAAATTCTTTCCACAGTAGCAGACTTGCAGCTGTTAACTAATCCCATAACAAGTGGAATTTAGCCACACATTTTCCAAATTAAATATGCTAGCATGTTGGACTAGTTTCATACCCTGTAATACAAATACTTTCCCTGCTGGGAAAAAAAAAAGAAAAAAAAAGAAAAGAAAAATCCTCTCAGGCAGAGGAAGAGCGGAGAAAGGGAGGACGGTGCGCGCGTCCGCCTGTAGCTACTGCTGTCCCTGTCAGAGCAGGGGCCGGGGGTCTGTGAGGAGCACCGTGTTTGTTGGAAGATCTGATGGGTTATCAAGGACTGCTCATGCTTAAATTATTAGTTAAGGCTGTGACATTAAAGAATTGTTATTTGGTCATGGTCTCATGGCTGTGTTTGGCTAGGAGGTGTTTGAAAATTCTCCTCTGCGCTGTCACGTAATCTGTACTTGCCCTTTTGTTTCTCTTTTTTTTTTTTTTTCTTTTTTTCTTTCCCCTGGTCATTTGAATAATGTTTTCAGATCCTGGATTTAATCTGGGTTCGGTCTAGCATCCTTTGGAAATGAGCAATTAGCTGCACGTTGTGCTAGAACTTGCTCTGGCTCTTCCTGCGGGTGCTGGAGAGCACCTCCCCTGCCCCCCGCCCGCCTCCTCCACAGTTTTAAGAATCCCATTAAAAATTTGTCAGGATCCCCACACAAGCCAAACGCATTGTTTCCATGGAAACAATTAATGGGGAGAGCAATTTATAAGACTGATGTAAAAAAATGAGCACTTCATCAGCCCCCCTGCTGCTGTGATGCACAGGCTGAAGGAAGAGTCCGTGGTGGGGTTTGCATAAGCGACGTCCTTAAAAAGGGGGGGGACGCACACGACAAAAAGGGGTCTGCGAGTCCTGGCCGTGGCACGGTGAGCGATGCCTATTGTGCTGTGCAGGCATTATTAGCTCTTGGAAAAGACTAGTAAATTCTCATTTCATGACGTCTTTTGAAATGCTTTCCCTTCAGAGAGCATTTTTTTCCCCTAATCCCACCCTCTTCCGCAATACCCACGCCTGCGCCGGGGGAACGGAATCGGGGCTGGCGATACAGGCGGCAGCTGAGACCCCGCGCCCAGCCCGGCCTCTGATGAGAAGCCATCCAGGGTGCCCGATGTCACCCCGGCCTCCAAAGGTCTCGCAGGGTCCTGCTTAGAGACCCGCCTCAAAAGTGTCCTCTGTGTTTTGGGTTGTTTTGTGGGTGTAATTCTGCCCTTGTCGCTCGCTCCTGGCCGACGCTTTGCGTTGATGTTATCAGGAGATACAGCCAAGCTAAATCAGAACTTGCTGTTGAAAATGGAGAGTGAGCAGCGCCCGGCAACTGCAGCCAGTGCCGCGTTCTGGGCAGGTGTCTGAACGGGACTTCACCTGGGAGTTCCTAAAGAGCTTATTTTGGGGGAAAAACCAATAAAAATTCCATCCTGCGCAGCTCTACTGCAGGAGGAGCAGGGATCCTGCCCGTCTGCGCTCTGAAATACGTGGCAGGGATTTTAGAGCCTGCCATAAAACATTACCTTGAAATGAGAATTCTTCTGAGATCTGCTTCTGTATTTAAGGCGCTTGGCCCTGGAGCCGGAGCGGGATGGCCCCGGCTGGGCTGGGCTGGGGCAGGCTGGGGACCTGCTGGGACAGCTGAGCCCGCGGCTCCAGCAGCGCTCCCTGCAGCGGCCAGCACTGGCACGCCGAGTCGGGATGGAATGAGTGGAAAAGAGAATAAGGCCGGAGTTGGTTTGCTCTTGTTTTCCCCTCTTTCTGGGGTGTTTCCTGGCTGGGCTGGGGTATTTTTCCTGCAGAGGGCACTCGCCATCCACGCTCCGCTGCCGCCCGCCCGCATCCCCGCAGCATCCCCCACAAAACACGAGACGTGGGCATAGAAAAAATTTAAATTATGAAAGCAAATTATTCCCTTGTAGTGCATGAGGCCAGCTGAAAGAGCAGCTGAGATTTAAGGAGAAGGAAAAAAAAAAAAACCCAACCCGAGAGCGGTGGGGAGATCGAGGGCCAGGCTGCAGGGACTGAGGGTACCGGGGCGCGGGGTCCGGCGTGCTGCGGGAACGGGTGGGAAGAATCAGAAAGGGTGAGAAAAGGAAAGGCGCCGTGGTTGGTTTAAAATTTAATAGTGTTGGGGATGAGAGAGGCAAATGCCTTAATTAAACCACCACCCAAAAAAAAAGGGAAAAGCCTGCAAGAGAGTGGGGCAAATGTACCGAATTATGGTTAGGCTGTAGCCACCCAAGTATTAACTACACAGCGTTTGAAAAGCAATATTTATTTCAACTGTATTTCTTTCATGCTTATATATGAGAAAGGAGTAGACTTACAAAGAGCTCAGCCCAGAGAAATATCAGGATCTCTCCGTGTGAGGCTCTAAAGTACATGTCTGTGATAAATAAATACTCAGCAGCCAAATGATAAAACAGTTTGGGTATTAACTATTCTGGACTTTGTTGGGGGGGGGGGGGAATCTCGTATTGCTAACAAGCTCCCATTGAAAATACATTATAGAAATTGTTTATAGTTATTTTAAAACAGCGTAGAAAATGGTCGTGCACTTCCCTGTGCCCATAACTCATCAAAGGTGGAAAAAAGCCCTTGCAGATGTGTTTCGGTTTTAATAGAACTTGCATTTTATTATTTGATTTTATTTCACCAAAGGAGCGTGTAAACAAAAATATCCATCGACTGTAAAGCCAGCTCTCCAAATTGTAGCTCTGGATATTACAGAAATCTGTAATCCAAATGATTTTTACATTGCTAATGAGAATTGTGAATTTATTTTTAAAGTTTCTTTTGGCTACCTGTTTAATTCTTTCTTTCCTTTGTAATTTGCTTTTCTCTGCAAATATTTTCTACTTTTAATTTAAAATTTTATCATTTTGACACAGAATGGGAGTTCTTTCCTTTTACAAGGTATGATTTTCATTTGCTCCAAGCCCCTGATTAAAGCGAAGCGTTGCTGCTTGGAGGCGAATTCCCTCACAGCAGCAGGCGCGCGGCTGGGCTCGGGACGCCGGGAACGCTGCTCGCGGCACGGTTTGGTTTGGGACAGCCCGGGCTGGTTCCTCTGCGTGGTTTGGGCTCTCTGGGGCCGAGTCAGGTGAAAAAGCAGCAACGACAAAATGGCAGAGCAATTACTGAGAGAGGGGCTCATGGAGGAGGGTTGTCAGGTTTCCGTAGGAAGCTCAGGCAGATGGTAAAGCGATACCATCTCCCCCGCTGCAATAATCCCGCTTGTTTCACAAACACAAATTATGAACACTTCAAAATCCGTAACAGAAATCGGGTTTCAGAACTGTACAGTTTCTTTTGAAGGAGCTCGTTTGTTGAAAAGGCTCTCGTAATTTTATTTTAGTAGGTTTTAACTCTGGATTTGAGGAGATAAAACAACCTGTTCAGAATTATAATGATGTTATTTGGTCTCCGACGTTTAAATTAACGCAACTGTCTCAGGTATTAACATCCTGTTTTCAGGCTCGTAACAGCCTGAAAAAATTGGTTCAAGTTAAAAACAGGCGCAGAATATTTCAGCCTCATCGTAGCTGTTTCTTAACAAATTTAAATGGTTTTAACTAATTTTAATTTTAGTTGCGATCTGACAATGAAATCGAAGCTCGCTGGATTTGTCTAGGTTTGTATTTTCATGTTTTGAAATGGTTGTGAATTGAAAGGAGCCTGGCTGGCTGATGAAATTTCACGTTATTCCCACATTCAGTATTGAAAAAATGAAGGTGAACAGGAAAGCAAACTGGGCTGTTCCCAAGTATACTAATTATTATGGAGCAGTTTTTGTGTGAGAACCCTGTGAATGTTCATCATTTCTGTGCGGACGTGGGATTTCCCGAGCGACAGGACAGACAGTATCATGTGTCTCTTTAGCTGTATCTGCTACAGAACCTCTTCTCTTACAGATTGATTCCCCCTATCCAAAATGTGTCTTTATTTTTGCGTTTTGCCAAATATACTTGTTTTTACCTTACCGTGTGTTTTACACGAGTCTAGTTCTAGGTGAGCACACAATGCAGCTGCAACGGTCGGCTCCTAAATAATCTCACAAAGGAAAATACATGTCACTGCCAAATGCTGCTTTCTCGGGAGCGCGGAATGAAACCCGGGTTTGCTTTTGCCGTCCCCCCTTCCCCAGATGATCGATAGGAGCGGAGCGTGGGCAGGCGGGTGCCCCTGGCTGGGGTGCGGGGCTGCCGTGGCCCCGTCTCAGGGTGCCCGGCCTGCCAGGGTGGCCTGCGCGGCGGCTGTCACTCGCCTGTCCTGGGGACCGCCTCTTGGCTTTGACCCGACCCTTCCTATTATCTCCCTTCCATTTTGCATTCCCTCTTGCTGGAGATATTCCCATTCATAAAATCGTTCCCCGCTTGCTTACAGTGGGAAGGCAGGTGCTGCTGTGTCTCAGAAACACAGAAGATGCCCAGCAGAAGCTGTTTGTCAGCCCCCTGTTCCTCGAGTTCCTGCCCTGATCCCCGTTGCAGGCGTTGCGTTGCAAACCCTCTTTTCATTTTTCATACTTTCTTCTGCCATTTACGAAACATCAGAATATTTTCAGCCCGCTCAGATCCCACGTATCCAGGCGCTCTTGCCCGGCAGGGCTTCCCGCCGCGAGAACGCGCCGTTCTGGGCCGACTACTCACTATTGTTTTGTATGATGATAGCAAAAAATCTGTGCAAACTCGGCGTGCCTTTCTCTGCCTCGTGCCAGGGGTTCCCCCGCCTCGCAGCGGGCATGCCGGCGGGGCAGGGTGAGGGCCAGGCGGGACATGGCTCCTAGGGCAGCAGGCTTTGCCAGCGCCCACCCGCCTGCTGCTCGCTGCGCCCGGCCCGCGGCGAGGAGGGAACCTTCTGGCCGGTTTCAAATGGGGGAATACAACTCCTAACTCCTTTGCCCTGCTCGCTCCATCCTGTTTCAGCAGGGTTTGCCTAGATTATTTTTGTTTGGTTGGTCTGGTTTTTTATATTAAAAAAAAAAAAACCCTCTTATTCAGTTATTGTTTTTTTTTTTTATCCTTGGTTTACATTTCAAATATTTTGGAATGTTCTTCTCTATTATTTTCTTTTTTTCTCTCTCCCCTTCTCTCTCCTGCTTTGACTCGCTTTCTCCCTGTTACCCTGCTCACTGGATGGGCTGCATTTGCTTCCCGAGCTGCAGCCATCGCCTCCCAGAGCATCAGAAGGATTGGATTAGATGTACTTCTCTCAGACCTGAGGCATTACTATTTCTTCCCCCTACTCAGCATCCAATTGTCTGGCTCTATCTGGGTCCTAAATCCATCCTGAATTGGTTTCATAGCTGGCAGATTTGTGCGTTCCATCTTGTTTTGGGACCTGGCTTTCCTATGAATATCTCAAGTCATTTTATATTTTTCCAAGTAGAAGTTTTATTACAGGCAGACAATCTGTATATGACCGGCGAAAATGAGAAGATAAAGGCTTGATTGAAAACATGTCAAACGCTGGGTTTTGCCAGGGTGCAACAACCCCGGGTTTATTGCGGAGGGAGCGGTGACAAACCCTCTTGTTCTGAATGGATGGCGGCGCGGTGCCCTCCGGTAGAGAAATGGTTAAATTATGCACTCGTTGGAGTATGAAGGCAGTTCTTCTTTGCTGACAGATAGTTTGACCAGTGTCAGGTTATCCCGATGCGTTCAGCATACCTTCATTGCATCATAAATAAAACAGACAAATTACTTTTTTTTTTCCTAGGGTGGAATAAGCAGGAGGAAGGGGAGGGATGGGGATCGGGGTAGATGGGGGTGCGGAAGGGTGTGTGTGTGAAGAATTAGAAGGAAAAGAAAAAAGAGAGAGATCTTTGCAGACACTCTATGAATCTCTGCTTGGCAGCTGAGAACAATGAGAAAAGCAAGCAATTACCTCCGATCCTTCCCCTTACCCAGACATAGGAAATATATTCCTGCCTGAGCCTTTTTTCTCATCTCTCTCTGCCTCCCTCCCTCCCTTGCCCTCCCTCTCTCCCTCTTTCCCCCTCTCCCTCTCTCTTTCCCCCTTGTATATCTAATTTAATTCTTCGAGGAAGGCAAGGCAGATGTAACAAAGAAAGGAGGCTCTGTGTCGACGGGCCGCTTCCTACTGCAGGACGAAGCCTTCCTTCCTCCGTGGCGAGTGGCCTGCCCTGGCAGACTCCCGCAGCCTCTGCAGCAGCGGCCGTGAAAAATGAGCAGAAAGGTATTTTACAGCTCCAACTCTTTTACACATTCCTCCTGAATAAAGTGGTGTGAATACTAAAGCGCTCTGCCCAGGCACAGGAAGGAAGCCGACGTGTTCTTTGCCTTCAGAAATCCATCCCAGAGGGTCAAACAGAGCCCTTTCTCCACAGTTCCCCCAACTCCTGGATTCAGCGGCCTCTGTACTGGCGGCTTCTGTATTCTCCTGCAATTCCTAGAGGATTGAAATTCTCATTCTTGAATCTTTTACTCTCTTTTTTTTTTCCAAAGCATCATTTGCAAATATTTCCTTAGGTTGCGGGGTCTGTACAGGGATGTCCTCGGGTGGTTACCCTCTGGCTGTCACTGCATGGCCCAGGGACTCCCCCGTGGGAGAAGGGGCACCCCCCGCGCCCCGGCACCCAGCAGCAGGGTCCCTGTATGTCATGGTGATAAACACGTAGGACCTGCGTCCCCTCGCCGTGCCTTGAGACTTCCCACGGTGAGAACGGCAGTTTGCATAAAGATATTTTGGCCTTTTAATTGCTGATAACCCTTTAGCGAGCCGCTGTATTTTTATTTCCGAGGCAATAAACAAGGCAGGCGTGCTTACTGCTGGGGGATCGTCGCTCTTCTCGGCCAGCCCCGCTGCCTGCACGGACACCTGGCTGCCCCGGCTTGGCCGTCTGGGGGAATTGTCCGAGGGCCGGGTCCAGAAACAGCCCCGGTGCGGC
>WUAM01000287.1:19752364-19770150 GCA_024336885.1 Actenoides hombroni
TCGGCCAGCCCCGCTGCCTGCACGGACACCTGACTGCCCCGGCTTGGCAGTCTGGGGGAATTGTCCGAGGGCAGTGTCCAGAAACGGCCCCGGTGCGGCCGGCGGGCTCAGCCGGTGCCGCGGGTAGCGGGGTGCCCCCTGGGGCCTTGCCACATCTGCTCCACAGGACGTCTCGGGGGGCCTCAGGTGACGCTGCCGCACGCGTCCCCCCGCAGCCGTCGCCGATGTTTGAGCGGCCGGGCGCGTGCTGGCCCGTCCCGCACGCAGCCCCCCCTTCCCACCCCGGCATCCGGCGTTCAGGGGAGCGCCCGGAATTTTGTCTGTCCCGTGCTCTCGTGCACGGAGCTTCTCCTCGCGCCGTTTGCGCTCGCCCCGACACCGGCGTGTCGTGATTTAGAAGTTGACAAATCATCTGTTTCCATTGCCTTTGCTTCTCAAAGCAAACGGAAACCACTATTAGACTTTTAATAATTTAAGATAAAAATGCCGTTCCTTAAGAATATTCTCTGGCTATATTTTTGCAGTCAGGGGATAGGAAGGAACATTACAGGAAATTTAAAGAAGGCTTTCGGTATTAAATCTTCACCTCTTGCAGAAGATAACGCAGTTGTGTAAATCTGCGCGAGACCTTTGTTTAACCCACCCCCCGCTAGCGCGGGCGAGGTTTTATAGGCGCCTGTCTCGCTGCCGCTCACAGCCTGTGTTTTACATAATACCCTTCAGCATCACTGATATTAACCTTGATGGCATTATTATTGCTATTTACAGTTCATATGCTGGTAATGGTAAACCTGAATGGGATTAATAAAATAAATTAAGTGATGGAAATATTAATGCTATTAACAATCAGTAACAATAGTTGACAGCACAAGAAAAGGAATAACCTGCCATTAACCAGGCAGGGTAGGGGCTCTCTAGCATGTGCATAAAGGTATCTGACACTTCGTTTTGATAAACCCGAGATTAATTTTCTTTCAAGCAACAACTTCTCCAGGCCCTTCGTGCTTCTCTGTTGCCAAACCGAGCTCTCGGCACGTTTCCCACGTCACCTTCCTGGTGACCCAGAGCCCGGCCGGCTGCGGGACAGGCCCCGGGCAGGAGCTCTGCAGTGAGGACAGGCCCCGTGGGCTCCGTCCCACGCTGCTGACCTGCGCCTGGGTTTGGTCCCACGGGGGTCCTGGGCTTCATGAAGCTGCTACAACACCTTCCCTGTGCACAGCACAAAAATGGCACCTTGCTTCTGGGTGCGACTTTACAGCTAGAGGACCGACTGGCGACGCGCAACGTTTTCTTTCTGAGTGGGCCATTTACATTTTTAAAGGGAGATGCTTCCAGCTGGGGGGTTAATGGGCTCCAGTGCAGAAGCAGGAGCTGTTGAACGTCATTTTGGGTTGATGAGGTGCTGTGTGGGTGGCCACTGCTGGGGCCTTCTCCTCTCTGTCCCTGCCACCACCACACCGGCTTTTGGGAGAAGGTGACTTTATCAGGGACTGGGAGACTGGGGGGATTTTTTTAGGTGGGGTTGCTGTACTTTTGCCCAAACCCTTGAGAACAGAAATAGCAGCCTGCCTTCCTTTCCATTGCTCACGGGAAGTTTTTCCTAAGGCCAGAGCCCAGGTTTATCAAATGTGACCGTGTTTCAGCTGGTTTCTGGACTAACGTGCATCGCTGCTCAAGGGCCAGGTGCTGGGGCTGCCGTGAGGCTTATTTAAGTACACTGGAAAATTCCCCTCCAAATAAGGTGGGCAAAGGTTGGTAAGAAAAAAGCCTCACTAATTTCCACCCCCTTAAAAAAGCATCTTGCCAATCCTTTACAGCTGGCTAAAAGCTAGGATTTCTCACACGAAGAAAGAAAGCGAGACCAGAAATAAGCCAGTGCAGGACACCTGGAAAGAATAAAGTGCCTCTCTCAACCTTACTGGGAAGGAGAAATCGGTGTCTGCCTGGCTGGGGCACGAGGGCTGTGTGGGAGAAGGAGCCCGGGCTCAGGGCTGGCCTGGCAAGGAGATGCTCCCAGTTGTTTTCTTTCACAGCAATTTGTCTGCTGAAACATAGCTTTGTAATGTCACCGATGACAGTATTTTGCTGAAGTCCAGAATGAAGAGGGCCTGCCACTGTTCGAACAGCAGTCTCTTCAGCCACACCAGAGGCTCAGACCTGTTTCTCGATGGAAACCCAGATGGCAGTGCCCTCGTCTGCTTCAGCAGCAGACAGCTCAGCTCCGGGGGCTGCTGGGGCAGGGCATTCCTGGCAACCCTGCAGAGCAGCCGTGTCCCACGCTGCTGTGACAGGCTGGTCGGAGCGCAGCCGTTCCGCTCTGCTCTGCCCCAGCTGGGGTTACCTTGTGTCCACGTGCACACCACTGGGCTTTTGGCCATGGTGAGAAAAAACCTCCTCTAGCAACTCGTGTCCTCTTTGCTTTTGGGTGGGGAGAAAAAGGCTAAATCACCTGAAATACCCCTTAGATAGCTTCCCTCAGAGGGAACTGGCTTCCCCTTCATTCTCAAACCCCTCTCTCAGAAGTGACGGAAGAGTCAGTGTGAGAGCGTAGGAGTCAGGACGTTGATGTGGGGACATGAACTACCGCCACAGAAGCCCATTGTTTCACAAACAGACCTTATCTCTGAGGCAGTCCCTGCCACATTCAGAACCTGATACTCTTTCCAGAGCACATCAGACCTGTCCATTCATTATCCAGGCAGGCAGCAGATAAATAAGTACACGCATTTTTTCTCCGACTCGGGAAGAACTCCCTGGCAAGCCCGGACCCGAGGTCTGGGGGGGCCCCGCGCCAGCGACGCCCTTCGCCCCAGCGACGCCCTTCGCCCCGTGCCTCCGGTCCGTGGCCGCGGCGGGAGGGGACAGCGGGTTCCCTTCCCCTGCCCGCTCCTGCTGTGGCCGATGCTCGGCTCTGCCCGGGATGTGTCGGTGCTTCTCCAGCTCTCTCCCTCTTTGCCGCTCGCTGTTGCCGACCGAGGGGTTTCCTCTGCGCTTCGTTCCCTTTCTCCCACTGCAGTCCCAGTCCCGCTGGGGTGCCGGTGCCTGGGACTGGTGCCCTGATGGGACGGCAGGATCCCGGGCGCTGGCTCACAGGGGGGAAGGGGAGAGGTTGCTCTTGCTCATCCAGAGCGAGGCCAGCGCAGACAGGGAAGCACATTCAGCAGAAATGGCGAGCGAGGAGCGATCGTATTTTGTAACTCATGTGCCTGTCCGTAGCTGGTGTATTTTAATACCAGTTACACCAAAATGTTAACGTGGGAGTTCTTCCGGAGAGAGGCAGTTCCTTTGGCCCTGGAATTACAGAGTAGTCTGGAGGTACTAAGAAAATGTCACTTTTTAAATTGATATTGGCCCCAGTCATCCGTTAGCCGTTCCTTAGCTCCCAGCAGCATTTCAACCACTATTAGGGTTTATGTGGGGAGAAATACTATTTTCTGTTTAGTTCATTCTTGGTGAACTTAAAATGGCTGCACTGTGCTGTAAGATGGAGCCTCACTTCTGGAGAGCTAGAAATGGAATTAGCAAACGTAAATCGTATTCAGAAGAGCGGTCCCTGGTTTATCTCATTGCACTTTGCCTTCCTCCCGGTGCTCCTCTCCTTTGCTCGCAGGCTGTCCCAGCCCCTTCCGCCAGCGTAGCAAACAGTCATTACAGTGGAGAGGTTTTCATCCACTGGTTTAACTTGCATATTTCTGCGTCTCCGGCAGCCGGGCTGTAAGGCTGCTAGTTAAAGTTACAGCACGCCGAGGGGTTTGCTGCACGCTCCTACTCGCGAGGCTTGTGAAATTCCTTGGGAGAATTCAGGCCAGGGAAGGGCCTGGCGTAAGAGGTGTAAAGTTGAGAACCATTTTTTTTCTTTAACGTTGCAAAAAAATTTCAAAATAGAGTTTCCTGTTTTTAACTTCACGTCGTTCCGGCTGCGCGCGTTCCCGAGCACCTTCCATGCCCATTTATTGTAGCGCTCACCATCTCCGATGAGCAATTCAACATCTGAAGGGTTTGGATCCAGAAGGGGTTTGTAAGAATAATGCCAGACACGTGGGGGAGGGGGTCAAACGATCAAAGAGAGGGAGTTTAATATTGTTGCCTGAGCCTGCTTCGAGGCGCGTGTTTTCTAAGTGTGCCTTTTGTGTTGGGTTTTTTTGCCTTTTACACGGACTCGAAGTCAGCCCTTTGGCAAGTCACTTGACCCCCTGAATCGGTTTGTCCGTCTGAAACTAGTAACACCGCAGTGATAAGGATTCTGTAAGTACTAATTATTCTTCTTATTACTCGTAACTTTACTCCAGTTTGGGCTGTCATGAGGTGTCATTGTTTTTATTAGAGAATAATACTGGAAACAACCATTTCTAGACCTCGGTAAACCTGCGGGAAAGTTTACCCTCAGAAGTTTCATGGAGCTTTTTATGATTTCCATCCATATTGTGGTGAACGCTCCCAATTAAGCGATCATACATGCTGCATATATTGTGTAATTTTACTAGACACAGAAAGAGCAATTTAGAAATTACAAGACAAGGACACATGCACACAAAAATTTAATTAAAAATGTGAAAGCTGTAAGAGGCAGAGAGAACAACAAATTTCAGGAAATTAATAGTCTAGATTAAAAATTATTCAGTTCCTTCACTCTAATGGGATCCCATTTTAATATTCAGCATTCCATGTCAATATTGGATGTTCGAATCCTGAAACGCGAATTTCCATGCTTTTGTGACATTGACTCACAATCTTAACGTCCTTTTAATGTACTTTTTGTTGTGTAAATCTGTGTAAGTACCATCAGTCATCAAACTTGACATCTGACGGCGCGATGCAGACCCAGCCTGCATGTATTAGGGCTTTTTGTGTTTGTGCAGTGGAACCTCCTTACCACAAATTCCACCGAAGGCATAAACCTGCGGAAGGAATACGTTTTCTTTACGCTGAAACAATAGACCTGCATCAAAGGAACATCCAGGGGAAGAGCAAGTCATTTCCAGAGATAGATTTCTTTTCTGCAGAAAGGCAAAATGCAGCGAGGTCCGACCCGCTGAGAGCAGGAAGCTGGTGCCGTAGCGGGGCGGGGCGCAAACCAAACCAGAGCAGAGACGGTCGTTTGAAAATTAGCAAACAGGAATCCAGGCCACACCTGGTGCTTTTAACCTGTGGTTTGAGGTGATGGTAAAAACTGTGAGGAAAATGTGCGTGAGAACATTCCCAGCATCCTTAATGTGATCCTGGTACTCCCTCCCCGAGCCGTTCACCTCACACGCTCCGTTACAAGGGGCCAGAAATGATTTTTTTAAAGCTCTTTCAAATGAAAAAAAAAAAGCCTTGCCTTCATGCACAAATCCACGGCAACGGGAGGAGAACTGAGCAGGGGTTTGAGGGAGTGGGACTGGCTGAGCCAGCTGTGGGCAGCTGTTTTCACCTAGCCCTGGGGATCCTGGTGCCACTCTCAGGGTAGAGCATCTTCCAGCCACTCAACTGAGAGGAGTCCCTTCCCTAACACCTCCCGCAGCCTTTTGCTCCTCCCGGCCGTGGGGAGACAGGGGTGAAGGGAACGGACTCGGGAGCAGGGTTTTCTTGCCGCACGGCAGGTTTCTTCTTGCAATTTTTTATTTTAAAGATGAGAAAGGTGATGTCTGTGCTCACCACGGGGACACCTCTGAAAAGCACCAGGGAAAAGCTTTTATGAAGTTCTTTGCTCGGTAAACCCTCCAAAATCTTCTTTCCGAGTGTGTACACGGGGCAGAGGTGGGAGGCACAGTGTGTGCAGAAAGAGGAGACAGTGCACACAGCCTCTGGTGCTGCTGGAAGACCAGAGTTGTCCCGGGGGGTTGCTGGATTGTGCTTTCTGGCACAGAGCTTGCCAGGAAGAGGGACGTGCTGGGTCCATCACCGCGACGCCAGGCAGTACAGCACATCACTGGACTTCTCCAGGGCAGGGGGTCTGGGTGCCCAGCGGCCTGGCTGGAGGCACCCCGCAAGTCCTGCGTTTGCCTGTCCCAGAAACCCCTCCTTAGAACGTGGGTGGGAGCGCAGCGATGAGGGACGGTGCCCGGCGTGGGCACAGAGCCTCCCCGCTGCTCTGCACCGGTGCAGCAGTGGCTTGGTTCGGCCACGGCCCGCACCAGGAGCTGCACCACCATCCCTCCCACCAGTCCCTGTCCCCCGTGGCACGTGAAAGGCATTCGTATTCCGGTAGGAACTCAAAGTGTGTTATTTACCTGCCTGACATCCCGGAGCTCCGAGTGTGCTTTTATGGGTATCTGCTCCGGTTTTGGCACCCCTTGCTGAAGTTTGGGCCAAATTCTGCCTGTAAGTAGATTCATTGCTGTCATTTGGATTTGTAGTGGCAGAATTTGCCCATTATTGTGTTATTTTAATTCCCTCAAGAATCTAATGAAAATTAAGTGAGAAAATAAGGCTTTCTGTGTTCTATTTTCAGAATGATGGATTGATAGAGGGACAGGCGACTTATACTTGTAGGCTGAAGATTTTATGCATATATACATAACAGATATGGAGACAGAATTTTTCCCTTATGGCAATGGAATGGTTTTGATAGTCTTCATTAAAATAGATTTGAAAATACCATTTGTTTTATGTTTAAACCTTAAATTAAATTTTTCAATAATAAAGTATGCTTATTATAACCCAATTCTATCAATCACTGAAATGAACAGCACATCGGTGGGTTCAAGCAAGTAAATAAATGTGTTATTTTATTGCATGTCAGGAAGGTTTATTGGGTAGAATTCTTCCCTCTGAACTGGTGGGTTAGAGGTTTAAGCATCTTATCAAGGGTTTGTAGTACTGCAGAGTGTTGGTCCTGCCTCTCAGCGCCCCAGAGGGACGGTGGCAGTTCAGACGAGGCGTGAAGGCTCGTTGCTGTCTGCCCGGGCTGGCGGTAGCCTTCCCCTGGCCCCTTGGAAAGGTCCCACCGCCCAGAGCCTCGGTGACGGGGACTCTTTGGGAGGGGCAGTGTTTCGAGCCGTGCCCGATGGGCGGTATTCTGCAAGGATGTTTGCTGAGTTGCTGCTGAGGATCTCCCAGCTGCTGCATTTCTCGAGGGTCATTGCGATACTTAAACTGACAATTTTAACGAGTGCTCGGAGACACCCTGAATAAGAACATAGTTTTTGATGAAATTCAAAGAGGCTTCATTCTCTGCTGGCAATAGGCCTGGGTATGGAGAGCATCTTGCTCCTCAGTCACTTCAGGATTTTGCACTGTAAAGACTTGGCAAATTGTTTCCTTTCCACAATCAAACAATTGCCCACAGCAGGTCTGGGACTCTGCTGTAGGACAGGGATCCTTTTGACTGAACAGCTACGTCGGGATGAATCTTGAATGTTCCTGCGATGCGTGTAAAAGCTTCCAGGCGTGTTTGAGTTGGGCTGCAGGCTCTCGTGTCCCACCCGCCCTTCGCTCCAGAAGGATGGAAGTAGCTCCAGGAAGGAGGTGCAGCCAGTTCTGCTCTTGTCTGTCTGTGGCTGACCCTCCGTACCCGACACACGTCCTGTTTCCTTTGTGTCCAGGAGCACAGGAAATGCCCGCAGATGGCTGCTGCTGCTGGGTGCTGGCGTGGGATGGGAAACCTCCCTCTGTGGCATCCTGCACTCCAGCCCTTGCTCTGTGCATGTGGAATTTTGCTGTCGTTACCCAGCCCAGCCCACGCTGCCCATCGTGCCAGCACAGGACAGATGGACCCTGGTGCTGCTGGTGCAGGTCACGGAGTACAGCTCTGGCGAACTTGCCGCCAAAAGCCTCTGCTCTTGTATTCCACAGTACCATGGCCTGAGAGTGCTCTGTGCAAGGAGACCCGAATAAATCATAGTACAGTAGCCTAGAGAAGAGGTCACAAATCTTTTTGAAGAAGAAAAGAGCCACTTCTGGCCACCACTGAAACATGAACTTCCACATGTATCCTCTTATAAAAAATGAATTCCATGTTGGGAAACTTATCGACATGTCTGGGCACAGCTCATAGACAGGGAGAGCTACTAACACTCCAGTGACACCTTCCAGATGTTCTCCCCTCAGCAGTTATCCTGTTCGTTGCTCCACAGCCATCCCCAGGCAGGCCAGGACGACAGCTGCCGAAGGCCACTGACAGCTTTGGCAGAGGTGGGAACATTCTGGCAGGTCGAGTAAATTCTGAGTGTTTTGTGTTATCCATCATTAACGTGGTTAGAATGAAAGAGGAGGGACAGAGTTCAGAGCTCGCCTGTTGTTCAGATGTGGAGAGGACATCGTCCCTTCACCCTCTCCCGGGGAAGCAGAACCTCCCGCCCAGGTTTCTGCTCTTCTAGCCCGTGCTGATCGCTGTGTGGAGCATGGACCTACACACACACGTGGACACCAAGGGGTGAGCAACTGTTGGAGGTGCTGATGTGGCAGATCATCAACTACCAGGAGTGTCCTGGAGAGAAAAAGGTCTGTGACAGGTTGGAGTCTGTTACCAAATGGATGGAAAGCCTGAGAAGATGAGAGGGGCTTCCCACGAGTTCTTTTAGCAAAGCAGGTTGGTCCCCGTGTGCAGCAGTTAATTCAGACTCCCCGCGGTCTCAGAGGGCTGGTAGGCTCCAGCTTGCAGCCTTCAGCCCCTGCTCTCATCAGCATCTGAGGGTCCATCCCACTGCCAGCCCACGCAGCCGTCGTTTTACCGGGGCACAGTCGCTGCAGCGTTCACCTTCAAGCAGGAAGTTAAATAAATATTTTCCCCAGAAAGACAAAGTGAAAGAAAAACGTGTTTCCCTAAATGACAGGTGAAATCTCTTTGTAAAGATGGTTTAGAGATGAAACACAAAAAGCAGGGCTTGCGTCAGGGGTCTTTTGTTTCTCAGAATTCACAAAAGCAGCTCCAGCAAAGCCCGCAGAAGTGATTATCCTGACTGTGTGAGCAGTGCTGAGGAAGAGGGGTTAGCAGCTCGAACAAGACGTAAGGTAACATCTGATCTGGGCTGGCAGTTACTGGCCCACTCCCGACTTTTTTGTCCCATGGGAAGTAAAAGAACTGAGAAGAACAGAACTAAAAAAAAGAAGACAACAAAATTTTGACTGCCTGAAGACCTTGAGAGTGTGAGAAAGGGCAGCATTCCTCAAACAGGGCATTTTGGGGGTGCTAATGTGGCACTCTTTAGATTACCGTTAATTGTGTTCTGCTGTTTGTGACTCGAGGCTCATAATGTCATTGCATGTTTATCTGTGCGTGAACCTGGGTATAACATAATGCGAACATGACAAAGTGTGATGGAATGCCAAAAGCTAAGGAGAAACATATGACTGCTGGGCTGAATACCTGCTTTAGCCCAGTATCTAATAAGAAAAAAGCTGGGATGTGGAAACGGGGTGAACAGTAAGAAGAGAAAAAAATTTGGCACGTCTTTTGTTGAAATTCAATCCTCCCCCTCCCCAGTATGCCCAGAAACCATCTGCAAACTTTTCAATCATTTTTTAGGATACAGTGAATTTTATCATAATTTTGTCAACCAAAACCATATGTGCTTTTGCTATTGACAACACAGAGTAACAAAATCATATTTGTTCAGACCACAAGGCAGGTAATAAATAACTGTGGACACACTGCTACAACTTAATGTTTTGGGTTTTTTTAAGAAAAGGTATTGAATATTACCAAAAAATTTAATTTGGGAGGTAAAGTAAACTTCTGAAGAGAAAACCATCTGAGAGAAAGCTTGTGGCTCAATAACTTTCCCCTTCCTGTTAGACCAATTCCAGCTCGGTGTCCCGAGGCCATAATAAAATGAGATCTTGCAGCGCTCGCCCTCGTCCGCGCCCGGCGTAGACGGAGGTGCAGGCTGCAGGTATCGGGCACGGCGCGCTCCTGCTCTCGGCCCTCTGAGCTCGCTGGCCGCTGCTCTGAGAAGTTTGCATCCCCGAGGCGAGAAGATGAAATGTGAATTGAAGTCATTTAGGACATGCTTCCTCCTAATCCACCGGCCATGAAATACCTTTCCTTACTGATGGCAGACAAGCTCATCTCCCAGGTGTGACCGAATATGGCCAGAATCGTGCAAAAATCCTCACTCTAGAGCATCGGAAGAGTCCCGCGCTAGGTAGGCTTCTGTGGCCAGCAACATTTGCTCATTCTTCGGGTCTGAAAATGCTAAAATTCAGAGCACAAGTAGCTGCCTAAAGCTCTTTGGAGAAGTCAGCCCTTTTAGGGCTTTTTTTTCCTTAAGTCGGTACAAAACTCTTCGCGGCGCGTGTGTCTGCATGGAGAAGGCCACGGCAAACGGCAGCGGGCTGGGCGTCTGATCCCCACAGTTCGGGGTAGTTCAGCACGGAGCTGTTAACGATGGTCGTTAACCACTGGAAGGAGTTACCAAAGAGGCTGGTGAGCTCTTTGAGGCCATCTGTGACTTGGACAGGCAACTTCCCTGCTCTGTGCTTTAACAAGCCCTTGAGCTTAAAGCATGACTATTGTTCTAGTGTGGTTACACCAGAGTTTGGGTCAAGTCATTTAGAGGAAAAGTCTCCGAATCCTCGCGTAGACAAACATGTGGTTCTCATATGGATGTCTCTGTGACATTACCAAACACGCAGCTGCCGTTGTGTGAGCAGTGACAAACGGCCTTCGCCTTTCGCAGCAGTGCCTCCGTAGGGGCTGGGCACGGGGCTGCATCTCTGTGCTGGGCCTGGCACAGCTGCTCTGCCCCTGGCCTTGCAGTGGGTGCAGAAGAGCTCGTGCCCCGCTGCCGATGAAAAGCTGCAGCTGAAGTTGCCTGTCCCGGGTGTTGCTGCCTTCTCCTCGCCGTGCCCATCCCAATACAGCCCCTCCTCGCTCAGCCGCGGCGCTGGGCTCTGCCGCAGCCTTTCCCCGAGTTTTTCCATGTAACGATGAGATAGACAGAAGGACTTAAGCCTTGCTCTGAAGAATGCACTGTTAAAACTAAGCTTATTTATTATAATAATTGCCCAAGAGTTCAGCTGGGATGTGGCCTCGGGGTGTCACGTGCTGCCTGATCAGCAGGAAGACAGAAGGTTTGCCCGGAAGCCTTCCCGGCCTAAACGGCAGGAAAAGGAGGCAAGTCATGTAATTTTTCAGCAATGATGGTAAAATAATTAATAGACTTTGCAGGTCTTTAAAGCCTTCTTGCTAAGTTCTCGATGATCTTAACAAATAATCAATTAAAGCCTTCTGAGATTAGCGAGCGTTATTATCTCTGGTGTATGGATTAGGTGACTGAGGTACAAAGGGATTAAATTCCGAGCCCTGCACCGTCCGCCCGGGTCAGGCCCCCCCGCCCCGCGCTGCGGTACGCGCCAGCGCGACGCCCGTCACCAGAGCAAGCTCTGCAGCACTTCGTAGGGTGATGCAGGGGAGAGGGTCGGAGGGAAGCTGGCCTGTTTGGAGTCTGCTCTTATATCCGTCGGTTAATTCCATCACTTCAGTTCACATGGTTTCTCAGGACGGCTGTAGCCAACCCCAGTGCTGAAGTTGTATTTACAAAGGTAGTGACATTATGAGACCGAAAGGAGAAAGCTGGAGATGCCATGGGGTGTTTGGGAACCTTCACTGCAATGCTGAGACCCCTTGTAGCAGATGAAAGGGCTGCGCTTCTCCAGTGGCTGAAGTCTCAGTTCAGAGTCAGCCTCAGTCAGCTGCTTTCCTCAGTCAGTGCCCGTGGAACAGAGAGCGCTTCAGGGACCCGGTGCTGTACACACAGCTCCGCGCAAGCTCGAGATGTGGGATCTCCGTAAAACCTCTCCTCTTGCAAATGAACCCACTCACAGCTCATCCCACTTACTGGTTGGAGAGATACACAAAACCTACAAAAGCTGGGTGTGACACGTTCCCCCAGGATTAGGAACTGTCTTCACCTTCCTTCCCCGCTGTTCCCTGGTGTAACCAGGGAGGGAGAGGAGGGAGCTCCCCGTCCCTGACCCCCTTTCAGCAGTGCCCTCTGCAGCTCTGGCTGCTGCCTGCGGAGCTGCTGCTGCTGGGGGGGTCAGAGCTGTGCTTTCACCCTTCCTACCCCAGAGCCTTGGCCCAGGGACAACTCTTGGAAGAGGACTGGTGGTGGCAGGAGATGGTGGAGAGCACATCTGAGAGGTGAGGAGCCCAAAAGCGGGTGCTTCTCTGACTGCAGGGCGGCCGAGATGGGCAAGGGTTGGGCGGTGCAGTAGCAAACGTGTGTTCTGAGGTGGAGCGAGGGGCAGGATCCCTGTGCAGCCCGGGTCCTCTCCTGCCGGACCCAAGGGCCAACAGATGTTGTGTGCCTCTGCTCACTGCCGGAGGAGCCTGTGGCTCTGCAGCAGCCGCGCCGCGGCTGGGGCCGGCCGGTGCCACCACCCCAGCGAGGGGCTCGGCTGTGACCGGCCAGCCCTGCCAGGGCCCTGGCTCCAACGGAGACCTTCTGGTGATGAGGCACCTCCTGCTCGGAGCTGTGTGCATCCGATTAGAAGCACCTCTCACCTTCTGAGCTCTGACAAACTACCTTTGGGTCCAGCGTTTAACCTTCGGCACAGCTGCTCCGAGGAAGTGAACTTTCTTGTTGAACTTATTACACCGCAAAAGGGGTTGTTCGACAGATGCTTTAGTTTGCAAACCCGTGTCTCCAGGAGACTGAGGGGAAATGTGGCAACTGTCTGACTTGTGAAAGATGCTTTGGAAAGAACCCAAAGTTTTTGGTGCCAAATGTAGCTGAGATGATGTTTTGTTTGGGGTTTTTTTCCCTCCTCCAGCAGATGCTCTATTTTCCATCCCTTTGACTGCTTTCTAAAAGGATTTCTTCTGCTTCTGCCTGTGTGTGGAAGCGAAGGGCAGTGCTCGCTCTGCTCCAGAACCTCAGTCCCTTTGCTTCGGAACACAGGGTATTCAGGACAAAGCACGTGTGCCCCAGGTTGCCTTCTGGGCAAGCTGAAAGGGAGAGTGTAGGTTCTGTTTTGCAGTGAAAATGACACGATTTTTATTTCTGAAGAGGTCTCATTAACACCTAATTTCCCGGTAAAGGAGCAACCTGGTTTTCCTTCCTTTCTGAACGCTGAACGGGGGTGATTTCATAACTCTTTTCTGTGACGTGCTTGCGCCTGCAGGTCCCACAGCTCCTTCCCTAACTCACCTCCACCCGTCTCTTTGTCCGTGTTGTAAATTCAAGCCGTTGCCACCAGCCTCCTTTTTTCTCTTCAATATTTTAATATTGCATCTAATATTTAACAAGCACAGAAATGATGGAAATGCTACTGAACGTGTGGCATAGGACCAGGCGTTGAATTTCGGCTGCTAAGAATCCTTGTTTTCAGCAGGGCTGGGTGGTGGGTTTGTGCCGGGTTGTTTTGTTTTTCGAGCCAAACAGAAACCACTCCAAGAGCCCTGAAGGGACTCTAAGAGGCTAAATGCTTTGCGGGTCTAGGTGCTAATAAACACAAGAACCCTGTTTCAGCTCGCTTTCAAGAGAAAGAAGATTACATTTTCTTCCGCAGCCGCCTCAGTTTGGAGGCCAGAGTTTTAAAAAAGCACCTTTTGCTTTTAAAGCCCAGAGTGCGATTCCATCAGGGCAGCTCCTCCGTGGGAGCGCGGGACTAGCAGGGCGAGGGCCAGGAAGGGAAGCTTAGGGGAAGAAAGTGCTACTTAAAGTAAATGCTAATGATTTAAAATGTTATTCCTTCTGTGCTTTTAGTGAGAAGAAAAAAAAAAAGTGGAAAAAAAAAAAAGAAAAAAAGAAAAAGAAAAGTAATAAAGGCTTCCAGCCTGTACCTCATCTCCAGTCACTCCCGTGAAACTCCCAGGAGAGCATCCAGGCTCCCCTCTCCCCCTCTTTAAAAATGGTGGACCTGGAACCACTTACAAGAGAGGCTTAATAAGAGGCAAATGTGTTTTATATTTTGTATCTTGTTAAGTGAAAAAAGATGGATTCTCACAAGTAGTCTCCTGGTGCAGATTTGAGTGGTCTATGCATGCAAATGTTGTGATGCTTCGTCTGCTCGCATCCCATTCCGGTCCCCCTTGGCCACTTAAAATCCCACCCCCCAGAGCAAGCGGAGACGAAATTGCTTCATTTGTACAATGGATCTGCAGATCTAGGAAACTTGTTTCTATCTGATTTGCTGATAATTTACTCCTCATTTGACCCCCCCCTCCCCTCAGAAAGAAAACAGTGTCTCAGCTCGTATCTCCACGGAGGGAGGGATTGTTCCGTGGGGCTGAGAGCGTGGTTGAAAGCAACTGTGAAATTTAAAAGAAGCCCTGCACAAAGATGGCACATTTATTAGAGGGCGAGAAAACCCCTTTGCACCTGAAAACTAACAATAAAATTCTGAATAGACATTCCTGATTGCTGAAAAATCTGCTAGAAAAATCTAGCTGTGGAGAATAGACAGCGTGGCGTGGGAAGGTGTGCGCTGAACCGTGGGCCATATTCCCCTCTGATCATCGTTTCTGTGCCCTTCTGGTGCAGGACGGTGCTGTGCTTACTGTCGGCTTTCACCAGGCAGTGCCGAGGAAGCGCATTAGATTTGTCTTTGATCCAGAGATCCGGATTGCTAAAACTGATGGCCACAATTAAAGACAGTCCTGTTGAAAACCTGACCTCTGCCTGCTCTCAACTTCATGTAAACTTTTCAATATGGATGTAATTTAGTATTAAATTACCCGTGCTTTATTGCTTTTTAGCACGGCTCTGTCCCGTTGCCTTTTAAAAATATGAAGAGAAACATAAAAGAAAAATGGCAGCGCGCCTGCTTAATTGTGTAATTATGTACTTGTTTGCCTGCATTTACAAACCTTTCTGGATGTGTCGTCTATAGAAGAGCCCTAATATTTGAGGTAGATGACTTTTCTGTGTTCTCGAAGCGTGCCCAGGACAAAAAGGGGCAACTGCAGTCAAGATTTTGCTGTCTTGAAGAGCTTGCTTTGAAGCGTGCTCCTTCCTTTAGGGCAGCCCAATAAGTCCGTGAGGTTTGGGTTTTTTTTTTCCCCAGACCTTAAACGTGACATCAGCCCGTGATTTTCACTCTGCGGTCTGGTCGACTTTCCGTTTGAATGAGGAGTAAACTCCTCAGCTTTAGGAGATCACAGAAATCACAGACAACTTGATTGGAAGGGACTAGGAGGCATCAACTGATCTCTCACCACTTCTAGAAACAACAGAAGAAAGGAGTAGAATTTAGCGGCCAGGAGTCTAGGGGCTGCTGTTATCCTGTGCCAGCTGCTACCGTGTGGGTGCCGGTGCCTGCAGCCAGCGCCCCGAGCCGGCCGCGGAAGGGCTGGGCAGGCTGCAGCCGCGCTCGCCGGCGGTCGCACGGCTCCGTCCTCGCCCGGCCCAGCTTCCTGCACCTGCAGCTCCTTAGGAGGCAGCCAGTGCTCGCTTTCTGCTTTCCTCCCACACGTGATCCTGAAATCATCGTTTTCTCGAGGCCGTGACCCTCATGTGCTGCGTAACATGTTTATTAGCAGGCAAGAAAATGACTGTACATCCTAAACCCAGAGCTACAATTGCTCCCTTCTGCTCACCGCTTCAGGCCTTCTCCAGCCCTTTTGGCTGCTGCTCAGTGTTTCCGGCCCTTTCTTCTCCCTCCGTCGCTTCCTAGTTTATGTTTCGCGTTCTGCTCGCTGCTTCGGGGTGGACCTGGCCGGCCACAGCTGGCTCTGTCTTCCCCGTTGTGAAGAGAAATCTCTGTAGGCCGGGGCTGTAGCCAGACACCACCAGTCCGTCAGGCATGCCTGGGTTCGCTGGGTTCGCACCACCTCGTGCTACAAGACTGGGCCGGTTGCAGTGCTGCCGACAGGCAGAGCAGTCTCTTTTTTCGTTCTTCAGAGATGTGCAACATCTTTAGAGAACGTTGTTACCTGATAGGGTAAAATCATGCATTTCTCTGTGTTCAGTTCGGGTAGACCGCGTTGGGCCCCGTGTCCAGCGCACCCGGCCTTGCCCGCGAACGGGCGACGATGGCATCTCCAGGATGCCGCCCACCAAACAAAGGGGGGCTGCGCCCAGCCCCGCAGAGCCAGGGGAGCACGGCACGGGGCCGCTGCGGCACAACGGCCCTTCTGTGAGCAGCTCCGAGACATCTGTTTTCCCTCAGTCTGTAACACAAGGAGGAGGTTAAAGCGAAGGTGGGTTTTGCGCTGTTGGAGAGCATGTGGGAGATGGCGCTGGTCCAGGCGGCAGGGGGAAGGAGGAGGCTCCTGCTTGGCTGGGAACCTCTGAGCTTTGGGGTCGCCGAAGAGCTGGACTCTGCTGTGAGGATGGTGTCTCTCGGGGCTTTTATTGTTTCACAACTGTTTGTAAGTCTCTAGTGCCTTTTAAGCGTAAAAAGACTGGTGAGGAAATTCCTTTGCTAAACTCCTTACATCACTATTACTTTGGCGAACTGGGATAAAGAAGATGAGGGATGGTCTAGGCAGGTTCTTTGGGTGGAGGCTGTGAGCGCCGGTGAAAGCTCAAGGGGTGAAGAAAGATAGACTAGAATCACAGAAACATTAAGGTGAAGCAGCGCTGTTTTCTGAATTGGCAGCAAGTCTGGGTCCTTGCGGTTCCCTGCCCGCTCCTCCCAAGTCTCCGTGCCTCGTAGACACAAAGCTAGAAACTGGGGGTGGGTGAAACGGAGCCGCCTCTCTGCTGGTAGCTGCTGGTGCTGCCACGGCTGGCGGATGGGTCGGTGCCCGCAGCCGTGGGGACGCTGTACCAGGCTGCCCTTCTCGCTGCTACGGCTCGTCCTGCTGCTGCACGAGCTGCAACGTGGATGTTTTCGGAGCCGTTACGCGCACGTGCGTATCGCGTGGGCTCCTGCACCCAGCTCCTGGCTGCTTCGAAGGCCAGTGAAAGAGGAGATATTTTATTTTCAGGGACAGTAGGAGAACTGCAGGTTTCCTTCTAGACTCTGCCGTGTGAAATATACTGTGGAAAGAATTTTCTACCGCAGTGGTTCAGGTACTAAAGTAAATACATAAACAGGTACCAAAACACAGCACCCAAGGGAGGTAAATGTGATTTATTAGAGACTGAAAATATAAAATTATAAGGTTAAAAATCATTAAAAATGAATCTAACAGGTGCGGTAATAAAAGCAGAGTTAAAGGTGCTTGCAGCCTAATTTAGTTGTATCTGTTGCCTTCTCTCCCACACTGCCTTACTTTGATCCTCTTCTCCTTTAAGAACAAATGCAGCTTTACCCACCTAATCATTTATTTATAACTTTTTTTTTTTTTTTGTAAAAATTGCATCCACCGGAAAACCCCCCACGCACGGTGCATGGAATTTTATTGACTTCCATGCAAAACTGTAACTGCAGACCGTCAAGAAACTGATGGGAGTGCATTTCCCATCTTACCCCGCTTTCCTTACATATTTATTTTCGCCGAGGTTCATTTTGTGGGTTGAGAGCTCTCACAACAAAAGCAAAACCAAACAAATCACGGTCTCCCTGCAGGCGATTCCCCCGACCCCTCTGAGCTGTTGTTTGAATAAGGGCCCATCATTTTTTTGTTTAGTCACGTGTCATCCATCTCCCCGCCGCTGCCCGCGTTTGCTCGCGGTGGTTCATCTGCCCAGGCGCGCGGTGGGTGCCCGCGACCTACGGGCAGGTCTGGAGAAGCAATATGCGACCGTGACAACTCGAAAATACAATTATCTCCCTCGCTGAGACACAGACAGGGGCTGCGTTTCCCAGGAGAGTGAAGCTAGGAATGACTTCCAGTGGGAGGGATGCTTCTGGAAGGTTCACATCGCCCTCACTGCCTGCTCCTCGTGCCAGCGTGGCACTGGGGTGTGACCGTGGTGCTGCCTGTGGCATCCTGAGAGGTTGGCAGCACCCTGCCCTGTGTGCCAGTG
>WUAM01000287.1:19772945-19783816 GCA_024336885.1 Actenoides hombroni
TGTCTCTGTGCCTCCCCTGGTGTTTCCTTCAGCCCTGCAAGCTGCTTCTCACTGCAGGACTCAGGTTGCTGCTTCTTTCTTCATTAAGTCTCTTCTATAAAAGTTAGTTTCTCGGTCGGCCGCGCAGGCTCTGCTCCGTGCCACGGAGATGCTTTCATCATCCATCAGTGCTGAAGCAGAACTTAAAAATGATAAACTAAGCGTCTGATCCCGCAAACAGTTACACGTGCGCGGCGTGTTGTTGACTTCAAAGGAACTGCTCACAGGAGTAAAGTCATGTATTAAGATATTTCCAGTAATGAAAATTCCTTATGGTTTGGTGGTTAGGTTGATTTTTATTTTTTTTTTTTGTTAGTAGCACAGAATTTTGTGCCTCAATAGATAACTGCTCATTACAATTCAAAGGGTTACTTAGATACTTCAGACTTAGATCGATGCCTCCCTGTCACTCCAAACTCCTCTTCAGTGCTCACTGCCAGTCCTGCTGCCAGCCTTGGAGCCAGCTGGTGTCTGGTGGGCAGCGGGACCCAGCTGGACAGCAGGCCAGGGACGTGGGTACACGAGGATGAGAAGCTCAGAAGTGTATTTATTGTCCTCTGTCCTCATTTAAAGTGAGTCACTGCTAATTTGGGGACAGTGGAGAAAAGGCAAAGACTCTTGTAGGAAGAAGGCAGCTCAGTGTGGCCCCTGGTCAGTCCCAGGTGGGCAGGGAGGGTGTACCAGCCTGCCACGGGGACCATCGCTCCTGGCATCAGGAAGGTACCTCCTGGTGCTCATGGCACCCAGCCCTGGACCACAGCTCCCTGCCTGGCACGGGGCACAGTCCCCCGGTGTCCCCTGTGGGCAGTCAGCGCTCAGGTGGCCGCGCTTCCCGTGTGCACGTGGCTAGAAAGCTGGAGCAGTTGCTCCTCACCCACCAGCTGCAGTGATGCTGGGGGGCGGCTTTAGGATGATGCCTTCCCCCCTCTCCCTCAGTTTAGCTGCCCTGGCCGTGTGTGGCCATCGGCACCAGTGCTGGTGACCAGGGGCGTCACTGTCGCGCCGATCGCTCTGGCTGGGATTGCTCTTCGCCAGCCTGGCTGTGTTTCCTGTTTCCTCCTCCTCCTCCTCGCAACAGGGGCATCTGCAGCTTTTGTTTTTTTCCTTCTGGCCTCCCGTGCACAGTTGGAGTGGGACAGGGGTAGGTCCTGAGCCAATACAGAAAGAGGCTGAGATCAGTAAATAGGGCGGGCATTTGTGGTGGGAAATGAGCACCTGCCCAAAGCCTCAGCCCCTCCCCAGGGTGGGTTTGCTCAGCTTCCTTTTTAAACTGGCAGTTTCTTACGATGTAGAAAGGACATTTAAAATGTAGATACCTTCCTGATTTTGTCTGTGCCTGTGAAGCTCTCACAGGTGGGTGAAGGGACACAGTTGCTCTCTGCTTGCTTGGAGGCTCCTGGCCGCATCCGACGCAGTCAGAAGGTCCAGGTGGGGTTTTCTGATGCCCTGGTGACAGTGGGGTATCCACTCAGCCTTCCTGGGGCAAAACATTTGGAGTCTAAAACAACTCATCTGCAGGATGGAAGCTGAGCAGTACCGTGTGTTCTGAGACCCACTAATACCTACTTTGAACATTTTTGGGAATTAAAAATGTTATTTTCCATTATGGATTGAACGCAGGGTTTCAGTTGCCTATGAACTAGCAAACCCCTTGTCTAGCCCATCGCTGCACTGGGCTTGCCTCTTCCCTCTTGACACTTCCACTGAATGTCAGCAATTTTAGGGGTTTTTGGTTTTGGGTTTTTTTTTTGTTTTGTTTGTTTGGGTTTTTGTTTGGTTGGTTTTTGTTTGTTTTTTGTGTGTTTGGTTTTTGTTTGTTTTGTTTGGGGTTTTTTTCGCTGCTTGTTTGTTTGGTTTGGGTTTTTTGTTTTTGTTCTGCCATTGCCTATTCCAGTCTCAGGGCACAGCTGGGGGAAACATCTTTGCTCTCAGTTTGCCTTGGGTCAGAAGCATCTGCCAGGTTTTACAACTGACTGAAGCTTCATTACCTTCTTTGCCCATATACCCATTTATTTTATTGCTGGTCACAGACCAGATCAAGTGACACTATCAAAGAATCAGAGTCATTTAGGCTGGCAGAGCCCTTTCGGATCATGGAGCCCACGGGTTCCCCCAGCACTGCCAGGGCACCGCTGACCCCTGTTGCTCAGCACCACAGCTCCACAGCTTGGACACCCCTGCAGCTACACAAGTGTGGGCTGGAGGCTGGCGAACGCCAGGTCCAGGGTCCACCTTCACAAACACAATTTGTGGGGAGGAAGGTGGAGAAACTGTCCCCGTTGTTCCTGGGGCTGCAATGGCCTTTGTCTTCCTCTGGCACATTCTGCCCGTGCAGGGGAGGTGGGTTTTGCTGGGGGTCTGCAGAGCCCCGGAGTCGCTGCCGGCCGTTGGCTCAGCAGGGCGTGGGAGGCCAGCACGGCCCTGCTCGCTCCGGGATGCCCGACGTGCGGGTGCCCTGTGGGGCGCAGGGGTGTCCCCTGGGTGTCGTGCGTGGCCCGTGACACGTAGCTGGCCCAGGGGATTTTGGTTTGTGCTCTTCAGTCCTGAGAGCAGCCAGCAGCATGGTACAGAAAATGAAGCCAGCTCTGGAGGAAAGGCGTATCTGTTGGGTTTCATTCCTCCCCTCCAGGTTTTCTGCCCCGTGGGGCCAGCAGGAGCAGGGCTGTGGGGCTGGGGCACCGCACGTCGCTGCACCCACCCAGCGCCCGGGGTGAGCGGGGTCTGCTCTGCACCCAGCGCTGCGGGGGCACCGGGAAAGGGCGTCGGGGGCTGGAGAGCTGGAGCCCTTTCCCCCGATCGCCAGAGAGCAATTCTGTAATTGTGCTGCTTGCCAGGCTGGGGCTGACATTCCTTTGTTGTTGTTGTGTTGGCACATTTGCCTTTTTTAAAAAAAAATTTATAAATGAATATTTCAAACAGGTATAAAGCACAGAATAAAGCCCTGCTGATTTCCATTGTGGACATTAGACACGTGTGAGAGAAGCGAAATTTGACTGCATTGTTTTGCGTAATTTTTGGTACAAGTCGAGCAATTGAGGCGAAGATGTCTGCTTGATATTTAGGGAAAGATTTGATGCTTTAATAAGGGAATCCTCTGCCTCCCTCATCCATCATTCGTCATCCTCATCCATCCAAACAGCACTGTAAATTTGTCAGAGCCTTTTCCATATTCAGAGCTTGTATAAATCATGGCCGTTGTGAACAGAAAAAGGGAAGCCTGCGTTTGCGCTTTCTGTTCTGTCGCCAGTCGTAGCCGTGGAAATGTTTAGTGGGTTTTTGCTTTCAAAATACCCCTGCGTGGGTCATGTGCTGTAGCTGCAGAAGCAAAAGTGTGGTCTGGTGATGCCCCTTATTGTGGTTGCTACCGGCCAAAGCCCTGGGAGTTCCTGAGCTTTTCTCTACCGTAGGAAGCAGCCTGCGCTTCATTACTACGCGTTTTTATCCTCCTTCATCATGTCGTCCTTCTTTCTGTGCTATCTTAGGGATTATGCAGCTTCTCTGCAATATTCTGAAATTAATCAAACCAAGCAAAACCTCGTGCTATATTATCCATCACCGGAGGAGAATGATTTCTCCAATCCAGGCAGCTTTACATTGTTTTGTCCAGGGGCTGCAGCAGAATTCCATTAACCGGCGTACACGAGAAATCTGATGTCTCACAAAACACATTTATTAAAATATTCACAAACAGAAAATTTTTAGATTTGATACCAACTGTAGCCTTAATCACATTTCTTTTTCTCTTATTTTAATTAGGAAGTGGACAAGCATAATGTCCACTGCTTCCCCTGAATTTTCAGCCCCGGCACAGCTGCCGGCTGCTAACGCAACGCGGCTGAAGAAGCTTTGCTGCGCAGTGAGATATGTGCAAACTTAATGGATGCTTACCCAGACTATTTTCTATTTCGTCTATTATATAATCAAGCTCTACAAGTAATTTCTTTCAATAAATTAGTAACCATACCGCAGATTGCAGACACTTAGTTTGATTGAAAGTAATAAAGGGAGATTATCCGTAGAGTTCGTCAAATGACGGTTCTGACTTGACCCACTGCCCAGAGAGATAAGAATTAATCTTATAAACCTCTCCACACTTCCAGCTGCCCAGATCCGCTGAACAACAGTGCAGGGTCCCCTTAGCCCCCCTTTGTTCTGGGGCAGCCCTGGCTGGTGCGGGGACCCTGGTTTGGCTGGGCTGCTGGGGGTCACGTGAATGCTACGGGGGGGTTCCCCACGGCAACGTCTTTTAATGACGGTGGTCCCCAAAAGGCAGGAGGGTGCAGCTGGTCCCAAGCAAAGGCTGTGCCACGTCTGCCTGGCCTCGTGCAGCACTGCACCAGGGCATGGGGAAAGGTGGAGAAGGGGAGAGGTGTAGGAGTGTTTAACAGACACGAGTACTTGCACTACGGCCTTTTTTCCTCTCTTAGGGTAAGTTAAAGCCTTGGTGCTGGGCCTGACTGGCACATGGGCATGTTTGCCCTGGGTGTTCAGGTTGGGTCTGGTAGCTTGGACTGGGGGATCAGTGTAGGTCCTTCCCAACAGAAATGATCTGTTTCTATTCTGTTCTACTCAATTCTGTTCTGTTCGAAGCTCACCACTCGTGAGGCTTTTCTTCAGAGGAAAGATGCTAAAAGGGGAGCTAACAACAACAGCTGCCGCCTGTTCACCACTGGGAACTGACTGGGAGAAGCTGGACAGAGCTGTAGGTAACTCCAGTTGACACAGAGCTGCTGTGCGGGTTCAAACAGCTTCCACACTCCAGAGAGTTTGCACTGTTTTTCCTTCCCCTCCTCCTGCCCACGGGTTTCTTCTTGGAGCCCTGTGCTGCCACGGACTGGTTTTTTTTTCCAGGTGTTTTACTATTGTCGAAGGTCTTTCCTCTCTCCAAATGGCATTTTAATGAGTGCTTCCACAATTACTGGTGATAATGTCATTAATTTATTTTCTACAGCTTTTGCTAACAACCGTGAGCTGTTTACTTGTAATGATCCTGACTTCTCACCTCCTCCTCGGCATCTTTGCTGTTGAGTGTTAGATTAAGTGGGGAGAATGAAAATGCCTTTAAATAACAGAACTGAACCACTCCGGGCATTTGGGGAGTGACAGTCACCAGGGAGCGATGCAGACCACGAACAGGGACGAAGGGGCAGAGTAAAGCCTTGGGGTGTACCTGGAGGGGGACTGAGAGGACTGTACAAGCACAGCCTTGTCCTTACAGTCACCTCCTGAGCCCCGGTGAGAGGCGCAGCAGGTTCCTTAGGAGAGAGGGATGAGAGCTGCTTCTGCATGGTGCTTTACTTGTGAAGTTAGATGGCCATACTTTTGTCTGCTACGTCGTTGATACAGGTCCACGGGAGGCTTGTGCTCCGTGGAAAGGTGACGCAGACACAGGCGGTGTGGAGGGTAACGGCAGGTGAAAACTGGGCTGTAGCCAGACGTGTGACGTCGCTGGCAAACAGATGAGCTGGGAGGGTGTGCTTGCTGTTGGGTGGTTGTTTCTTTATGGTGAGATAAAATACTGATGTTTCCAGTCCATGCAGAAGCTATCAAACTGCTGCTCCCTTCCCTTCTTTTCCTGAATTTGTGACTTCTGGTAAAATTGAGACATTAGGACAGCACAAATATGTCGTTTAACTGTCTCAGCCCTCAGAAAAAATAGTGTCCTCCTGTCTTTATTTCAAGCTTTCCATTACGAACGTACCGTGCTGGGGAAGGGCTCGGTACCCAGGGAAGGAGCACACTTCAGAAACAACGTTCAGCCGAACAAGAACAGGCTTTAGTGTGTTTTTCAGGTGCAGCAGCCGCCCCAAAGGGCAGGCCCCGCGGAGCAGCCATCCCTGGAGGTCAGCGCTGTGCGGGCGAGGGCGGCCGTCGGCTTTTCTTCCTTTCTTTGCTGTCGCCAAACGTCCCTCTCCGTGGAGAGAGCCTGAGCTCGTGTGACATTATCCACCCTCGCGCACAGCCCGGCCGCGCTCGCTCTCCTCATTATGCATTCTGCTGGTGCTAATACCGCCGGGTTAATGCACCGGCTTTCACATCGCCGGCCTCAGTTCACAACCTGATATGCCTACGCGGGAAGCGAGGCTGGTGCTGACCCCAGAGAGATCCCCGCTGGATGTGATTTCAGATCAGACCGTGTGATTTCTCGCTGATGCAGGGGGCAGTTTTTGCTCGGGTCCCGAGGGAGCAAGGTCGGGCTCTGCAGGTCTGGGATGCTCTCAGGTGGATTCAGGCACCGGGCGCTTCCCGGCACTCAGGAAGTCAGGTGGGAACAGAGAGCCCCTTCTCCTGCCACAGCTGGGGCAGCGCTCCCACGTCCTTCTCTCTGCAGGGTGATGGGCAAATGCAGATGTAGGTGTCTAACTTGCTGCTGCTCACGCGCGGTGCCAGCGAGGGGCATCGTCCCGTTGCTGGGAATCTGGAGTGACAGCGACTGGGTGAACTGGGAGCCATGGTGTGAGTCACGCTTGGTCATTCCTCTGCTTCACAAAGGCAAACACGGTTCTACACTTCTCTCCACAACTTTGCGTATTCTATTTAGATGTATATAAGGATACGTAGCGGTGGGATGAGCTGGTTTTCATTTACTCTTTTAGGGAAGCGTCGACCCCCCCAGACTGCCGCTCATTGGCAAGCCGCGCTGAACACCGGGCTGTGAGAGTGACATTTGTGACAACACCAGAGTTGGGGGTAATGTGATCTTCATATATTACGATGCAAATAACAGGTTTAAGTCCTGTCTTTCTCAAGACCCTATGGGTACATTGCTTTGGGTTAAAAAAAACAGAAAAAGGTCAAGCACCATCGAGCTGGCCTCAGAGAACAAACAATTATTTTAAACACCACGGTGTGCTCGTGCTCACCGCGAGAGCTGCCGCTTGCCAGCACTACAGTAGCATTCAAGTATTTAGGTCTCCTTAAAACTGTTTCTTCCCCCACTTGTGTTAATACAGATATTAAGCCTAATAGTATCTACTTAGCATAAACAAGAAGATAAAAATGATTTCTGTGATTGAAATGTTTGTTATTTAGCATTAAGCATCTTCATACTCTCATGTGTTTTGCATTTTAATCCACTCTGTGCTTGGTTTTGGGATTGATAGATTAGTTTTAATCCCCTGTCTAATAGTGGAGTACTGGTGAGATTTATTAAACAGGCAGGGTTTGGTACTTGGATTTAAGAGGACTCACATGCACTGTTCATGCATATTAAATTTGGGAAACCACCGGTTCAGTTTATAAAGGGCTGTGATGTCCTTTATCACTGAGTGTTTCTGTTGTGCTTCACTAGCTCAGAAAGCCTTTATATTTCTGAAATGGAACATTTCTGATGGTTCCTTCCCACGGCATAAATCTCATTTTCCAAAGCTATGTTTTTGGCTGTCAAAGTTATTATTGAAATTCCATTCATTTTATCCCGAGTTTGCGTAGCCCTTCTGCTCCTCGACTCGGCAGCACCCAAGGAAGGGCGGGCGAGGATCCCAGCGCGCCGTGGGCTGCAGCTGCAGGTGCACAGGGACACACGCTCACCAACGCTTCCCCTGCCCCTTCCTTAGCTCCTTTGTGACTCGAGGTGGCAGCTGCTCGCTCTTGAGGCTGTTGGTGTGGGTATGCTGGGGTGTGCGCGGAGCTGGGGCTCAAACGCGTGTCCCGCAAGCTCTCCTGCACTCATGGCTTTGACTTGGTTGCCTGGGCCTGAGCTTGCTGGCAGAGGCGGTGCTTTCACTGCCGTGGCCCGTAGCACGTGGGTGTGAGGGTAACGTGTGCTGGAGACGGCCGGACCGTTGAGGGTGTGCACGGGCTGGAAGGGACAACCTTCCAGAAGAGCGCTTCTGAGAAGCGTGCGCGCTGCCCTGGCTCTGCTCGCTGCGTGCCTGCGTCCCCACCGCTCCCCGGCCAGCCTGCCGGCCTGGGCTGAGCATCTCGCTTCGCTCGCTGCCGGAACCTGGATTTCAGGAAACAAATAAAAAGTGCTGCGTGGTGATTAGGACGTGGAAATGGCTCCTGTGTGGGTTTTACTGTTACTCTGGGAAAAGCAGAAGCTCGATAACAGTTAAAAAACCACTGAAAACTTCAAACCCACTGAAATTACGAATTCACGCCCTATCAGTGGAAGATGAGTTGACTTAATTTGCGGTTTTACTGGTTAATACACCATTAATGCTGGGATACCAGTAACGCTGTGAGAAACGGGGGAAATTTACTTTTTCGTTAATGTAATTATAGGATTGCTATATAAAAGTTATTAACTGCAGAAGTGAAAACTAGGAAAAATGAGTTTAAATTTAACGATAAGTTTAAGAAGCCGCTAAAAGCTTTTTGCAAGAAGATGCTTTATTATCGTAGGTAGGCTGCTTTGGCCAACCTCCATCCCTGATTCACCAAATAAACACGTAAAGCAAACACTGCAAATACAAGCGGCAGCGGTTGTAATCACCGGCTGAGGACCTCCCGTGTTTGATTAGAACAGAGATAATCATGCTAAAAAAAAATTATTTCTGGAATTTTAGATGGTCACTGGGAACTGAGCAGTCCTGTGAAGTAAAGGAGAACATCGACACTTGGGTTTAAGATCTGGTAGTAGAAGATGGAGTCTTTTAGAAACTTTAATTGGAAAAAATCATGTGACATGCCGGATAATCGACAGTACTTTTCTATCTCTAAGTAAATTTCTTATCCTTTCTTTTTCTTCATGATGTAAAAAGGGATAAAGCTGACAAATAGGCAGTTACTTGTTCCCACCCCTTCCTTTCCATTTTCTTTTTTCCTAACACAGGAGTCCAGGCAGGGGCCCTAGAAGGTGGCAGATTTAAACGTCGATGGTTTCACATAATGCACTCTCAGCCCTTGGAATTCATTGCCAAAAGATGTTGACGCAAGAAGATTGAAAATATTAGATATTTTATTTTACGGCTAACGAGAACATCCACGCTAATATATATAATTTCAATTAAATAATCAAAATTCTGCCGCTGGAGGACATAAGACAGTCCCGAACCAATGGTGATGGGGAAGGAGCTCCCCTGTGGCCATGTTATTTCATAGTTATCAGCTGCGAGCTTTCTTGCCCATTTCAGTGCGAGGACACTGAACAAAATTAACCGTTTGGAGCACGTGAGAGGAGGAAGCCACTTGGTTCCTCGGGAAAAACACCCGTTTGCAGTGCAGGGGTTTCCTGGGACACTCATTTTGGGTACGTGACATTTCAGAGATGTTTGCAGTTGTGCCGTTGTCAGAAGGGTAGAAAATCCCTTTCTGTCTTTTTTCCCGTTCTCCTTCTTGCACATAGCTCTGGCAGTTTAGCACTGGCAAATTTAGCACAGTTTAATCTATTGAAGAGGGAAAAAAAGGCTGTTGGGCCAGGGGATGCTGTAGCCTCTCCCACGTCGGTCCGTGCGCTACCTCGCAGGCTGCTGGTAGGGCCATGCCAGAGAGCTGAACTGCCACGTGGGGCGGTGGGTGCTCCGTGATGGGGTGATACGTGGGGTGATGACACTGCCGTGTCGTGTGAGGTGATGATGCGGTGTCCCTTGCGGTGTCCCGTGATGCAGTGATACGTGGGGTGATGGTGATGACGATGATGACGATGATGATGCGGTGTTCGGTGATGCGGTGTCCCGTGGGGTGTGGCTGGACTGCAGGGAGGACACGGTGCTTTGGCCAAGCACGTCTGAGACGCTCCCCGCACCGCTCCGCTTTTTAGCTGATGATCCACGAGTTGAACAAAATGAGGAAAAACTTGCAAAGCGGGTACTTTTTTTGATAGCCTTGCTGTTCTGAAGTGGTTGATGTATAAGAATAAAGTTGGCTTCAGCTGCTGACTGATGGGAGGTGGTTGCTAAATTGGAGCTCACAGGGGACTCTCTTTGGTATCACTCTTTCCGCAAAGCGAGCGCTTGAATTTCACAGAGCCCCAGCGGCAAACTCCGATCTCCTTTAAGACACCGATAGCCTGAGGTGCTCACTTGTCTCGCGGTATTCCAGCATATTACAGCTTGAAAAAAGCAAAAGCCACATCTGGGAATGGATCCAACAAACCAGGAAGAACTTGTAGAAACGCCACACAGACATCACAGCCTGGGTTTCAATTTCCATCTCTATTTCCAAGCACTTGTGGCACCACATGGACCAACAGACAGCACATTTTGGGTTCTGTTAAGAGCCACTTTCAGCTCCAACCGAAGAGGAGACGCAGTGATGGGGGCTGTGATTTGTCTCATGTTCTTTCTGCGACACCCTGGGTTTTCTGTCAGTGGTGACCATGCATCAGCCCTCCCCAGACCTGCCTCCAACTGCTTCATCCTGACTGCTGTCAGCCCTGAAGCTCTTGTTCGGGAACAGCTTGGCAATTAGAAAATCTCTGTGGTTACTTAAGGTGATTTGTTGATACGTAAGTACATTAGTAGGGAAGAAGATGAATGAAACAGGAATTGGAGCGGGAAGGTTGTGCCCAGCGTTTCTGCAGCCACAGTTTGCCTGCGGACACAGTGCCCTACGTGGAGCTGGTAACCTGTCACCGTGGGATTTTACCATCTTCTCACCTAACTGGACTGTCTTTTTCTTATGGATCTCCGTAGAACACCGCGGAGTAGCCACATTACAGCGAATCTCTGGTGTCAAAAGAGGCATAATAGTAACTCAGGTTTTTACCCTCTGCTTTGAAAACCCTGCCGGCACTGAGCTGTGCCTCCACCAAGGGAGGGGTGCAGCTGCAGAAGCTGAGCTAGGAGCTGCCTGCAGAGGGTGGTTGCTGCTGTCCTGTCGCCGTTAGCTCCCAGCTCAGCTTTCCCCAGGGGACGGGGCATCGTTTTCCTGGCCGGCCGTTTGGCCAG
>WUAM01000287.1:19785355-19797121 GCA_024336885.1 Actenoides hombroni
AGAAAAAAATTATAAAAAGGGCAAAGCAGAGAGGCATCTCTGAAGGGCAGTTATTGCTTGCCCTTGCTTGGGAAAAAAGCCTTTCTCAATGGGATTACGTCCCCGCTCATAACCTATCAGCCGTCTGATCAGAAATTCATAACGCAGGCCATCCATTTCCAGCTCTGCGAGGGCTGCATGATTGAATTTAAATAGGCAAATGCCAGACTTGAGCTTTGACATTCTCTCTGTCTCTCTCAATCTTTCTCTTTCCCCTGCCCTCCCAATCATAGCGCCTTTCTTCCTCCCTTTCTTCCTCCCTTCCCTCCGCACGCCACCATTTCACGGGAGGCTCGAGCCAGCCTGATGAGAAGTTATTGGGAAATGGAGGCTGGACGTGGGGGGAGAGGGAGAGGGAGAGGAGGGATGCACAGCGAGGGAGAAATACGGAGGGAACTGGACAGCAGAAAATTATAAATTGTTGCCGCCGTGCTTTCAGTGGGACACTAAAACCTGTTTCTAAAGCCCAACGCCTTTTTTTTCCTCATTTAAGAGGCGATATTTCAGCGTACGTTCACAGTCCGTGTCCTCACCCAACCCGCAAGGTGTCTGCCAGCACAGAGCTCCTCAGCTAGTCTCTTTTTTCCCTTTCCTACGTAGCTGATAAGGATGAAAATGAATTCAAATCTGCGCGCCTTCAGTCATGGCGTTTCGAGGCGCAGCAGATGACAAAGCTGCCCACCGGGCCAGGGTCCTGGCCCATCCCGCCCCACGCCAGGCTGAGCCCTGCTGGGGTTTGCTGCGGCGTTCGGTGCGATGGTGCTGGGTGCTGTGGCTGCAGGATGCTGCAGTGCGGATACGGGCAGGGGCGACATCTGGGCTGAGCCCCCGGGCAGGGACATCTGGGCTGAGCCCCCGGGCAGGGACAACATCCAGGCTGAGCCAGGTCCCCTGGGCACAGCGAGAACCTGCAGTGAGGTGGCTGCAGGTTTTGCCTGGCCTGGTTTTTCTAACGAGCCTCGGTGTGCAACCAGCACCCACATCAGGGAAACGCGCTCCGTGCTCCCTTTCCCCGAACCCTGCTCCCTCACGGAGAGAGCTGATTATTGAGTTAGGGATATTACAATGATATTTTTATTGCTTTCTTCCCCGCTGGGCCTTTTATCCCCTCTTAGTGTGTGGATGCAGCTTCAGCCCAAATCCTCGCTGTAAATTGCGCTTCAAAATAAACATTTTGAAAGAGTGACTTTGTCCTTCAGAAAGCAGGTAAACACTCCAGAGCCCACACTTCTGTCCAGTGGTACTTTTATTACCAACCAGGCGCAGGGAAAACAAGTACCCCGAGTGTCAGAGAGCGTGTTGTCAGTGTAACAGTTGGTTTTGACTTGATGAGGCCCCTCTGAAGAGTATTTTCGGGGCTGTTCTTATTCTTCCTTTTTTATTTATTTTTCTTTTTCCCTCCTAGAATTTAAGGCCACAGGGGTCCTGGGCTGTACGTCCTCTCTTTCCCTTGAGTTTTTCCTCAGGTGTTGATTTTTCTAGTCCAAAACTAGAATTTGACTGAGACTTCTCAAGAAAGGCACTGAATTTGGGATAAAACATGTCACGTGGATAATCAACCCTTCCTTCTGTAATGCTTCCCGGAGATCAATCACTCTCATGGTGACAAACATGTCCTTGCATTCTCTTCTGAGTTGTCTGACTTCGGCTTCTCCACTGGGTCTTTGTTTTGCCCATTTCTGTGGGCACTTTATCACCAGTGATGTTTTTTCAGTTATTAACTTCAGGGTTCTTAAGCTGTTGCACAGCACTGGGTCCAGCACCAGTCCTGCAGGCACTGGGGTTGTGCTCTTCCCCTGGGGGATAAATTCTCCACCAGCCTTTGCTTCTCCACCATCTGTGCTCCTGGTTTAACCCTCCCCAGCCTCCCCGCTCCCCAGCCAGCCACTGGTGTTTTACACAAAACCAACTGACTGGCACCAGTTTGCACATACCCCTCCCAGCTGCTAAAATAAGCCGAATCCCGTGTTAGATTACCCAATTTAACCCAAATATTATTACCAACATCTTCTTGGCTATTCTGTTACTGGCATCTGCTTTTGAATGCTGGCAGCAGTCGAGGTGAGGTCTCGTTCCCGGACGTGCCCAGTGACCTGCCCAGGATGGACATCAGCAGTGCTGCTGTCCCAGGAGGCTGCTGCTTTAGGAGGACGTACCTGCTCTGAGTCCTTCTGTAATGTCACTTGGGCCCATCGCTACCAAACCGGTCAGTGCTTTCTGGTTCTTTGGAAAGTTTGTCAAAATCCCTCTTTTGAAAGAAGAACTGGGAAGACTTCAATGTTCCTACTTTGCGTCCTTCACTGCGCCGTCTTCATCTCACTGTGGTCTCACAGGGTTGCTAAGATTGCTGTGGTTTTCACTTTAAAAACTCTGTATCCCCAGCTCTGGAACCATTTTTCTACTGTCTGTAGCTTTCTTCACCCACATTCTGCTGCCCGCAGCTTCTGGGTTATTTTACTTCTTACCTATTGCCCTTGTTTCCATTTGTCATCTTGGTTTCCTATTTTAATTGCGGACTTTCTATTGCTAATAAACCAAGACGCCTTTCAGCTGAAGGTGTCACTTTTCCTCATTGTCCAGTTGTCTCTTTGACCATTTAATACGTTTCTGCTGTGGTTTTGGTTGATTTCCTCCTAAATCCTTTCTTATGATCAGTTTTCAATGCTTCTTGTAGCTTTAGGAAATACCACGCACACGTACTTTGGAACTGTGATCTCCATAAGCAGGTTAAATATAAGGTGAAAGTTCCTGAAGCCCTGGCTTCAGATTTCCAGATGTGAATTATTTGGTGCTAAAACCCCACACAGCCTTGACTCGCGGTGCCTTCAGTGGAAACGTGCTCTCCTTTCTGGATGGCCTATCCCAAGCTTAGGGTAGAAAAGGAGGGTGTAAAACTAGCACAGTGAATCAGTTAATCTCTTACACAATCATTTTTAAACCAAGTTTCTTTTTTATAAGGTCAACTTCTGTTACTTCTGCCCATTCAGAAGGTGGGAGAGGCTTGCTGAGGTTGAGCTGTGTATGGACATGGCTGTTCCAGAAGCCAGGCTGTGTCCTCCCTCAGCTAGACAGGACAGCTGAGTTTCAAACGGGCTGCAGGATTCTTGCTTAGCGCAGTTGTGCAGTGAGCTTTTTTCGACATGCTGGGGTTTTTAGTATAGCTAGCTTTGCATTATTTTTGAGAATGTTTTTCTTTGTATACATTTCCATGTCTTTGTATAAAAACTGACTTCTCCATATGCCAGGACCTTCTAACTTATATATAAACTATGCAGTTGGATGTATGTGCTGTGTGTATATTTTGTGTTTTTCTTTAAAGACACAGTGCCAACACCACTCTGTATTTACAGTTCCAGGAATAATCATCTAGTTTGTAAGAACATCTATTAGGTAGTGCATGAGACTTGTCAACTAGCACCTATACAAGTAAGCTGCTGCTTAAAGGGAATGGGTTTTGTGCTTTCTTGTTCAAAGATGTAAGCACAAGAGTTGCAGATAATGCTTAATTGACTATCTGTTCTTAAAATGCCCTTCTTGGTTCCCCCTTGAAAGGTTTTATGTTTATTCCCTGTATGTTATACATCAAGTCCCTGGACAGGCAGAGGGAGGTGGGGGCACAAGCTATGGGCAGAAAGATGTAGTTTGAATCTCATGGTTTCACGCTCCAGGCACCAAATAGCGCAGCTCTTGCTGGTCGTTGAGGGACACCAGTACAAACAGGGGAGCGGTCGGTGGCTGGTGGCATTACCCTCCCTCCCTCTTGGTGTCTCACTTGGAAACGATGGGTTTTTTCGTTGACTTTTATTGTGGTTGTGTTTGGTTTGGACATAACACCACAAGACTCTCCTAAGCAAAAGCTGTTTCTCATTCCAAGTTTTCAAGCCACCTCCCGTAGAGCAGCTCCGTCCTGCTTTGCCTGGGGCTTCTGGGTGGCAGCACAAAGCTCAGCGGCAGAGGAAGGGCCGTTGTCGGGTGGTTCGGAGCACAGTCAGGGCTTAAAAGTAGCCATCCAGATATTTCTACAAGTCTTTGCTTCTCTGTATCTTGCAACAGCATCAGAAGTTGCAGGAATAAAAGGGATGCGTGCATTTTCAGAAGTACCTAAGTGACTTCAGAACACAAGTGCCATTGAGCTGCAGGAGGACTTGTGCTGCTCAGGACTTGTTTACACAGGGAAGTGACACCTCCCACACCAGGATAGTCCTACTGATGGATCACTCCTTCTGGAATAATTGGCTTTTTGGGGTTAGTTTAACTCCTCCAAAATGCTGTAAACTAAACCACTGGCTCCTTAGCTGTACTCTATAGAATTACGTTAAACAGTAAAATTTATGAATGACTCAGTTCTGCGTGGTTGTGCAGGGTGACTCAAAGACATTCCACTGCTGGGCAGCGGTCTCTTGGTCCTAACTTCAAGAACCACTAAACGAAAGAAAATAAAGACATCCTTATTCCAAATTAAGGTCATCTGGGGAGTTACAAGTGTGTACGGTTTAAGTTCATGCCTTCATTTTTATTAACTAGCCCCCTCCTCGCGGAGGAAATCCGATCGGAATTGCTCTGCACCGGTCCCAGTGCAGAACTACAGCTAAGTCCTTTATGAAAACGGGAGAGAAACACAAACACCCAGATGGTGCAGAGTATTTTAGATCTTGCAGTGATTTGGAAAGATAAGCACACTTACCCCAGCTCCTAATTGTTAAATGGCAGTATTGACTATATGATTCTATAGTTTTAAGCAACAGTAACACAAATATTGATGCCATTATTCTGCAGACAACTGACCATTTATGGGGCTTGAGATTTATTTTTTTTTTCCCCCAAAACTGTTCAGGAACCAGATTTTCATACTTATGGCAGCTCAGAGTTACAGGATAAGCCTTAGCAAAAAAAAGAGTATTGTTCATTTTTCACTAACAACAAAGTCTTTTAGACTGTGAAATAACCTTCCCTGAAAAGGCCTAACAGGGAGCAAGTCTCATTGCCGAGATGAATTAAATGTCTTCCTCCATATCACTCTCAGTTGTAACCAGTGATGATTTGGGTCTTTATGTAATGATCTGTAGGCTTCCTTGTGCGTCCTTTGGCTGAAACCTGGGGTCTTCTCCAGGACCTTCTCCGTTCTCCGCAGAAGTGCCCATTGCTCGTGTAGGAGTCTCTCGTAAGCGAGAAGATTCTCCCCAGCCAGGCTGCGCGGGTGCTCGAGTACCCCGAGGCCTCCCTGTTCTCGCCCCCCGGCGCTACCTGCCAGTTTTCCTCCGGGACAGCGGCACTTGGACTCCTCCTCTCTACAGCTCTCACTTCTAATTCAGTTCTCAGTGGGGCTGAAATCCCAGCTGTGATCTCTGCTTTCCTCCTCTTCGTTTCCTACCACGATGGAGTGCTGCTGGGTGCAAGCGAAGAGGAGGGAGCGTTACCAGACCTGGCCCGCTGCTCGTGTGAGTTTTTCTGCGTGGATGGTTTTGGCAGCGTTCAGATGGTTGAAAATGTAAGGCCTTACATTTCTGTGGCTGCAGCATAATCTTGGATATGCCACCACATTCTTATTATTAGCATCTAAAAGCATTGAGAGACCACAGGCAAGACCAGTGTTTCACTATACAGACACCTGAACTTGTTTAACCTACCATTTGCATTTATTGAAGCGTGTGCCAAAACCCACTGGGTTGCGAGGAGCTAAAATTTCACTCGCTATCTTGCAGAGTTTTAGTTGAAATAGCTACAGCAGATGACTCCTGGGAGAGGTGAATTACCATCCTCACTCTACAGAAGCGTTAAGCAGCCGTCGGCGGCTCCGGAGGCAGCTGGTGGCCTGCCCAGAGCTTGGCCCCAGCCCAGCACCTTCACCATGGCTCTGAACAGTTCCGCGCCAGAAACGGACAGCGAAGAAGAATCCCAAACTCCTTCCGAACCTTTAGTAGGACACGTGCAGAGGCCTCGTATGTTTCCACGTTAGGTTCTGGATGTTAAAAGCTTTGTGAGCTGTTTTTTAATCACTGAGAATGACACTGCTTAGAAAATTTAGCAGATCAGTCCTGTTCTGAGCAAAGCAATCTGATATTCTGATTCCCAGCACCTTTGTATTTGCAGTGGGCTCGTTCGGTACAGGGTTTTCTGGTTTTTAAGAAGCTTTAGCTGTCGGTGGCCGTTCCGTTTGGAGAAGAGGAAGAAGGCAGCACAGGAGAGTTACAGCAGACCCAGCTCCGAGGCGCGGAGCAGCTACGGGCGTGCTAGCGACAAGCGCGCGCAGCGGTGCCATGCCGCGGAAACCGGTCCCGCCGAGACCGTTGCCACAAGTGCCGCTTCGCGCTGCTCCCGTCCCCTCCTACCGCCCGTGTCTCCCGGGTGAGAGGTGCTCGTCCCCAGCCTTCACCCTCCTCAGCCTCGCCAGATCTTCACTCTTCCGTTCGTTTTCTCCTCGTGCCCTGCGCTGGCCGGGGTGTCGCGCTGTGGGCTTGCTGCTGCGTGTTCCGGCATCACCGTTTGCTCGACTGTGATCTGCCAATGGGCACATCCACAGAATTATCTACTGACAAATGAGACCGTGCTCATAACCCAGGCAGAGATCAGTCCCAGGTGACAACCAGCACCTTCTCTGCCTTCTCCACCTTCTGTCTGTCCAGCACAAAAGCTATATCGATGACATGGCCTCATAGCCAGCTACTCTGAGGTCTGTTAGATACCACAAAGGACAGAAAAGCAGATTTTAAATTACTGAAATGTGCTATCCAGAAAAGCCAGAATGGCAGAGAACCCTTGAAGCAGTTTGAGCAGAGGCAGGGCAGACACCGCTGTGCCTTCCGTGGGAGACACGGAACTGCTACAGCCCGGTGACGTAAGAAATAATTGTCTGTTGTTCTTATAATTGTGTTTTTGATGTCAGTTCAAGAGGACGTTGAGCGTTACCGTGAGAGCTGCGGGTGATTAGAAACCCTCAAATCAAAACGCTCTTCCTTAGAGGCTGAACTTTGCCTGGGTTTATAGGGAGAAATAATACTTTTTATGGGATCAGCTGGTAGAGCTGAAAAAAATGGGCATGTTATTGAGATCAGAGTTTGGCAATCAGTTTTGAAAATTGTGTTTTTAAATCCAGTAGAGTGTTGTCACGGTTCTAACACTCTCGTTACTTAAGCTTCTCCACCTGAAGACTGAGCACAAGAGCTGCTTAACACAGTCCTCTGAGTCTCCACACCTTTGATTTTACCCTAAAACGTTTGGATATTCCAACCAAAATGTGAAGCATCACGTTTGTTGCTGTTATTATTACTTACGGGAGGGATAGGATTAAAAATATGTATCTGTAAAACCGCTCAAATACCTTGTAGGCAAGTCCAGCCACGTCGCAGAGGGTTTGGATAAAAGTGACTCTGTAGTTTGGGCACAGAGTTGTGAGTGTCTGTAAGTTCAGAGGCTGATAGGGCTCGTTTGGCTGCTTTGGATGGTTCACGAAATCAGAACGCCATGAAGGAAGTAACAGGGAGGGGTCAGCGAGGCTCCCGGGCTGCCTTTGTCCGGGTATCAATTCTAATTCCGTGCTTATATTTGGCACTATCAAAAACCTGGATTTCCTTTCCCTGCCTTACCCGGCAGCTGTCCCTTTGCTCTGAAGCGAGGCTCTTTATTTGTCATTTGTTACCACAACCGTATGGCGACCTTTGGAATTCCAAGCTGCTTTGTAGGCCGGTGCTGAGCGCTGGTGCTGGCCGGCCCTGGGTCCGGGCTGGAGCGAATCAAGAGGTACAGACACATTCAGACGCTGCGTGGGCTGTGGCGGTGGAGTGACCATCCCGCACCAGGCAGCGGCCCCGGGCACTCGGCGGGTTTCGGTGCCTGCTGCCAGAGGCAGCGCTCCGCGTACCCCTCGCAAAGCTTCGGTCACACCGGCGAATCCGGCTGATCTCTGCCCGCTGTCCCCAGCGTTTCAGTCCGCGTCGTGGAGGAGGCACAGCCAGCGCTGCCACGGGTCCCACAGTGCCAGCAGCAGCGTCCCAGGGCCGGCGGGCACATCCTCAGCCTGGGCTGCTGCTGGCGGGGGAGCCTCGGGATCCACGACATCTCCTGTGAAAACCACCAGGGCATGAGCCGTGTGTGCCCCTCTGACCCATCTCCACCCCACGTCCAGAGGCCCTTCGCTCCCTCCCGGTGTTTTGTTCTCATTTCCAATCATACCTGCTTTCAGAGCTGCTCTGAGGTCCCCCCGTGTGCCGAGCTGACGTGAGACGGAGAGATATATATACACACATACACAGGCACTCTTTCAGTATGTGTTGGCAGTTCCATGTATTTCATCACATTACTATGCATTGATTCCCGCTGTCATCCCAGGTCTTCCCAGCAGCTGACCACATTAACCTTTTAGAAGAATGGGTTCTCTCTGAACGTGCAGGAAAACCCAGTTGCCTCGGACAGCTCAAGTGTTGCTGTGGCTCTCACGTCCGCTGAAGAACTCTCTCAAATCTCTCCGGCAGCTGATTCCATGGAATCCATGACAATAAACCACCAAGAAGCCAACCAACCCCCTTGGCTCCGGCCCGTCAGCAGCAGCCCCTGGCTCTGCCAGTCCGCCCTGGGCTGCTAAATTGTATTCTGTATTTACCTTGAGGATTTTATTTATCATTGATCACCGTTCCCAGCGATGTCTCCAACGTGCAGTCAGCTGCTTTGCTGCAGAAAATTAATAATACTTGAGTCCTAATTATTGTAGGTACTCCCCTGGCAGCAGTGGCTGTGGGGCTCTGCCCCACGGCCCGAGCGCGTCTGATACGGACTCTCCAGCCCCTCCAAAGACCACGTGTAAAATGCCTGCCTAGAAAAACCGATTCGGAGATGGCACAATCATCTGAAAATGCGGCTCGGCTCATTTTCTATAACATTTGATCTGTTCTCGTGCAGATGTACCTCCTGGGGTTGCCGTGCCCCTCGGACGCAGGATGGCTCTCGGGGAGCCCCACCAGTTACTCTGGTGGTGTTGCGGGAGGAGGGCAGGAAGGCAAGTTTGTGTGAACAACGACAGAGACAAACACGAGATTTTTTTTTCCACCCACATCTCTCTTTGAGTTCTGCCTTTCTCCACGGCCGCTTGCCGGGAAGCAGGAGCTGCAGACCAGCTCCGCGTTCTGACACCCGTTCCCAGTGCCCGCGTGAGGACAGACCCGCGGTGCAGCGCATCCTTTTTTCTTTCCAGCTTGTCATCCCTGTTATCCACCATGTTGGGTTGGGTTTCTATATTTTTTTTTAAGCTCTGCTCACCATCTGATGTAACCACGAGGCAATACTACTGGAAAGTGTTTGGGGAAGGGTTCTGTCCCACAAGGCCTGCTGCTGGCCACGGCCTGACCTCCGTGATGCTTCACACATTTCCCGTTTTCTGACCATTTGCCACGGGGAGGGGGGGAATAATTTTTATTTTTCTAAACCAGATTTTATTTCCGAAAACAGTTCAAATAATAAATAACAACCTATTAACCCAGCATGCTTTAATGCTCCGAATCTTAATGTAAAGACTACAGAGAGCACAAACATAACATTAAAAAAAGCGTGCACAGTTATTTCCCCTGCCCAGCGCCTCTCCCCCATAGTGCACGCGAGCTGTCTCTTTAATAATGCAAAGGAGCAGTAAATTTCAAGCTGAGGATGGGCAATAACAAGGAGAGTTATTTCCACAATGCCCCAGTGTCAGCCCTTGGCTTAGGAGCACACCTTATTAGTTCTAACAGGCTGGTTAGCATCGGGTCACCTCTGCGGCTCCGCTCCCCAGCAGGGTCACCCGTCTCCAGGCGATATTTGGGAGAGGGGGAAGGGAGGTGATATTTAGAGATTCTCTTATCGCCCCGCATTTTTAGCACTGTTTATTTTTATTTACCACCCCCACCCCCCCTCTTTTTTTCCGCCTTGCCTTTCTCTTGCCCTCTCTCCCACCCCGTGTATCTTTGCAACCTGCATAAATCCCGCGTGGTGGGTAAACCCCTCCCCTGCGAGAGCAAATTAAAGCAGAAACCATGTTACTGGGGGTTCATCTGTATTTCTTTTCAGAGGAGAAATAATTCAAATTAATCAGGCTGTGTTTGTGTACGGACAAATAACAAAGTGCATTAGAGATGGGTAATGAAAGCGAGCCCAACGTGGTCGCGCTCCCAATTAAGTATGACTGTAGCATGACTGTCCGAAAGGAAAGGCGTGCGGGGGTGAGACGGGCAACGCCGGAACCCTCCCTCCGGTTTTAGGGGCCGTAGGAATTGTATTTGGCATCCTGCCTTTACAGCCAGCTAACCCAGGCATCTTTTAAAATGAGCGTCGGTTTTGTTCTGAACCGAAATGTATGAAAAGCTGCACATTATGGAAATGCACATGTGGGTTTTTATATGTCCCTGTCTCCATCAGCCCCCTCCCCCACCCGCCAGTTCCCATCCAAAAATGAATGCAAAGAAATACTATTAGGCTGTCTGGTAATGTATTTTTTATGAGGCCATACAAGACACTGCCTGACCTCGTGCAGCTCATGTTATAACCACATTGAAGATGCTTTTCATTTGGGTTCTGCTTTTCAGCCTGGATGACCTCTATTAAATAAAAAAAAAAAAGAAAAAAATGGCCTAATATGTGACCCCTGGGACTAGTCGCTTCAAGGATTACATTTAATTCATATGATAATATTGAAATATAATGTTTCTGTGTCTAATGTTTTGGATGTTTTTTCTTTCTTCTTTATTTCAGGGACCCTTTGAGTCTTGTCAAAGATCTTTTTCTTTTTCTTTTTTTTTTTTTTTTAAACCTGTTTTGCGGGGAGGACAAGTAACCGGTGCTCGGTGGTCAGATTCTTAAGAATCACCTTTCTTCCTTTGGGAAGCAGGCGCGAGTACAAAAGCCTCCTCTTCCCGCTGTCTTTGAAGGAGAAGAAGAGAAACAAAGGCAGGGAAATTATTTTTTATAGGAAAGCGCCTCTGCCAAGAGCTCGTCAAAATAAAGACCCGCTCTTTGTTTTGGCGTTTGCTTAACCAGTTGATAAGGAGTGACCTGCTTTTGCCCGCTCCCCCGCAACCTGGCCGGGGGGGTGCGGGCAGACCCCCCTTTACCTCCTTCCTCGCCTCCAGCTCCCATTGTCTGCCTCGCCAGCGCCGCGGCCCCTCCACTGCCCAATGCGCGCGTCTGAACTGTACGAGCCCCCCGCTAACGCCGCCGCCGCGCTCGCTCGGCCGGCCCCGGCACCGGAGCCGCTCCGGCGCGTGATGGAGCGTCCCGGCGTTGCTGACAGACAACACATATTTCAGGGGTTTATAACTTCCCCATAAAAATGTACCGCGGGATGAAACACGACTCGCGACGGTTCGGCTTAGCAGCGGCTTTGCTTTCGCCAATTGGAAAAATAAATTCGGCCCTTCCTAAATATCCCGCATGCAAAAAAAAAAAAAAAAAGGTTTAATAAAGTACATTTTTCTGCCCGCTCCTCTCTCTAAAGCCACGTCGTGAGGGGTACGGTGGAGCTCGGGCAATCAGTCAGCCATCTGATCCGAGACCTTGCAGCGGGAAGCGGCGAAGCCCTTAATCATTCGCGGTAATGACACGTTTGTAAAAAAAGTGCCACATGTGCTCGCCGCAGATTTTCAGCAAACATTGAACGCCGGGTCATTAAGGAGCGGCCGCCAAGTGCTCGGCGATGGCGCGCTTGGTGCGAGGGCTGCTCACGGGTAGGCTGTGGGAGCCGCTCTGCGCTACGCCGGCTCACAAGGG
>WUAM01000287.1:19825493-19846774 GCA_024336885.1 Actenoides hombroni
AGGGCAGGGGTGGAGTCCCCGTGATCCCTGGAGGGGTTTCCAAGCCATGGAGATGCAATTCTATGGTTCTGTGTCTACATAGCACAGCAAGCCATCTTGCGTTTAATGCCTGACTGTGTGATGTCCCAGCGTGATGTCCCAGGACCAGTAATTAATTCCCCTGGCACTGGAGGTGTGGGTGGCACGGCCCCACTGTGTTCATTAGCACCAGCCTCTCCTGGTGGGCAGGTCTGGGGGGATGCTCTGGGTGGTGCCGGCCGGGAAGGGTGGTGGTGCCCATCCCCGGTGCCGGGCTCTGTGGCACGGCAGCCTCAAGCCACAGCAGGATGGGAGGCTGCTCTGGGCCGGGGAAGGACACCCGTCCGAGGTTGTCCCACCAGAGTGTTGTCCTGCAGCGTTTACCCACCGCAGGCTCCTGCGTCGGCCGTGATGCAGCCGAGCACCCGTAATGGGAGGTTTCACCGTGGTTCTCGGCAGCGATACAAGTTGTTTCCTGAAACGCCTGGAAATTCTAGTCATTTTGTGAAATAACGGGTTTCATAATACGTCTGTAACGCGAACGCTGAGCCGTTGCTCGGGTGACAGACTAACCCTGGTCGCTCCTTTCTCCTGCAGCCGAGGCAGCTTCTCTTCCGCCTTCTCACAGATTAAAGTTTCTTCTCCCTACAAATGTTACAAATTTTGCCGTTTAGCTGTAAACAGTTGCAAATGATAAACAAATCAATATTCGTTAATGTTACGATGCGCTCGCGTCTATCGGATACGCACGGAATGATTTATAGAGTACAGCATTTCAGGGCTGACCCTTGCAGGTCTCAGAAAGCACTTAAAAAATAAATTTACCCTGGCCTCTCTCACCCCATTTCAAAAAGGGTGACAAAGATGAAGTAATTTATAAGTCACACTTTTATTAATGCTTTTAACTTTCATATACTTGGCTTTCTTGCCCTCTGAGCAGCTAAGTGCAGCTCTTGGTCGAATGGTAACCTTCGGTGCTTTGAGGGGGGTTTTGTACAAATGATCAACTCATAAATAGGTGCTGTGCTCCGCATTATCCTGCCATAAATTCACAGGACCTTTCAAGTACATCAAGAAAGAGCAACTCGAACTCGGCGTCGTGCGCTCGGGTTTACAGACTAATGCAGTACTAATGAGCAGCTGGGCGAAGGGTTTCAGAGCAGGGCCGGTGCTTTATGTGGTGATAGCGCGCGGCCGGGAGAGCCCCGGCAGGCAGGAGGGCGGTGGACGTGGCAGCCCAGCCGAGTGACTTCCCCGCACGGGCTGCCTCGCCGGCTCACGGGGAAGGTGCGGGCAGTACAGGGAACGCGAGCTACGTTAGAGTGGATGAACTAATTAATCGCTAATTATCACCCTGCTGATTATAAGTAGCGCCGGAAAAAAACCTTGCGAAAGAGACCCGCGTGCAGATAACCACGCGTCATGGCGAGTTCGGCTCGCTCAGTGCAGCGCGCACGACAGCGCTGCCGGGGCCCCCAGGCCGTGCTTGTGTGACTGCTGCCCAGCACCTCCAGAGCCTTTCCCGTGAAACAGCCACGTCTTTGGGAGGGGTTGTGTGGTGATGCTCATCTGAACACAAAAACACAGGTACAGAGCTGCCTCCGCACCCCGAGCAGATAGCGGTAACAGAAGTGAATTGTTCCAGTCCAGCTCTTCCCAGTTAGCACTAAAGATAACCAAACCCGGGAGCACGCGGGCTGCACGGGGGAGCTCAGCCCGCGCGGGTGCTGAGATCTGCTTACACACGTGTCTTCCCTCTTCTTGGTGAGCCCTCCAGTGTGAGCAAACAGGCACAGCCTGAAAGCCGGGAAATTCCTCTGAAACACAAGAAAAGTCTTCGCTGTGAGGGTGGTTAGACACTGGCACAGGCTGCCCAGAGACATTGTGGAGTCTCCATCCTTGGAGATTTTTGGTGGAACATGGTCCTAGACCCCCTCCTCTAGGTGACCCTGCCCGAGAAGCGAGGTTGGACCAGATGATCTCTAGAGATGCTTTCCAACCTTGGTTCTGTGACTCTGTAATCAACCCTCTGCAGCAAGTTTTCTGTGGGTTGATTTATTCCAAGGAGAAAATCTATTTCCAACTGGAAGTGTCATTAGGCCTTGTTCAGACTTGAGGAGGAAGAAGGCTTTATTCAGCTGCGGCTGAGTGACGCAGCCAGCAGCCCACTCTCTGCTGGGTCTTCTGAGAGCTGAGGGTTGGCCATTGATGTAAGATGTCTAATTATGAGCGATGAGGGAAGAGAAGAGCGGTGAAGACAAGAATAGCTCGCTATTTTTCAGGAAGCAAAGAAGAATCGCACTGTAAGTTTCTGTGGTGCAGGTCTGATGTTTGAGCCCAACACATAAAAGAGCTCATTTTGAACTTCTGGGACATAGAGATTCCCCCCGTCTTATTGCAGCTGCTTCTAGAAGGTTCTTTATAGCAAACACCTGGCTCTGGGGCGAGGAGAGCAGCCCCACCCAGCTCCTCTGCCCTTGCCCATACAAGCCACAGCTGTAGGAGCTCAGCCGCTGATGGGCTCTGCATCACCAGAGGCTCCCCAGGAGTAGGGCATCAGGCAAGTATCAGAGAGGGTCATGGGTAGGAGGGAGCCAATATAAGGGCAAGGGTAGAGCAGCTGAGGCTTTTTAGTGTGAGAGGCACGGAAGTGGCAGAGAGAAGGAGCTGCTCTAATAGGAGCAAGGTATGTTTGAGTTTCCACCTCTGGTTACCTGGTTAAGCTTCTCTGTAGTTGCCGGAATCAAAGGATGGCTTTAATTCTGTGTGTCTCTAATGGGATGACCTTGTGCCGTGTGAGTAGATGCAGCAGGAAGGGTTTTGGGGGAGTTTTCTGTTCTCAGCTGGACTGTCTCTGGGACCTGTGGCCCGTTGCTTTGCAGTCAGGGTCATCAGGAAGCTTTTTGTAAATATGTGTGGTGGAGCCCATGGTGTCTGTGACTGGAGGCTTGTACTATTGAAAGAGCTTATCTTGGCAAATACTTGTGCTAAATCCCCTTAAAACTGCTATTTTGTCTCCTTCTCCCCACCATGCCGGTAGGAAGTTTATTTTTTTTTCTGGTATTGTTTTCACCATTGCTCTCAGGAAGGCAACTGCTGTGCTCAGATATCACTTGCACCTGGTGGCTCTGAAAACCTGCCTTGAATCAACTGCCAACTGGGGCAGCTCCTGGCTGGGTGACCAGCACAGGATTATGGTTTTTGGATATATGATGTAATGAAAGTACACTTTAGTTTTACTTGAAAGGAACTTGTCTTTGCACATAAGACTTTCATTATTGGTACAGTGAAAGCTATGTTGGATTTTTGACTTGATTGCAGAGAAACTGTTGCTGCAGAAAGCTATGGCTTTTGAAAAGAAAATCTCACATGAAAAGCTGCATGAACTTTAACTAATTTAAAAAAAATGTACATAGAAGCTTGTGTAATAAAATATTTGAAGCCTAGGCAAAGCAGCATGGGTAGGAACTGTTTGAATGCATTGATTACTTTTTTCTGAATCAGATCCATCTGTCAATTACCCTGGAAGAGATGGGAGGGGGGGAAAGGGCTTTTACTTCAGTATGAATATGTGAGGCAGTGCATGGGAAAAGCAAATTCCCTGTATTCAAACCATATGCCCAGTCTGAACCCGGGCACTGCCTGGTCTGTTATTAATGAATATTGTGAAGTCTGAGATCAGCTTGGAGTGGCCTCTGACTGCGGTATCTGGTGGCCAGGATGGACTGCTCGTGGTGGCAGGCGGCAGGTGGGGGTTGGTGGGTTTTTGAACACAAGTGGCTTTTCACGATTGCTGTTTCTCATGTGCTGTGTGTTTAAAACTCTAGCCAAAGGAGAGGGGTGAATCTGGGATTTGTGTGACTTACTGAGGCTTCATGCACTTATAACACTTGATTTTTCTTTTCTGACTAGTTAATGACAGCTACAGGGGTATAACAAGCTGGGGGGAAATGGTTTAGTCTTCCTCTTTGTAATGAGTAGATGATAGAGAAGAAATCAATGAGCTAGAACCCAGAACCTTTGCAGTGCTCCTGTCCTGCTTTCCCTCTTCCACCTACTGGGGTCACTTTGTTTTTTGCAGCAGGAGTTTGATTAACCCCGGTGTGTAATTTACATCTTTGCTGCACACGGTTGTACAAGAGCTGTACTCTACAAACATTGTCCTGTTGGGTGGAAGGACCCCTGTCTCAGCTGCAGAGGCTCTGTCCTGCTCAGGTTCCCAGGAGACTCGTGCTGTTCTGGGGTCTCCTGAGCACCTGCCCTCCACGGACAGTGGAGCTGTGGCTGGGGTGGGTCCAAGAAGTGCTGAAGATGCTGCCTGCTCTGATGTGGGGCATGTCAACTGGGCAGCTTCAGGCTGCTGATGGCATGAAGGTACTTGAACATGAGTGACAATCCATAGGTGACTATCTGAAGGAGCTTTTCCAGCTTTTTCTTCTGTTATCTCTCATACCAAAAAACACCCAGCCAGCGCTGAAACGAAGCGGTGACCCTTAAATCTAAATTTGTCCCGATTTATCTGTTCCAGTCCGTGCGTATCGATACGTTACAATACAAGCCTTTGTATTTTAAAGCCGCCTGTTCTAGGAGATCTCAGTCAGTGTAATTCTGCTGTTAATAATTTAAATGATGAAGTGGACTCGGTGAGAACAATAACCGTGAAACAGATGGAACTGTGTGCAGTGTAGGGCATAAATCCGTGAAAACTCGAGGCTCTGCTGTTGAGCATGGGAGTGGATTAGAGGCCACAGGAGAGCGGCGGGTGGAGGCAGGCGCTGCCACCAGCCAGGCCCAGCAGCTCCATGACTTCCAACCTCTGATCTCTCCTCTTCATTTTGGAGGAAATAAACTCAGCAGAACAACTAAAGACAAAACCAGCAACAAAAGGAAGTCAGTAATGCTTAGAAACAAAGATGTGCCTTTGCCTTCTCTGCATTGTTCTCTGTTTTGTTTTGAATCTGCTGTTTTGAGAAGATTCTTCCTTCCTCAGTGATACTCTGTTTGTACTCAGGGGTAGGTCCTGCTTTGTTCAGTTTTGTTTTCAGTGGAGCACAGGGATGGGGCAAAACTTTCAGCTTACATGAACTGACAAACTGAAGTGAAATTGGTACAGTCTCCAGTTTCTAAATTAGAAAAGTTTGAAGCCTGGGTAGAGCCAGGAACTCCTGAACTCACTTGTTACAACTATGTGTTATTTCCCTGGGTACCCCTACAAAATGTGTGTGATCTTCCCATGTGCCTCAGCTGGCCTCTCCTCATACCAGTGACCTGCTTCACAGGTGCTGGGTGAAGGGGGAAGGTGACTCAGTGCTTACTTTGCACAACACCAAAATGCTTGAGGCCACAGTGACAAAGCGCCAAAACCCAGGATCCTTGATTGCCTCTGAGTCTTAGGAGGTGAATAACAGACCAGGAGAACCCTGGGTTCTCATTAATGGGCATAACTGGTACCTGTGTTGTATTATGGAAGTGTGGTGGGATCACTGGTGTGATGACATGGGAAGGGGTTACTGCTCCTCAGGCAATGACCCAAGTGGACAAGGAGACTTGGTCAGAGGTGACATTATGGAAATGTGACCTGAAGTGCCTGGAAAAGGGTGCTGCTGTTGGTGTGATGGGTTTGGTGAAGAAGTGATGTGAGGGAGTGGGGTGTGAACTCAGCTCAAACCACCATGGTCTCTGCAGAGCCCTGTGGGTGTAAGGCTGCCAGGTTTGGTTTCTGTCCCATCCCATTCGGCACTGCTGGCCGTGGGGTCACCCGTTTCATCTTGGTGGGCCTGGCCAGCATCTCGTCAGGACTGTTCCCCTGTGTCTGTTATAGTCCTTTAGCAGCCAGTCCCCCTGAGGGGTTTCGGTAACAATCAAAAGCCTATTTAAGGAGTATATTGCCATTGAAATAAAATTGACAACATCTTGTGTTTTCCAAAAAAGATTTTTACCCACAGTGCTGTTATTCCCACTTACCTTGAAGACAGTTGTGTAGCAGTTTCTTTAGGTGTCCTCTGTATTTGGTATTAAAAGATGATGAATCAGATCTCTTGATTTCCCTGCTGCCCCCCTGCTCCTTTTGTCCAGACACGTACCTGTAATCTTCTAAAGCCCACTTACACAAGTCTTCCTCACTCATTTTGGTTGCTTTTATTGCTTTCCTGTGGGTTAGTGCTGCGAAACCCCGTTCCACATAGCCAAAACTGAGGCAATTATTTTTAAAAAGCCAGCTACACTGATTTCTACTGGTTTCCCACTACATTTAGTAACAGCCTTGGTCGAATCGACTGCTTTGCTGACCCCTGGAGCAGGACTGTGTGCTGGGCAGCTGGCTCTCCCTGCGCTGTCTGGCTCAGGGTTCCTCAGCTCGCTTCCTGAGCAGTCGGTGCTCAGCTGCACCTTGCCCAGCCTCCGACTCTCCCTGGTTTGGCTGCCCTCTGGTCAGGCTCTCCTGCCTGGGCTCAGGTCATGTCTCCTGCCATCTCAGAGAAAATTGTCTTGGGCTCAATGGGATTTTAAAGCCTGGCCAAATCTCTGCAGCCTCCACCTTCAAAGGGTTTGCTCTGGCTGGCAGCGGCCGAGCGAAGCTGTCCAGTAATTGCCTCGGAGTGGCCGGAGCAGCGGTTCATCTGGGCACGAGCACGGAGAGCTTGGACATGTCTCTCTGATCTTATTGTTCCTGGCTTGGATGCCAGATCAGTGTGAGGGAGAAGGGAAGGAATCAGTACTTAACTGGGCAGGGGGAGGCAGGAGAGGAGCTGGACAGTAATAGCAGAGGAGGCGAGGAGGAGCTGGAGGGTGCGAAGGTCAGATGTGCAGGAGTGTTGGGGGGGACTGGAGGAGCAGGGGCTGAGAAATGGTGGGGAGGGAGGAGCAGATGCAGGTGCTGCTCTGTTTGGCTTTGGAGAAGGATGCTCATCACAAAGTGAGCCACAGCTCCCTGGAAGCCACCTGATTTCCCGCGTGGGAAAGCATCCCATGGCTGCGATGCGCCGAGAGGCACAAGGCTGGATCTGTCGCTGGCATCCTGTCCTGCTCTGCTCCCTGGGGAACAGGAGATGTCCTCATGTCTGCCTCGCTGCTGCTGCTCAGACAGGTTTTCTGAAATGTGTGACCAGAAAATGTTTGTGCTGATCCAGGCAGCCGTGGCTGGGGGAGCACAATGGCTCGATGGGCCACAGAACATCAAATGTTAGCTAAAAAATATTGGCTTCCAATGTCATTTCTTTACTGTTGTGTCTTCCTGCTCCCAAAGTAGGTGCTGAATCATTCCTTGAGATCTAGCCATGTGTAGAGGGATGTCCCTCATCCAGAGGTAATTGGTTGTTCAGGTGAAATGATCATATCAAGGTTGCAAACTCCTGTTCCCTGTCATCTCCTTTTCTCAGAAGAGGACAGCAAGCCAACAGGACATTCCTTCAGTGCAGAGGTAACCAGCGCTGCTCTTGGTGCTCCGTTGTGGTTGTATCTGGTTTGCAGCTGATGTGCAATGCAGAGCTTCAGAAAATAAAACCAGCAGAAGTCGGGGTGGGTTTCAGTCACTGGTGACAGTCCCCCGAGTTCACCTTCCTTGTGTTCAGCTCCACTGACGTTGGTATCATGGGAGGACCCCGAGTCGTCTCAGAGGGGTCACTCACCTTCCTCTCCTGGGGAAGGCCAGGCTGGTTCCCAAGTGTTCTGCTGCTGTCCCTTGTGCGTGGTGCCTCTCAGAGAAGTTGTCACTTTTAATGGCTTGGCCACCAGACTCAACTCCAGCAAGTGCATGTCAGTTGAGGGTAGTACTGCACTTCTTAAATAGCGTGTGTTTAGCACAGTGTGCTGCATGGTCGGGCTATGAAACGCGGGGCTTGCATTGTGGATTTCCTGGCATGTTACAGTGGCAGGGTCTTTAGGCCACGTAAGTGGGGAGGGACAGAGTCGTTTCTTCCCATCCAGCTCTTCTACCCCACTGCCCCAGCTCTCCCAGCTGCAGGCTGGCTCAGCCTCTGCTCTGGCTGCTCCTGGGATTCGACAGACAATCTCTGAAAAAGAAAACACAAACACCACCAAACCCTGACAATTTCATGGCTTCAGAGGGGGTTGAAACAACCCCGCAAGTGCAGAAACCAGAGATCAAGTATAGAACCCCAAAGTGGGTGTTTTGGGGAGCAGTGTCATGCTTTGAGCACCCAAGTCATGAGTTCGCACGCCTAGAAGTGGATCTGTGTGCCTGGTGGCCCTGGGGGTGGGTGCTGTCACTGGCTGCTGCAGATGAGGTTGTCAAGTCTGGTTTAAATTAAGCTGGGGCAGATGGAGAGTTGAGCTGAACTCCTCTGTGCAGCCCCTCGCTCCCCTCTTCCCGCCTGGCCCAGCGCCGGCTCCGCAGAAAGACGCGCTGTTAATAATGAAATTGTGATTATAAGAGGATGAGAGATGAGGTGGGATTTGCAAATTGCTTAAAATTATTGCGCTTAATTATAGCTAGACCCATTAAGCAGCGAAGAGAGGCTCCCTCCCCACGTGCCGCTGGTTTCGTTAGCCGGCTTCGTCAGGGTCCCCGTCTCCCTGTCCCACCCGCTGCCTTCCGTGGAGCACCCCCACCCTGCAGCGAAGTTTTGCGGGACTCGGCCAACGTGTCCCGGAGCCAGCGCTGCCCTGATGTCCTTGCAGAGCGATGGGATCTGGCCGTGACATTTCATTATGCTGATTTTAACTGGCGTGAGTAAAACTTGTGGACAGGCTCCGGTCTTGTGAGGGGGAGGAAAGAGTTGAAAAAGCAAACCATAAATTAAAATAATAACAGTATGGGCCAACAAACAGCACACACATGTACAACAGAGTCACCCTAATAAATACGTTCTCTTTGATTTACGGTGTTGTGATAATCCATACCGTCATCCTTTCGGTAGTTGGGAGGTTTTTTGTGTGGTGATGAAGGACAAAATCAATGTTGGGTCTTTTCATTCTTTTAATAAGAAGAAAATAATTCCCCCTCTGTGTTCTGCCAGTCTTGGGACTTGGCTTCAAAACCCATATAAATCTGTAAAAATGTAACAGTGCCTTAGGATCTTCCTCCTGCTCCTTCCTGGAGGAGGATTTTCCTGAAGATGTTTGAGCTCTGGCTCAGGAACCTGCCTGCTCTAACCCACCTTCCCCTTCCCTTCCTGCTGGTTCAGATGGTGATGGCCCGTTGTCCTGCCACGGGGCAGGGCAGGGGGTGCCCCTGAAGGACGGGGTGCTGGAGGGGGTAGTTCTGCCAAAATGGCAGGGCAAGCTCCTGGGTGAAGAGCCAGCTGAGGGTGAGGAGGGCAAATGTTTATACCTTGCTAGTGTAACAGTAAGGGTACCGAAAGGTCAGCGATGGCCGGGGAGCAGGGTCTGGCAGCGAGGACCTGGCGGTGCTCCACGTGCCGGGTGAGATGTGACCACCTCGGCGGCGAGGGGCAGCGAGAAGTTGGACAGCTGACGCAAGCCGAATGATCCAGGGCGAGATGTGAAGTGTGGACGTGACTGTTGGAGGTGCTGCCATGTCCCTCATCCTTCTCCTGCTGCAGCAGCAGCTTTGCTCTTCGCTGGGTTTGTGCCCTGCCTCCCGAAACCCACCCCCGTGGGCTGGGGAAACCTGGCCTGTGGTCTTGGCTGCCTGTGTCTGCCTGGCTGGGCTTCCCCAGCCCACACGGGATTGTCCCTGTTCCTGGTGATGCCTCGTGGCTTGGAGGGCGACTGCTATCAGCCTTTCCAGCCTACGGCATCGCCCGCAGCCTGCCCAGTGCTGGCAGGGCAGGGGCTCGGGTCCCATGGTGCCCACCAGAGGGAAAACCCAACTGGAAGTGAAACAGGGCTGGTGGGGCACAGGTTACTTCTCTCTATTTCATTTAGTCTTAAACAGTGGTGAATACTTGATTCTCTTGAAGTAGTAAATAACACACCTAAAATTGTCATAAGCATAGAACAGACCTCCCTCGGACCTGTAAGAGAAAGTTACTCATTCCTAATATGTTAGGGTTTGTTTCTCACTACGTGTTCTCTTGGCAATAGATTTAGAAAACACCCTTTAAATTGATAGGAATATGGATAAAATTTATTGGTAAGATTATTGATAAAATCTATTAGTATATAAAAGTTACTAGTAATGTTGTTTTAGTATTTAGTATCATCTTCAACATCGTGTCATCTTTCTATAAGGAGATGGTAGTGATCTCGGGAAGCTTTTCCAGATATAAATCAGCCACTTTAAAACTCCTGCTCTGCCTGCCCTCAACCAAGGATGTTTAGAAAAGTGAAACACATAAACTATCTTCTTCTCCATGGAATTAGCTGATGAGCAATTTAATGTCTGCTTTGTGGTGCATTATTGTGAAATAGATTTCATTATCTTTAAGTGCATTAGCTGATATTTTAAATTCTATGAAAATGAGAGAGAGTAGCTCCATGAACTGGTGTTGTGCAGCGTGGGCACGGACAGCTGGGCACGCCTCACACACCACAGCCCTGGAACAGGAGTTGAAGTTTGTGCATAGAAAACACTGTTATTTCCAGATAGAATTGCCAGGTTAAACTTAATAATTCCTTTATAGTGTATTTTTTTTACATGGGGGGGAAAGCCATTTTTTGGCTGCCAGATGTAGGTGTCTACACCGTTACCACACAGCAAAGGCTCCGAAAAGCTTTGGCTGCTGCTGAGGAAGGTGCGCGTGTTGTGTGTGCAGCAGGGAAGGCTGTTTCACATCGGAAGTTTCGGGAGTGGGAGGGCGGAGTGTGGAAAGGTGGGATCCCTCCCTGCAGCCTCCACAGCGCTGGCAAACCCAGGTGGGCCGGGGGGGAACCCCCAGAGACTGCATCCCATGGGGCCAGGCGGAGGGGTTCCGCTCACTGCGGGTACCACTGTGCTTTTGGCACCTAAAGATCCTTTCTCCCCAGCCCTGAAGCATCCCTGCTCTTGCTCCTGGTCCAGGACCCGTTTTCCCATGTTTGGTGAAAACCGTGTGCTTTTTAAATCACTTTCCTGCGGCCTTTAACCCGAGCAGATTACATTTTGGGGAGCTCCAGAGGACAAGCCTGCTGTCAGAGCAGAAAATCAAATTTTTAGATGCGATGTTGTTGCATTAAAAGGGCCAATCTTGTGTCATGTAACATGTGAATAATGGGACTAGCATGTGATGTCAAAAATTTCCAACTGCCTCGTAAATAAATGCAGTCCCGCCCCTCCCCCTGAAAGGTCACCCTGCTTGAACCTGGGCTCGCATCCTAAATTACCAGCGCGCTCAGAGTCAAGGTTAAAGGTACAGTATCCCCTTTCAAAAGGCACATGTCAGTGTCTGTGCTGGGAATGATAAATAACGCTTGAAACAGGCTATCAATTTCCAAGGGCCCTGCCCCCCTTTCTGTTCTGCCGAACTTTGCCGAGGGCCGGGTCCTGGGGAGGGGAGCGGGAGCGGGAACGGCCCCGCCGGCTCCTGCTCCGGCTGCGCACAGCCCGGCCCCGCGGACCCCCCGGGGCTCTTGCAGCCTCTGCTGGGTCGCTGGGCTGGGGGGCCTGTGAATGTAACTGCCCTTGACACAGCGAAGCCCTTTGGATAGCTCCTTTCGCAGCTTGGGGCGGTTAAGGCTTTGCGTGCGCGCGGGTCGTTAAGGTTGCAAAATCAAGCAGCAAGCTGAAAAATGTTGGCAGTGTCAAAGTTTGCACGTGCGGCCCCGACTCGCCCTGCCTGTGTGAACGTGGCTGACCCGGCCTGAAATCACACGGCCTTGTAGTGCTCGTTCGGAGGAGTCGAGGCCGTTGTGAGCGCAGGGAACAGAGGTGCTCGCGGTGCAGGTGACGTCCCCGGTCCCCTCTCCCCTCCCCTGTTCCTACCTCATTGTTGCTCGGCTGCCAAGTTCATCCTTTCTTCCTGGGGCATCTGTTGGGGTGAGCTGGTACTTGGCAAACAGTTGGGAAAACACCCCCAAAATTCCCCTGTGAGAAACGGTGTTGCTCAGATGGCTTAAAGCCGGAATAAATCACTGCTGCCCCTTCACACACGGGCACCCGCGTCGCTGTGGTTAAGGTCGGGTCCGTAGGTCACGCATCTGAGCGGGGTGTCAGTGAGGCCGTGTCCGTGGCTGGCACGGCTGGGTCACCCGCTCCAGCCTGCAGCACGCTCTGCAGCGCCCGCTGCTCCAGGGTAGCAGGTTAGCGTGGAACTCCAGCGTGTGTAACAACGCGTATGCAACAGAGGGGCAAATTAAGGTTGAATAGATGAATTTAATGATAGTGTTTTCTACCTTTTTCGTAACTTTAGGATTTGATATGTAGCTTTTTTATAAGAGAGCAGGCGTGGTCCTCGGAGAAGGCAGTGGTGAAAGCCAGTGGTTTCTGTGCAGCACATGTGGACCCTGGGAGGGTGGCTCACTTGACTGGTTTGGCCAAATGGCTTCCAGCAGTTGTGAGGCTGGAGGACACTTCTCGCTTGTTTGCTTCATCTATAGGCTTAGCAGTTTCCAGAGACCTTCTTTGTTTTCCAGGCTTGCTCCAAATGCTGAGGTTTATTATGTTGGATCTTCTGTATTTGAGTGATGGAGGGGTCAGTGGTCCTTCCTGTGAAGGAGGGCTGTGGCAGGAGGCAGATGTCACCCGAGGTGGCATCTCTGTGCCCTCAGAGGTAGTAGGTGCAGACATTTGAGTGAGGCATCATGGCTCTCTGTGGAGCTGGTGGAGACTGATAAACCCTTTCAGAGACCAGCTAGGACAGGTCAGGAGCTGCCTGCTCCTCTCCAGAGAGCTATTTGTCTGGCCAGCCTTGGCCGCCCTCTGCCACGCGACAGCGAGGGGAGCACGAGCCGATTAGATCAGACTTACCAACGAGTTGGGTGTCCCAGTGGGGGAAACAAATCCCCCCATAGAGCTCCTCTGATGCCCAGGGCTGCCTGCACCCCTCTGCCTCACAAAACAGACCAGGTCTTTGGGGGAGATGGATGGGTGACCTCTACCCTAAGAAATGAGATGTCCTCTGATGCCGTTGTTGCTTAACCAAGGCGGGGATGGAGCTGATGCCACTGGACCGGCGGGGATCGCTACCCATGTGTTCAGTGTTAACCAGCAGCTACAGTGGTGCTGTAGGTGATGAGTTGGGTATTGGGAGGTGTCTGTATGGCACCTCTTGGTATGTGGTCCTGTGGTACCTACTTCAGGTGATCAGCCTGGCAGCCCTGTCAGACCAGAGTGCAGCAAAGTCAAGTTGGCCACTCTGATAGCAAGGGATGTGTGAGGAGCTTTTGAAAGAACTTAAAAAGATTAATAAATTCAGTAGTATTTTGTGAATTCCTAAGGTTTTTTTTAAAGAAGTTTATTTTAAAGCTTTTTCTATCTGTCTCTCTGTGAAGGAAACCTTGTCTGCTGTTTGCTGTGGGTCACTTCCCTGAGCTATATTTTATATATATATATATAATTCTCGGTGTAAAACCTCTCCCCTGCCCGAGCAATGCTCTGTCTCCTTTTTTTGGTAAGATTTTTTTTTAAAATTATATTTAGACTAGCAGTAGCTAAAGTAGTTGGGCACATAAACCCTGTATTTGTATTCACTTAAGTGGCAGGAATGGGTTGGTATGGGACGGGGTCTGTAGGAGAGCTGGAGGTGGGCACAGTTGGGGTGCCGCTGTCGGGTGGGTGGCTCTGGCTCGCGTTGGGCGTGCGCTGCCCGGTCCCCTCCAGTCTGGCCGGTCCCCTCCAGTCTGGCCGGTCCCCTCCAGTCTCCTGGGGGCCGGGACCCTCCCGGCGCTGCCGTGCGCCAGGAGCCCCGCGCCCTGGGAACGCGCCCGCTGACCTGCGCTGTGTAACAGCCGTCAACCCCAAACCCCACCGAAGCAGCTACATCTGTTTTGGCTTTGTTCGTGAGGCGGAGGGGAGGGAGGTGCACTCTGTGGTCAAGGGCCAAACTACATGTCATATTTCATTACCTTCATTAGCTACTACAGGAGGCTGCGTTAAAAGGGAGAAGGTTGTGGTTAACTCTTCAGCTGCCAGTGGTTTTTTTGGGGAAAAAAACCAGTTTTAATTTAACTTCCTGCTCTTCTCAGTGTGCCTTTACCTTTGTTTTTGGCTTATCAAACCCATAAATCACATTTATGCCCAGGATTTTGTCCCCTTAGCGTAAAGGAGGCAGCGAGCTGCCGTTTCCTCCCCAGCTAGCTGCTCGGACGATGGCTGAGCCATCTGGAAACAGTTACGGGAACGGTAGTGTAAACCCAAAAGGGAAAGTGTATTTAGCATTAATAAAACTTTCCTCTTTGTTTTGTCCACGGTTGTCTTTTCCTTTTCCACCTCGCACTGTTCTGTTGATTTAATGTTGCTGATTTCTGCCAGGGGAGGTGAGGGCAAAAGGGCTTTTTGTGCCGGTGGTGAGGTTGGGGTGAATTTGGCTGCTGGTTAAAGATGTGATTTCTTATATGAACAAGTATCATGAAAAAAAGAACAAACCCCTTCCTGTGCGTCAGTTGGACAAAACAGAGCAGAGATGTTCTGTAGCCGCAGGTGAGGCATCGGCTCTCTCCGGCGGGGTTAGCTGGCTTCACGCCGCGCTTGCACGCGGTCCGGACCGAGCGCTGAGGATGCGAGTGTTCTGTTGCACCCACGCTGTCTGTGTTACCAACACCAACGGCTTTCCGTTTCATCACGTTCTCACCGTGGCGCTGCCAGGACGCGTGGCCGCTCCCAGAAGGAAGCGGGCTGAGCTCCGAGAGAACTGGTTTCACTGGGAGCCATGTGGTGGGCTGGGATGGGCAGGAAGATGGAGCCCCCTTGTCCCCTGACTGCTGGAGGTGGCTTTGGGCGTCGGTGGTGCTGGGGTGGCACGGAGCCTGGCTTTGCGGGAGGTACCAGCCAGCCTGCCTCCACTCCCCAGCTGGCACATCACTCTGGCCTTCCATAGCCTGGCCCTTCTGGAGAGGAGGAAAGAGGGTTTTTTTTTCTCTTTTGAAATGTGTTCTCTAATACAGTGAGTGTGTAAAAGCTCTGTGAGCAACACCCACTGGTTTCAGAGCATGGGAATCATAGACTGCTTCTATCATCTGAGCCACCCTTGGTAATATACTTAGGAAGCAAACTGAAAACCCAAACTGAAAATCATGTCTGTTTAGAAAAAATTAGGAGCAGATTAACAGCTGCAGATGTTTTTTCATTGATTCTTCTCTATTAAAGATTTGACAGTAGGAAGAAAACAAAATTGCATGTTAATTAGTAAAAAAAAACCACCAAGAGCAAGAGCCTGTAAAACTGGTAGCACTTCCCTTCAGTCTGTAGCTCTCCTTTTTCCCAGGGAAGTATCTGTTTGTTACTTGTTTGGGTGTTTCTCTCAGAGATGTAATCTGCACTGAGGCAAGGGAGCAGGGCAGGATTAAGATTTAGCTCCTGGTCCGAGGGCAGCAGCAGCACATGTGTCATCTTCGCTGTTATTCTCACAATCCCGAAGGGCTGCATCCTGAAATTACTCAGGTTTTTTTAAAGGGCATATTTCTTTGCAGGTGATGTCAAGCAGGAAGTGCTTTTCCTCAAAATCTAATGAAAATTGTGATTTGGAATGAGATTTTTTGTTTCGTTCTGGCTGCAGAGCTGCTGCTTCGAACCTGTAAAGCCGCAGTAATCGGTGCCTTTAATGGGGACACCTCCCCAGCCAGGGCAGGGTGAATGCAGCGTGATTAAAAAATGAGGCAGAACAGCAAAATACTGCTTATAATTTATCATTTAGTGGTAGAAAAAGGCTTGTTTACTACTTTTCAATCTTCTGTGCTCCTCAGACTTTCAGCCATTATTTTGAAATGTATTTTATAATAAAACCTCGGTGGTTACGTTGCCTAGGGCTTTGGTGTCCATTTTCAAGAAAGGAAGTATTCTTAAGCTTAAAAAAATATTCTGTGGACTGATTATGTTTCAGCATTTTAGTTGGATGCTGCTGCCTTGAAATATACTCATTGTAGCAGAGATTTAAAAACAATTTCGATCCTGTGCATCGGAAAGGTTCAGTCACTCCTGTATGTTGCATGTACGACACAGTTTTTATTCTATTTCAAGCAATTAGTGTAATTGTAGAAGCCTGGTGTACGCTGTCTACGGTTATTTTTAAAGGTGAATCCATTGACTCCCATAAATCCAGTGGCAGACGTGTGTGTGTGATGTATGTGTCCAGCCAGCACGGCTTATCAGAGCTGCCCTCTGGTCGCTGGTGACTGATGTGAGGTGACAAGCCACGTCTCCGCAGCTCCTGGGGCTCCCCGGGGCTGTCCCCTGCAGACCTCAGGGCAGGAACATCTGACCCACTCCTGCTTGGAGAGCATCCTTGGGGGCTGCCCGATGCGTGGAGCTCCCATCCCTGGGGCCTTTCTGCCCAGCAAGGCTTCTCTCGCAGCAGGAGTCGCAGCTTGGTCGCCAGCGCCGTGGGAAGCGTGGAGCCGGGCGTGCTGCTCGTGCTGGACCTCCTCCTGCCTCTCTGGTCCTCATCCAGGTGAGGCTCTCTTAAGGAGAGGGACCTGGCAGGCAGGACCCTTCTCCTTGGCTGTTGCTGGAGTCAAAGTCAATCTCGTCATCTGCAACAATTTTTCCACAATCTACGCTCTGCAGCCTTTGATGCAGTCCAGGGCGAAGCGTTACGTTCTGCTCCTGGACGCAGCTCTCAGAACTGAACTGCTACACCCAGCCCCTGTGCACCGTGCGGTGATGGTGAACCCACATCAGCCTGTCACAGAGGAGACTTTGTTCTGGGTCTTGCAGCTAACGTGTTAACCCGGAGCCGTGCTAATCCCCGAGATGAAAACTCGCAGAAAGACAGGGATTGTCAGGAGGAGCCTCTCAGGCTGTGGCTCTTACAGTAAGACCTCAAATTAATTCTCCTCCATGTCAAGAGCATTTGGCCTTAGACACAACAGGCAGAGTCACATTTCATTGTAAAGTCAGGTTTCAGAGCCCATTTGCCCAGGTGCTCATTCAGTTGTCCTCAGCAGAAGAACCTGGGGCAACTCCCGTGCGGCGCGGAGCAGAAACCAGCCCTGCCGTGCTTGCGCTGAGCAGTCCCCAGATCGGCCTGGAGACCTGATCTCGGCCATCGCCGCCCGACCCCCTGCCCGCGGCCCTTTCCAGTCGGCAGCCCTTGGCACAGCGGGCTGCCTTCGGGGGACGCGGGAGCACGCGGCAGGGTCAGCTGGCAGGAGCGAAGATGTCCAGGAGATGAGCAGGGAGCCCATCCCTCCTCTATTGGTGCAGCTCCTCCTAAAATCTCCATTAAACTATAATCCTTCATACTTAGTGTGGAAATACCTAAAACATCTTCCTCTTCGTTCCCCGGGGAGGAACAAATACTGTCCCGAGTGCTAAATGGCTGCACTGCAAACAGGCAGCGACAGGGACGCGCTGCAGGACGAGCAGCTAAGGAAGGTGTTCCCTGCACCACCGATCACTTTTTCAAGGTTACGTCTGGCGAGCGCACCCGGAGCGGGGATGTTCTGACCTGAGGAAGGCTGTTAATTATCATGTGCTACAGAGAGTTAGTGCCTCAAATTATTTTTGCAAGGTTTACTTGATTTTTCTGGGCATCTAAACAGAAGGTTGAGGGGGAAGCGCAGGAGGAGATGGGACTGTGCAGCTGTGAGGTGACGTAGGAGGCGAAATGCGGAGGAACGCGCTCTGGGTCTGCGGAGGCGAGGGGAAGGCGCTTGCTTCCAGCTGCATCGGTAGCACACAGTAAGACCTTGGGTTTCTTCACTTACCATCCTCTATTAAAATCAAGGCCTTTAGCTTCAGAGACAAAGTGGAAATGATAAACAGCTCTGAGTCCCCCAGCAGCACCACGGGCCGGTCCTGCTTGCCTGGCTGTGGGATGCTGATGTCCACCCTGGGCTGCAGCCGGGGCCAGATGTTCCTGTGGGGCAGGGGTGGGCTGTGGGGCTGTGCTCAGAGCCCTGCGGTGCCACGGGCCTTACTCAGAGCGAGCAAAGCTGGTGGCAGAAGTGGTGGGGTGGCAGTGGGGAGGTGAACTGTGACCCACCAAGCAGGCACGGCACTGGACCTGGGACACAACTCTATCTTGGGGCGACTCACTCGGAGATCTCAGCACAGAATTGGCCCCGTGGGCTTGCAGGGAGTGCAGGCCAGGGATGAGTCCCTGAGTGTGCTGCTCTCCAGACTAAGTACCTGGAAATACTCTGATCTTCATGTCTGCAGTGTCTCGGTTTGGAGGAAGGTGTCTAAAATCAGCTTTTTACTGTGGAAATGGGTGTTTAACGTTATTGTTGGCCCATTTGTTTTTCCTGTGTGGCAAGTGTTTACTCAGCTTCGTGAAGCTGCTTTAAAAGCCCAGCTGAAGGAGGTCAGTCGGTGTGAGGTGTTGGTGCTGGTACTGCAGCAGCACTGTCATCTCATTGCTGTGTGTGCTCACAGACTGAGAAGTATCTGCTAAGTTTGTGCAGGTGCAATTAAAATAGTGAAGGAAATAAAGCACTTAATTGGTGTCCATTGTGGCCCTGCTTTGGCTGTGTATCTCTTCGTGGTCCTCCCACGGCTGGAGGTGGGGCCGGAGCGGAGGAGCAGCGTGGTGCGTTGGCAGGATCACGCAGGGCTGGAGCAAGGGTGTATGGGGGTAATGCAATTTGTGAGTGAGGGACATTGTTCAAGTGCTTACTTCCTGCCTCTAACTAGAGCTATCAGTATATCACTTTCAAAATGAGCAGTTTAAATTAAAAGCTAAACTAAAAGAAACCTGCCTGCATCTGGGACTTGTCAGAAGCCTCATTCAGATATGCCATTGTCACAATTTCCAAGAGCCTGAAGATGTGGAAGATAATTATCCCATCCCATAGACAAGTCTATTTGTTCCTTACACCAGTCTCTTCTATGGCTCTGCAATTTGAGTCTTTCTTTTTTTTTTTCTCTCACTTAAAGGGTACAACAGACTTCTCAGGCCACTGCTCTCCTTAAATTTCCTGTTTGCATATGCTGCAAAACCAAACATGTTGTAAAGTTCAGTTTGGATTCCCCTAGTCCGAGTTCACCGTATAAATCTGCAGAGTACGTGTTTCATTATGCCTCCTCAATTAACAACTCTGTCGTGGCAGTCAGAGCTGAAGGAGAACTCGCCCCATCCGGTGAAGATGAATCTTCTGCAGATGTTGCAGTGGGCCTGGCCCCTGGCAAGAGCTGGAAGTGCTGAAGTCCCTCAGCCCCACGCCAGAGATGACAGCAGTTCAGAGGCATTCCCCAAGCCGGCAGGTAGCCAATAAACCTCCCGCGCTGGGCTGTGACCCTGGCTGTCTCCTGGCTCCCTTCTTTCCTGACAGACGTGGCAGATGGCTCTAGAGTTTGGTTGCACCTTAGGTGTCTCATGGGACAGATGCTGTTTAGTTTTTATTCTCTTCTTGCTTGTGCTCGGAAGGATGGGCGCGTTGAGAAGGGCTTGGGCTTCGTTACGTCTCTTGGGGCTGCTGGGCTGTCCACGTGTGTTTGGGTGGGCACTTGCCCCGTGTTGTGCAGCACCACCACCAACAGCACCCGCACACCCAGAAGGCTGGGCTGGTGGGACTGAAATCATGGTGTCCTTAAATCTGACTCTGCTGTACTTCATGGCCCTGTGGAAATAGACTTCGCCGCTCCACCAGCCGCCTTCCCTCCTTTCTGCCCCTGCCTTGCGTTCGGACTTGTCAGCACCAACCCACTGCGAAGGGCTTCCTGCGACTACGCTGTTGTGTGGTGACTTGATGGTGCAGCAATGGATTTCCCTCAGACTCATTAAGCTGTTTATTTAATGTTGTGTGTACCCAAGTTAAAGCCTTTGTATCAAACGGTCTGTTTGCTCACAGCATCGGCTTAGGAGGTGGGTTCTTTGTGTCAAAAATCTTGACACTCACAAATACAAAATACTCTGCGGAGAAACAAAAATCACTCAAAGCATTTGAGCCGATGCAAATTATTTTTTTCCTCTGATGGAGAATTGTTTTTGAGTAGACAGCTCCCAGCGTCCCACATGCCCCCTGCAGAGTCTGGTAAGATAACCCTGAGAACATCTGGCTGGTCTGGGTTGCAGCAGGTCTCCTGGTGAGCCGATGGGAGGTAAGAGTGAGAGGCTGGGGACTGACTGCCCACCCTAGAGCTGGCTGTCCCGTCCTCTCAAACCAGCACGTTTTGCTTACTCTTGTTTGGGCCCTTTGTTAGCAGTCAAGAAGCTCTCCTGGCAGTTTGTCCTGGCCTAGCAGCCCTTGGCCAACTCCCAACAATGTGTTTGGTACAGAGTGCCAAGCGCTGCCCAGATCAATCCAGGCCGCTGGTAGCAGCGGTCGCTGGTGCGTGGGCAGAGGCTTTGGAGGACCCGTACCTCCTGCTGCCCACGGCGAGCCCAGGACACGGCAGCAGGTCCTGCTGTCACGGCCCGTTGTCACGGGGAGGCGGAGGGATTTGCGAAGGACCCGATGGGGACGCGGCTCCCGGTCTCTTACCCAGCCGCAGCCCCCAGCCTGTTATCAGTCATCTTTGTGTCTGGCTAAAAGAGAATTGGAGATGCCCGTTTGTGCCGGTGAAGAAGAAAATCTGAATCTCGGGAGCAGAGGGATGGAGAAGGGAAGGGATTGCCTTTCTTTGCATTAATATAAGATGAAGATTAATTCTGCTAGCAGGATTCTGTCGCCTTGTCAGAATTCAGTGATTTTTCCATTTTGGATCAGTGCAGTGCCAGAATGTAAATCCCATTGCCTTGTGTCTTTCAAAATAAAATCAAAAAGCCTCCCTGATTGCTTATATGGGCAGCTAGCACACCTTAAGAAGTAAGAAAGGTTCAGACAGGAATATAATAAGGCCCGGGAAAGTGGCAGCATGAAAGGGATGACCTTTATTTGCAATCATAGCTGAGATTTACAGTTTATTACTGATAGCTTTTATAAAGAGCCATTCAGTTCAGAGGTGAGAGGTTTGTCATCTGGAAATGCAATTAACTTTAGCCTTATCCCAATCCCCCTGGTCTTAGTGTGAGAGCAGCACTTCAGCAATATCATGATTTTTCCCTCTAATTTCTTTTTTTCCTACATTTTTGTCTCTCGTATCCCTTGTTCTTTGGCATAAATGCAGGTGCATGTTTTTTTGCTGCTATTATTTCATTATTATTAGATGCACCTTTGAATTTTTTATTAGATCCAGCTTGATTTTTTGAATGAGAAAATTTCAAAGAAGAGTGACATTTAAACCTGAGAAGAACTAAGATAACTCACGGGAAGAGAATTGTGCTATGTATGTCAAAAATTAATTACAGACATGGAGAATCTCAAAAAAAAAAAAAGGGGGGGGCGGG
>WUAM01000287.1:19846874-19863194 GCA_024336885.1 Actenoides hombroni
AGACATGGAGAATCTCAAAAAAAAAAAAAAAGGGGGGGTGGGGTGGGGAGAGAAACAGTTGCTTTTTAAATAGCACTGCTGATTGCTCTTCCCCACATGAAGCCCCCAGCCCCACAGCCATCCTCGCGCTCGCGTTGGTGTGTGGTTATGTGCGCTTACACCTCAGCCAGTTGGGGACTCGCCATACGTGCCCACAGATACGGACGCCGAGGGACACGGCCTCAACAAATGAAAGCAGCTTTGGCATCCCGGCCCCGCGCGTACGAGAAATCCCTGAAGGTCTATTTTTGTTTCGCAGGTTCGCTTTTACGGCCGCCTCTTGTCTGTTAAGCCAGGTCTGTAGGAATTTAAGAGCCAGGCACAAAAGCAAGAATTTAGTGCGCTCGGCCGGTCGGTGTAGGTTGTTTGATGTATAGCCCGGTGTAATTTGCAGGGTGCACCCTGCCAGCCGGGGCGGAGGGGAGCGTGCCCATGCCAGAGGCGTTAACCCTGCAGAGTGGGGTCCTCCTGGGGCTGGGGGCTGCTCACCCACCCCCCGCCCCGGGCACCTGCGGCGTGACCACGCCGATGGACTTCAGAAATTCCTGCGGGCTCTGCTCACTCCTGGGCAGGCCAGAGCAGAATAATTACTGCCACCGTGGTTTTCATCCCTGCTTTATTGTGGCTATTATTTTCATCAGTGTTAGAGGTTAATATCCCTATTTTTCTCCTCTGCTGCCTGAACACAATAGGGACTTAGCGCGGAGTCAACCCAGGTAGCCGAGGCAGTGACGGTGTCTCCAGAGAGGCCGGATGAAAGAGTCTCTAACGGGGGTCCCCAGCCCGGGGTGGGAATGTCCTTGGCCACAGCTCATCCCGGTGGCACGTGGAGCTGGGGCCACTGCAGCAGGTTTCCTCTTCTGTCTCGGTACGAGAGACAAAGACTGAGCGTGGCGTGGGAGCGGGAGCCCACGCTGAAGGGCTGCGTTGATCCCGCGTCTCGGCCGGCACTGCCCGGCCGGAGTGGGCACGGGCGCCTCTCCCAGCGGTACCCAAGTGTCTAATAGAGTGGAGAAAAAGGCAGCCCGGTTTCAGTGTCCTTAAAAACACCTTTCTGTGGTGCAAACAAGTGTTAATGTGAAAGGGGAGATTGCCTCAAACAGCACGCTCTCCGACTGGAAAAGTAAACACTGCCCTTTGCTGCAGAGAGCTTTTGTTCTAAGGTGCTCTTTATCTTGATGATATTCCAGTCCAAAAAGCCTCCTTCCTGGCTCTTGACAGCAATAAAGAAACCTCAGTCGTGTTTATAGATTTTTTCAATTTATTTATTTTATTTCCTCCCCCCCCAAAGATCCAGACCTTTTTATTTTCCTTTTTATTCCCCCCTTTTTTTTTTGTTAGCTGAGTGCTTTTATCTTTAAACTCCTGGTTACAGAGGAATGGTCGTGCCTCTTGCAGTGCAATTATTTATTTTGTTTGGGGCCAGAGGATCTGGTTTTCCTGAGCTGAGAAATGGGCTCAGTCTGTAAATCCCAAGGTGGCTCAGTCCTGCTCCTGGGGAAAGGGCTGGCGGCAGCGGCGCGGCGTTGGTGGTCAATAACTGCGGTCAGCCCCTCCTGATGGAAAGGCGATGAGCTAACATGCAAATAGGAACTTTCACTCTGCTGTGAATATCCCGGGCAAACTGTTCAGTCCTAATTTTTATTTGTTTTCCCGTTCTGAGTATCAGGGGTGAAAAGAAATGAGTTCACAGATCGGCAAGTAACTGGCTGGGGGTTTGATCTGTAAGGTGAAGAACAAGTTGGGCAGCAGTTTTCCTTGCAGCGGCCGGATGTGTTTTTAAAAGTCTGTGGGAATACGACAAGGCCAAAATAAAGGTACGACGGGCTGAAAAGCAAGGGAGAGCTCGTGCCCTGCTGTGAGGTTACTGGGCTTGTGTGCTGCCAGTTGCTGCTGCAGCACAGAGAGCTGGTTCCGGAGCCCCGGCTCAGGGGGACCAGGCTTTGGGCAGTTCCGTAATTTAAAGTCACGTTGAGTGTGGTGAGCTCTGGCTTCTGCCAGCTGCTGAAGCAGGATGTGCTGTGCAGCCGGGCTCCTGTGGACCATGAGTTTAAGCAGCATCACCAGCACCATAATGCCCATGAGCAGCGTGGACCTTGGGGCAGCTCCATCTCATTGTAACATCGCTACTGATTTGTTACTGAGCACGTTTCAGTGAGGTCACCAAATGTTTCTTTAGCACCCCAGCGTATCTCTGTGGGTTGGTATGTGCCAATACGTATTAAAAATAGATGCAGGGCAAAAGAAGGGTTTATATACACTCTATAACAAAAGTCCTTCTTGACGGGTAAAGATACGGCTACAGTGGTGGATGCTGAGTCAATGCTAATAAATAAACCAGGATAAACATACTTTGATGTTTTAGTTGATAGAGAATAGATGATAACTATCGTTAGGATACCAATCTTAAGTATTGTCTATAGTTGGACCAGATGATTGTTGTAGGTCCCTTCCAACTGAATTAGCGTATAAAAATTGGTATAAGACCTGTAATTAATGATTTAGAATTTTTATTAAGGATGGAATGAAAGGTACAAAATGACATGTGGCTAGTTGAGGTTGTTAACCTCAAGATCAGAAGTAGCTGGTGGGACAGGAGCTGACTTGAGGAACCTGCAGCAACTGGAAACTGCTAGATCGGGTATCAGGATGCTGTTCAGCCTAAAGGAGCGTAGCCTGCCTTGCTCCCAGACAGGTGGAAAAGCAGCACGGATCTGAAGTAGCGGTTTAAGGAGACTGAGTCAGAAGATCTGTTGTGGATTTCAATCAAAACATCCCATTGCAATCAAAACTCTGCTTTTTCCTGGATGTGAATATGTGGTGGGATTGCATTTGAGGCTGGGAGGGTCTGTAGTGTGATGTACTCAGCTGGTGCCCCCGTGTCTAGAGCACTGTGTCCCCGACACAGCTCGCAGAGGGTGCGGAGAAGCTCCCAGGAAGGAGTTGGTGTCCTCCCCGTGTGCGAGAGCTCGGGGAGCGCTGGGTGTTCCTCGGGGAGAGGGAAAAGGGCAGCTCTGAGCAAACGGAGAAAAGCAACTTCTGATCGCTGGCAGTAATTTTGTAAAACTGAGCAGCTCCTGAGGCCGTGCTCAGATTTACCCCCGGTCACGGGTGCTCAAGCCAGAGCTGCAGCTTTGGGGCGGTTTCCTCCCGGTCCCCGCGCTGCTGCTGTGTCACTGCTGCGCTGGCTGGGACGTGCCCCGTGCCTCAGCTGTCCCCGAGCTGTGGCAGCTAAGAAATGGTTAATGCATTTTATGGATTCCTTTAGTCTACTAGAAAATATATTTGCCTTGTGCAGTCTCTGAATGCTTTGTTACTTTTTGATCACCTGGAAAGGTAAATGACACTAAATACTCTGTACTCGGCCACAGGGGCTTTAAAAAAAAGAGAAATCTCTGTTTTCTGTATAATAAATAAAAGTGAGAGAATTGCTAAAGCTTGGTGAGGCCAGAAGGTCAGTCGCACTGTGGCTGCTCTGGGTCCCTTCCCGTGGGTCCTGCTGCACTCCCAGCCCCGCAAGCGGCCGGAGTCGGGCACGGATCCTGCCGCCAGCCTCCAGAACCCTTTTGGAGACCTCTCTTCTGCCTGGATTTTTTCCAGCGGCCGCTGACTGAGAGCATGTTTACTCCTGTAATAAGTTATTAATTCTGCTTCGGAGTTTCTCCTGGTGGATCACGGGTGGGAGGATTGCCTCTCTTAGTTGGGAGTGTGGGGAATTGTCGGGGACCTCTCCTGGTGCCACCGCTGCTGGTGGGTCACCGCGTGCCCTCCTCTAGAGCTGCTGTGGAGAAGCAGCAAAGTTTCCATTGCTGCTTAGTGTATCTCATCAGAGGATCCAGCAGAGTTTTAGTTACTTGAAGTCTTTGATGCAGAGGGATTTAGTTAATTTTCTTACACCACGAGAGGCGTGTGGGGCAAAACCACCGAAGGAAGTTTGCTTGGAATTTTTAGGAAGATGTAAAGCAAGAGCAACGGGAGTGTCCACGGCTAAGGGCTCCTGGCTGTTCTCTGATTGGTTTATTTTCATTTTGGCAGAGAAAGTGAATGTTGGTACCAAACGCCAGCCCCTGTGCTCCTCGAGGTGGGTGCCTGTGATGTCCGGGTGCTGCCGGGAGCGGGAGGAGCCGCAGCCTGGCGAGAGGCGGCTGCGCTTGCGTCATAAGGCAGAGTTAACGAGACAATAAAACAAATACACTTTACAGAGCATCATCTATTTTACCTTACTCATTTGCAAATGAACATAAATGGGTTCATGTGAAACATGGATAATAACCAAGATGCGGGAGGGAATTAATTAGAATTTATTTATAATTACACACCTAACTCGAACCTATTAGTTACACTATCTGTTTTTTAATTGCTTTCATTTTGTGAATTTCTTCAGACTTTTAAAAAATATGATAGCATTTAATTTCAACATTCTGTGGAGCTTATGCTTAGAAACACGTTAAATCCAAACGGGGTATTTTTTTGCAACTGGGAAATTACGTTTTGAAGAATTAAGCGCTCGGTGCTTTAGATACTTACAGGCTGAAGCCCTGGGATAGAACTTAAGGTATATGTAAAATCCTGAAAAAAAAAAAAAAAGGAAAATTAAATACAGGAATTGAATTCCAGATTGCCATCTCTGTCTCTCTGTTTTTTATTTTTACTTTTATATTTGCAAATGGTGAAGTTATACAAAGGATTGTATAGACTTTTTTCTGAGAATTTTTGTTTCAAAATTTGATTTTGTTCCAAATTCCAACAAAACCCTGAAACCAAAAGAAAAAGCTTCAAAATATTATGCATTCATCAAATTTTGTTTAAACTTCAGCAAGTGAAAATCTAATATTAAATATACAGTAGAAGCTCTAGGAAAAAAAATAAACTATAAATGTTTTGTTGCAAAAATGGCAGGTAGCAAATGTTAACTGTTACAACATTTTTATTGCAAACATTGTTTTGCAAGTGAATCTTAAGTGAAATCTTCAAAATCTGCAAATGATTTTAGTTTCCACCGATGCGAAACTTTCTGTGGGAATGTTTTTCTTTGTTTCTAGAACGTGCTTGATTTCTAACTTGGGAAAACGGGCTTAAAAGTGGTTTGGAAGGGAGGTGGGCTTGGTGGTGGTGCTGAGCAACCAGGGTCTGGGTTAGGAGAGAAGGGAATTGCCACTTCACCTGCTTCAGGTGCACAGTGGTGATGATGAAAGAAGCTTCTGCTCTCTGTAGCTTGAGCGCTGCAGGAAGGGATGGAGGCTCGGGCTCTGCTGGTCGGTGGCATCTTCTGCTCTGCTGTCCATGGCTTTGCCTACAGGGTTCTGCAAGGAGCCGGTGTATGTGAAAATGTTTGGGCTGTCTGGGGGATGTTCAGAACTATCTGAACAGTATTTCATGGAGTATGAAGGACCCAGAGGTCAACGGTCGCTGCAGATCACTCTCTGCTCTTATTTTGTCTCAAGAAATTCTTTCCCAGCCTTTGTGTTGGTCACATTTATTACATAATTGCGAAAGAGAAATGACTGCTTCATAGGTCTGCACGAAAGCCATTTCTCTGTATCAGATGGTTTGGGCTGGGAGATTGTATATTGGTGCGGGGAATGATGAATGGGATGCAACAAGATGTAAAATGGTCGATAAAGTTAGCGGAGGACTTGCTGCCGGCGCCGGCTGGGGTTCGGATCTCTCTCCTTATCCGTTATTATCTGTTAGGAGGAGAAGTTGGCTTTGCGGGTGTCCCCACGCACGGTGCCCGTGGCAGCCTGGCGAGGCCTGGGCACTGCCCGCGGGGCCGCGAATCCCAATCGCCGGTGCCCGCCCTGGGGGTTCCCTCGCGTGACGAGGTTGCTTGTGCTCCGCTGCGCGGAGAGTCGCTTCCTGCCTCGGGGATGTGCTCCTGCCTGTGAGGAGCACTTCTTCCTTCCTTTACTGTTTTCATTCTCTGTGGGGGGAAATTACAATTCAGGGCAAGTTTTTACTCTCAAGCGAGGCACTAAGGAGAAAAACACCTTTAGATTTGACTGGGCTGTGTGACTTGGTGCCGCTGCCGCGTGGAGCATTGCACAGCGTTTGGCCACTGTTCTTCTCGCTGGGGGAGCAGAAACATTAAATCTTATTATATGATGATGCTACATTATTAAAATTTTTCCTCATAGATTTGCTCACACTGATAATTTCTAGATCTTCTTTAAAAGCAGAATAGAAATAGCATGAAAAATTATTCATACATTATATTCTATCCTGAAAAATAGTCTCATCCCCTATCTGCTTATTGATATAATTAAAACTGGATTAGTTGGGTGGATTATAGAGTTTTCTGAAGTCATTAGGGAGTTTTCTGTCTCTTGTGGCCACCCCATCTCCAAATTCAACTATATTATGAGCTGGCTCATACCAGCGAAGTCTGGCTACGTTTTGTTCTTAAACCCTTTCTCTAGTTCCTGATTTGCACGTGAGCGTGGTGGTGATTGAGTCTCGCTAGACTTGAGCGTGCGTGTAAATCCTTCACGTTCCCGATTCAATAGCGAGGCCAACCCAAGGCGCAGCAGGGCCTGGCAGGTACCCAGGTGTCCTTTGGGTGACACGGGACTGACACCAGCAGGCACTGGCTGGTGCTCCTGGGCTTGCCTTGGGTTTCTGGGCAGACTGAAGGAGCAGTTTGGGACAGGCCACAAGCGAATTCCACCACGTGTTCCCTGCTGAGATACTGGGCAGGGGTTTTTGAACCAGTGGGGTTGTTAATGAAAAGTCCAGTCTAGAGAGTCTGGTTAGAGCCGGTGGCCTGCCTTAGACCTGTAAGGCAGAATCAGTCTTACCATAGAATCTCATCACGATTCTATGATTGAGTCTTTAATGCCATCTCTTCCCTGCTGCAGAGGGACCGTGCCGTGAAACGCGGGGCTGTTCCTGATGCCACAGCAGTGCCTGTGCTGGGGAGGTGTGGGGAAATTCTCTGGTGTTTTGTGGTGTGTAAAATATTGAGGGTTTTGGAGGAAATCCTTACCCGCGAAGAAAATCTGAGCATATCTTCATCAAATAACTGTATTCACAAGGTTAGCCAGTTTTCATTTGGTCAGTGAGGAGGGAATATTCGTTACACAAAAATGAATATACACAAAATTTCCAGGGCCACAAGATCTTGATGATTATTTACTCGTATGGTAGCAGCACTAAAGATACTCAGCAGCTACGCTAAATAAAGATCAGTTGTATCAATCGCAACAATATCCACAAATACATCACACGTGTGCTGCCAAAGTGAATTTTATATTAACCTATCATCAAAAATCAAACCAGCAATCTTTAAGTGGTGGGTTTAACATGTGCTAAAGTGCAGCATATATTACTTTACAAATGTTACAAACCCAAGCCTGTTACTGAGGCATGTTTTGGCTCGGATTTAGGATGAGTGTCAAGCACAAAGAATGTGTTCTTGTTTTTGAAGGAATTTAAACACAGAGTGGAATGCTCACTGCAAAGCTCGCCTCTCCTGTGTTACCGGTGCGCTCGCAGCGACCTCGTGTCACACAGCGAGTTTCCTCTCATGGGGTTTTTGTTGGACAAAATTGCAGAGAGAAGTCTCTGAAAAGGACTTCCCGTGTTCTGACACTGTAAAAATCACTTAATATCGGCTCATCAGTAAGCCCTTATGCCTTCTGCGTGACACCGAGTCGAGCAGACCAGCCTGGAGTTACTGCGTGCGCTGGACAGGTGACACGTGCCCCCCCTCTATGTGGCCATATTTAGTATGATTAAAAAGGGAGGGGGATTACAGGTAATTCTTAGGAGCTATTTAAAAGCCAAATTCCGTTGAGCCTGCATCTTCTCCACGAGGGAGATATTTATAGTACAACCCTGACTAGGAGGTTCCCCTCTCAATGAGAGCATAATTTATGAATCTGACAATCCAACCCCTGGATAATGTGAAGACTAACATAATGTTCAGCTGAGTAACTCCACACTCCTAAAGTTTATCGGAGTGTGTAACAACAGCAGCAGGGCTGGTGTGATGAAACGACACACACAGTCGCTTTGGAGGTAGGATCTCTTATTAGGAATCCGCTGCAAGACAGTGTTGGGAATGCTCGCTGCTGGCGGCTCACCCCTTCCCTGCGGAGGTGGGACACAGGGATGTGTGCAAGGACAACTCCTCAAGCAGGGGTTGACTCATAAATATAAGCAGAGATGATCCACACAGAAAAAACTGAAGGTCAGACATCTGCTCAGCCTGGTGAAATTCCTGGGTTTGGCAAGCAGCCTTTTCTTTGTCCACCCAGAAGGTCACAGAATCTCTCAGGTTTGAAAGGACCTTGAAGATCAGAGTCCAACTGTGATGATGCTCTAGCCCAGAGATGGGAACTCACTGTTCCCATGGGCTGGCTGTCACCACTGCAGAGCAGCACCCACCCCCTCCTGCACCCTCAGCATCCCTGGTGCCATGGGCACCCACCCATCACAACCCTCCTGCTGCTCTCCAGCAGCATCTGGGCAGGACTGCTCTGTGCTGGGCCTTGGCCAGTGAGGATGAAGTCTTCTCAGGATTGGGGATGTTCAGGTCTCTCGGGGATCCCAAAGCACCTTTTAGAGCCAGGAAGGCCCGTGATGGGTGACAAGAGCCCACACTGAATGAGTGGGGTGGTCACTGCAGCTCATTTGGACACGGAGCGACTGCGCTGTTCATTTGAGAGGCTGTCAAGGAAAAATTGAAGGGTTTAAGTGTATGACCTTTTGCAGGAATTACTTCAACAATAGCTTATTCTACTGTGTCAACTATGGTTGCAGTTACAACAATGAATTTCACTTTGAGAATGTAAATTGAGTTCCTAATTGTGAGATTTAATCCAGGGTACTCTGGGCAGTAATCTCTTAAGAGTTTTGTTCCTGCTAAAGCATTTTAGGTTCCTACTATAGAGTGAAATATACCCTTCCAAAGTTGAAAATATTATATAGTCAGGGAGGAGGAAAAAAAAAAGAAGAAAAAATGGCTATGCTTAATGAAAAGAGAAAGATACAAATTGCATAAATTTAAAAAACAGAACAAAACTAAAATACCCAACCAAACTCATGGAAAAAACCCACCAAACCGCACAACAGGCTGCCCAAACGAGCATGATGAAATGTAAAAGGACTCAGGACGTATCCTTTGGGTGGAGAGCACGATGTCTTTTAATTGCCAAAGTAGTAGTTTTGGAGAATTTTCTTAAACCACTAAATATTTTTTTAGGTCCTGTAGTTGTTGTAGTGGACTTTGCTAGGTATGTCATAATGCCCACGTGTATGGAGCTAAAACACCTAACCCCTTGATTAAACCCCCCTTTATGTGAAGCTGTGCAGTTAAATGCACATTACCTGTGAAGATAAGGAATTAGTGAAAAATTCTGTGCGTTTCTTTTTTCCCCAAACCAAGTACGTGATTGCCTTTGACTTATCAAGAGGCTTATTTGGATAATGACTGCAAATTTGGAACTACTTTTGTACGTCAGAAGACATCACGGATTTTCAGTGTTATGCCCTTTGGGTTAACGTACAACTGGAGTCTTTTACAGATTAATGAACCCTGTCTTACAAAGATTAATTTATGAAATATTTGTTGTCTGTTTATATGAAGTCACACTAGCAGCGTCTGCTTGAGAAGAGTATGTGTAAGGCTAAATCTGAAAGTGAAACGCCAAGGAAAATTAACTTCCTGTGACATCAGGTCGTAATTTCAGTACTGACAGAGCATCCTGCAGGAACAGGGAGCCTTCAGATGGGAAACATCCTCCGCTGCCCTGCAACGGTCGATAATGAGTGGGAGGGATGATGAAACCATTCCCATTGCTACCAAATTTCCTTCATTTACAGAAAATACAAAGCTGAAAGAGTCTTATGGGAAGAGCTCGATAGGGAGTAGAATTCACTGTAAATAAACAGGCTTGGGCTGGACACACTCATGACCTGGTGAACATTCCCTGCCCCGGGGTTTACAGGAGGCCCTGGCTGCTGGGGCAGAGAGGATGTTACTGTGCAAACCTGTGCAAAAGGAGGAAAGGAAAAAAAAGGAGGAAAAAAAAAAATCTTAAAAACACTAGAAAATATCACTTCTTGAATTCCAGAGATCCATCCCTCCAGCATGTCTTAGTGGTGTGGTTCTTCCAGGGTTTGCTGCTGTCCCGGTTACAGTCTGGAGTGTGGCAGCCAGGGCGGAGTGAAGGAATTTGTTGTGGTCATTAAAGCCCCTGAGTTATTAAACAGAAATAATTACCAAGAAAGTATGAGGAGCAAAGAACTCCCCATTTCAAGACAAAGTCACTCTGGGTTTGATTTCTTCACAAATTGCATGCTGTAAGGCAAGAAAATGTAATTTCAGTTAATATTCTAGGAAAGTGCTGCTCTTGCATATTGGGACCAGCAACTTAATCTGATGTGTCTGTGTAGACAGAGGCATCTGTGAACTTGAAGGTGGCTTTCATTTGAACCGCACACCGTTTTCAGGTAAACTATGGTTCTTTTTTAGTGCTTGTTTCTACAAGTTTAGAGAGAGTTCAACAAAGTCCCTTTCCTGAGAAGACAGTTCTATTGTTCATAAGTTGTCAGAGCGTTTCGTTGATGATCTCTATGTGTGACACTGATTTATCAATTTCTGCTTTTGAAGTGATAAGTCTGGGTACTGAGGGAGCACGGAGAGGTCTGCCTGTTCCTGGGGAATCTGGAACCTGGTCCCGGGGAACCCTCACCTGCCGTTGCTGCCTTTCCCCAGCAAAGTACCCGCTTACTCTTTACCTTATTTTAAAAGGAAATCATTCTTTTTATTCGTGTTTCTTTTTTCAGCTGTCTATTACATCTCCACTTTGATCTTGGCAGCTGGGGTGGGTATTTCCGAGCGCCTGGGGTGCAGCAAAGGCTGGACACTTGTTCCCCTTGGCCGAAGCCATGTGGGGCTGTGGCTGGGACTGGGACGAGTCTTTGTCCCCGGTGCCAGGCGCCGGAGCAGCCGGGTTCCCGCGGGGAGCGGCCGGCACGGGCCCGGGCAGAGCGGCCCGTGCTGCTTCCCGGGGTTGTGAGTAACGCGCCGGAGGCAGCGCACCCGGAGCAGGCTGGAAAATCCATCCCGAGCGCGCCCTGCGGCCCACGAGCCTTCGCCGGGGCTCTGCTTTTCCGCTCAGCCTCTCCCGGCTTTGCACGCAGCAGGATTCGGTTTCACTGAATAAATCTTAGGGCAATTTCACGAACATTAGACCGTCTGTGGAATGAAATGTAAGCATCTGGCAGATGGCTTGTAAAACAAAATCTCGGGAACCACCTGGATTTTAGGGATCTGAGTTACCTGAACTGAGAGGAGCCTTTCTGGCATCGCTGACCTATGAGCTTCGCTTTGGAAACTTTGCGTGAAACCGGTTTTACAGATGTTGGGATTTCTGTGAAATGCCGCGTGTTCCCCAGAGGTGGGGTGTAGCATCACCCGGTAGATTGCCCCGTGAAAAAGAAGGCTGATGTCTAGCCTCAGGATTTATGAGGCTCTGGCAGTTCCTCCAAACAGCTGTCCTCCTTGGGACCGCGGGGGCTCCGAGGGGAGCTGCGGAGAAGGTCTCCAGAGGGGCCGCTTGAAACCACAGCCGTCCACCCCTCTGCGTCCCCTGGACCGAGGGTGACCACGAGGACAGGCGCAGTTGCTGCAGAATGAGTCGCTTTGCACCACTCTCCCGAGAAGTGGTTCTGTTCTCATTCTTCTCTTGTCCAGTTCTGGAACCATGTAGGAGTTCTGAGGTCTGTACTCCCTTCCTTTTGATTAACTACTACAACATTGTGATTGCCAATTGAGACAGCACGGACCAAGAACTACCTTCTAAACAGTTTCTCCTCAACAAAGAAGGTAAAGCACAAGTAATTCCAAATAATGATCTTGGACTTTGAACGCAGTCACTGGAAGTAGATTAGGAACTGTTAAATGGTGTGTTACTCTACAAGACCTTTGCTTTGCATCTCGTGGTTCTCCATAGAACTAGATGGGTCTCAGCTGGGCAGGATGAACCCTACATGAGTTTCCATGGGGAGGTCCTGAGGCTGTATCAGGCTGTAAGCTGGATCAGACTTTGCCCAGTAGGTTAAGTCAACGTTTGCAAATTTTCTTATAGTATCAATCACCGTGGAATCTCCTACTTTTACTTCATTTTGGTGATTGCTTTTTACCTGACAGATCCTTTCTTGCTCTTCTTCTGTGTAGCTTGTCACTTGTTATTTGAGAAACTTTACTTCAAGAATTTGGAGTGTCTTGTTATACTTTGCACATCATCAGTTTATGTGTATGAGCTGCAGTAAAGTGCAGTGATTGCTTAAAAACACTATAGTTACTTAAAAGAGATGACTTTGATTGTGTGTTTTTTGTTCCCATCACAATAACACTTTGCAGGTGATTATTAAATTAGAGATTTTCTTTGTTTTTCTAACAAAAAAACCCAACCTTTTTCATGTCAGTGCCAATTATGAGTAGTAATTTTTCACATTTTACAAAAGAATTTTCTGTCCTGCCTCCACACCCCCCCAAATAAAGAAGGGCTTTGACACTCCGTGACAAGGAGGTGGGGGGTAGGGTTTTTTTATTATTATTTTTTGCAAACACAGTGCTTTTGACTTTTCTTTAAAAAAAAAATCTGTTGACTCTATTGAAATGTGACAGGGCAATATTTAACCTGAATAGAGGCATGTTGACTCCTCTTATTAAAACTGACAGTTAAGGACATTTCTCTCTTTATTCCTTCTGATACACGCAGACAAGTCTTCACTGCTAACTAGTATACAAAATCAAAAACAAAAAAATACAGAGTGAGGAGATGAGTACCTTATAAACAATATATGAATGACAATTGCAAGTTTAATCTAGCAAAGAAACCTTTTTTTATCCTTTAAGAAAATTAAAGCCCTTTCAAATTAGCTTGATATATGAAGACAGGCTGACATCATTAATTTTCAAGTATTCATTCTTCTTCCCTCGCTCCTATGGCGCGCAGACCTGCCATGTTCCAGGGGCTCTGGATGGCTCCGCAGCGACACCTATAGCGAGAGGGGGGTCTTGCCTGGGCGGAGGGGGTGCAGGGGTAGGTTGGCCCATGGGTGCGAGACCTGCTCCTCCTCTTCCCTGGGCACTTACCGGGGAAGTTTGCTTTGGGTCTGGCTTCCTGTTGGAGAGGCGCTGGCCTGGTGGCACTGCTGGCTCTGCTGGCGATGGCCTGGTGGCACTGCTGGTGCTGGTGGCACTGGCCTGGTGGCACTGCTGGCGATGGCCTGGTGGCACTGCTGGCTCTGCTGGCGATGGCCTGGTGGCACTGCTGGCGATGGCCTGGTGGCACTGCTGGTGCTGGTGGCGAGCTGGCTCTCTCTTTGGGTCGGTTTGAGTGTGGGGTTGGATTGTGATCCCCATGGCACCCTCGCCTGCCACCAGCCTTTCCCAAGAACTCAAAGTTCTTTCTGGCTGCTTGTTCCAAAGACTGGAAAGGCCACGTTGCCCTGGTTTTATTCCTACTTATGTATACAATTGACTCAAAGTATCTTATGTTGGCTGGCCTGTTTCTGCGCTGCTGCAGAGGTTGGTGGTTCTGGAGTAACCGCAGCATCTGCTGCTCTGTATCACATGGCTGTCCCCAGCATTTCCCACCAGAACAGTGAAATACCTAATGGAAGAGTCCTCGTTGTGGAAAGATAAGCTGAGCATTTTTACAAACTAACCCGTGTATTTCTAGTTGTCATGTGGCAGAATGTGTCGAGGGAAGTCTGTGTAGCACGAGCCCTTTGTCTGTGGATGGTGGTGAGCGCACGCTGCCATCATCGCTGGGGGAAAGGCTTAAATATAAATGAACAGCAGCTGGAGACAGCAGGTCATGCTTTGTACGGCTCCTTTGACCGAGGTGGCCATATCGCAGTAACAATAGAGCTGTGATTCTGCTGTGGAGTTTGGAAGCCCCTTTGTTATGGCTGGTGGAGCCCACCCAGGACCAAGAGAAAGAGGAGCACTGGAGGAGCCAGGAGTGGAAATTGTAACGTGCCCCTGATCTTTGTCACACAGTGCACCAGTAGCTCTGGCTACATGGTCTCAGAAAATATTTATTTCTGGAAAATGGATCAGTTTCAAAGTAACATTAAATAGAATTTTATACCCACTGATGTCAGGGGTATGAACACCAGATACACAAGCAACACAAAATAGCTGAATCTTAACCTCATCCTGTCTATCTGAGCATCAGGAGTGAAAGCTAGCAGAAGAAACAGCAGTCATGGTTAGACCAACACTGTGAATCCTTCTCTTTTCATCAGCTGGTTAATTTAAGAGGGAAAAGTCAAATATGTGTTTTGTCCTTGTCTCAGATGAGGTGAGGAGAATCTTTGATGCTCAAAGGCAGACAGTTCAGACTTCTACAAGTGGACTGATACCCTGTGTGTCATGTGGGCTCCACGGTAGAATTTGGAGTCTGTAGACATTTTCACATAGATGTGAGGGAAGGATTATCAGACCATCAGCTGTATTGTTTAGAAAATCCTGGGTGGGCAGTCAGTAGTAGGAGAAAGGACTGACAGAACAAACCGAAGAGGAAACCTGTGTATTACATAATTTATGGTGTTGTACCTCCTGCAAATCCAACTGAACTGAAGGTACAAAATTTAACATCTTTTCTGGTAGGAGCTGCATCTCAGAATTAAGCTGCTAGTGAAAGTTTGAGTAACCTCAGTGCCAAAACTTGCGCGTATGCATCCAAGCCCCAGATGAAGACCCAAATCTATATAGAAAATATACGATCTGATACTTTAGTTAGTATGTGTGGTTAATAGCCGTGTTTCTACAGATAACTGAGTGATCAGGGACTCCACATGGGCAGAAAATTTCTGAATGTCTGGACTCAGGGACAAATGGAAACTGGCAGGTGATCAGTGCACAAGAGATGGGGAGGTGACATGCTCTTGGTAAAGCAGAGGTAGGAATTTCATACCCAGTTGAGCTTCGTGCACTGTTACTATCTTCTTGTTGGCTCCATCTCAGCAGTGATCACCCTACTCCAGCAGCCTTGCTCCTCTCAGATCTGCTGCAAGTATGTTCAGGGAGATGATTTTGCTGCTCTGTGTCACAGCTCTGTTTAAGGTCCTTTGTTGGCTCCACTGCATCCAACAAAATCTCTCTTTATTTCAGTCCCCTCACAGTTTTGCCAGAGCTTACTTCTCCACCGTGGTTTGTTCGGGTGCCTGCCTGCCTTCATCCTCTCTGATTACTTGCTTTTCTGATGAGTATCTTTGCACTTTCTCCCATAGTGTCACGAAAGAGTGAGAAAAGCACTTAAAGTCCCTGAAGCCACTGCCCTCCCTTTTTTCACTTCTGAAAAACCATCTCTGCCTTCTGAAGTCTGCAGCCTGGTAATGGCAGAGCAGACTGAGCTGCGAGTTGTTCATCCCCAGTTATGGGTAGTGCGTGCTGTCCCCCGTCACCTGCCCAGCCCCGCTTGCTAAAGTTATCCATTCTATAGCTCGACATGTAACTTGTTAGTTCTTTAAGCAGTTGCTCTCAGCTCTTCTGTTGGTACAGAACTTGAAGAGGAAGCTACAATATAAATATGGGAATAATAGTAAATATGCGACACTAAGCACGGTGAGGTGGGTAGTCTGAGATGGAACAGAAGTCACTCTCTGTAGGTCTGAAAAATGCTTCTATCTCTTGCCAACAGAGGTCAACAGAGGTAAGATCGCAAGGTTTGGGGTTTTCTTAAGCTGTTCTTAGTTGGATTCTTTGCATAATCGGATCTTTGGTTCTGTTCATTGTTAGGTAAGGAAAATATATGAACTGCTACGGATTCTTTAGCCAAAACCCCATCGTGCTGGAGAGCACTTGATTTCATTTGGAAGTGGGATGAAGCAGTGGCTGTCGCGGGATCTCGCATCACGGGAGCAAACGAAGCAGGGCGACTGACCTAGTACAGAGGCTGAAGGGAGAGGGTCTCTGAGGTCGCCATGCTAAAACAGATTTTTAAAAATACGGCAAGAAAACACAATTTTAAAATACAGTAAGCAAGAGTAAGCAGGTAGTACTTAAGCATAGAAACTTGTAAAAAGTAAGCAAGATGCTGCAATCGTTTAGGTTCTGTGAAAAAACAGCACACACATGTGATGGTAATGGTGAAACTTGTGTCCCTGTGTCTGGGAGAGTCCCTCATATGCAAATTAGAGGAGATATCAGATTGGATTTGTCGTGGGGGGGGGGGGGGGTTTGTGGGACTTGGTCATCACCCCGAGAACTTGCTGTGTCGTTTCAGAGCACCCGCCGGTTCATCCAGGCTGCACAGG